>CP103020.1:703046-1406092 GCA_024752435.1 Allantophomopsis cytisporea
GTAGTGTTTGTTGTGCGACAGGATTCTAGAACTTTTCTTGACTCACAGAGAGAGAGAGAGGCTCACCCCGTCGTCAAGCTGTCAATATCATTTTTACAACGATATGCACCTGAGGAAGTTCCTCTGCTTGCAGGTAGAGCAAGCTAGGGTGTATCCACAGCAGAATTGAAGGTGAATGTTTGATCGTCTCTTCAAGGCGAAGGCGAGGCCAACACGAACGCGAACGCGAAGAGAAACATGCATTGAATTGTAAAAGTCTGATACATACACGGGAACGAAGTACGACGACGTCCGCACGAGGCACAGGTGGAAGTGAAAATGAAAGTGAGAGCGAACGCGAAAGAAAGACTCGACTCATCTGCAAGCGATAGTCCCTCCCTGTCCACCTTGTCCACCTTGTCCACCCTGTCCACCCTGTCCACCCATACCCACTCATTAGTCTCGTACATTTTCACGCTCGCTACCCTCTGCCCAATCTAGTCTTAGCGTTAGACCACTAGTAGGTCAGTAATAAACTTCACTCCGATGGCCGACGGTTAGATGCACGGAACGCTTGCAATCCGACGCATCTCTTCATTATTCTACTAGAGAAAGAGATGGTCTTGCTTGTAGCCAGCTACGAGGGGTCTTAAATCCAGGGTAAAAGGATGCGTGATGTCTTCATTATCCAGTCTCATCCCACCTGCTCTCTTTGCTATATATCTCGAGCCGATCTTATATATGGTAGGGGCTTTTGTAATTTTGCCTTTCACCCTGATAACGCCTCATATTCTTTCCAACACTTTTTCTCTTCTTATCTGTTGCGCCAGAAACCACTGGCCTTCTTGGGTGTATATCGAGTGCGTCACCAAAGTAAACAACCTTGTCGCCACGAAGTAGAAAAGAACAACAACAAAGAACAATAACCTGCGACGACCCTCATAGATCATCTCAACCTATACGAGCGTTTGATAAGGACTTTCGGAGGCAGACGTGCCGCCCAAATATTCAAGACAATTCTCGCCTCGTCAACTCGACGACATGGCAGATCAGGCTATCCTCGAGAAGCCCCTCGAGCCAGTCGAAAACCTCGGCATCGCGACTCGAACCTCATCACCAACACAAAGAGGCGACTCTTCCTCTGGTAACTCTGTCACGAAAGACAAGACAGAAGGTCATGCAGCTCCTGCTCGACTATCCGAATCGGATCTGAAAAAGCTGGACTCCAAACATGCAAATGTTGAAGTTGAGGAGGATGATCCATACAAGCACTTACCAGCCCACGAGGCCGAAATTCTGAAGAGACAGGTACATGTACCTGTGGTTAAAGTTGGGTATGGTACACTTTATCGATATGCTACAGTCTGGGACAAGGTCATCATCGCCGTTGCTGCTATCTGTGCCATTGCTGGTGGTGCTGTTCTACCACTCATGACGATTATCTTTGGTCAATTGACCCAAGTATTTCAACAGTTTTACGCTAAGACTATCACTGGCCATGAATTGTCACATCAACTTGCTCATTACGTTTTGTACTTCGTCTACCTGGCCATAGGAGAATTCGTTACCATTTACATCGCTACTGTTGGATTCATCTACACTGGTGAGCATGCAAGCTCAAAGATTCGTTCGCATTATTTGGCTGCTTGTATGCGACAGAACATCGGTTTCTTCGATCGCCTGGGAGCTGGTGAAATTACCACCAGAATCACTGCCGATACCAACTTGATCCAGGATGGTATGTCTGAGAAGGTTGGTCTAACACTGACTGCGCTGTCTACATTTGTCACTGCCTTCGTTATTGGGTTCATCAAGAACTGGAAACTCACACTTATCCTCACTTCTACTGTGTTCGCTATCGTTTTCATTATGGGAGCTGGATCTAGTTTCATTGTCAAGTACAACAAGAGATCTCTCGAATCTTATGCTCTTGGAGGAACTATCGCCGAGGAGGTCATCAGCTCTATTCGTAATGCTGTCGCTTTCGGTACCCAGGAGAAACTCGCTAAGCAATATGACAAGCATCTGGCTGATGCCGAGAAGTACGGATTTAAGAACAAATTCGTCCTTGCCATCATGGTTGGGGGAATGATGTGCACTATCTATTTGAATTATGGTTTAGCTTTCTGGCAAGGAAGCAAATATATCGTCTCTGGAGAAATCACTGTCTCTCAAGTCATCACTATTCTCTTGTCAATCATGATTGGAGCCTTCTCTCTTGGAAATGTTGCACCAAACGCCCAGGCATTTACCACTGCTATCTCTGCAGCTGCCAAGATTTTCAACACTATTGACAGAGTCTCGCCTTTGGACGCAGTTAGTGATGCCGGCGAGAAACTCGATCACGTTGAGGGAACCGTCGAACTCAAGAACATCAAACACATTTACCCATCGAGACCTGAAGTCGTTGTTATGAATGATGTCAGCCTGGTTATCCCAGCGGGCAAGAAGACAGCACTTGTGGGTGCGTCTGGTTCTGGCAAATCGACCATTATTGGACTGGTCGAGCGATTCTATGATCCGGTTGGAGGAAATGTGTACCTAGACGGACACGATATCAGCAAGTTGAACCTGAGATGGTTGCGTCAACAAATCTCCTTGGTCAGCCAGGAGCCTACACTCTTTGCTACCACTATCTTCGGAAATATCAAACACGGTATTATCGGCACCAAATACGAGAACGAATCTGAGGAGAGGCTGAGAGAGCTCATCATCGACGCCGCTAAGATGGCCAACGCTCACGATTTCATCATGGCACTTCCTGAAAAGTACGAGACAAACGTTGGTGAACGTGGTTTCCTTCTTTCTGGTGGACAGAAGCAACGTATCGCCATCGCTCGTGCCATGGTCAGTGACCCAAAGATCTTGTTACTTGACGAAGCTACTTCTGCTCTGGACACCAAATCTGAAGGCGTTGTTCAAGCTGCTCTTGAGGTTGCTGCTGCTGGAAGAACTACAATCACAATTGCTCACCGTCTTTCCACTATTAAAGATGCAGACAACATTGTTGTTATGACTGAAGGTCGCATTGTTGAACAGGGAACTCATGAGAGTCTTCTCGCTTCCCAGGGTGCATACTACAAGCTCGTCGAGGCCCAAAAGATTGCTGCTACTGAACAAATTTCTCCAGAAGAGGAAGCTGAGATTGACCACAAAGATGATGTACTTACTCGCGCTTTGTCCAAGAAAGACGGAACCCCTGATTACATCGAGGATCCAAACGACAAAGATATTGGTAATAAGCTCAACAGATCAGCCTCCCAGAAGTCGGAATCCAGTGTAGCACTCGCCAAGCGTACTTCCGATACAGAGATTCACTACAGCCTTTGGACTCTTATCAAGCTTATTGGTTCATTTAACAGGACTGAATGGCAACTTATGCTTGTTGGTCTTGGATTCTCCGTCCTTTGCGGTGGAGGTAACCCTGTTCAAGCTGTCTTTTTTTCCAAGGAAATCGTTACCCTTTCTCTTAACTATACCGATCACCAAAAGCTCCGTACGGATACCAACTTCTGGAGTTTAATGTACTTGATGTTAGCCATTGTGCAGTTTATTTCTTTCGTTGGTCAAGGTAAGTTCTTATCTGCCCTTGATTCTGTCATTTCCACTAACTTTCTCTAGGTGTTGCATTTGCCTTCTGTTCGGAACGCCTCATTCATCGGGTGAGAAACAAAGCTTTTAGAACAATGCTTCGTCAAGAGATTGGATGGTTTGACAGAGACGAGAACTCCGCTGGAGCACTTACATCTTTCCTGTCTACCGAGACCACACATGTTGCGGGACTCAGTGGTGTCACTCTCGGTACGCTTCTTACAGTCAGTGTGACCCTCATCGCAGCCATTGCTGTTTCTTGCTCCATCGGATGGAAGCTTGCGCTTGTCTGCGCTTCTACCATTCCTATTCTTTTGGCCTGTGGTTTCTTCCGTTTCTGGATGCTCGCACAATTCCAGAGACGTGCTAAGAAGGCCTACGAATCCTCTGCTAGTTACGCCTGTGAGGCTACATCCGCTATCCGTACCGTTGCATCTCTTACGAGAGAAGAGGATGTTCTGGGTCACTACGAGGATAGTCTTGCAAAGCAAGCCAAAGTATCCCTAAACTCCATTCTTCGTTCTTCCATCCTGTACGCTGCGTCTCAATCCCTCACATTCCTGTGTGTTGCTCTTGGATTCTGGTACGGAGGTACTTTGATTGGCTCTGGCGAGTACTCAATGTTCCAATTCTTTGTCGTCTATAGTGCTGTCATCTTCAGCGCCCAATCAGCTGGTACTATCTTCTCCTTCGCTCCCGATATGGGCAAGGCCAAGCAAGCTGCTCAAGAACTCAAGATGCTCTTTGATCGTGTCCCATCCATTGATGCCTGGTCCCCAGATGGAGAGAAACTCACGGAAGTCGAAGGCACGATTGAGTTCCGTGACGTTCACTTCCGCTATCCAACACGTCCTGAACAACCAGTCCTTCGCGGTCTTAACCTCTCTGTCAAGCCTGGCCAATATATCGCCCTTGTCGGAGCGTCTGGCTGTGGTAAATCTACCACTATTGCGCTCCTCGAACGTTTCTATGACCCTCTAGTTGGTGGTATCTACATCGACGGCAAGGAAATCTCTTCGCTTAACCTCAACGACTACCGCTCCTACATCGCCCTTGTCTCCCAAGAGCCAACTTTATACCAGGGCACCATCCGCGAGAACATCCTCCTCGGCGCCGATAAAGTTGACGGCTCCGTTTCCGATGCCCAAATCGAATTCGCCTGCAAGGAAGCCAACATCTACGACTTCATCATGTCTCTGCCAGAGGGCTTCAACACTGTTGTTGGTTCCAAGGGAAGCATGCTTTCCGGTGGTCAGAAGCAGCGTATTGCTATCGCTCGTGCTCTTCTCCGTGATCCTAAGGTCCTCCTCCTCGACGAGGCTACCTCTGCTCTTGACTCCGAGTCCGAGCATGTCGTCCAGGCTGCCCTTGATAAGGCCGCTAAGGGCAGAACTACCATCGCTGTTGCCCATCGCCTCAGCACTATCCAGAAGGCAGATATCATCTACGTCTTTGACCAGGGTGTTATTGTTGAGAGCGGCACTCACAGCGAGCTTATGAATAAGAACGGCCGTTACAGCGAGTTGGTCAACTTGCAGAGCTTGGGAGGAAAATCAGGGTAATTCGGCTGAGAGGAGTATATACTTTAAATACACATATACGACGGGGAGTTGGAGCGGGTTAAAGATGGCTGTTGTGTTTATAGCCTTTATCTTCTTTTTTACGGCTTTTGTTCATGTTCATGTTCATGCATCCAGTGGTCGGCCACGCGGTCGGCACTGCGCGGCGTTGGGTGTATATCGCTGCCACGGTAGCTTGGCGTCTTTTTGTATCTATTTCTGGCTGGCCTTTGGCATTCAGCTAGATGATGAGTCCACTCTTATGATATTTATAATGCACTCTACATACTTCATTCATGTCCTAATCTGCTGTATTGTGATATCTTCCATTGTATACATTTCATTAATATCCTATTTATTATGTCGTGATATCTTCTATTATCTTATAGTGAGCCGGTGAGTATTAGATAAATAGCCATGGTTCTGTTAATCTGATGATTTTCATTGCAATGCTGGCTCATGGTTGGAGATCGAACTGTAAGGCAGTGCGTAACTGGTTATGCAGATCGGAATCCATGTACATACCATGTCAATGAAACGCGTGACGTGCAGCAATTCATATGACAATGCCTCGGGCTACTGACCTCATTCGTTGAATGTGATACAGTGATGAGTAAGAAAATGTTAGATGGTGGTTATCTAGAAATATAAAAATTGTCTGGTGGAACAACGTACTCTGGCCAAGAGCAAGAAATTCCTTCCGTATATTGATTCATCCCTCTCTAATGACCAAGCATCCTAGATATCTCATAAGTACTATAAATGACTGAAAAAACTGGTGGTTCTCATGACCATGATGCAGGTACGTGAAATATCACCTCAACCAATGCAACTTTCGATACCCCAGTAGAGTACGGAGTATTTGCCTAGGTGTGTATGGAATACTTTGTACATGGATTGATGATTTTCCTTCAACCCGGTCGAAACCCCCGATTTTCTTGTCTAGCAAGGTAGGTACATAGTTACATTCATCATCCAATGCTACTCAACAAAGGTGTTTGAATAACTTGGTACCTTGTTGTCATCACAGCTTCCCCTTCGAAGCTCTTGACCCGTCCCCGTCTCTGCAAACGACTTACCCTTCACACCTCTACCATAACCTTGTAAGGTAGTATGCCACGGTATTTGGACAGAGATTGGAAGAGATGGTAGTTTATACTATAGAACGTGAACTGAAGGCTTTCGTGGGATACGTATGCAAAATTGCTGAAGCCCTTGATTTTTCCAGAGACCTGATCAAAATAAATTGATATATGAGCACAAAAGATACAACATGCTATGTATGTCCCAGGCAGAACCGGTGCCGAGTGACATGAGATCAGAAATCTCAGCCTGAGCGGAAATATGGCCTGTGCTGCGATGTGTAGCGCCCGCTTAGGTCCGCCCAGCCCGCCACCAGCCTAAGGTTACGAGAGCTCCATCATGATCTTCGACCTTCGAGATACACTGGACTTCTGCAACTGAACAACCACATAAAATTTCACTATTCACCCATCCACGAAGTCATATCGCGACCTATACGTTACCGCCAGCCCAACCAGAACATCCCCTCTTCAACCCGTTATACCCTTGCGCTGAAAGCTCGCAAACATGAAGTTGACTTTCAAGGTATGTAAATATGAGGCGGCCGCATGACCTTGCGGGAACAGCAACTGATGTTTTGCGATTCTAGGATTTGAAGCAACAGAAGTTCGTCATCGAGGCAGAACCTTCTGAGACGGTACGGTCGCCTTCCTTTCGCTGTCGATTTGGTGGACAGAAAGCGCCTACATCACGAGCTCGTCTCGTATATGCAGGTGAACTTAGTTGGCTGACGAAAACCACCATTTGTAGATTGCCGATGTGAAGCAAAAGATCTCACAAGAGAAGGGATGGGATGCCGCTCAGCAAAAGTTGATCTACTCTGGTATGCTTGGGACTTGATCGCGGGACGCCGGAGTCTGCGCGGCGCAGACCATTTGCTGATTTGTCAACCAGGCAAAATCCTGAACAACGACAACACTGTGGAGTCATATAAGATTGAGGAGAAGGGATTTATTGTCTGCATGGTCTCAAAGGTAGCTATTACTTTACATGATCAGAGACAGGACTTGACTAACAGTCCTCAAAGCCAAAAGCTGCTCCCGCGGCTGCTGCGCCAAAGGCACCATCGACTCCAGCCCCAGCTGCTGCTGCCGCCACACCGGCTCAACCACCAACTCCAAGAGCTCCTGCTCAATCTCGCCCAGAAGTCCAAGCTACGCCTTCACCAGCCGCTCCTGGTGCTGCTGCTGCAGCAACCGCAGAGACTCCTTCCGCGCCACAATTCAATGATCCATCCGCCCTCACCATTGGTTCGCAACGTGCCGAGGCTGTCGCTAACTTGGAGAGCATGGGATTTGAGAGATCACAGATTGATTTGGCAATGCGTGCTGCTTTCTTCAACCCGGATCGAGCAGTCGAATATTTGTTGAACGGTATTCCAGAGAATATTCGCCAAGAACAGCAACAAGCCGCCGCCGCCGCCGCCGCTCCAGCTGCCGATGAGGATGCTTCAATGGACGAAGGTGCTGACGAGGGTGGTGAGGAGCCAGTCAATCTCTTTGAGGCCGCTGCTCAGGCAGGAGGTGGACGTGGTGCATCTCGTGGCGCTGCAGGAGCTGGTGGCAACCTCTTTGGTGCTGGCAGAGGTGCTGGAGCAGTGGGTGCAGGAACTGGAGCTAGCATGGGCAACCTTGACTTCCTTCGCAACAATGCACAATTCCAACAGCTCCGTCAAGTCGTGCAACAGCAACCACGAATGTTGGAGCCAATCTTGCAGCAAGTCGGTGCCGGAAACCCACAGTTGGCTGAACTCATTGGTCAACATCCAGAGCAGTTCTTGCAGCTCCTGAGTGAGGATGCCGACGATGATGCTCCGTTGCCACCGGGAGCCCAACAAATCAGTGTTACCGAGGAGGAAAGAGAGGCTATTGAGAGAGTAAGTTATTAAAATCGTCTTGCATCCCTTTTTTCAGCGAGATGCAACTGACATCCAATAGCTTTGTCGTCTTGGATTCGAGAGAGATCAAGCCATTCAAGCCTACTTCGCATGCGACAAGAACGAAGAATTAGCGGCGAATTTCCTCTTTGACCAACCTGAAGATGATGACGGACCAAACTGAACGATAGATGTACTCAAAACATAATGAATGAACCTTTCTTTCTCGAAGATCCTTCCATGTCGCTTTTTTCATGACCGCTCCAGCAACATTTGCCCCATGTTTTCTCGCCCAAAACACCGGTGACCGATAATTTGCTCTCCAAAAGGGAAAGGCCGAGTTTGTGTGTACATTGCTTGCGTACCTGCAGATCCAATTTTCTTCTTCTTTTCGAATGGTGGAGGGGAAAGGGACATGATTAGCTGGGAGGTTCATTTTCTACTTCCTCTTTCCTTCTTCGACTATTGTGAAAGGGAGACGGGGAGCATGTTTGCTGGTGGAGACATGCATGATTGGTACATAGTGGACATGTATCTTTGTGGCATGCCTTGACTTGCGTTGGCTTTTGATCTGGGCTTGGCTTGGTGCGTAGCTGGATGGAGTAGTGAACAATAATGCAAAGATATCAATTTTGTTTGTTGAGCTGATTTTGGGTCTTCTGTCACAGTGATATTTATGAATTATATGGCCTTTGTGACTTGATGACTCAGGGACTATGGGCTTGGAACTTGATAGATCACTTCGCTCTATCTGTTATGTTGGGCCCCTGGAAATATGAATATGGCTTTGAATGAATGGGGTGTCTGTGGCAATTATAAAATTTCGACTGTTATACGTCCCATAAATAAATATATAGCTGTCAATTAATATGGCTTGTAATGATCATCAGCCCTAGCTATGGTTGATAGTGCTCATCATGGAAGATATGGGCGAGTACCTAAGTAATGAGATTTCGAGTCGTGGACGTGAGTAACGAACGATAAGGGGTTGTATTTTGCTATCTAGTCTCCGCGAAATCTACAGTAGAATTCTGAACGACTTGCTGGATTCTGTGTACGTCTTATAAGGAATCGCCAAAGCATAAGTGAATGGACTTTGCGTAGCTGAACTGTTCGGATATACGGGTGAGCTGTACGTAGGAGCCGGTAATAGTCCTGCTCCGTTCCTACGAGTCTGATTGTCATGTATGTTGATGAAAGTGATAATGAATCATATATGGACTTGGGATGACAGTCAAAGCTACGAGTTTCTTCACACACTCGCTTTCTATGGTGATATGTTGAATGCTTGGTTGAGTTTACAGTCGTCATATGTATGCAGGGCTAGATGATGGGCGAGATGCATAGTCCACATCGACTCCCCACTTTGCAGAGCAGAGTGATATCGTGGCATGGTGGTTCTCCTCAATCTCACGTCCTTCATCAAAGATTTTGTAAGTATTTCTACAAATATCGTCTCTATTCACTTATGTTGATTCTGCAGGCGCGCGGTTCCTGGATCAGCCACAAAGTATGGAAATCCTTAGTAACTGAATGTGGCTGGTCGTCCATAGTAGAATCTCAATTTTCCCCCTTCTTTTCTCCCTCGCGGAGCCTTTCTTCTCAATCTGGACAATTCCATCTCTCACGAAGAACTCACAGTACATGGACTTTGGTATAAGCTGCTTGGAATTAGGGATTAATCAGCTTATATAATTGTGATATATATTGCTTTTATCCGAGAGTTATTAATTAGTGATTCAGACGTATGATTGACAGTGTCAACACGGACAGTGAAGAATGCACGAGCCCACTATCCTGCATGATGGTTTAATCTTCATCATCTCCATACAGGTGTCTTTACGGAGTACACAAAAGGGCTTTATAGCTATCTCAGATTGATCATTATCAAAGGAATCCTCTCATTCAAGTACAGCCCTAAATATCTACACAATTAGGGTTTTATATAATTGTTATCTGTGTAGAACTGGTGATCCTCTTGGCATCTGATGTCGATTTTCCAAAGTGCCACTGACGTGTTGGAAATGTGGAGTGTCGGAGTGGTGCTATCGAATAATCTGCTTGCGTTGTAGTACTTGATTGGGCAAAGAATCCCTCACCAGCCTTCTTTGGACTCTTTGATGATGCCGACATAACCTTGGTAGGCATTATTTGCAGCACAAGAACAGTAAAGGCTACTTGGCATTATCTACTCTTCAGATGATTACCGCAGTGAGAGGAAGACGCGAATGGATGTCGGGGAAGGTAAGCTGAGATTATCTATCTCGTCAAGCATCGGTACTTTACCAACATGATCACTTTCGGACTTAACAAGTTCCCATCGTCAACAGCAATGCAGAATCTGGATGAATACTTGGATATACATACTGTGAATCTCGCGTTCTTCCTTTTTTTCTCTTCTAAGTATATGTTATTCCAGTATCTTGATGGTATGTGTTCAGCTGTGAAACCCCTTTCAGACTTCCCTTCTATGCAGGGATGATGGAACTCGGAGAGGAGCCTCAGAGGCAGAGGCAGAGGCAAAATGTCTCGTGTGTGCTGGGCTGCTGCTTGTTTTTTGCAGCAAAGCACCTCACACACCACCACACAATAACCAGAAACACACAGACACATGACATGACTTGGCAAGATCAGCAAGGAAGAACAACAGCGAAAGGGAAAAAAAGGGAAAGGGAAGACAGAAAATGGAGAAAAAGGGAATTCAAGCATGATGTGAAAAGTGACCGCCATATACATACATACATACAATACATACCGTAGTACCGACACCACATACCACATACCACATACCACAGACCTCCGTTGTAAAATAATCATGTACATAGTAGAAATTCAGAGAAGATTCTTCATCATTGCTTTACACATCACAGGAGAGCCTCGACGATCACCAATGTGAAGAATATGAATGGAAATGAATACGTTGATGATTTCGTATGAGCATTAGAATTCGGATTCTGATGTCCGATTTTTCCTATTCTGTTGCGCCTTCTCTCACTTCCATCTGCTTGCTCCTTTTCACCGCGACGTTAAGGTACTCTTACTGACTCGGCCGGTATTGTTAAACGCCCTGATTGGCCACACTTGTGTCGCTTACGGCTTAGTCCAGCCCGACAAGAATGGCAATACGGTCTTTTCATCAATGATGAGTATCAATTGTTGTATGAAATGATCACGTTGACGCGCAAAACTACAATTTGAAAAGAGACGGAGAATGCGAAGAGCTTATTGTCCTTCATTCATATCCATTCATCATCTCGACTATTGGGCCTATTTGGTTGCTTCCTCATGGAGCACCTTTCAAAAATCCTTCTCTCTCGCAACACCCACCACCAACATCACCGAGAACCTTCAGAGAACTCTACTTCTTCTCAAACCACCCACGACTCTGCTTCTTTCAAGATGAGTAGTGATAACCAGTCACCAGTGGATACTCCACCTTCCCAATCACAAGAAATGGATATGCCAGCTTTTCCATCTGCCGCCTCAAATGAGGTGGCCATACCAAAGAAGCGTGGCCGTCCAGCTAAGAACAAGACTTCCACCACAGCACCAGCACCACCAACTAACACAATTCTTGGAGATAACAAAGTCACCAAATCTAACAAAAATGGGAAGAAAAACCCCCCTGGTCGCAGAAAGAAAGCAAAGGGCAATGCAAAAGCCCAGGCTCGCTTCGACCGCATGTTCGCCCTGAAGAGAGCCTACCGGGAACTGGCTTTCGTGGTGAAACCCGGCCTTCAGATTCTTCTTGATAGATCTTTGAAAGAGATCGAAGAGAAGCCAAATAACTATAAACGTCTTCCCCAATATCAGGAAGTCGAACAAATGCTACAGGAGAAATATGATGAACGCGCTAAGGCCATCGACAGAGAGACCGAAGTCCGCCAGGCCTACCTGATGAAGCAGTATGAAATGCAAACAGAATATGACCACCTATTGCACCATGTAAGGCCAGACCTTATTGGAATTTGTTGTCTGTTTTTACATATATGCTAACATCATGATAGTACGCGGTGGAAGATGCTAAGGACAAAGCTCTTATCATGGCCAAGAAGCGCATCATGCAGCTTCATCCTCACCCTATTCACAGAACCCGTGACGCTGTTCCATATGTAAGTTCTTACTTCACGTGTCAGATCTATCAAAATTTTCTGACATTTCGCAGGAGGATGACGATTTGCGCCTTATTGAAGATGATGAAGAGCCAGAAAGACCTGCTCACGTGGCCAAAGGTCCGGGCTTCATCGACCCAGCTTCATCAAACCAGTCTCCAAGCAAAAAGCTATCTCCATCAAAGAGACGTGCTGCCAACGATGACCACCTTGGTGTTCCTCCACCGAAGAGACCAGCACTTCAGCGTGCTGATCACAGCGTTGACCAAATGCCAATGCCTGTACATAGGGCTTCGATCTTTGGTGATATTGTCCAGAATGAGGGAACGCCTGTACCACCGTCTCGTGGACCATCACCTGAACCTGCTGTCGCTAACATGGCAGATCGCTGGGGTGTTATCATTCCAAACAAAGTCCGCCGTGGTCGCGGTGGTGTTCCCAACAATCGTGCCATTGTTCCCGCATGGTTCTCATATGATGAGCACGAGATCGGACGCTTGGGTAAAGACAACAAGGTCTATTTAGATAACCCTACGAAACCAAAATTCGCGGAACTTACTGAAGAAGACTTTGACCAAGAAGAGGTTCGCAAGCACAGACTTCACCCAAAATACGGTATTCCTATTGGTATTTCATGCCATCCTTCAGACCCAAAGGACATCCCTCCTCCAACCGACTTCTCGAAGGGACTGCCTAGATACAACCCGATTCGCTTTGTCACTAAGGATGGAACAATCTTTGATACATCTCGATCTGCTAGATTGATCTATACTGAGCGGGACTGGGAGATTTTTATGTCACGTGTAAAGATGGGCAATGCCTTGAAAGAGCTTGACGCTCAGGAACCATTTCTTGGCGATATGGTTGACGTCCAACGTGAACAACAGGAACAGGCAGACCGAGAGGATTCGAATGCTGCTGTCTCCGCTATTCTCGACGCCGCTTCTCAAGTCGAAGCCGAAGAACTTGTGGCAAAGAAGAACCAGGCACAACAGGATGCGGCTCAGCTTACTGTCCCACCAGCACCTCCACAATCACCACCACGTCTTGGCCCTGGTAGTCTCGACGTCCTCGCTGATGCTGCTAATGCAGTTATCTATGCTCAGGAACATGTGCAGATCGCACAGCAGCCACAACCTCAACAGCAACAGCAACACGTCCCACAGATGTCACAGCCTCTTCATCATCAACAGCAACAACATCACCAGATGCAGCAGCCGGAATACGTCCATCCACCTCAACACTCGCAACCTACTCACCAGCACCAACTTCAGCAAATGGATTATGCTGAGGCACCACATCACACGCATCAGACACATCAGGCACAACATCCACAAGCAATGCAGCCAATGCAACATGTACAAGAAGTACAGCAAATCCATCACCCACAACAACAGCAAATGGCATACACATATCCTTCGCCATCTGCACCAATTCCTGCTCCAATGGTCGGCTATAATCCTCGTCCACAACCATACCTCCCACCGATTCTTCCACCTCCCCAGATGATGGGCCCAACATATCCACCATTCCCTTCGAATCCTCATTTCTCTCCACCAATGAACCAATCACGTCACCGAGAGTTGCGGCCTGCACCACCACAAGGTGATCATCCGCAACGCCATTATGGACCACCTCCACCTCCTATGCCGGCATACAATGGCCCAGTCGTTCAACCAGGCTACCCTGGAGCTCCACCCCCACAAGCACCACAAGCAAGACACCCATCTTTTGGCCAATTGCCACCACCACCACCAGGTCCACCAGCCCCAAACCACTACCAACAACCAGATCCATGGAACTGGTATCCTGGTCCCAATCCCCAGAGGTAATGACCCACCTCCCGACCTTAGCTCGGCGGCACATCACATTTCACAACCATTCGGGTGTTTCCAGCGAGGCGTTCGGAAGCACTATTCATGCACAGATATCAAGGCACTCGTTTTGTATAAGCAACCGCAATTCCTTGGCAATTATACTCCTGTGTCTTTACAATTCTCAGTCGTTTATTGTCCATTTTGGACAACTATATTTGGATGTTTCTTTTTTTTGTTGCGGGAGGAAAGGGAAAAGTTTGTGAAGGAAGGAGTTGGGATGAGAGGTAGGGGAATTTTTTTATAGGGATATTTCGGTTTTGCAATGACCTTGAGGCCATTTGACACATGTAAATTAGATTTCGTTTCTTTGTTTGAGTAAGATACTTGGTTTCTGCATAGCATAGGCGGCCTGGCGGAGGAGGAGTATAGGCGCATAGGACATCATTTCCAGATAAGATGGTCGGTAAATAGTTCAATCTGAGATGCTTTCGTCTCGATCACATTATACAGTTTGATGAGAGTGATATGCATTTGCTACGAGGATTTTGTGTTATGCTACCTGCATCTCATCAACAAGCTGATTGATCAATCGATCTTCAGGACGTCGATGCTATCCTTCTCGATATGCATGTATTCAACACAGCCATCGTCATCATGGCGGAGTGAACCCGAAGCCGAAACCGAGATCGATTGAAAGCGCGGTCATGAGTAATTATGAGTCAATCCTGACTTTACTGGGAAACTAACTACAATGACTCGAACTAAGACTTGTAAATGAGGCTCGTTCATTGTGCAGTTGGGGCGGGGCGAGGACGGATGTGGTCAGCAAAGGGACCAAAGAGGGAGGAGAGGTCGCAGCGCACAGCCTTGCAGGGATTTAGTGGGGACCCTCAAAAGTCACAGTCACAGTCATACCTAACTCTCCATTCCCTTCCCACTAGCGCCACTCAAAAAATACTCATCTTGACGTCTTGCGCCTGATAAAACAAGCGAAGAGGTCCGTCTGGAATTTCCTTCTCTCTCTCTGAACACTACACGTCGAAAATAAATCCTTGAGATTTAAAGATACGAGATCGATTAGAGAGCATTTTACCCCGCCAAGAAAATTATCACCACCGTATACTCGCCTTAGAAGTATACCCAGTCTAGATTATTCAGACTTTTTTTCTTCAAGCTGCTACCTTCACCAAATTCGTCTTATATTCCACATTCAAAAATGGCTGTTAGAGCGCAGTTCGAGAACTCCAACGAGTATGTTTGTCCACCTTCCTTGATGCTTCGCCATTTCTGTGTATATGGCGCTCTGTCAGGAGCTGCAAAGCTATGAGGTCTATGAAGATCAAAACTGACTGTGCAACAGAGTTGGAGTCTTCTCCACCCTCACAAACTCCTACGCCCTCGTTGCCGTCGGTGCCAGCGAGAATTTCTACAGTGTCTTCGAGGCTGAGTTGCAGGACGTTATCCCGATCGTACACACCACCATTGCCGGCACAAGAATCATTGGTCGTTTGACTTCTGGGTATGTAGATAGACAGAAAGACCTACGGCATTTGCAGAGGCAGGTTTAGCAGAGGAGCGAGGCTGACAGTGGTATGCAGAAACCGCAAGGGTCTTTTGGTTCCTACGAGCACGACAGATCAGGAATTACAACACTTAAGAAACAGTATACCAGATGAAGTCAAGATCCAGGTATGTACAGCAATATTCTTCCGCAGCCTTCCACACGGCCTTTCCAGACATGTGCAGAAGTAAAATTGCGGGGGAAGAAACCCGAACAAAGTTGCTGATATGCGCCCCACAGAGAATAGAAGAGCGTCTCTCAGCCCTCGGAAACGTAATAGTGTGCAACGACCATGTCGCCCTTGTGCATCCAGACATCGAGCGCGAGACGGAAGAAATCATCGCAGACGTCCTAGGCGTTGAAGTTTTCCGCCAGACCATTGCCGACAACGTGCTGGTCGGTTCCTACATGGCGCTCTCGAACCAGGGTGGTATCGTACACCCAAAGACCTCTATCCAGGACCAGGACGAGCTCAGCAGTCTTTTGCAGGTGCCATTGGTTGCCGGTTCCGTGAACCGCGGTTCCAGCGTTGTTGGTGCGGGTATGGTTGTTAACGACTGGATGGCTGTCACTGGATTGGATACTACGGCGACGGAGCTGAGTGTTATTGAGAGTGTGTTCAGACTTGGTGAGGGCAATGCTGGAAATATTAATACTAGTATGAAGGATACCATGGTTGAGTCTTTCTACTGAGGCGAGATCACTGGCATCTTTTGTTTCTATTGTTGATGAATCTTTTTTTCCCGCGCTTTTTTCATGGATGTTCTTTGGGGACCACTACGTACTCGGTTGTATTAGGAGGCTTTGGTCTCGTGTTTGGAGTCGGCATTTGGCTACTACATATCTAGTGTAGCATGGCGTTTGGCCGCATTCAAGAAAGCTTTTTCATGAACTTTGCGTACGATGTGGCTGTGGGTGTGTATGTGAGGGTATGGTTGACTCTTTGACTGAGGGTATATGTTGATATTAAACCCGACTTGGAGCTCTCTGGAACGACTATTGTGGATAATTTTCCAAGCGATGTTGTCGAGACAGCCTTCGAGGACAACGTTGGATAATAGGCGTTTCCACTTCTCAGATATTACCATATTAGCAACGGGTATCTATCATGGCGTCGCCGCTTCTTATTACAGTGTTATCTGTAATATTGACGACAAAGAGGAGAACCAGAGCGAAGGGGATCAAAGCTAGGTTCTGCAGTATTCAGACACCTTGACTGAAAAAAAACATTATTTTGATATTCTCTTGTGTTAGATGGTATATACTCTTGAGAACTGCTACAGGCACACGTGTTTAAGGAATGTTGAAAAGATCATACATTACTAAGTATATGTGTGTCAACATGTAGTTCTGCGTGATATTGGAAAACACACATACCTCTTAACCATCCCTTATTGTCATCATCATATCTTGTCGCCACTGGCAGTCCAATATTCATCGTCCGCTGAATACTTCATGCCTGTTTGGTACTTTCTGATCCATCATTAGACCACTCTTTACTTAATCAAATAAGCTCTATATAGTCTTGGAGCGTTGTTACTGTGGGGATAAGAACAATGTCAGATGCCCTCATTTTATAGGGTTATAAATAAGTCAAGAGCTCGGTGACTTCTCGAAACAGGCTTCTACCTGGACTTATTCTTCTGCAAGATTTTGGTACACTTGAATATTGCTATTGGAGTTTGGGTTATATCTGCTTGTGGCTAAGAGTAGATGAATCAATGATTGTCGACTTCAATGCTAGGATACCTAGACCTAATTACTAAATTTAACCCTTTTCTTCTATTTTACTTAAGGTAATCAAACAAAAACAATTCAGTGAAACAAAGCACTGGTGGTAAATGTTACCCACAGCTTGTTTCGCTGAAGAATTACTCGCAACTGTATAGTTGAGTATTGTGTCAATACTGTCAAGATTCTCAGGCATCATCTTCCAACCACATCCCACCTCAATGATATAATCCACCATCCACGTCCTTCCACAACAAAGGACTTATCTGATCAACAATAACTACGCGTTGATCACCGCGAAGCCGGACCCTGATCTCAATCTTTTTGAAAGCTGCAACACCTTTCTATCACACAGCCAATCACGTGCCAGAAGACTACTACCTCACCTGGATATCAAATTCCCCTACGACCATTACGAAGCAGCCCACAACCAGCAATGGAGATCCCAAACTCAAGCGACGAAAGTCTACCTGAAGAGGTTGAGTCGAACATCGATCTCTCCGAACAAGATACCCCAGCAAGAAACCTCACCCGACAACCTCCAACCTTAGCACCCGCCCCAATTCCATCGCCTCAACATACGCATACCCAAGATGTCAAGACAGACCTAGTAACCACACGAACCGCATCTACAGCTACAGGTATGGCTGCAGACATGCTTGTCGACGCTCCCTCTCTCACGAAAGAACTCCAAACCCCACCAGACCCATCTTCAAATCCACCCATCCCCGCAGACGCAAGCACCAACCATGAACCCAAGCAAACCCCAAATAAAACCTCACTTGCACCACTGGGCACCGCGCCAAGTCCAACACAAACACCAGAAGAAATGGCCTTCGCCCGTCTGCGTGAGCGGAAAGTCGTACGTCCTAGTGTTTCTTCACGAGCTGGCAGTGCGATGGTATTGAAATGGCGCTGATATGATCTTGCAGGCAGCGTTGCAGACGCGCACATCAGCGCTAGAAATCGAGCTCGAGGAGCTGACGGATCGGCTTGGGGTTGTGACGGGGGAGTTAAGGTGCGTGTTCTTTTACTTGATTTACGTCCCTCTACGGTTTGGTATCCACCGCCAATGGCTGCAACATCTCCATCCCATCCCTATTCCCTCTTCACCTCAATAAGACCAGCAGGTCAGCGGCGAACTGCAGCTTAGATACTCGATATACAACCGATGACGTGGGATGTAAATATCGGGGTTAAGGCATAGCTGATGATCTGCAGACAAAAAGACGCTGCTGCGACAGTGCGAGGACATATTCGGTTGTTGCATGAGTATAATGAGATGCGGGATGTGGGGCAGGGTCTTTTGGGTATGATTGCGGAGCAGAGAGGGTGTAGGATTCGGGAGTTGTATGGGGAGTTTGGGGTTGGTGTTGATGATTGAGTGTGGGGAGAGATTATGGAGTTTTGCTTGGGAAGAGTGAGGGTATGCAGGCAGACGGGAGGTTTGAATCAATGACGAAAGACAGTCGTTGATTAGAGTTCATGGAGAGAGTCAAGGTGTTGGAGCTGGCTATTGTGCTCCAAAGTAAGGGATGGGATACTTGCACTTGCACATGGATTTGGTTCACGTGCTTTTAATCACAATCAATCAGAGTAAGTGTCAAAAAGTGTTCAAATGTACAAAGTTAACTTTTGATATCTGCTAGCTAGGTCCCTCCAACGTCCACTACGTATTCCATTCCACACACTAGAAAATAAGTCGCAGTGATAACACTTGCATTGAACACGAAGTTCAGAAACAGAACACAAAGTTCAGAAACAGAAAAGGGAAAAAAGTTATCGGGGGATGTAATAGGTTGTAAATCAACCACGAACAAATTGTTCGTTCAAAAAACGCCTTGCTAAACTCAACAGCAGTGAGTGGTATCCCAAATCCAGGTATAAGTATTCCACAGCGCCAACAGCCTCCTTGAGCCGACCGGTCTTCCGAAAAAGAAAAAAAAAACCATACCAAGAAATTTCAAAAACATAAACATAAAAAAATAAAATTCGTTGAAGTCATGAGGAGTTGAGTGGGACAGCCAAGCTCTAATCTTCCTCCGAGGTACCATTCATCTTTCGGAATTGGTAGCCCGTCAAACTACTCCTCGCGCCAGCACCCATGACGAAGTCAGGAATCGGCTTCTCGAGGTCAAGGGTCCGCGTAGATCTGATGCTAGTAGCCGATGTGCTTTCTTGCCCGCTGACAGTAGAGGCACGCTGGATGGCCTCGGTAGACAGATGCCATGGGAAACCTTCGACGGACTTGCTGGTGCGCAGACTACTCTTTGGGCTCGAGAGCATGCTTCCGGATGAGGAGCGCATGCGGCCTGTAAGATCAGCTACGCTCTTGCGGTCTGTGAGGATTTGGCCGGCTCCGGGTGCAGCGGTGATGCGCGTGGTGGCCGTGGCAGAGGGAGCTTCGAATGGCGAGTCTGAGCGGAAGAGGGGGTGGATGTGCGCTTCCGAAGGGGTAGGTGAGGTGTTGCCCATGCGCGTGTGAGAGTTCATGGAGAATGAGGAGGTCGAGCGGGAGCGGCGAGCTATAGCCATGGTAGGAGGTTCGAGATCGTTTGCTGAGGCTGGAGAGCCTGTGCGGCTGGGAGCTGGAGATGCCGGGATGGTTTCGAGGAAGGGTGAAGCGGGGATGGTGGTGAGCATGTTGGCGTGGGTGGCCTGGGGAATTTGAATAGTCTTGAAGGAGGACGGGATAGTGGTGCGCGATTCTGGGTCCACAGCTGAGGTATCCCATGAGTCGAAGCCTTCCTCAGTCATTGGAGCATTGCCAGCCTGGCTCGATTCGTAAGAGTAGTTGCTGCGGCGGGAGGAGGCACGACTGACAAGGAGACGGGTCTTGGAGGTCATTGGGCGGATGCGTTGCGACATTGAGGAGCGAAGAGAAGACTGGGCATCAGAAGCCGCACGCTGAATGGTTTGCTGGGTCTCCACTGTTGCAGAGCTTCTGCGAAGCACGGGAATCGGACGCTTTGGCTCGTACATCTCCTTGGAAATTGGCATTGAGGCATTGGTATGAAGGGATTGAGTCTTGGACTTCTCGCTGTTCATGATGACAAAGAGAGATGTGAGATAGACGCCTTGCAAAAAGATAGCAATGCTGTCGACAATGAAGGCGCCGGTAAGCAGTGGCTGGATTGCGATGCCAGACAGGTAACTTGGGATGCTATCGATGCGATCTTGAAGGAGGATGAAGGTAGCCATGGAAAGAACGGCTGAGACGACGCAAGATACTGATGAAAGCATTGGGATCCATTTTGGTTGAGGTCTTGCCATCTCATATTGGCGACGTTTTTGCACACTGTTAATAAGAAGGTATACAACACTTGCGGTATTGAGAGGACCAACAACAGAGGCGACAATGGCAGGTGTCCGCACAGGAAGATCAGGATTGGAGACAACCGCAGCGCATATGACAGTGAAGACCTCGACAACAGTTGTGCTGAGAAGCGCACCAGTGCCAACGAAGAGAGGAATGTTTTTAGACATTGCGAGTGCAAAGTCTATGGAAGTTGACTGCGGTAGCAAGAGGATATAAGAAGATGCCCGTTTGCGGTGAACGGGAACTCGTCTAGTAAATGGGTGGGACAAACAATACGTGCAGGCAAGCTAGCAACCGTTTGATATTGAGGTTGAAGAGGAAATTGATGAAGGCCTATCAGAGATATAGCAATTCGAGAAGCCTGAACCAATACCCCAGATGATGGTGAGGAATCGTGTCACGCTCGTATTCCCCAGGTGTCACCGCTGCTGAAGATTATATTGCTCCTTTGGGATTCTTTGTGGTGAGTGATCGAAGGCGCGGCAGGCTGCAGGAACGAAGTCTTGAGACGAATGATGCCCGGCCTCTCCTGTAGGCATAAATGTCGTTCTGTCTGTAGTCTGTGGCCTGAGATTGGTACCTGACCCGAAGAAGACCAACTTGGTACAACGTGCTCGAATCGGGCTCGTCCAGATCTTTCTATAGTAAAAGAAGGTTCGCACTTGGCCGAGGAATTCTTGACCTGGTGTCTCGGATGACGGATGAAACGAGAGTCGGTGGGGTCGCGGGGAATGAGCCACTATCTAGATAAAACGTGTCTGATGACGATGTGGAGAAGACTGAAGGTTCCCCGTGAAGATGGGGCAAAAATAGATTGGTAAAAGGAAGGTAATGTGTTCGAGATGAGCCACGTGAGAATGGAAAATTATTTCGTGGATCTTCGGAATCCGAGAAGAGCGAGAGACAGTGTGTTTGTGGATGATAACGAGCGTCGAGGAAACAGAATGCAGCAGATGTGGGACGTGCTCTGGCCTTATGGGATATTATGACGGTGAGGGTCAACGCGAATTCAACGCGTCGGGATTTCGATATCGAATTTGTTTGGATAATTTGGGATGCTCCGGGAGATTATCAACTGGGGGTTGCCGTGTCCCTGGATCTGGATGTGCTTGGTCACTGGATACCGGGGGGGGAAGAGAGATGGAGGTGAAGCCAATTGGATGTTGAAGATGTCGAATTGGTGTGGTTGATTTTTGACTTCTGCAACTTCCCGATATGCGGCTGCAGGAAGGCAAAACAAATCAGATCCTTTGTGGGGGAGGGGGGGGAAGGGAGATGAGATGATGGCGGAGTAAAGATGATGAGGAGGACGACGGTGATTATGGTGAGTATAATATCCCTTCTTCTCTTTCTTCTCTCCTTTCCTTTCCTTTTCTTCTTTTGAACGAATGCAATAACAAGTCGAACTTGTTCTCGAGATTGATTAAAGCGAGTGTGATAGTCGATTGTAGCGACAGACTGAATCGATGGATGATATGTAGATGATGCAAAACCTGGGGTAAGGCTTCAGGAAGTGGGAAGAGCACGACAATAAGTAAGTGATGTGACCGCATGACTTTGACCATATAACACATTCTCATTATGACATGTACCTTAAATGTTTGCATTTGCATGGACTGATCCATGTTATTTCTTTAGTCGCCATGAAAAAGTATGCCATGCAAGTCCATGCGATAGTTGTGTGGGTTTGTTGTAGCGTTGTAGCGTTGGAGTGTTGTAGCAGCATAGTAGCATAGTAGCATAGTAGCATAGCAGCTCCAACTAAGGAAGAAGCAAAGCAAAAGGCACGAAGGAAGATGATCCGAGCTCACTCACTCATTCTCTCTCTGTCTCTCTCGGTGTCTCTCTGTCCGTACCTTACACTTAGTGACCTTAGCATCTTAGTGCTTGGCTTCAGGTACCTTTGTACATACCTTACCTTACTTGTCCAGCCTGACGAAGGTATCAACGGAGGGACAAGGGGGAGGTGGTTAGAGTCTTCAATATGCACGACACACTAAGGAAACATGTAAAATTGGTGGGCACAGGGTGGATAAAGCGTACGACTAACGAAAGAACACTCCGTAACTATCCCCAGAAGACGAAACAGAAAAAAGAAAAAACAAAGGCAGACGCAATGTTTAGCAGTGAGTACGTTGCCTTGAACCTGAACCGGTAAAGCTGTAGAGAATTTGGGTGCGTGTATGTGTGTACAAGTGTGAACAATGAGGTGACAGTGGAAAAGATGATAGATTAATCCACACACTTACGAATTACATGATTCGGTTCTACCCTCCAAACATCATCCAACATCATCATCCAACATCATCATCAACATCATCGTGGCTCTTCATCACGCAGCTGAACAGCCAACTCTCAGCCCCTCTTCCCCCTCTTCCTCCTCCCACCTGATACTCACAGTCAGAACCATATATACAGTATACCCGTCTCTCCCGGTCGGTCCCATTCATTCCATACCCTGAATCAATGAGTAATGCTCAAGAAACCCACCCAGCCTGTGTGGATTTATCGGATGAAAGAGTCTCGAACAACCAGACAGACAAACACACAAAAAATCATGCCTTTAATTGGAACTCCTGCACATCACTAGATAGAGTAGGGGACTGTATGTTTCCTGGATCTCGACCGAGCGGATTGCGAATGAGGGACGATGAGATGCTCTGCATTCGATGTTTTGCGCCCACTTCAGCTGAATCCAATTGAAACGCCTGAGGAGGTATTGGACCTTCTACCTTCCACCTTCTACGCCGTAACGTAGAACCTTTTTGGTGAGTAGTGAGTGGTGGGTTGGGATGGTGAGTGCGGCGCAGAAGAGACACACGGACAGTGAGAGTGAGAGAGAGACAGAGTGAGAAGGGCACCGAGAGTGGAGCCGTTTCGTATGGATACACTCCTGTTACAGGCTGTCCGTGATACTTCCGTACGTACTGCAATATTCATCCTGTATCTTATGTCATATATTGTATTGTATTGTGTTGTACGAATGAGAATCCTCCTTCGCATTGGAGATGGACGGGACGTGGAGTACCCAATGGTTATTAATTGCCCGAGATCATTTCAGGGATTTTGATGATTGAATGATCGATTTGAGGTTGTCATGAAAATGAGTGAATGGTTTCTTTTCTGTTGCTGAGCCGCAGTTCTCATGACGAGAGCCGCCATTCCTGCCAGAGCCTCCTTACAGCATATTGAGTGAGTGCTAATTAACCAGATCCAAACACCATCGTGACCATCAATCAGCCTTTCACTGTTCAGCTATTCTACCAACAACAAGAATCATCATTGAATCCATTCATTAATAATATTCACCACACAAGCACACAGACATCATATACTCTCAGAAAACCGGGCAAGGAAATTACATGCACATTTCTTCCCAATTATTCATCACCTCTCCCACCTCTCCCACCTCTCCCACCACACCCAATCTCATCTCGCTCACTTACATCGGACGAAGAGTCTCAGAAAGGGTAAAGCACAAGTAAGCTTAGCAGTATGCTTTCCACTCCATGTTTCCCAAAGCAAAACAAAACAAAGCAAGCCAAAAGCAAGGCACACGTTTGTACATACCTACACAGGTGCAATCCATTCACATCATCAGCCGAGTCCATTAAGACCAAGGTCGAATCATATCAAACAACGTCCTCATAAAATCCCATTTCATTCCAAAAAAAAAAAAAAAAAAAAAAAAAAAAAAACACCCACAATAGCCGAGCACGTCCTCAACATCGTCATGCCCAGACATCCAGTTCGCACCTCTCTGCTCTACACGCACATACACACAGCTTCGTCCATCTAAACGGCGTGCAAAGCTTGGAGGATAAGCTGGCACTGCACAAGAAAGCAAGCATTGTCGCGCGTGAAAGTGACGCGAGCGCAGGTGAGTTGTTTTATCGTCGCCATCGATCGAGCATCTATCTCGCCATCGAATCTCAACTGCCCACCTCCCCCGCGCGCGCATAATCATTCCATTTCCGGCCTTTTCGGCACCTGCAGGGATGTCTTGAGGAATCTGGGCTTGCTGCCGCGCCGAACTACATTTACAAGTCTGTGAGGATGAATGGAATAAACAGCATGCGTGTGGAATTTCTTTGCACGTTTTTGGTTCGTTCTGGATGGGTGCCCGAGATCTACAGGGAAGATTGTATTGTTGGGTGGTGAGTATCGAGTAAGCATTTTGGATATGGTGGTGATAGGTCTACGGAGTAATGACTGATGATACCTTGCTTTCAGCTTGTGATTCTGCTGATTCTGCTGATTCTGCTGATCCCGCTTCTTCCGGTATTCATGATGATAGAGTTTTCTGTACAGGACTCAATGTACTCATCGTATGAATATTCAAAATACCGTGTGTACGTACATAAATATGTATAAGCAGATCCACTCCATAGAAGACTCCGCACAGTCACACGCGACGATTGAATTTGCCAAGCTCGTGGATGGTGATGTATATACTCCGGAAAATCTGGGAAATCTACACTCTCAGTTGCTTGGGAGCTGAAAATCCGAAAATTTGAGAAGCTTGGAGAGAGAAGCTGGGAAAGATTTTACGGCTGGTATACGTACATGGTACCAGGCAGATTCTAGGCAATTGGTCGATTATTCACACAATGCAGGGAATATCTCGGCTGGAGCTCTGGGATGACTTTTTGACTTTGATGATTTGGTCAGGTCGGACAAGGCTGGCTGGTGATTAACGCGTAAGGTGAAAGACGCCGAACCTATGGTATTGTGGTGAAAAGAGCACGAATAAGCTCGATCGATATATTTTTGCTGGACCTGGATGTATCTGGGTAGAGCAGAGTTAGGTGCAGACTAGCGATACCCAAGATTTCGTATCTCACATTAAAATAGCTCCAAGCTCGCTGTCACAGCAGTCCGGCTCCTGGTACCTGACGCTACTCAAGGTCCATCGATGCATCAAACACCCACTATCTCTGCCTACCTCTCTACCTCTCTACCTTACTCAAAACCCAAATTCCCTACTGAGTGGTCATGTGCTTGTGTGGTGCCTCAGACCTCAGACCGCCCTTTACCGCGCATACATGCTCGCATCTTAATCAACAGGGCAAACTACCAGCTCCTCTATTCTATCATACCCTACATACTCATAATCCCAAAGGTAAATCGTAAGGATAATCCCAAGATATCACTCCAAATCCCCTCCAAATCCCCTCCAAATCGAAGCATCCCAACACCCTCGCATCCTCGCATCCTCCCTCGCATGTCTCGTACGCACGCGCCAAAGCGCCCAATCCATCGTCAGATGTCTCTCTTTCTCGCGCGCAGGATCCCCAGCAGAGTCGGGATCCAGATCCAAACGCGCACCTACAATGTACAGCCAGGCCATTGCCCAATCAGCGCTATACCGATCTACTCTCCCAACCCTCCTGCCGAAACATAGCGAATGCTGGCGTCAGAGCTTCTAGAAATGTTCGCAAGGCAACGCGTGACTTTCACCACTTCTCCTCGTTGCCTCACCGTCAATTCTGACGACGGTGCAGGAGTGAGGGCCCCCGGAGCAAATTTGAGTAGTGTCGGTCGTTAGTGAGGACAGCTGGCGTGGCGGGCACTATTTTACTCTATTGAGCTTCCTTTTCGTCTTCCTCTTCCTCGTGTACTTACCGGCAGTGCGCAGACGTGATGAATCGCAATATATTCCGGAGATGCGTGCCATGGGTATGTATTCGTAGGGCGTGTCTGGGTAGATTGCCGAAAGGTGAGGGGATTCATATGGACGTCATTTCTCATTTGGAGATATTGGCTATGGCGACTTGCATAATGACCGTTTGATGAGAACGTGACCGTTATGAGGGCTAAGGTAGCCAAGTCATTGCTCCGAACTCTGAAATGTTATTCTTCTGGGCGCCATAGAAAGCCTGTTCAACATCATTAAAAGGTAGAGTGTATACGAAGTCATCATATTCATGTAAGGTCAGTCAAGAAAGAGTTACTAATGACAATGGATATGAAGCACTGTGGCCCCATCACAATGCTTCATCCCCACGTCGCTTCACCTGTCACCTGTCTCCTGATCCCCATTTCTCATCTAAGTATGGCATTCCCTCTGATTCCATCCTCATCCTATTTCATCTCCAAGGAAATCCCACCCCAATCCTCATCAACTCTAGCCTTGACGTCCACCAACGCCGCCGCCATACCGCCGAATGCCTTCCGGCGCTGGGACATTTCCCAAGTCCTAAGGTACTCACTCATCTCACCCTTCACCCTACGCCCAATACTCAAGCCAAACATTCACGCCTTGTCCCCTTTTGCCATTTGCACCAAAGTGAAATGTTCCAGCTCCCTCATTCCCCGCCGCCATAGAGCGGTCCTGAGCTGGCGCGCTAACGCTGTCGGGTTGGATACCCATCCATGGCGCCTCGTCTCGCTCGTTAGAAAGTCACACAAGCGCGCTGTGCCGCCGGGTGCTCGTTGACGGTAGTAGCCAGTTACCTTATGTGTGTCCGGTGTGTGATGTGCCGCCTACATGTCTGTGTCTCTCGCGACAGTGAGGTTATTGTTTTGCTGGGTGTTTGAGATGGGCGATGTCGGTGGGCTGGGGTGGAACGTGAGAGAAATAACTCCTGAAGGGTCCTGGGGAAAGGTCTGTGAATGCGGATGTGGATGAGGTGAGGAGCACTTAGGATGAGGATGGGGATGCGACGGGATGGTTTCGTGTCTTTCGTCGATGATTATCATACGCCTCCTCCTGTTGTCTATCAAGCTCTCTTGCTTCGATATTAACCCAGCTCCCTACTCAAGACTTCGACTTCCCCAAGGCACTGACTAGATCTGCTGGCACCGCAGCAAATCATGAATGACTCCTTGCATGAAGCATTGCAGATCATTCACACAAGCTCTCTGAGGGATCATCCTCGAGAGCGTGAGCTGTCATGACCGCCAGGCATCAGGGCTGAGCAAGCAACCCAATTGATCCTACAGTGCTTCGCGGACACGAGACTCATCGAAGCTCAAACATGCGTCGTAGACTTAGGTCACTTCACAGAGCGAATATTCTCCCTGGTCCATGGTCTATGTATCACATGTTTTACGTCTCAAAATATATCTCCCGATGGTGCAACTCAACAGCCCCTCTGCCTCTTCTAAGAGTAAACATCTCACCACTCAGATATATTCACCAAATACAATAATAGCCACACGCGATTTAAAACATCTACCCATCCTAGAACACATACCAAAGGCAGATCAGCCGCTCGCTCACCGAGATCTGCGCTCCGCCTAACGTCGTAATCACTGCCAGCTGGCAGGTGAAGTAGGTCGTCGAATTTCTCTCGGGCAGAACCGCGGATCGACGGGTGCGAAGATCGACAATTTTGAAATCCGCTGCTTATTGACCCGAGTAGGAGGGATAGAGGGTACTGTTTTTGGAAAAGCAGAGAAAATTCCGCAGTAAGTTTTTCTGTTTTATCGTATGGAGCTTTTTGTATTTGGATTTCATGTTGGGTGGGTGAGGGTTGGGATGATAGACGCAATGCATATGTGAGATAGTGGCCTTCAGCTCCCCAATTTTCAAGCCTTATAGATTCAAATCCATTTTCGGTAAGTTCTTCAATTCTGACCTGGAATACTCTTCAAAGATCAGTCTATTTTTCAGGATTTACAAAAACTTTATAAATGTGGTTACATAGCGTAGAGGTATCTTGAGAACTTAGTACCTTCTCAGCCTTGACAATCCGATCCCAATCGCCGTTAGGTACTGCGTGTACTTAGGTAAGTACCTGAACTGATGTACCCGCACCCTATTTCCGGCCCCGTTTAGTGGGGAGGCGTGAAAAGGAGCCCCATAACGGAAAAGAAGGCAAAAAAAAAAAAATAGGAAGAAAATTTCAGAAAAGAAAATCAGAAATATCATACTCCTTGAAAATAATTAAGAAAATATGAAAATTCTGATCATCTATGACTAACAGAACATGAAGAATCAACCAGAAGGAAAAAAAATATTCAATCTACACGCTTTCTTCTCTTCACATGCACCCTCTGCTTTGCAACATTCCCCGTAGATTCCTCGGTTTTGCATATTTTCATGATTGCGATGTACATACATCCATCCATACATACATATACTTTTGCTCCGGCCTTCCGCGGGGGCCCGATCAAGTGCTTCCGAGCCGCGCGCGGTGCGCCGGTACAGATGGTGGAAAGGTTAATGGCTGGCGCGGCGGCGCTGATAAGGTACATACACGTACACGCTGCTATCGAGCGCCATCGACGTATTCTTGCGGATTGATGTGTGGTAGAAGAGTGGTGACGCTGGGATGGATGGCGTGAGGTGTCGTGATGGGCTTGTGGGGAGCTGGGGTGAAACTTCGTGTGTGATCGGTTGGGTTCGGGTTGGTGGTTTGCGGCGGCCTGGTGTGATATTGCTTGGAGGCTGGGCTATGCATTTGAGATGCCTATGGATGGGGAATGGGATCTTGCTACTTCCTATATCTGGATGGTGGCGGGGTAAGTGAGACACGGTATCTTGATGGATGGTGAGTTTGACTTTTATAAAGTTCAATGTGGTATGATATGGTTGATAGTGGAGATGTGATGTGATGAATATCCCACGCTTCATGGTTTGACTTTCGCTATCTGATGGGAGAGGTCTCTTTGTCATGCTGACTTCATAGATTGAGACATGGCTAAGAAGAAGATAACGAAGTCGAATCGACATATGGATTGCTCTACAGGTATGATATAGATATGATACAGGTATGATACAGGTATAGTATTTTGGAATAGGCATCTAGAGAATCAAGTGTAAAACCTAATGCAATTCTACACATGGAGTGTAAATTGGATATGTTGGTATCTTTCAAATTCTCAACTCACAGTGATCTGGCCTGTAGTATTGATAAGGGAGAATATGTCAAGAGGACTAGGACATGAAGACCTGTCAAATGTTGAATTATTGTCAATGATTGGACGAATGATGATTGGGATTTCAAAGGATGATGAGATACACACTGATAGCCTCTGTTGCTGGCAATGTGCAATGGAGTACCTGTAATATTTCAATGCCTTCTTTCTTGCGTGATTTCATGATTGATGAAGCTACTCTAAGAAAAATCACGATTCGGATGCTGATGAAGGAATTAATATGTAGTTACGTAAATCTCCTCCAGCTGAGCAAGAGTACAAGAAAGGTACAAATCAAGCTTGTGGATATGCTAGTGGCATGATACTGAGCAATTCAAGATATCAGGTTTCTTCAACTAGACATGCATGTTTCGCTCAGCAGCTCTTGGGAGGATATAGCCAGATGGAACCCTCGAACTTGGATCATCAGATCTAGGTTGGGATATTCACTTGAGTATTAAGAGAGAACAGTTCTTGTCACGATCCTGTCTTGTAATCCGCTCAACACATTTCGACTCTGAAAAACGCTAAGCTGTGCATTGTTCTATTCCGTACTCTCAAATGAACACATTAATTGTAGGACGGATGATGAGGAGACTCAGAATGATGACGAAGGCATATGACTACTTGGCCCTTGACTTTCAATCTTGCCTCACCACGGTTGCTTATTCCTGCTGTTTTGATCAAATACATGCTCACTAGCGATTACTTCGAGACCTGGGCCTCATGCTCGACGTTAAATAATTAAAAATCCGTCCACATTGGAATATTTCTCGTTTCCATATGTTGAGGCTGGCTAACTGGACGATGATCAGTGATAACATGGTGTGCGGCTAATAAATGAAGCTGCTGCAAGTATGGCCATGATCAGATAAAGCGGATCAAGTGTATGCTTGTCTAACATCAAGTATCGGAAAAAGCCACTGTCCTTTCTTCGATCCGATATTGGTGATCATTAGTCTATACGAGTTCATCAATATGGAGTTCTGAGATACACGATAGGCGCAGATTCGAAATCGGTTGGATGCTCAAGCCATCAAGAGAAACCATCCTGAACACTTGCTCATATTTCACAACACCTGATCAAACCTTGCCTCTATCTTTCATGATGAACAATCTTGAAATACTTAACATTTCAAACGGTCTTGACTTCGAAGAAGTGTACAGCTCTAAGTGGCTATTTACGTGAATGATTATGTTCTGATAGATCTCCAAAATGTATGACTGGTGGGTGTTAGTATTACCCTTAATATATTCAACTTCTGTGAATAGTTGTATAGCTCTTAATGATAGCTCTAAGATGTTACTGTGCTGATTCATCATAGAAGACTCGGACGAGTATCTCACAAACAATCATATATGCCGCAACGTCTGCACAAGTAAGTCAATGGATACTAATGGCATTCTCAATCTAGGTACAATCTCTTTCTTGGGTATCCAGAGCCCGCCAAAGCCCAAGAGTAGAAGATCTGTAAACCCAAAAGGGAAAATCCTAGTGCGTGGTATATTGTAACCACAGCCAATGAATGATGCTGTAAATCATCGTCTCGTAGTATTAAAAAATTCGTAGTGACACTATCCAGTATGGGGATGCACCAGCTCATGTACAGCGGGGTATATCAAGTCGTAGAAAAGATGTGCGCCCTTGCACGAGCATATTCGTGATCTATAGATCCGATAATTAGGCAAACTCTGGCTCCTCCTCGATGACCTTTTGCAAGTCGGATTCCTGAGTGACCTCGTCGTCAACCTCGTGAGCCGCATCTTCAGCACCAGCGTCAATTCCAGCTGCTTCCATTACTTCCATCGCCTCGTCAGCCTGCTCGATTGTCTCATTTGCTGCAGCCACCTCCTCTGCGTCCTCGGTGTTGGCCTCAGCGGCGACCTGGTTGGCATCCTGGGCTTCGGCAACAGTCTAATTTGTCACGTCAGTATAATCGTCACACGTGTATGGGTCGTATACATACCTGTCTCATTAGGACCTCAGCCTTTGTTGGTCGGCCGCGTCTCTTTGCGCCTGGAGTCGCAGAGACAGCGCCGCCGCCCATGTTAGCAACCGGAGCAGCACCAGCTGGTGAGGCCTTTGGTGTTCCACCAGTCTGAGCTGCTCGCAAAGCAAGATCAGCCTTTGATGGACGACCGCGCTTGCGCTTCTCGCCCTCAGTTGTTGTTGGAGTGCTACCGTTCGTAGTTGGACCAGAGGCGATCTTTGGTGTCTTTGGTGTCTTGGTTACAGCTGGAGATGCTTGGCCATTGGCCTGTGTACGCGCCTTCTTGTTTGGTAATGAACCTCCATACTCTTGATCCTTGCGCTTGTAAGTAGCTCCGCCACCTGAAGAGAGCTCTTGATAGATAGTGTAAACTTGGTTTGGGGTTCGACCTGTAAAGTGAACGGTTAGCTTAATGATACCGTAATGGCAAGTCGCCCAGATCTTCCTTGATGGACCATTATCGGCACAATAACTTCTGCGGTCCGTATATCATTGCTGGCTATACATATATTTGATTCATGCCATCGTTGAGAGCCGCATAATTATCAAGAGTATTAGCATTGTTGAGGGCTGTCCAGCTGTTCAAAGTCATAATGTACAGTTTACGTGTGGTCTGTCATGAGAGACATAGGGTGTATTTGCGCCGGTGATGCGCGCGTCCGAATCGTGAAAGAGATAGCTTACCAGGTGGAGAAACCAACTCGCCGAAGTTTGGAACAATGTTGCTGCTGTGAATAAAGTCGAGAAGAACATCGAGAGAAACGCGACTAGTCTTGATGACCTCGCCGAGGACGAAGCGCTGTAGACATGCGTTAGTAATGTACACAGCAATTGCAATGAAAGCGACTAAAGCCGACAGCTATAGTCATTGGCGCAAATCACTGTATGCGTGTGAGAATAATGGGTACGTACCTTCTCATGCTCAGTGAATGGGATATCCATCTTGGAAAATGGGATAGATCGAATGATTCTTGAACGTTATGTGAGTGAATATGGTTCTTCGATGGAATTGTAGTGTAAGAGAAGATATGTAAAATGCGGTGAAGTTTTGTATGAACAACGTGTACGACGTAATTTTTAGATAGTAACGGCGAATGAGTGGAAGGTCAGGTAGAAGTTGTGTTTGTTGAAGCTCGGGAAGTGAGGCAGTAGATATTGTGAAAGATTCCGAGGAAGCTCTTTCAACAATAGCGGACGTGAACAATTAAAATTCCCAATGGAAATAAACGGGAAGCGCTCTAGGCGAGGTGATCAGCAATGACAAAGCTGCTCCGAGAGCAATTGTTGTCTTTCGCGCATGTGCAATTATTTGATTTCTGGTGAAAAGGTAGTTGATTTTTGATGTTGTTGATGTTGATGTTCTCGATAGAATATGAGGCGCGACTGATTGCAGCTTGCTTGCCCGCGACAATGGACAATGCCGTGCTTGAAGACTGTGCTAATTGGACGCACTCCACACGCAGCTAAGGAAATGTACTGGCAGTTACTGGAGTCTCTGCATGTATGCCTCATTGTTGCCTTAGAATGCCTTGTCTTTGCCTTGTCGTACCTTATCGCCAACGCTGATCCTTGTACTTCCACCCCCCCTCGGCGTATCGGTGAATCCTGGAACCGGATCATTCTTCCTGGATGCACTCTCCAAGTCTCATTCAAAAGCAGCTCGCCCTGTTAGTCACTATGTTTCTTCCATCAGAACTTGATATTACAGCTACTAATAGTCGTCGTCGCAGTCTTCCTCTTCCCCATGGCCAGAAGAGTCCATATACCATGCCTGGGTGTTTGGGGCCTATTTGGTCTACTTCGAGCCCCAGCTGTAACAATGCTGCCCAATCATCACTCCATCAATAGCACATTTGATGATTTCCAATCCGATCGAGGGCTACAAAGTCTACCCTCGGAGCACTTTCCACATCTCTACTCTATACATGTCTTTGAAGGCTGTCTTCTGTGGGCAAGCTTAACGCCATTGAGAGTCGACCCGATTTCGTTCGATGCCAGCTAGGATACTTCCATCACAATAACGTCAACCACCATCAAAATGCTCACGTTCGGTCGGGGTAGGTCAAGCTGAAGGACAGTCTGAATGCTGAACGCCGGCACATATGCACAATACAACTCGTGTCACTGCATGTCAGAGGAATGATAAAGCCGAATTTTTTCCAGCGGAGAGCCTGGAGCGGTAAAGAATGTTGGATTGAGGAAGCATTTTCGTCGTCAAGATGATAAATCCGCCGCAACTCTCGAAACCATCGGAATCCGAACAGGCGATCATTAGTAAGTGATACTTTCCACAAGCACTGATTATTAATAGAAAGGAAAAGGGGACAATGTATTCACGGTCAGTTGTGAACATATATCCATATATGCTCAGCCCCCAACCAACTTTTGTAAAGCTGGTGACAATGCTGAGGTATCAACATATATTCACGATCTGTCAAAATCACGGTGATCAAAATCGTCTGGATCTTTCATGGATCACCACAGTGAAATCTTAGAGCTGTTATTGAGAGCTCTACGGGTTGTAAGAGCTACACGATTATAGAGAGCTATAACTATGCAGTTATTCAGAGCGGTACGTTGATTCAGAAGCGTTTTGTTATTTGGAGCCAGAGATCGACTCGGTGGTACGTTACGGAACATATGGGCGAGTATGATTGCGGAACAGTTGGTGGTAAGTTCGGGTTTGACTTTTCCTTACATTGTCCAAGAACGGTCATGGATCCCAATCGAGGAGGAGGTTACCATCATCAAGATAGAAAAGGTCAGTCGTATGGCTCATAGTGAGGAACTGTGGGATGTTGTGGGAAGTTGTCCATTTGGTTACCTTGTCTCGAAAGTGTCTTTTTGGTGATCTACATGGAAATGGACAGCTTTGAAAGAGCAGTGAGCATAGGGAGGATGATGTGGATGATACGGAATTTGCCGTACTGGTGCTTGGAGCCTCGCCGGGTCTCCTGCGTTATGTGCCTACCTACCTTAGCACTCACGTCAACTACAATAAATCAATTGAATAACTCGACACGACACCTTGTCTATTGTTTGATGAAGGATATGTGAGAGCGACCATAAGGCGATTTGAAAAGCGACGTGGTTGTGGTGGCATTCAAAGTTACGAGACCTGGACCTTCAACTTTCTTGCGCATCCATCTGTTGGATTGCAACTCGTTAGCACAACCTCAACTCCGATCCCAGCAGAAAAGCTGGCGAGGGCAGGACTTCATGTTCACCAAATAACACGTAGCCTATAGCTTTGTTAATTTGTGCAGCTCTATATCGCATGAGCGCAGATATTTCGCGCTCAGTCTTCTCGACTTCCCTCCTTCGACTCCACCTCTTTGGTTACACCAGTCAGCGACAACATGGCGCAGAACGGGGACACAATAAAGGCAGAAGCCGTTGATACAGCTTTGGGCGATATGTCAATTGAAGAACTTCAAGCGCAACATCCGGATCAGAGCTCCAGAGACAGTACGTCTGGCGAGAGACTCCACACACCTGTTGGCTCGGCGAAGTCCACACCAAACACGCCCAACATGTCCGCCTCTCAAACCTCTAGACGAAGTTCAAGCAACTCACGTTCACCTAAAATCGAAGACGATGAGCATGAGGATATAGTAGGAGGCGATATCGCGATCAAGCTTGAGAACGGCAAGCCTCCTAAGCTCACCAGGAAATCCTCGCAGAAAATCATGGCACGACCACCACCACTATTTACGGATTTACCAGACTCTACTGAAGAAGCTATGGCTCATTTCCAGGTTATTCGCGATTGTATATATGGTAGTAAATATATGGGCTCATCTGAGCACGATGCCCTGGGATGCGATTGCTCTGAGGAGTGGCGTAAGTGCTTCAACCAATTTTCAAAGATCTGTGTGCTGACATAGGGTTAGGTGGCGACATGAATCACGCATGCGGCGAAGATTCTGATTGTATTAATCGAGCTACCAAAATGGAATGTATGGACGATGAATGTAATTGTGGTGCTGGTTGTCAAAACCAGCGATTTCAGCGCAAGGAGTACGCAAATGTATCTGTGATCAAAACCGAAAAGAAGGGTTACGGCCTCCGTGCGGATTCCGATTTACAGGCGAACGACTTCATTTTTGAGTACATTGGGGAGGTCATCAATGAGCCGGTCTTCCGTCGCCGGACTATTCAATATGATGAAGAGGGCATCAAGCACTTCTATTTTATGTCACTTACGAAAAGCGAGTTTGTGGATGCGACGAAGAAGGGCAATCTTGGACGGTTCTGTAATCATTCTTGTAACCCCAACTGTTATGTGGACAAGTGGGTCGTGGGTGACAAACTCCGAATGGGAATATTTGCCGAACGGAACATTAAAGCCGGAGAGGAGTTGGTATTCAACTACAATGTCGACCGATATGGAGCCGATCCCCAACCATGTTATTGCGCTGAACCAAACTGTACTGGTTTCATTGGAGGCAAGACTCAAACTGAGCGGGCTACGAAATTGTCGCATACAACAATCGAAGCTCTTGGTATTGATGATGGTGATGGTTGGGACACGGCTGTCGCTAAAAAGCCGCGCAAAAAGAAGACTGGCGAGGATGACGAAGAGTACGTCAGCAGCATCCAGCCAAAGGGGCTTGAAGAGGATGGCGTTACCAAAGTTATGGCCACTCTCATGCAATGCAAGGAGAAATGGATTGCTGTCAAAGTCCTTGACCGTTTACAGCGCTGTGACGACGAGCGTGTCCGAAATCGTGTGGTTCGTATGCACGGCTATCAAATCCTTGGCACCACCCTGAAGACCTGGATCGAAGACAACAATGTCATCCTTCAAGTCCTCGATATTCTCTACAAACTACCTCGTTTGACCAGAAACAAGATCAGTGACTCGAAAATCGAAGCCACTATTGAAGGTTTAACATCGTCCGAGCATGAAGATATTGCCTTCGAGTCTAAGAGACTTCTAGATGAATGGAGCAAACTGGAGGTTGCTTATCGAATTCCAAGGAAGAAGTTCGATCCGAATTCCCAACCAATCTTCGAACGTCGTGCTTCTGGGCGTGATGAGGAGGTTCGCGAAGCTCCCACGACCGCCCCTGCTGTCGCAACGCCTACTGGCCCTAGAAGTAATGTTCCCCAGAGGAGCAATTTCTTCACTCCATCGAGGCCTCCAGTAATGCGACGACAGCAACAGAGACCCTTGCCTTCAGGCTGGTTCGCTACTGTTGACAAGTCTGGAAATACCTATTATTACAATGAAGCTGGCGTAACGACATGGCAGAGACCGACGATTCCGGCAGTGCGACCCCCGGCGCCTAAGGGGCCTACCAAAGCCACGCAAAGTGCTAAAGCCATTCAAGACATCATCGACAGTCTCACCAAAGCTGAACCAACTTCCTCGGCTCGAACGTCTTCAACTCCGCAACCTGAGCCTGTCAAGGAGAAGAAGTCCGCTGAAAAATGGCGTTCTCTTCCAGTCGAAAAGCAGATGAAGCTCTACGAAAATACTGTAAGTCAACTGATATGTATAATTTGTTGTACACCTCTAATGAGTTCATTAGCTCTTCCCACACATCAAGTTTGTAATGGATAAATTCAAGAACAAGCTTCCTCGCGATGATCTCAAGAAATTTGCCAAAGAAATCAGCAAGAAACTCGTCAGTTCGGATTTCAAGAACAATCGCGTTCAGGACCCCACGAAGATTAGCGAAAAACAGGAACATAAAGTTAAGAAGCACGTCAAAGAGTTCTTCATGAAAGTACTTGCCAAAAAAGCCGAGCACGATAAGAAACGCGCTGCGAGAAAGGCACGGGAAGATTCGAAAAACACACCTTCCACTATGGCGGAGACAAAAGAGGAAGAAGATGCAGACGTCAAAGCCGAAGAAAGCGATATGGAGGTTTTCGATGACGAAGGTGACAAGAGCCCCATAGAGACGCCTAGCGACGAGGGCCTCAAGCGAAAGCGCGAGGGTGAAATCGACGATGCAAGCACCGATACCCCCAACAAGCGCCTCAAGGAGTCATCTACCCCCGAACCTCCTCCGCCGCCACCTCCACCGCCTGCGGAGGACTTGCAAGATGCAATGAAGAGAGATGATGAGGATTTTGCGAAGCAGGAAGCTGAGTTGATGCGTGAAAATGAGGAAGCTTTGAGAAAGGAGAATGAGGATGCTATGCGTGAGGCTCAGATGCAGCATACTGCTGATCAGCTGTTGCCGGGAAGTATCGATGCTGTAGATGCGAAGATGGACATTGATGGCGGAGGCGCGAATACGGAGGGCCAACAGGTGAATGGTGTTGGTGTGCACATTAATGGGCATGGGAATGCGGCTATTGAGAATTAATAGGCTCGGAGATGTTCTATATTGGACGATGGGAGTAAATCTCTTCATACAATACTGATCGCATGCAACACGATTACCACTCCACGACACTCGATCCAACAGCTTACACATTAGCACCAACTGCCTTATCCTTTCACTCTTTCTTTTCTTCCCTTCAATCCTTGGCAGTAGTCCACGCTTTCCCGCTGTACACTGCGACCAGCCTGTTTAATTAAAAGGAGAGGAGGTAATCACAACACCCTGTACCATACGGGGAATCTAGGCGTCATGCATGGGCGGGAAGGATCGGGAGGAGTTGAGGCACAGGCATGAGTGAAGGATTGTGATTTTATTGTTTGCACGCACACATGCATGCACGCATGCGCAGAACCCTCCGCAATCTTCTTCACATCTCCCCACCGTTAGGGTATTACCGTTTGGGTATTGAGGGGAAAGAAGAACCCACTTGTATAAAAGCCGGCTGGAATCAACGTCCATATTTCCCATTTAAATCTGTATGTCTTGGTGATGTGAACGCTGGGGTGATGTGAACGCTGGGGTGATGTGAACGCTGGGGTGATGTGAACGCTGGGGTGATGTGAACGCTGGGGCGATGGACTGTCCTTGTTAGTTTTGTGCTTGTATCCAGTCCGCACTATCGAGATGGATGTCGTGGAGATATGTCGAGGGATGTATGGACATCTGATAGAAGCTTATAGTCAAGATCCGACTCACCTGGTCCTTCGCTCGCCAATACCGACCGAGCCATTGACGAGCAAAGGTAGTGAGAATAAGCTGTGCACATCATACCCCCTAAATCACATACCAAGAAGTTTTCTCAGCAATTTCATAGCACATTACGCACATCCCACATCTCACAAACAATATCCGGAACAAAAACAACACCGACAGCCAAATCAACCAAAAGGCAACCAGCCAAGCTCAAAAATATGGATTCAAGTCTAAAACCAAACACCCAACTCCGTCCAAGGTATCTATACACAACACAAGCACACCCACAATTGACCCTACCCCCCTTTTTAAAGGCCCCTACACGCCGCCCTGCCCAGATCCATTCCCGTTATGCCGCCCACCGCCATCCAGCAACAGATGCGGCTTGATGAACCCCTCATCCAACTGCCTAAACCACGCAGCATGATCCTCAGCCGTGCCGTGAATCAAGCTACTGATAGCGCCCGAGGCGCTGATATGCGGCGCATTAGGATGGTCCGTGGTGCCAGACGTGGGATACGGCGTATCGTCCGTCGGTCGGCGGCCAGGGCTACGTCTGGGGCTGCGTTTCGCAGCGGGCGGAAGGTCAGAGGAGTCGGAGTCTTCGGAGTCCGAGATGGAGGCGCCGCGGCCCAGGAGGTCGCCTGTTTCGAAGCGGCCCCTCTGGGAGGCGGATGAGGTCTTTCGGGACAGGGAGGAGGGGCGCACGCGTGGTGAGGCGTTGCCGGATGCGTAGGAGGCGCCGGCGCCGCGGCGGTCGTCGTAGCCGTTGCCGTTGCTACCTTCGTAGCCTTCGAGTGGGAGCGCGTTGATGGAGCGTTGGGGCTGGTGGCCGATTGCTGTGCCGGCGCGCTTGTAGTAGGAGCCTCCTGAGACGGCTTCGATGTCGAATTCGTCATCGCTATCAATTTCTTCGATGACACCGGTTCGGATACCAAGGATCTCCAGCATGCGGGCAGTCGTTCCTCCAAATATGATAACTGTCAGGACAACTACGACCAGGACAGTAGCTTTCAGCGCAAATGCATTCTCCCCTGACAGGCCAGCTGCTAAGGCCACTCCGACAGCTCCTCTTAGTCCGGCCCAGAAGAGCATGGCTTGGTAGTTGTAAGGTAATTCATCGGCGACATCCTTTCCTCTTCTCTTGGCTCTATATCTGATGAACCAGTTGATTGCTCTGGACAATGGGAAGACTGCACACCATCGAGCGGCGCAGATACCCATCACTGTAACAATGATAAATAGCGGTTTGAAGGACAGGTTCGTGTCGGTGAAAAGCGAAAGTCCAAGGTAGATAAAGATGAAGTTCTCTGATAATTGAGCAAGGACCTGGAACAAGTACTTCGTTGTAAGTTGTGTTCGTCTCGACATGTTGTAGTATGCGTAATGCTTCAGTGTGATTCCACAGAAAAGCAGTGACACAATTCCTGTAATTTATTAGCAAAGTTACACAACATGTGCATTATTAGATATTTACCAGACATGTGCAAGCCATTCGAGAAGAAATAACTGGCATATGCAATCAACACAATCAAACAACTCTCAATCTTGGGGAAGCGCCGAACGTAGGTGTATTTCAGACCCAAGGCCGTTGCAATGCCCACCAAGACTCCAATGACCAGACTGCCAAAGAAGACGGCCAGGAAAATGCCGATACCCTCGAACAAGCTCAGTATGCCAAGTTGACCGCCAGCTCCGCCATCCTTGTATCTCTGGGCCGTCTCAAACAACACAATGGCGATGGCATCGTTGAGAATTGATTCTCCAAAGATAATCGTGTATAATTTCGGGTCGACCTTGTAGGTGTTAAAGATGGCGAGAATCGTAACGGGATCCGTGGCCGATAATGTAGCTCCTACCGAGATAGCCTCGACAAAGGACATGTTCAACCCCTCGAGGGGAATTCGCGTATAGACCCATAGTATCAAACCAAGCACGATTGCCGAGATGAACGTGCCGGCAAAGGCGAATGTCAAGATGGTTCCAATATTCCTAAAGAAGTTCGCCTGGTGTAATTCGTAGCCCGAGGCAAGGATAATCGGAGGCAGGAGCAAGTTAAAGAAGACTTGATAATCGAAACTGACCAGATCTTGGATGGAATGGCCAGTAGTGAGTCGCAAGATCAGTCCAACGGTCATACCTGAATCATCGGTCAGCTCGTGTTGTTCCTCTCGGTGCGCGCATGACCTACCAGCAAAGATGGATATGACAGTCTCATGCACCGCCTGCACTTTCTTTTGTTGTAGCATATAACTCATAAATAGAGCTGTTATCAACAGCATGATCAAGATGAAGAGCGCCCATGATGCGAAGATCTCCTTCTGTTGGGAATCGGGTTCTGTGGATAGTCAATCAGCATGCGACAGTCGTAGAATGGTAGCCTGCCCCGTGGGATTTTGGGATCACCAACGCTCCGGATCCTCCTCATCGGATTGTCTTCCTATAGGAACCCCATTGTCAGCTGTTTGTTATTCTCAGCTCTGGCGCTTGACGTTCGACGACATACTCAGATGCTCCACGAGCAAGCCAGTAACGGCCGAGGCCATGGCTTATGAAGTTGTGGTATGTTATTTCGGTTTGTATGATCGGGCTTTTAAAGTGGGCGGGTGACGCTTTTGAAGATGAATGGAGCAAATGACAGTATCGCTCGCCTATGCGCTGTGTGGGGAGTGGAAAGAGAACACATGTACTTTGTGGACTTTCGTCTCCGCGCAATGGAATGAATAGTGAGTGATATGCAAACTAGTGAGAATGGGGATGATGCTGGAATAGAATCGAATCTTGTCTGGTCTTATTGTTCCCGAATCAGCCAGGGCGGGATATTTGACATGGGGTGGGATTGAGATGGGAGGTTGTATGTGACAGTTTGTCAGGGTTGGTGGAGGAATAATACATCCATACGAAGACTGAGGGTTCGCTGTGGAGATGTATGGTAATGTGGATGCGGTTGTCGGGAGAGTGTTTCTATGTACGCCTAGTTCGACCCCATTCGACCTAATTCGGAGCATATATGGATATATAAGGTATACTGATGACTGGGATAGAAATCAATGTATATGTATATATATATATATATATATATATATATATATATATATACCTATCCTTATTTTCGTATAGATGTGAATAGGTATGAATATAGCTAGAACAAGATACTATGAAGCAGGTATCAGATAGATGCTCTACATACTACATACTACATACTACACACTACTTATTTACAAATGACACAAGGTATATACATACATAAGGCTTATCAACCTTACCTCACCTAAGGATATGACACGAAGGATAAAAGATGAAAGAGATAAAAGACTATCTTATGTACATCTGTATCGCCCACGCTTGACTGAAGCAAACACTGGATTACATGGTATATCTTACATACGCCGTAGAGTGCATCGTTCATGATTTGTATGTAGTGGTAGTGGTGGTCATAGTCGTAGTCATAGTCGTAGTCGTAGTCGTAGTCGTAGTACTCCGTGCACACTCATTCATCCACACACAACCCTCCCGCTCTCCCTTCTATTCTTCTATCCGCCCCATCCATCCTTCAGCCCCTCCATCATGTGCACACCCTCACCCCCAAAACAGAGCTGCTCATCCCACCAACTCTACACGTCCGATGTGAGGCCCGACAGTCCATCCGTGGTCGAGGGATCCGTCTCCTGTTGTTCCTGACGTGTGTGTGCGTGTCAGTGTGTAATATGTGGGTGTTGGTGGGTGTTGGTGGGTGTAGGCGGGTGTGTGCCTCTCCGCTTCCTGCATATGCACAATAAGTCATACATACATACATATACGTCTCGTCCAACTCAAACTCTGAATAACAATAATAATAAAATAATTGACCCAATGATCAAGAATCCCTTTCACCAGTCATCCTATGAGGACCCTCCCTCGTTTCAACCCTACATGACTTGTACATCTCTGATCCAGAGCTGAAGAGGATCCTGTAAACGCGATCAATACTGCTACATCATTGATTCATTGATTGATAAAGAGCCTGGTGGCTTACAGCGATGGTCTGCGGACTAACCCGCGTGATTAAGCTGATTCTCTGAACCAGAAGAACAACTTCACCCACAGTAAGTATGCTCAAGACCGATGAATCGACTTCATCTCTAGGGCATCAATCTGACCTTTCCATCCTCAGATCATCAAAAACCAGCATATTCCATCATAAACGGAACTCCATATACCGAGAACTTTCCACAGCTATCTTTAGAAGTCGACTATCGGAACTCTATCGTGGGGCCCTACGTCACAACTCGAGTGTGATACTCGAGCATTATTCAAGGATCGGGGGAGGACTATTACGATTGAAGCATCACCCATAACGACAACGACTTACAGATCATCATGAGCGCAGATGACAGACCACCCTCTCGTGGCCGCGGCGTAGAACCCTCGGCCGAATCACCCCATATATCAACGAGTCGAGATGCAGACACGCTCATAGGTGATACCCCGCGGAACACATCATTGGATCGAGTCTTGGGCGGTACACCGCAGAATGCATCGTTGGATAGAGTATCTGCACCCATCAACGAGAACTCTCCTCTATTATCCGCGGCGGGCTCCGGAAACGATGAAGAGGAAGGATTGGTGGATGACCGAACGGTTTTGGACGACGACTACGACGAATACCAAGAGACAAGGAGCGTTTGGTATCTGATAATATTGACATGCAGTATTGGGGGATTGCAGATTGCATGGTCAGTGGAACTATCAAACGGCTCACCATATCTTCTATCACTGGGTCTCAGCAAGTCCTTGATGGCTTTGGTATGGATAGCAGGCCCTCTATCCGGGACCTTGGTCCAGCCATATGTGGGAATCAAGAGCGACAACTGCAGGCTGTCATGGGGTAAGAGAAAGCCATTCATGATCGCCGGTGCTCTCGCGACCATCGTTTCTCTCATGGCATTGGCCTGGACTAAGGAAATCGTTGGTGGGATTTTTGGACTATTCGGCGCAGACATTGAGTCTGTATTTGTCAAGAACTGCATCATTGTCGTTGCTGTGTTCTTCGTATATGTACTGGACTTCTCCATCAACACTGTGCAAGCAGCTATTAGAGCATTCATGGTCGATTGCTCTCCCACGCATCAACAAGAAGCTACCAATGCGTGGGCAGGCCGCATCACTGGAATTGGAAACATCTTAGGCTACCTATCTGGCTACATCAATCTTCCCAGAATCATGTGGTTCTTTGGCAACACTCAATTCAAAGTGCTTTGCGTTATTGCATGCCTTGCTCTTGGGACTACCGTGGCCATCAGCTGTATCTTCATCAAGGAACGTGACCCACGACGCGAAGGGCCACCACCCAAAGACAAAGGAGGCGTCATATCTTTCTTCAAGCAAGTCTTCGGCTCCATCAAGCGTCTCCCTCCACAAACGCGCAAAGTCTGTGAAGTGCAGTTCTTTGCCTGGATCGGCTGGTTCCCCTTCCTCTTCTACGTGACAACGTGGGTGGGCGAACTGTACGTGCAGCCCTACTTCGAAGCCAACCCCCACCTCCCACAAGAAGAAATCGACCACCTATACGAGAAAGCTACACGAGTCGGCACCTTCGCGCTCCTGATCTGGGCGATAACATCCTTCGTCTCAAACCTCCTCCTCCCCCTGATCGTAGCACCAACGTACGAAGCGCCCCTCCAATCCAGCGCCTCAATCCGCAGCCAAAAGTCCTACACAACCCGCACAACCCGCTTCTTCGAAGCCCTCATCATCCCCTGGCTCACGCTCCGCCGCGCCTGGCTGCTCTCCCACATCCTCTTCGCAATCTGCATGTGGCTGACGCTGTTCGTGCGCACGCCCACCGGCGCCACCGCCGTCGTCTCCTTCGTCGGCCTCTCCTGGGCCCTCACGCTGTGGGCGCCCTTCGCGCTCATCTCGCAGGAAATCAGCAAGCGCGATGCGCTGCGTCGCTCGCGCCAGAGCACGCGCGAAGTCATTGATGGCGCGGAGGATAATCTTGTCGACCAGGCGGGTGTCATTCTCGGCCTGCACAATGTTGCTATTGCCGCGCCGCAGATTATTGCTACGCTGGGTAGCAGTTTGATCTTTAAGGCATTGCAGAAGCCCAGGTATGTTCTTTCCCTCGGGGGCGTGTCATGTAATTGTGGTGTGAAATTGCTAGTACTAACGTCGAATAGGGGTACTCCCGGCGATGATTCCGTAGGCTGGGTTCTGAGAGCTGGTGGTCTTGCAGCACTGGTGGCGGCTTGGGCTACGAGTCGGGTGGGCGAGGAGAGGGATAACCCTGAGAATGAACAGATTGGTGGGCCGAGGGGCAGAAAGCCGTTGCCGAGGACGTCGAGTTTCTCTGGCTTGTTGGAGTATGAGCCTGTTGGGCGGTAGATTTGGATATATGTGTATAAAGTCAAGACTTGCACAAAGACGCTGCCTTTCATGGAATGAATATATATGATTATGATGCGCTTGGTTTTGTTGTGCTGTGATGTTCGTGCATGTGTGATGGGAGGTGGAGTTTTCATAGGAGCTCTGAATGACGGTTTTAGGTACTTGAGAAACGTCTTTGCCCTTACTATCAACGGAGAGATGGTAGTCTTGTTTGACACGGGTTCTACCTAATCAGGATAACTATCCTTTAGCCTATCGTGCCAACAGAGTTCAGGGTATATGGGACGGCCCCGATTCGAACCCAAGCGTGTATGCCTTGTATATATAGAAAGCTGTGAAGCAGTCCACCACCCTTGACGATTGTACCGTTTTCAATGTCTACATGGCTCTGAGTATGTACGGTCCTCAATAATCACAACCTTTCAGTGACTTTATAGCTCTTGGAGATATCGAAGATTACGATATGAAGATCAATTGTGGAGTGCATAAAGAAGACATGCGCTATATTATCCTAATGAGGTCGTCATTCATAGAAGTCCATGCCTTCACATCCGTCACGCATATCAAACAGCCGCATCACTGAGTCTTCTTCACATCCACCTCCACCTCCACCTCCTTAACCCTTCCATACCCATTCGTCCTCCACACTCCAAACGCACACCAACAAATCCACGCAAACCCAGCAACAATCGTAACAGCCGTGCCAATCTCCACATACCGACTCCTATCCAGATCCAACACCGGCACCCGCAACCCACTCACACACTTCCCACCCACATCCTCCGCCTGCGGCGCCAGGTGGTAGAACATAGTCTTCGGCCCAAACAACCCATCATACCCGAGATTCACGCGATCGAACGGGTTGATCGGGAACTTACTACCCTCGTCAGCCGTGCAGGCCCAGAAGACGACGGGCCACGGTACATCGAGATCCACGAGGCCGTGCGACCCGCTGGCTGGCAGCTGGTACCGGAGATGCAGCGGCACCTCGGCCGTCCACTGCGCATCGGTGTCTGTCTCGGGTGGCGCGAGCTCAAGCAGCAGACTGCTGCCCCAGATGGACTGCGTGTATGCGGGCGCCTCTAGATCGATGGGCTTCGTGACGTGGTGAAGTGCGGATAGGTTTTTGGATGCGAGGAAGAGCGGATCCACGAACTGGTATTTGTCGGGGAAGATGGCGCGCGGCAACGTGAAGTGTGCGTGGATGTTGCATGTCTTGTCTGTTGTGGGGGGGGTGTTGGAGCTTATGTTCAGGCGCATCGTTGGGTGTAAGCCTGTGGGCTCGATGAAGGTGGCCGAGTAGGATCCCGGTGAGGTGTGGTGGCGTGCTGGGAAGGAAAAGAGTGTGGGCGAGGGCTTGCTATCTTGTCCTAACACTGTTAGGAAGCCGCCGAGAGAGAGCTCTTCAGGTTCCGTTGCGCGCTCGTTGGAGAGGATCCCAACTTCCACGCGGTCGTTGGATCCTACGTTGGAGATTGTTAGGGAATCCCATTCTCGGGGAGACCAGAGGGCGTTGAAGGTCAGGGCGTGGGAGATGGTATCAAAGTCGATATCGATGCTGCTGGCTGTACGGAGTGTATCTACTCGTGATATGCAAGACGTATCTTCTGGTAAACAGAGCTTATGTTGTATGTAAGTTATGAGCGAATCGAGGGATGGAAGCGGCTGGAAATATTGCTGCGCAGCGGAATGCGAGAAGCGCTCGACAGGGAGAGTCGTGAAGGCTTTCTAGATTGCATGCATCAGTAATGTTTTTTTTTGTTTTTTGGAAGGGATAGTAATAATGCATTACTTCAGGAGATACACAGTCAATGTCACCAAAGACTTTCTTGAGAATGGGACATAAATGATCACTATATTCCTTAGCTACAATTGTTCCAGATACACATACAACATCGAGTCAACATACGGGCCTTTATAATTCCTCTGCGGCGTGTAGAAGGCATGCAGACCAGGAGAGATTCTTGACACCATAGGCGCTATAAGATCATATTGCTCCTCAGAAGCCCAACGTATATGTAATTCATATGCGTTCTTAAGCACGAGATATAGCTCCTGCGGTAGCTCGCTGAATCCGAATGTAATTCTTTCTTCCCTTGCAGCTTTCAAAACCCCAGCAATGGCTAATGCATCGTTACTGACTCCCACCAGTGATGGATCCAAAGCATCCTCAGGTTCGTGCACAAAAGTGATTCGTTGGCGCATGGTGATGTTGTAATTGTACGAGGAAGAGAGCTTGAAGATACATACACATTCACATGTACCATCTCAGTATGTATGTACGTACCTTGTCGTGTGGTCGCGATCAAGTTGTGGCCCAAGCTCAAGCTTTTAGTGCCATTGCGGAATTACCTCCGTGAAGTGGCGGTGGTACTTGTCTCTACTTGACGGGAGACAACAAGTTTCTAGCTCAAATGCGCCAACTGTCCTTTTTCTCTTGTGTATTTTATCCTTAAATTCCTACATTTCGGTTCCAAAATAAGGATATCCGACTGTCGAAGCATCCTCAGTTCTTCGAACCAATGTTGGATCAACTTCATCAATAGTCACATTCCGACGACGTCATACCTATTCACGGAATGAGCAGAGTATCAAGTCAATAACTTCATGAGCTCAAGCATATCACACAAACACGACCATACGTAACGAAGCTGCAACTCCAGAATGCATATAACCTCACTTCTTCCCGGCGTCCTAGCCGCACTGCTCTTCATATCGCCCACCAGCGCTGCCAAAAAACCATCGGACGCGATCCTCCTCTCAAATGTCAAGACGCTGACGCTACGCGAAAATGCGAAAACTGCACACCGGCGGGTATCAGCCGTGCCACAGCTGAAATGTGTTGGAGGAAATGGCAAGCCGCACTACTCGATTGACGTGATGCGGTGCAAAAACATGGGATCAGACTACGATCAAGAGGATATTCAATGGACATGCACGGCGAATCTGCCAGAAGAGTTCAAGCTGGGCAGCACAGAGGTTATATGTGAGGGATACGATGGACCGACTGATCCGTATGTATTGAAAGGGAGCTGTGGAGTGGAGTACAGATTGCTGTTGACGGATAAAGGAGAGCAGAAATATGGGAAGGGGGGGTGGCTTGAGGACGGAGAAGGTGGTTCCGAGGGTGGGAAGTGGCTGTTCATTGTTGTTTTCTGCGCTATTGCTGGGTGGATATTGTATTCCATGTTCGGTGCTGTGAGAAGAGGTCCTGGTGCAGGCGGATTGGGGGGTGGGAATGGCGGCGGTGGATTTGGAGGTGGAGGAGGAGGTGGTGGATGGCCAGGTGGACTTGATGATGACTATCCTAGTGGACCTCCCCCACCGTATACAAGGAAGGCTACTTCATCGGCAGGTGTTGGACAGGAAGCTGGGAGACCTGGCTTTTGGACTGGTGCTTTAGGGGGCGCTTTAGGGGGCGCTGCTGCTGGTTATCTCGCTGGGAATAGAGGCGGAAGACAACAGGAGCCTTATCGTCCAAGACAAGGCGGAGGATGGTTTGGCGGTAACAACAATGCTGGCCCAAGCTGGGGCGGTCCAACAAGCACAAGAAGCTCTAGTGGCAGTTCCGGCTCTTCTGCGAGGTATGAAAGTACAGGTTTCGGGTCCACTTCACGTAGATAATTACTATGGTCGAACTCAAAATTAGTCCAATTAAGTATCTGGATCTTTATCACAATGGAGAACCCAGCTCTCATTCATCTTGTTTCATTGCTACAGAAGGGGTATATTGCTCAGGGTCCATCCAGCCAAATATACCCAACTGCCCATTCATATCCTCAGCCGCCGTCCACGTTGTCGAAGCCCATATGGCATGTTGCTGGCGTAGGGAGTGAAAGTAGTGTACAGGTATATAGGCACCATCGCTGAGCTATGCAAGCCAAAATCAAATATGCAATCATGCACGGCCTGACAAGGGCCAATCGTAAAACGCCATTAAAACACATATCCTCTATACGGCCAGAGGAGCAGAAGTAGATTATTGTTACACGTGTCGAATAGCATATGTACGATTACATATGTACGGTCATAACGTCCATCTTGTCGAATGCTTTGGCGCAGTTCGGGCATTTTCGCATTCGGTTGGAGATACGATCTTCAATACAGCTATGGCAAAAAAGATGGCCACAAGTCTTGAGAGCGGTATTTTTGAAGTGAGATCGGCAGACAGTGCAAAGCGCAAGGGCCTAGAATAATAATTAGTACATCTCTGTAGTGTGTTAGTATTCGGAAACTTACTCTCAGCATTTCTTCCTCGCCTGACTGGTTGCCCATGCTCTTCGCTTTCCAGGAATCCCTCTCCTTCTGAACCTGCTCATAGCGCACCTTAAGTTGCTCAACCTCGATCTCGACGGAATATGTATGCTTCTTCGCTGAGTTTGCAGAAGAGTCCTTGCTCTTAAGCATCTCACTCAATTCGGAGACCTGCTTTTTCAATAGGTCGTACTTAGTGATCGCCTCGGTACTTGAAGATTCAAGCTTCTTGTTCTCAGAAGCGAGGGAGGTGTTTGTTTGCTGCAAGTCGCCTACTTGCTTCTCCAGGTTTGTCAAAAGCATCCTATCTGCTCTTTCAACATCCTTAAGCTGTGAAATAATTTCAGAGCTCTTGCCATTTTGGGTACGAAGTGCTCTGACTTCCATAATTCGGTTGTCCATGTCTTTTCGTGCGGAAAAGTACTTCTGATCTGCCTTGGCCTTTTCGGCTAGAAGCATATTGACCTTCTCCTCAAGTGCTGCAAAATCCATGACCTTCTTCGAAGCCAACGCCATTGATCGTCTGTAGGCCTTCTCCATCGCGGGAAGCTCCTTGTGCAGAGACTCAAAGTTGCGCTCGAGGTCCTGGTATTTTTGGCGTAACTCGTCTGAATCTGCGCTATCCATGGACGTATCCGGGCCTTGTTCTCGAGTTTGCTGTTCAAGTTGTGATTTCACACGTTCTAGCTCGAGCTCCAAAGCAGTTATGCGGTCTTCCTTAGTTCCCACCAGCTCTTTCATGTGCTCAACAGCTTGTCTTTCCTGATCCTGGCTAGTTTTACGAACATACTGGTCTGCGAGTAGTTCATCTCTGCTGGAACGAATTCTAGCAAGATCGGCTTCCGTCTGCTGGATTTTGCTCTCTAGCTCTCCGGTCATGATTTGTGCTTCGGTTTCGATCTGTAGCTTATGGGACGTTCGTTCAGCCTGGAACTTTTCTGCTTCTTCTCTCAACTGGATATTCGTTGCCTCCAGATGGTTGATACGCTTGATGACTTCTTCATGCTGGATCCGGAAATGCTTGAATAATTCTGTTTTTGAGTAATCGTCGTCCGAAAGGTTAGTGAGTTTGGTACTGGCAGTGGTCAATTGCTCGTTCAGTGACTTGTTTTCCACAAGCAGTTCATCCAGTTGCTCCTTTTGCTTTGCTACTGCCGCTACTGCTTCCTTGTAAGCGATCTCGGAACTTTCTCTTTGTACAGAATCCTCCTTGATTCCATTTGTCATTTCAGTATCAGCTGAATCTACACCACCAATGCCACTTCCGGCGCTATTTCCAGTGCTAGCGATGGCCTGAGCCTCAACCTTAGCAACAGCAGAACTCTTAGCTCTATCCAATCTCTTTTCGGCCTTCAGATAGCGTAAAGAGGCTGTCTCTAGTCGTTCGCCAATTTGTTCCTTTTCAGAGCGGAGTCTATCGAGTTGAACAATGTGATCCTTTTGGGCGGCAAGTAGTTTAGTAATAGATGCGCGCAGTTCCGTCAAATCAGCAGAAGGTGTGGACTTGGATGCAGAGAGATTGTTGAACAGAGTCGTGATTTTTTCCTTAATAGCCTTTGACTTTGAGGACAGGTGTTCTTGGAATTCAGAGTGATGTTTGAAGTGAAGAGATGTGGGGAAAGGTACTACAAAGTGTTAGTCAATTCATAATTACAAGAGGTGTTAGTGAGACGACTAACCATCAGGTTTTTCAGTTGCGACGGCGACATTCTCTGAGAGTAATTTGACTTCGTCAAGAAGCTACACCAATATTAGTAACGGATCAGAGATGGCTCCAAAGGAAAACTTACTTGAGTCCACCAAGCATCGACAACTCTAAGGTGGTCATCATGATCTACAGAGCGCTTTTGAATATCTTTGAGTTGAGCTTCGAGCGTAGCCTTCTCACGCTTATATTCGAGCATCTGACGATAAATCGCATCTTTCTGGTATGCCTGTAAATTTAAACCATCAGCGACTATAATCAACTTCCATGCTTGTAAAGTATTCGAGACAGACGGACGTCGTTGTTTTCGATATTGGTATGCTTATCGAGGGAGGGACTGGTGCGAGCTTGGGTCCAGCTGTCGACAGCAGACCGCGCATTAGCACCAGTAACAAGTGAGAAGACTGTACGCCTTCGAGAACGAAGAGAACATATCTTGCGAGACATTGAGCTCGCAGAACGCCATAACGGCGCGTACATGTATGAATATAATAATAATAGAGTCGTGTGACACTCACCTCAAGATCATCTTTCCAAGGCATATCAGCGTCGATGTGGGCCTTGCTACTGCCGTTCACCGCCTGTCTCTTTGAAGGTGGCGCCAGCTCATTCTGGTTCGCTGGTCTCTTCCTGTCCTCCATCTTGTTGATGGTAGATGGAAGGGAGGCCCGGGAGCTATCTGCCAACTGCATCAGAACTGAGAGGCCTGCAAGTCGAGACTGACGAGCAGGTCCCGGTATTTGGAGATGCGGTTGAAGAGTGGGTGCACAAAATGTACAGTGCGCTGGCGTGAGTGTTTTGGAAGTGGCAAGGTGAAGAGGTTGTGGATTGTCAAAGACGAGGTTGAAGTTGAAGAGTTTCGCCAGATGCCAGGCGTTTGGCCGAATGGGGTCTAGACTAGCGCGAATCACAGACAAGAGCGAAGGAGAGGCTAGCAAGGCAATCGCGATAACCGTGTGCAAGGCTTACAATTTATCGCGTTCGTTCACTTTTGTACTTTCGACGTCGACATCCATGAAGGCATCGACGCAACAGCAACAGCAAAAGACAACACAACCACACCTTCAAGGATCTATGACATGCGGACCATTTTCATAAGTCGAACGCCATGAGTTCTCTTCTTAAAAAGAAAGGGGCTTTGAGCTTTAAGCCCAAGAAAGCCCCGGCACCACGCAGACCTGCAGGCCCAACCCCGGCGACAGTGTCTTCCACGCTTTCCAGCGTCGAGCCACAGTCACAGACTCAAACATCGCCACAAAGTGTAGAGCCTTTATCAACTCCTATTCAAGAGCCAGCGCCAGTATCGACATCGGATCGAAGACCGTCTACCAGTAGCCATCGCCTCAACACAACTATAAATGATTCATCTCAAGCCGAGCCAAATGCGAAGCAGCAACATAATACCAAAACACCTATACCTACTCAAAATCAGGAAAATGGCCAGCCTCGCTCAGTATCCGCAGAGCCGAAGCCACCGTTGGCAACTGCGCAGCTTCAGTTGAGCGCAGTTGACCCTCCATTATCGACGACTGCGCAAACTCAGCTCGACACATCAAACCAAGAACATATTCCATTGACAAACCCGGCTACTGCTCCTCATGAGACATCAGTTCCTGAGCCTGCCGAAGCCCCAGAAGCAGAAATTGGGGATGCGTCAATGATGTCTGTTGCGACAGCCGATTCTTCAATTCTCTCTCCAGAACGTGGTGCCGCCAGAGATATAGCGTCGCTCATCAACTTTCACGCACTACGTTCACCGGTCAAGCCTGCTCCAAGATCTACACCAGGAATCAAAGCAAAGACTATCCAAAAGCCAGCTCTTCGAAAGACGCCTGCTGTGCCTGTCGTCAGAAACTCCCCCACTGCACAGCTACCAACCCCACAAGCTACACAAGACACAGTGTTACCAGATGCAGCCCCTGAAGCAGATACAATAGATTTATCTAGGCTTGGTGCGGGTGAGGCCGCACGCCCTGGAGAGAGCGTACCTGAGGTCCCTTTGAATGCAGATGGTACGATTGAAGGAAGCGATCCCATCCTTACTGATGAATCACACATTCCGTCCGTCACTTCCCCAAAGCGAAAGAGAAACGAGGGTATTACGGATGATGTAAGGCCTACAATTGAAGCGCCTACATCCAAGCCGAAGCGTGTACGAGGGCCGGCCAAAAACCCACGTAAAAAGAAGGCACCAGCTGATCCAAATGCCGAACCGAAAAAGAGAAAGAAGAGATCTGGCACTCCTAGTGATGCAGAGGACCAGGAAATTGATCATAGCACTATGAAGATGGCAGAACTGTGTAGGGATATTAAGATTGGTAAAAAGTTCAGCAAGCATGATGAGATTAAACAAAGAGAAATTCAACGAAAAGCAAGAGCGAAACTTGGTATGGGAGGATCAGAGGCTCCCGAGGGCTCGAATGCTGGTACCCCACAACCAGCAGCGTCAACACACATTGAACCCGAACCAGCTCCGATTATGAACCCTGGCGGCGGACCCCGTATGCGTCTCGTTGACGGACAGATTGTCATTGATGATAGCTCACTTGTGGTGGACCGTCATAAACGTGCTGCTGCGGAGGCTCTAGTGCTTGAGGAGATTGAGGAGAACGACTTCACGCGTGTTGTAACCTCTGGATCTTTCATGAAAAGAGAGAATTCTCAGGCCTGGGGATTAGAAGAACTGGAGTTGTTCTATGATGGCCTTCGCATGTTCGGCACAGATTTTGAGATGATTTCGAAGATGTTTCCGAATCGCAACAGAAGACAAATCAAGCTCAAGTTTAACAAGGAGGAAAAATTGTATCCAAAAAGAATCGCGAAAACACTCGTTGGTGAGAAAGTACCAATCGATTTTGAGCAGTATGCATCTCTCACCGGAATCAAGTACGAAGAGGTCGCAGATATTGAAGGAGAGGCTGCGAAAATACAAGCAGTGCATGATGCCGAGCAGAAGAAGATCGATGATGAGGCTGCAGAGGTCACCAGGAGAAAGAAGGCTGCTATCCAAGGTCGTCTCGATCACATTGAAGGAGAGTCTGCAAAGGAAAATGGAGGAGATGGTGGAGAAGCCAGTAGGTCTGGGGCACCTGTAAAGATCAGAGGCAAGACGAACGCAAAAAAGAAGAGAAACTTGCATAGTGTCAGGGGAGGTGGAGAGGAAGTTGAGGTCCTAGGAAGCATTTGATAGATACCCGAACTCAGAACGAGATATAAAGATGCTGTCGCATCGCTGCCCCCGATTAGCATACGTGACCATTTATTTTGACTAATAATCCCGATATCTTGCATCCTGCATAGGAGTCGGAGTCACACTACATGTCCAAGCCATATATAAAAAATGACCATTCCCCACGAGATCCTCGATCTGAACTCAGATTCCGTGTTCTGGAACAGACCCACTTCAGGGTCCATGCCTGCATCAATTAGCGGCTCACTATCGACAAGGCTGAGAGATTATTATCTGCACACAAGCTTTCCCCCACGTCTCGCATTCCAGCACCATACTCATTCAACCGCCCCCTCAAATAATGGGGAAAAACAAGCGCCTGAAGATGGGCAATGGCCCAAAGAAGCCCTTCAAGCCGCAACTTGCCAAGCAAAAGAAGCCGGCCCCGGCGAAAGACGTAAAAGCAAAGGACCCGAAAGAACCGAAGAGCGCCGCCGAAGAGCCAAAGAAACCTGTGCAACATACCGCACCCATAATCCCATTTGCACCGGCTGATAAGATCCTGCTGGTTGGCGAGGGAGATCTTTCGTTCACACATGCGCTTGTAACACAGTACCGCTGTACGGATATCACGGCTACGGTACTCGAGAAAAACCATGCAGAGCTGGTTGAGAAATATCCGCAGATTGAGGAATATATTCCTGTCATTGAGGCAGGGGGTGCGGAGATCAAATACGGAGTTGACGCTACGAAGATGGGACCATGGCGGTTGGGCAATGGCAGTCGCATGGAAAAAGTGGGTGTGATGCAGAGGATTATTTTCAATTTTCCACATGTGGGGGGTAAGAGTAAGGATGTCAATAGACAAGTCAGGTACAATCAAGGTATGGCTTCACTTCAAGTTTGTGGAGAATTTTCGCTAATTCGAGATCCATTTGCAGAATTATTGGTAGCTTTTTTCAAGAGGGCTTTGCTTTCTCTTGCGCCAGGTGGTTCTATCATCGTTACTCTCTTCGAAGGCGAACCATACACCCTCTGGAATATTCGAGATCTGGCGCGTCATAGCGGTCTGCAAGTCGAGCGAAGCTTTAAATTCCAAGCAAGCGCATATCCTGGGTATCATCACGCACGCACCCTAGGTGTAGTCAAGGGGAAGAATGGAGAGGCTGGTGCTGGATGGAAAGGCGAAGAGAGAGCTTCTAGAAGCTATGTGTTCGTGAGGAAGGGGGATGTTGTTGCGCCGTTATCGTCGAAGCGTAAGAGGGGATTCGATGAGGACAGTGATCCAGATGATAACCCAGACCTCTTCAACGATGTTTGAAACGGAACGCCAGTTTTCGAGATTTACCAAATGAAAATTCGTAATCCATCTCAACTACCGATCATCATATTTCGATAGCATTCGACACGTCCATTGGAGGAACTTGGGCATTCATGCCGCTATTGTAGTTGATGCCGCCATTTGTCATCGTGCTAGTATCAACGATTGCTGCAGCACCGGAGATTGGAAGGAGACCTTCGCCAAGAGCACCTTCTGGGTGTAAGGCATACATTGGGGCATCCATGGAGTCTCCATCATAGATTACCATATTCTGGATAGGTTGTTGGCGTTTGCCTAGCACATTTATAGCATCCTGGGCCAATTGACCTCCAATCAAAGCTGTGACGGGCGCAATTTCACTTCCGAGGTTTTGTATGAACGATCGAAGAACGTTCGAGCGAAGGGTCTCAGTTGGTAGACTGAGAGAGTTGTGTTTCTGGGTTGCGAGACGTGTAAACAGTCCAAGGTCTTGACCTGTGTGGCCTGGTAGTCGCTGATTAACTTCTACGAAGTCCCAAAGAGCACGGAAGCACGATAGAAGAGGCGTAACTGCTCGGAGTCTGCGCTTGCTCTTAAGGTATTCATCAGGGAGAGTTGCGGCATTAGCAAGTTCCCATGTTGAATATACCTCTCGTTTTGTGACCATTTCAATGTTTTTCCCACCTTCCTTCTTGGTCTTTGTGTCGATGACGCTGCGAGTTCTAGTCTCTGCACCCAACGCAGTGTCCTTGTTGCTCTTGTCGCGCTGGATGACGTATTCGTGCTGAATGAGGTCGGAGAATATAAAGCCGTAGAATCCATGTACTCCTGCCGCATAGAATGGCTTGTGATTCAAGCGCGTTGCTAAGTTGATGATGTTGAGCGCATCAGGATCCAGATCGGTTGCAATGATTACGTCGAAGGCCGCATAATAACTGGCAGACTTTACTCTGATGTCTTCCGTGTCCACAATGACATTGACTCTTGGATTGAGCTTGCGAATTTGAGGAGCTGCAGCTTCGGCTCTATTCTGACCGACATTCTCATCTGAGATGAAGAATTGTGCTCCAAGATCGGCTTCAGTCACAATTTCGTGGTCGACAACTGTGAGAGATCCAATACCTGCGAGGACTAGGTTCTTGGCAATTTCGTTTGCGAGTGACTTCATCGAAATCAGGAGGATATTCGCATTTCGAATCTTTTCTTGAGCCTGAACTCCCCACAGCCTGATCTGACGATCATAGAGTGCAATTTCGTCTTAACACTAGAATTAGTACAAGACCAACACTGAATATATATCATGCTCACCTGCGCTGATTCCAGATACTGGCTGAGCTTGAGGGACAGGTCCATCCGTAATGGTTTGACCAGGCGCATTGACAATATTATCACCGTTCGTTGGAGCTTCCATGATACTCGGTCAAGGAAGACGAATGCCTTTTTCGTAAAATATAGAAGGCGCGAAATGTGCAAGGTATTTGAAAGATGGGCTGGTATGACAGTTGAGGCGTCTGAGCCAGTCGATGTTGTAGAAAGTAGACGTACAAACGTTGAGGATTCACATCAATAAAGACGCTTTCGCGGTAGCAGCTTTACCCAAGGTGACTTGCAGCGCGCAGTGTTCCTGAGTGGCGTACAAGGCTAGCTTTACACTGAACTGTTAGCCTTGCAGGGAATCATTGTGACATCTGGAGCACTTTACGATTCGTGGGGTGTTTCCAAGCGAGCCACCAAAGCATCATCCAGTATCGTAATCAGGACGACATGCAATCGACTTCCTACGACGATTTTACGTGATAACTCACCACCTTGCGCACTTCGACACTGTTTTATCGATCTGGGTGTACGAGAAGACCTTGATTCTGGACCACTGACTATATATAGTCATCGACTCATATATCAGACGTACGGAGTGGTGTTGCGAACACCACACATTTATTGCCCACATTATTTGGGCGTATGCGTATCGCTCAATGCCACCACAACCAAATCCCTTAGATTTCATGGCAAGTACCACGACCCTTGCTCTTTCACTCTTTAAAAGACTACCACTCTCAACCCTTTTCTGCTCCCAACCTTCTCTGACACTCTCTCCATAGTCTGGCAATTTCGATCATCCCCCCGCCTCCGATCCTACCCCAGCTACGGCTGATCAGATCGTCCTCGAAATACTCGATAACCGAGTGAGCATAGCAGATATCAGCCCCTCGGGCGAACTGTTTCGAGCTATAGACCGATACAACAGGGTAGCAAGCAATTCAACAACACCCACAGCTCGGGAATCGTCGGCAGACATCCTTAGGAGAATGTCTGCAGAAAGTAACGACCGCCGTCGCCGAGCAGCCGGTAGAGCCAACCAGCATCCTCCCAACTCCGGATCGTCTTGGTCTCCAGCTGCATTCATACCTCCTGTTCCACCTCGCCCTGGACCTATACCGAACAACTCAAATCCGACCCCTGCTGCATCGCACCGACAACATCTTAGTTCTATCGACCGCCGCAGGCCACGGTTGTCATCGGTTCAGCGGTTCCAAGATGGGGGCGATTCTAATGAGGATGGCAGTGTAGCAGAGAGTTTGGACGCACTGGAATATGGTGGAAGAAGTCTCGACGAAGCAGGAATGAATCTTAGAGCTCTGTTGGATTCTCCTGTGCCGATTCTTTCATCACCAACGACCTCGAATCGTATACCTTTGGAACCGGACATGACTCGACGCAAGCGAAGAAAGTTGGATCACAGTCTCACACAAGAATCGAAGACATCTGCTTTCCGATATGGTTATCATGGTGAGGTCGTACCAGGTCGCCTTAATATGGAAATTGTGAGCTGCGATGGGGGAATATTCACAGATGGGGGAGGAGTATCCGAGTATGCGGCTGAGAATGTTCTCAGGAATGATGATTCAGTCTACTGCACCAGAGACAACCGCTGCAATCTTGTTTTGAGGCATCGAGGAGAAACAGCTTTCTGTTTGAAAGAGCTTATCATCAAAGCTCCTCCAAGAGGGTTTACCGCGCCGTAAGTAGTCAAAGGGCACCCGCTTATGAAAGGCAACAAATCATACATGAGCCTTAAACTGACAGGTTATAATTACAGGGTCCAAGAAGGTATGGTCTTTATCTCTATGACTTCTGATGATCTCTTGACCCGTACGGCTCAATATCAAATCCAATATTCCTCCTCACCAAATGAGTCTCGAAGACGTCTGCCCAACAACGAGCCATTGCCAATTCTCTCGATTCGTCACCATACCGATGGTACCATGACAACCGCACAAGCTCGAGCTCGTAGACTTGTCTACCTCGGCCAAGACGATGAGGACTGCGAATACAGAATGGCACAAATCCCCTCCGACTTTACAACCATCAACGTCCCTCCTTTCCATGTTACAACCGAATGCAGCGATGCGGAGAGTGAGAATTCGCCCATCGCCAACCGCCGTCGCCAAACCCACCGTATGAGCGCCTATCTCGAAGATCTCGAAGCCGACTCTGGCAGTTCATCAGACCTCTCCGGTCCAGAAGAAACTCTTTCCAGCATCCGACGTCATCAACGTGCAGCTCGTAATCCTCGCCGTGAGACCGCAAGTCAGATTACCCTCGCTGCTGAAGCTGCTCAAGTCGCCACCCAAGAGGCCGTCCGAGCTGTTGGCGGTGAACTCATGGCTCCGCATGCGCGATTTTTCATCGAGAGGGACAAAAGCAAATGTACAGTCAAGTTCGACCCTCCGGTTTCCGGCCGCTTCATCCTGCTGAAGATGTGGAGCCCGCATCGCACGCCGAGTGGTAACATCGATATCCAGAGCGTCGTTGCGAATGGTTTCTCTGGACCCAGGTTCTTTCCTGCTACTACTTTGCGTTGATCCTTTTCACTTATTCTTCCCTTCTCCGGATCCTTTCTAGGTTTTGGTGTCTTGGACAGTTGGCTTGGTTTGTTACGCGGTGTATTGCGGATTGCGGATTGCTGTGATACCCGGATGGAGTAATTATTGATTTTTGCTTCAGCTTTATTTTTCGTGTATGACCATGCCAGAACGTAAAATGGAATTATAGCTGTTTTTAGTCACCCAAGTCTTCCGGGAAGACCATCGGGAAACGTCTGATTTCGAACAAGTATGAGGATCTTAATAAAGGTGCTACTCGGATAATTGTGTGGCTCTCGAGAACTATGCTATTCTCCGTGACTTCTCGTGTGCGTGTTGGTCAATCGTAAAAAATCCGGGTGAGTATAATTCTTGTGTTCTCGTCCTGCTGGGCGTATAACTGTGATTGTAGTCGCAATGCTAGCAATGTGATCAATGTGTTGTTCGAGCTGCTTTGTAGGAGAGCCCCAGTTTGGTCAGCTCTTTTGAGACTCACTATTCTCGTAATCTCGTCATTTTTATCATCTCTCCACAAAACAACAATTCAGATGAGAAATTGGTCAATACCTACTGACACAATCCAGAAACTTACATTTTCCTTGTTAGATTTCATGATGCCAAGTAGAACTCTACCTCTGCTCCCTTTTGCTTTGTCTTTCCAGTTGCGATAGTTGCTGACCTGCCGCGACCCAGACTCCGCAAAACGTGCACTTCACCAGTGCGTAATCTCTCAATCTCACGATATCTTCTGCACCATCTCGCGCATTTTCGCCGCGCAGAATAAATCGAACTCCAAGTCAGCTCCAAGCAGCCCTTCCCCACTCTCGGAACTCAGCGTGCCTCTTCTCAAAAATTCAATATTTGGCCAGCTGCTTGTTAATGTAATGAGTTGCCCGTGGGCGCGAAGGGCGCGCACGGCTCGAATTTATCATTTTTTGGTCTAAGATTCCACAGTCCTCGGCATATCCAACATACCCTTATCCACACTAAGTGGTGGGCATGCGTGGAAATTTGTCGATTTCCAGCCATGGGCAAGCTGTGGGCGATGGCGGAGGAAGGATTCTGTGCTGCCAGTGCGCGATTGTTCAGGGGACTAAGGACACTAAAGATGACTGGAGCGCTGGAGATATGGAGGGTGAATGGGGAGACGGTGGCCCTATGCCACCAATGGAATGTCCAGGCGCCGTTAACGCGATGCGAGAACGATGAGTGGTGGATGATTGGGGGGCCAGCCTGAGCTTTCAGACCACCAGACCCTGCGCATTCCACCGTCAGAAGCATGGTGTCGGGTGTTACGGGGGCTATCAGTGGTAGTTTGGTACGTTTGGTGTGTTTGGGTGCAATTGCTTGCACGCCCGTGACGCCAGACACCGACCTGGTGGCATGGGGAGTGGCGGGGCAACTCTAATACAGTAAGTAATGGAAAGAAAAAAACAAGCACTACGTACGTTGACGGTATGGCTAAGTGCTGCAAGGATCATGAGAATACTGTATCTTGAAGTATGGAGTATCGGAGAACCATCAGAGTGGGTGTGAGTGTGAGAGTATCCATGAATATCCTGCTCACTACCTAATCTAGTATAACATCCATCTCTTCCACTCATCTCGTATCAATTATTCACTCAATTCACCCACCCAGATGACTATCGGAATATTCCCCTCATCAAAGATTATTCCTATTGCGGATTGCGGATAGCGGTTGACAGTCCAGTCAAACTTGCTCTAACTCCAAGCTTGCCTTTTCCCTTTAAACCTCTCGCGCCTCTTCAACTTGCTTTCTTCTTTCTTCCTTCTCATACATCCTTCAACTCCCATCTCCTCTCTACCATTGTCTGTTCTACCACACACAACGAACATTCACACAAAGACAATGGCTTCCCTCAGAGCTGCTGCGCACATGCGCCCACTCGCCAGCAGAATGGCTGCTATGCCAGTGCGTCGCTACGCCAGCGTCGCCACTGCCGCAAAGTCAACCTCCGCTCCAGCTGAAGTTCCTTTCTTCACTGGAGAGCCAGAGGGCCCAATCGTTAAGACCGCTATTCCAGGTCCAGAGTCCAAGAAGGCTATTGCTGAGTTGGACACTGTCTTCGACACCCGCAGCTTGAACATGCTCGCAAACTACGAGAAGAGTTTCGGAAACTACATCACTGATCTCGATGGAAACACTCTCCTCGATGTCTACGCACAAATTGCCTCCATCCCAGTTGGGTACAGCAACCCAAACCTCATCAAAGCTGTTTCCACCCCAGAGATGGCTTCCGCCATCATGAACCGTCCAGCTCTCGGAAACTTCCCATCCCACAACTGGGCCGAGATTCTTAAGACCGGTATCCTCAGCGTTGCACCAAAGGGTCTTAACCAGGTTTTCACCGCCATGGCTGGTTCTGACGCCAACGAGACGGCATATAAGGCTGCTTTCATGTACCGTAGACAGCAGGAGCGTGGAGGAGCCAGCGTTGAGTTCACGGAGGAGGAGATTACCTCTTCCATGAACAACCAGTCTCCAGGATCTCCAAACCTCTCCATCATGTCCTTCAAGACCGGTTTCCACGGCCGTCTCTTCGGATCCCTCTCCACCACCCGCTCCAAGCCAATTCACAAGCTCGATATCCCAGCTTTCGACTGGCCACAGGCTACCTTCCCCCTCCTCAAGTACCCTCTCCACGAGCACGAGGCCGAGAACGCCAAGGCTGAGGCCGACTCTCTTGCCGAAGTTGAGCACCTCATCTTGAACCACCACCTTCCACCATGCGCTATCATCGTCGAGCCAATTCAGTCCGAGGGTGGCGACAACCACGCCTCTCCAGACTTCTTCCGCAAGCTTCGTGCTCTCACCGCTAAGCACAACGTTCTCATGATCGTTGATGAGGTGCAAACTGGTGTCGGTGCCACAGGAAAGTTCTGGGCTCACGACCACTGGGATCTCCCAACTCCACCAGACATGGTTACCTTCTCCAAGAAGGCCCAAACCGCCGGTTACTACTTCGGCAACCCTGAGCTCCGCCCAAACAAGCCATACAGACAGTTCAACACCTGGATGGGTGACCCAGCACGCGCCATCCAGTTCCGTGCCATCATCCAGGAGATCGAGCGCCTCGACCTCGTCAACAACACCGCCCAGGTTGGCGACTACCTCTACGCCGGTATCGAGCGCCTTGCTCAGCAATACCCAACCGAGTTCTTGAACCTCCGTGGTAAGGGTCAAGGTACCTTCATTGCCTTCGACTCCCCACGCCGTGACGAGTTCCTCGCCAAGGCCAAGACTGTTGGTATCAACATTGGTGGCTCCGGCGCCCAGGCTGTCCGCCTTCGTCCTATGCTTATCTTCCAGAAGCACCACGCTGATATCTTGCTTGACGGTATGGAGAAGATCGTTAAGTCATAGAGTGGATAATGCTTTCTGCTTCTTAGTTGCGTTGTAGGGCATGGAGTTGGGTTGAGGATATGATGAATCTTTTATTTTTGTTTATTGAGGAGAGGATGTGAATTACTCCCTCTGTTTTGCGGGAAAAGCGGTTGGCGTATTATCATTTTGTTTATTTGCTATGTAGGGAAGTGAAATGTATGAATGAATGGCATATCTATCTCCATCTTGTTACATTGATATCGCATTTAACATGATACACTTGTGCCATTGTAATAACGTATCTTGATACTGATAATATTTATCGGAAAGACACCGAACTCGCCTGTAGTCCATAATCAATCAGTAGACTGAGTTCACTAGCAGTTATAAGAGCTCTACAATTATCAAACAATCTACATTAGTGGGGTTATATAGACTTATACGCTTATTTACCTTCACATAATTGTTCCAGAGTTATGTGACTATTCAGAACTATGTAATAACTAGAGTTTTTGAGGTTATAGTCGTTCTTTGGAGGGTTCTTGTGGAATACCTCAAGTGAGTAATTAGGCAAGTAACTACAAATTATTTCACGTATTCTGTATCAAATTGTAGGATTTCTTATTTGTTAGTTCGAGCTAACATCTACTTGTTTGTAGATAAGTTGGTGTCTCAGGCTCAAGATAAAACGGTTTCTGATGCTATATTGATATGGCATAAGGATTTATCACCCCATGATTGCTGAGAAATAAGGGCTGGAGTCATCTATCTTGGTGGAATATACCTGCTCATGAAGCTTTATGTTTTTTTTTCATAAAGCAACGTGATACAAAGTCCAGCACTTGAAATAAGAACTTTCATGACCTTCCAACAACTTATGCATAGTTCCATGAACTTTGATAAGCATTCGAGCCATCTGCAGGTTGCTCTAACGCTCTACTGCTAAGCCGTTCGCCATGATGCTTGCCAGTGGGCCTTCTACGTGCTTCTTTCAGCAATTTTTGGCTAGAGATGAGCTCAATCTCCTCCATCTTGAGCGGCACCACTAACAGTGTGTAACGAGAAAGAAAAGACAGAAACTAAGGAACGTACAACCAGTATCTGAAATCTCTCGCGTTCACTCTTAGGAAGCTTATTCCATATGTTCAGCACGTCCGCACAATATCTAAGCTCCGCTCCAATTTTATTGATTACAGTGTGAAACCCACCTCCGATAGTTTTGTGATTGACAGTCTCCTAGGACGAGCTCAGTAGGTATTCCAAAGTACCAATGAGATTACTTACTATGACTATGGCTGTGACGACACCAGTAATGACTGATACGTAGTGACTGCCGGAAGGAATAAGTGCGAAAAGACCGGAGTATTGATTTGCAACCAAGCAAAGCTTTTGGTAACCCGATTTGACTTCCATCATCTTGCCATGATATTCCAATTCCTCTCCATTGTTAGACGGAACTGCCATTTAATGACTTTCAAAGATCTTAGAATTATGATTCTTTGACGATAAGCACCTGGAAAGTAGAAGAGCACATACACAAGGCCCTTCACTAGGAGTATTCTTCGACTTTTTATTTTTAGTATGCAGAGCGATTATTAGCATATTCCAAGCCCCATTCATTTGCTTGCCACCGCCTTAATTTCTTCGGACCTGTTTCTAGATTTAGCAGAATTGCTATAATGTAGATAATCTCCATGAACGTACGTATCTTGAGCTTCTCCCAAGTCCATGAAAGTGTCCTAGTTCATTCCTTCCTCTTCTATATCGGCAGCACTTGCCAACGGCATTGCCTGGGCAATCTCATTGTCCAAAAGAAGTTATAAATCCTTCCAGCTAAAGCTTCGACTAATTTTTGCTTCCTCCTCATACTGCTTTTTTGTTCGAGGCACCATGGTAATTTCTTGTTTGCAGATAACTTACCAGAAATTGGTCTTGTGGACGCAGTTGTCAAAACAGATGCGTTTGCGCCACTGGAGTTTCGAGGGATGAGTTGTCTTCTCGGAATCAAGCTGCATGGCTGGCTGCCTATGATGATCGGTTGATGTCAACCACATCGTCTGACACATATAAGCAGACGACTCCACAGGCCGTATGTGATAGCCAAACATCACTTTACCTCATGAACGGCCAATGATCACATTTAAAATTATGTTGGGTATGAACGTCACTGCGAGTATCTATAGATCTTTCCAATCCAAGAGGAATGATAAGTCCAATAAAACTTGATTTTGGCCCCCAGTTTCAAGGCATATCCAAGTATTGCCAGGCTGATTTCTTGTACGTATAAGTAGATGGTAGGCAGCTGCCGTGTCTTACGACAATGCCTATTGTGCAAGAGCTAAATGCGGGGATATGAGAGTTATAAGATGCTGCAATTTCCGTGAAGGACACAAGTCTGGATAGCATGAGGTATATATTCGCATAGCTCTTGTAGAAATTTCATCCCAAGACGCACCTCAAAGACTGTTTCTTTAAAGCATTCCAATCAACGTTACACTGGTTATTTTCATTAAAAAGAAGTCCTAATGCTTGACCATGAATATAGTGAGCCCGAGGGCCAGGTCGATTGCCACCACACGAGCGAGCCTGCGATACCAAGCAGTGATGAGGGGAATGTAGCTCCAACGACGCTTAACGAAGTACAATCAACACCCTCGACAAGACATAGTGAAACCAAGGACGTTCGTTATAGAGTAGTCTATCGAGAGGCAACTTTCGAAGTCATCGAGAAGGGGGCCTTGTTTAGAAGAGGATCCCAATGCAACAGACCTCGTAAGGGAAGATGATAGCGAGGGAGGCATAGGATCAGGTGATCCAGAAGCAGGCGAGGTGATGGATATCATTACGAATGTAATATTTGAGGTCATTTACGGGGAAGCTTCAACCACTCCTTCAGCGGCCAGAGGTACAAAACGCTTCAAAAAGATCTCTGTAGGGGAGAAGCAGATGGTCATCAGGTCTCAACCCCTCATACGAGCACTGAGAAAGGTCTGTGTCTACCATCCTGGAGCAACTCTCAATAGTGAAACGGTAACGTTCGCTGAACCCTACATATTCTTGGCCAACTACCAGGATGATATCACTCAGTACGTTGGTGAGGTCGAGAAAACCAAAGCTGGGATTGAGGGCAAAGAAGGAGACGAAGCAAGAAAACTCATACACGACTTTAGAGTCTTGAAAGTCTTCATGGATGCAAAGTGGGCGAAGAAAATTGAAAAGGAGAAGAAACGACACGCAAGAGATCCTCCTGTTGCAACTTACGAGATGCTCTGGATGTTGTATAAGCCTGGTACGCGGGTTTTCTTGTCTAGGAATGGAGAGTACTGTGGACATATTATCAAATCCTGTGCGGTGATTAACCGTTACTATAAGATAACAGCTTGGAGATTGGGCTTTGATGGTGAGTAACAACTATAAAGATGATCTTCCCACTAAGTTTACTGAAGGAACAATTCTTGACCGGGTCGATGAGTCATACTATTCGTATTCTTTCAAGGGAGAAGTAGAAATCAGGGAGTTGGACATTTTCCCTATTGCCATCAACATAAGTGGTAGAAGAATACCATTGCATCCAAAACTCCAAACATTGCTCGAAAACCAGGGCGAAAATTATTGGAACATCCTCCAGGCAATCTTTTTCGGCGGATCTGCAGAAGTTGATTATGACAGCGAGCTGCGAAAACCAGATCTCAGCAGCAAAGCATATGTGCCTTCATCAGAGGTAACATAGTTTCCGTAACATAAGGTTCTAGACTAACAGAAATTTATAGGTTTACAAGGGAAGAGCGATCGTTGATCATAAGACATATTTGACCGAGCGCAAAGTTCACGTCGCGTTCTTCCATGATCATGACAGAGTATATCCGGATGACCTCGGCAATATACCTGAGGAAGAGAGAGGAGAATTCTACAGCTATCAAAATATCTCTGCAGCTAACTGGAAAAAACACAATCAGCTGCTAAACAAGGACCATTTCTTCGTCTGTCCAACAGAAATAGGTGGATTCATCCTCAAGTCAAGAGAATGGCGTACGTAGCTTTGATATCTTTCAGAGCTTCTGAGCTGACTTCAATGTGAAAGGTTCATTGAGGTTAGCAGGTATTGAAATCTGCTCCAAAGATAAGGATGCGTTGAGCAGTCTTCAGATACCGAACGAAAGTCTTGAGATGCTTGTTCCCTTGACGCATAAGTACATAGAGAAGGGAAAGCTTTGGTCTGCTGATTTTATCCAAGGGAAAGGAGAAGGTCAGCTTTTTCTCTTGCATGGGCCACCAGGGGTAGGGAAAACATATACCGCTGAGTGTATCTCTAAGTTTTCCGGACGCCCACTCTTGCCGCTTACTGTGGCCAACTTTGGTAAGTGTAGCTAATTCAACAGTTGGTCATATGCTCTCATGTTTCAGACTAACGTCTCGCAGGCACAGATGAATCCCAGGTAGAAAAAGAGCTTCGGAAATGGTTCGATCTCTCTGAGCGCTGGAATGCAATCATGCTCATCGATGAAGCGGATGTTTACTTTGAACGAAGATCGAGCGGACAATTGGAACGAAACACATTAGTCTCAGCTTTCCTACGTACCATGGAATACTATCGCGGTATTCTCTTCTTGACGGTCAGTACTCCGGCACACTTAAAACTCAATCCGTGCCTTCAAAGCTGATAAGCACAGACAAACCGTCTCGGGCATCTCGACGATGCTATCCTTAGTCGCATTCACGTTGTCATATAATACACCGAACTTGGGGAGGATGACCGCGTCAAAATCTGGAAGCAGTTCTTCAGTAAACTGACTGCTGATCGGCCAAACTATGTTGTTGACGAGTACATCGAATCGTTTATTGAAAAGGATAAGAAGATCTTGGACCTCAAATGGAATGGACGTGAAATCCGAAACGGTATGAGCTTCTCTTATCAAATGGTGAACTCAGTGGGTTGATGGAAATTGACTTGTGTGGTAATATAGCATTCCAAACAGCAGTTGCGCTGGCCGAATACGCAGCAAAGACTGCCGAACCACCAGAAGAGAAGATTGTCGTTGCAAAGAAGCATATCGAAAGTGTGGCCAGTATGTCGGTGACATTTAAGAAGTACATGGATCGCTGGAAAGGAGATGCAGCAAGGCGTGCTTTCACGGAAGGCGCAAGAATGGATGAATCAATCGTCGCTAGAAAGATTCAGTTGGATGCTGCTTGAGAGATTGCTAATTAAAATAGCTTGCAGGCAAGAAAGGATTGAGTTGCCCCTTTTCTAGGCGTTTCCTCTCATGTGTTTATCAGGAAAATCATGAGTTTGACCTGGCTGCTATGGATGGAGTCATTGGTTCAGTCCCATGACCAAATATTTATTCTGGTTACCTAAAGTCTCAATTTCCATATATCTTAAATCGACATGCCTCAAGGTTCTTCGTGAAGGAGTGGCCAAACATCCATTAACATCTCAAGAGTCGGAAACGGCCTAGGCGACATGAAACCAGTAATAACACAGCGTGCGTAATCTGAGAATTATAAGTAACGTACGTTGTGTGCTCTATGTCTTAGATATAGCTACTGCTAGAACATTGTTCGATGCACATAACAATGAATAGCCAGATGACCCCAGATCAGACATGATTTAGATAAGGAATCCACTTGATAGCCCCTTATCTCAAACTTTTATATGTGGCAAATCGGAAATTCTACGCAACAATCATAGCAAAGATCCCAGCTACATCATGAACAAAGAGGAACCCAACACAAAACTGGAGTAGTTTAAATCGAGAGAGCTGTAACTCGATAACATTGCTTCCTCTTACGTCCATAGCATCAGGCGAACCAAGTACTTTACAAACGCGAATATACAAACAGGGCCATCTGAGAGCGAAAATAGCAAACACAGCAGAACCATGCCAGGTAAGACGTGCAAAAGTGCTCTATTATATATCACAGAAGCCATAATCAAAACTGACCATCCAAAGCTGAAGCTAACAAAGCACCCGCGAACGATCCAAAAGCCTTTCAAGCCCTAGACGTGACCGAACGCAGGATGCAAGTCTCTTACGCCCAAGTTCCCACTCACCATCCATGCAGCATCAAGTCCAAGCTCCCAAGAGTAAAGCCTCAGAGACGGAAAAGTACTCGACGTCTATGAGCTCATCAACGTCTATAGATTCGGCATGCAAGTCTAGGAAGGCGTCAACGAGCACAGGCTACTCAGCGTCTCAAGAAAGCATCAATATCTATTTGGTTCTTTAGATCAGCCCATTAAGCAGTTCTAGCCCATGGAAACGGCGTGAAGAGTCAGACTAAATGTTTTCAGAGTAGGAGAACATTGGTTAGACTGACTAGTTGTAGGTCTTTCATCTAAAGTTGTCCCATTCCATGCTCTTCATCAAGCATTACCCCAAGCTCATTGCTGCATCTAGGCTACAAGTCATAGCCATAAAGGTTTCAATCAAGTCAATTCAGAAAGCCCCGTGTCGGCAGCACACATCCCGTTGAAATCTCACAACCCCCTCCTCTTAAGTCACCAAGTAGCCCAACCACATCAATCACATCAATCGAAAAGAAAACAAAGTATAATGGGTATAATGTATGGTATTCTATATCGGATCAACATCCGAACTATCTTTTATACACCACATCCCCTTGTCTAAACACACGGCGCCCACCGACTCGCCCGCTCGCCCCATCGCATCCCTAAATTGACTTAAGAATGTAACCCGAACCCCAAATCCACAAAGCCTTCCATCAAAACACATACAACAACAAAATAAAATAGGAGTAGTAAAAAAAATTGATAAAAAAATTCGGGAAGGAGCAAATAGCAACAAAGATGCAAGGGAATAATAACGAAAAAGAAGATTGATACAAAGAAGCTCCTGTGAACAAAAAAGGACACACATTTCATCTCAGAGCGCCGGTCATGAACCCCCTCCCCCCCCCATAAATCCCAACCGTTTTCCCCAACGCATAACAAAAGCACAAAAGATCACAGAACTCATCACAGGTTTGTTTCGGTGGATGAGTGCGCTTAACCCATGAGGTGGGCACCACCGACCATTTGGCTAGGAGCGACCATGCCAATGCCAGGTTCTGACATGCTGATGCCGTTGTTCATGCCATTGAGACCGCCCATCATGCCTTGAACATTGCCGTAACCGGAATTCATTGGCATGCTGGTAGAGACGTAGCCTTGCTCGCTGGTAGGCGATTCTTCCTCGAGAGAACCAAGCTGGTCTTCGCCCTCGTACTCCTCTTCCTCGCCGGAGTATGGGTATGGGCCCTCGGAGCCATCTGAGCGCTCGTGAGTGCGGCGATGCTGAGCAAGGTTGTCAGAGCGAGAGAAGGCCTTGTTGCAGTGTGGGCAAATGTAAGGTCTTTCCTGAGTATGCGTTCTTACGTGTCTGAGAGAATTATTAGTCATGCATCTTCGAATTTTGATTGGGGTGAAGCTCACCTCTTGAGATGCTCTAAACGCTTGAAGAGTCTACCGCAGGTTGGGATTGGGCAGGAGTGGGATTTTTGTGGGTATGGCCCAAGCTCCATCATGGTGGCTGATCGTGCGCGACGGACAACACCGCCTGGACCGTGCATACGGTGGGGGGAGTCGTGAACAGAGCCATCAGCGGCGTATTCGTCATTGGAGAGCTGAGAGAAGTCTGGCTGTTGGTGGAGAGCGAGTGGGTTGAGTGCTGGGCTACCCTCGACAGTTGAAAGAGGTGTGCCATGTCGAGAAAGGTCAAGGAGTTCCTTGTGATGTTGGGACATCTGCTGGATCTGGTTGCTGTAGCTGAGGCCCGGTGGAGAGTTGTTTCCAGACTCATCACCTTCAGCTACTGGACCAACTGAGGTTGAGACTGAGCGACGGAGATCGGAAGGACGGTGAGCAGTGTGTGGGTGGGTGGCAGCGGCAGTGGCGGCAGCGATTGCTGCGACTCCAGGAGGAATGGACGATCTGCGTCTTCGCTGCTTGTAGGTTGGGGAACCCTCAATGACCGAATAGACGTTGGTAGAAGCACCATAGCCACGGGATGCGTGAGAGAATTGTGGACCAGAGAGATTTGATGGTGGAAGCTGCATCATGCCGTGAAGCCCATTGACGCTTCCCATGTGGTCTGGAATTGCCGTGTAAAGGCCGGTTTCCTCGTTTGCGATGTAAGCTGGCTCAGCACCCATTCCCAACGCTTGTTGAGGAGGAGTTATTGGTTCGAAGGAGATTCCGCGGTTGCTGTAATCTTCGTAATGAGAAGAGACAAACGAAGGAGCTGGGGAGTACTCCATACCGTACGCAGGCATAGATGCATGACGCTGGTGCTGTTGATTGATTGGAACACCATTCTGGTTGTATTGAACACGACCGTAGTCTTGCTCCCTCTTAACGACCTGTTGAGCCATGGTCTGGGGCATGCCCATCTGAGAGTATGCAGCCATGTGTGCCATTTCGTCAGACATTGGAGCCATCTGCTGTGGAATCATCTGTGGTGGTGGCATGGAGTCGATGGCGCGCATCACTGGGGATGTGGATTGTGATTGAGAGTAAGATGGCTGCTGGGCGGAAAAGGACGAGGAGTTGGCTTGCTGTGCCTTGGTGAGCTGCTCGAAAAGAGATTGGGAAGAATCGAATTCGAATGACAAGGCCGGCTCGCTGACAGCAACAGTGGTTGCCTCCTGTCCCATCTTCTCGCGCTTGAGATCACGCTCAAGGGCATCGAGGAAGAGTCTGTCGTGCGGTACGCTGTACCAGTAAAAGACCTTCTGCTTCTTTTGTGTTCGGATGCAGTTGTTCTTGTAGAGGAAGTCCAGGAAGCCACTCTTTGGCTCTTCGAGCGAGGCATCCGTGCCAGACTTCAAATTACGCAAATCCGAGAAGATACCCTCTTCGAACTTTTTCGAGTTCTTGACGGGACGACCGAACGCTTGAAAACGGAAGGAAAGGCATCGCACAATGTCGGTACCGGAAATGTGAAAGAGATTGTTCCTTTTGATGGTCAGTCCGTTCATTGGCAATCGACTGCAACATATCACCGCAGCAACTCACCATAAGACACAAGAAACATATTCGCCAGTCGGTAAAAGAAATCGTCGGATATATTGGTCTGGTGTCCAATCGACAGGAGCAGATATTAAAAAGTATTTTACTGCAGTTCAATTAGCAATGCAATGGCTCTGACGACATGACCCGAGCATCTTACAGTTGTCAACTTGTTGCAAGGCAACCTGTGCATCTTGTGGAAGACTTTGCTGAGCTTCGCTGCTGAGCATGAAGGTTTCTGGCTTCTGTGGTGGAGCCATCGCTGCATGATGCTGGGAATACATCATATGGGCCATTCAGTGAAGACAAGACTCTCAGCCTGATGATACTATCAAAGTATGCGCGAATTGGTAGCTTTTCGAAACACACGGGGCGGATGAACAAGGCCGGGCGGCAGCTTTGTATGAACTGATGGTGTATTGTTTGGATGATATACAAATGGCTGTTGATGTGTGACGCAGATGAAGCAGTAGCCGAGATGAGAGGCTGTAGATATCGTTCTACGATGGGATGACAGCGATAGAGATCAGCGATTGTCTTATCGGATTTGCTATATGTTCGTTGGTGAAGGGCCTGCCTCCGAGATCAGAAGCAGTGGTTGTTTTGTATTGTTGTTGATATTTGATTTTCGAGACCAGCCCGATACGAGATTGCAACACCCTCGAGGTATTAAGATAAGTTTTACTGTAGTAAAGAAGGCCGACCGACGATGACAACAGAGGGGATGGATGGATTCGATGGAGGGGTGAGGGAAACGATTGACAGACGCGAGACACACGCACACGCACACGCACACACACTGGATGAGAGAGTATGAGTGAGGGTCAAGGCCTTTTTTTTTGTTTTGTTTTGCGTTGATGGGAGGAGGAGTAGGAGGAGGAGTTTGTTGTCGGCTGGGGGGTATAATGGAAGTGCGATGCGATGCGATACCTCGTAACTAAAACGAAGTTTTGGAAAGGTGAAGCCTTCGAGGTACGATCCTGCGACAAGAAAGAGAGACGTAAAGGACGAGTTTGAGAATTATGGCTGTTGGGCGAGCACTGGGGGATATGTAAATGAATGAGCCTGGGAGAGTGTTCGTGGATTGAGGTTGGGGTGAGATGAGAAAGTCGAGTCGGGGCGTCTGGGCGGCGGGAATAGTAGACTAGACTAGGATGTGTGTGGGAGGGGGGTGTGTGGTGGGTGATGGGTGATGGGTGGTGGTGGGTGGTGGTGGATGGTGGATGTGTGTGGATTGAAGTGGGTGGTGGTCGGTCGACTTCTTTTTTTCTTGGTGGTGGAAGAGGAGGAGGAGGAGGAGGAGGAGGAGGTAGGTGGTGGTAGTAGTAGTAGTAGTAATAGTAGTAGTAGTAGTAGTAGTAGTAGTAGTAGTAGTAGTAGTAGTAATAAGTAGTAATAAGTAGTAAGTAGTAGTAAGTAGACTTTATGTGATGATGGTAGTGGTAGTCGTGGTAGGGTGGACTGGGACCATAGACTGTGGACACGCCTGACACGACTGGTACGACTGGTACGTACACAGTACAAGATCCGACTGACTGCTTGAGCTGGAGAGCGAGTGATCCAACTACCACAGCTACTATGCCCGTATTGAATTGCTAGACAGACAGTCCGTATATGGAAGATTGTAATATGTGTGTGCGATCTATGAGCTTACTTAATGGTTGGTGGTACGTGTGCGTATATGCGCGTGTGTGTTTATGTGTGTCTGTCTGTCTGTCTGTCTGTATGTGTGTGTGCGAGTGTGTTGATGGGCGTGTGCGCGCGCACTCAGTCACACAGTCAAAGTCAGAGCGAAGCAACGAGTAGAGAGTCTGTGTGGTGCAGCCTCTGAGCTTTTCTTAGAGATAGATGCTTGTTGAAAGGGCACCCGTTGCTCTCCTCTCCTCTCACTCACTCTTACTCTTACTCTTCGTACCTCTTGCTCTTGGTCCCTCTCTCTCTTCCACTCTCTCCCCGTCTTCCCTGCTCTGCTTGTTATCCTGCGTATGTGCGCGCGCTCTACTCCCCTCCCTTCCCCTCCCCTCTCAATGCTCGTCCACTGTTCCCCTGGTAGTCTCTCCTCACTCGATCCTTTCGCGCGCTCGTCTTGACCTCTCGCTCCGCTCTCTGCGATGGGTGTGGGTGCTTGGCGTGCTGGCTGGACTACCACTCGCTGCTTTACACGAGCTATTCTCTGCTTTTCTGCTTGCTAAGGTCCAGGAGCGGCTGCAGGGAACAGGCAAGGTTGGACGGGGAAAGCAGGGTTCACGAAGTGTAAATAGAGACGAGGCAGTAATAGAGAGAGAGAGCGAGAGAGAGACACACAGACAGAGAGTATGAGGTGCTAAGGCGGATGAGGATTTTTGTGCTCTGGATAATGTGCGGGTGCAAGTGCTGGTGCTGGCGCCAGTGCTTGTTGTATTTACTTGGAAAGTCAAGGCGATGATGATGAGAGCTTGGGATGAGCGGAACAAGAGTGAAGTGCGAATTTGCCCTACCCTTGGATACTATGATGATAATGTTGTAGACTCTGTCAACCAACTATTGCTGTCACACAGTCCAGCCAGCATACACAAGAGAGTGCGAGACACAGACTGAGAGTGTGCAGCAACATCATTCGTACTTTCAAAAACGAAGACCACAAAGAGTAAAGCAGAGTCTTTTTTTGGTGTTTGGGCAAGCCACTGGCAGGACTCCGTAAATTAATGAATGAATCTGCTATGAAAAACATAACGGGCTTAAAAGAGCGACAGGCAGGGATTGGTGAAGAAGAGGTCTTACATTTTGAGTCCTCAGGTCTTAGGCAATGATAGAGAGAGAGAGAGAGAGAGAAGTGTGGTAGAGTGTGCAAGTAGCAAATACTCCAATATGTGATAGAACAACAGATGGGACAATAACAGACAAGAAGAGATCCAAGAGACTTTCATTGCGCTGTTCTCATTTCATTTCATCTCATCTTAACTCGATGATTGCTCTCTCGGTCTCGGCCTCTCCCTTCCGTCTGGTTCTCCCGGTAAGGTAATTAAGGTAATTAAGGTAATCATGTTGCTATCAAAGGCATTATCGTCTTCCTTCCCTATGATATTCAATGTGCCAACGCAGGATTACTCTTTCGTACTGTGTACCCCTTCCCCTTCTTTTCGAAAGTGATGTACCGGCGATTAATATCACTGATATGTCACGTCCCATATTGCTCAAAGTGCAGAACAATCAATACATGTCGAATCCTGACTGAGGATCAGGAGAACACAATGAGGAACCCGCCGCCGATATTGCTTTCCCCTCTATGCTCTAGCCGACCGCGTCCTCGTCGAAGGTGATCGATGCATCGATTCGTCCATTTTCTTGAACACCATCCAAGTACCTTACGGATATTACTGCGCTGTACAAGTAGGCACCTCGCTCGTTCCTGTGTGGAAAAAAAAGGAACGAAACGGGGTATGTGAGGAGGGGAGTGGACACAGGCGCCAGGGACAATCTAAAACAATGCAACAGAACTGACAGCCAGGAGTACTAGGGTCGCAAAAGCACGTCGGTGAAAAGATACAGACGCCCGCCCATCTTACTACTGCGATGCTGCTGTTGTAGTAATTGTTGTCGTCGTCGTTCTTAGCACAGTGCAGACAAGCTGGTCAAGGGATCCCGATCAAATGCAAATGCCTGCTTCCCAAAAGGATATCGTGGCACCACCAACATCGCAAATCGTAGAAAGCAAGATGAACGGGAAAGGGTCTTCGCTTCTCGCAAGTCTTACGAGCTTTGTCCTACGCTTGTTGGCCCCGACTTTCTATCTTTGCTTTGCTTTTGTGGCCGTGACACACTTACAAACCACCACTCACACTACACAAAATGCTAAGTCTAGAAATTTAAATTACCTTAATTCCAACTTCCACTCATCATAAAAAATAATGCACAAAAGAGATGCATCCAAGAAGAAGGAAAAAGGCACCTTCAATTGACTAATTACCATGCCATTTCCACATCGTGCTCGGATAGCTTATGCCGCCGATCTGTTTCCTGTTCTTTCGACTTCTCAAACTTCTTCTGAAGGTTCCTAGCAAGCACGCTTTACTATATGGAAATCTGCCGAGCCCTCGCTGTCCATCATTTTAATTTCCGCCTGGCCCAAAAGAGTTCGTTGGCTCGGACACCTAATATAAAACAATTCGAGAACGGAAGAAGACGGTGAGCTTTCTCCTCCTCTTTCCCTACCAGTATGTCATTGTCGCCCATGGATTAGCTGTGAGCCTTTGCTACGGCTTCCATCCGGGTGGAGTTCCAGATGTGAATCCTGGTGGGCAGTCTTGCATAGGTCTTGCACATTGTGCTCGCCGGCCCTGCTTATATGATATGACATGGCATTACAGTATGTAATACGAACTTGTGCTTTTCACACGAGCTTTTCCCTTCGGATTGCATGAGACCTGGGAATAAAGAGATAAAAGGAAATCGGCACGTAATCCGCCCTGAAGCAGTGTTCAAGCATAAGTCAAAGCAACAAGAGTCGTGATAACCCTGTCATGAGTGAAGCAAAGCGAGCGGACTCTCCGGGTAAACATGTTCTTCGGCTCCTGTGGCTGTCAATGTTGTCAAGAAAGACTCGTCAATAAGGATTCCCTTTCATGAGACATGCAACATGTGCCTTACTTTGGCCTGCGTACATATATACATTCGGAATACAATATGAGAGTGACAGCCGAATGCAAACATACTCTCTATGTGCTTTACAGTATGTATGGAAACTGCTCCTAACTTCGATCATGCATCAACATCCTCCGTGGAGAGTTCCTATGCAGAGCTTCCGGGTCTGCCAACCGGGAGCAAGAGATGTGTCGTGCTACTCAACGCACGCAGGCTTACACCCAGTAGATGCATCACAGATCAATGCCACCAGCCTTCTCGAAAGCTCGACGGCGGCGATCTCCCCTCTTACAACGAGGATGAACGCTGCTCTAGGACATTAAAAAGCTGCAACTGGACCGGCGGGGCCTGTTGATAATGGCCTCTATAATTTCCAGGTTGAAAAGGACCGGGGTGTGGGGAGTGCAAGCTCCCTCCGCGATGCGCGCGCTCGCTGCTCTTCAACACAGCATCGGGAACAGGAACAGGAACAGGTCCAAGGTCCAAGGCCCAAGGAGGTCGTGCGCAGGGCAGGGGATTCATTCAAACTGAAACAAGCCTGAAATCAACTCGGCTTACCTCAGATTACCCTGTACCTCCTCTTAGCATTTTCATGACATCCACCATTCTCCTCATCATCGTGATATCTGCTTGGTGGTGGTGGTGGTGGTTGCTTGGAGGTGGGCCAGTGACCCTTCACGACTATGTTGCTTGGACAGAAATCGATGCGTTACCGCCGGCACTTCTTTCACTGTGTGTACCTGTCCCAAAGACGAAAGCGGACCGCGATCTTGATCTAAATTCATTTGGGCGTCATCATGGAGCATCACTATCACATAGGTCTTGGTCACGTTCATGCAAGCAGCGACTCCTGGATTTCTTGTCTCGCCATACCTTTTTTTCTCACTACCGCCAAAAGTCGGATGGAGTACATAATAGTTATAAATATACAACTCCACAAAAAGCGAAATTTAGAGAGATTTGGAGTGGAATTTTCCGAGAAACAGCTGCAGTGCGCACTGGTAGCAGTTAAGTGGAGAATGGTACTATTGAGCCCGCGTCTGCACATGATGCTTCTACGATTCAGCGGCATTCTTCTAGAGCATGTTCGAGCGATGTTCTTCGTGTCTCATCCAGAGCGGTGAATTCTCAATAGCACTTTCCACCAGCAGGTGAATGAACAGATGAAATGAAGATAATAAGAATGAACGCCACATAATGCTTGGTTTCCGACTCCAGCTGCGACCACTCGTCAGTTAATGCTATCAATTCTCATTAAGACAGATCACGCACGACATTGAATGTTCTGTACATAGGGATGCATATGAGTGTCTTGAATCAAGCTCGGATTTTATTAAGATGACTTCTGGGGCTCCGCTTTCAGATCGCGAAATGCTTGCGATGCTGGTGTTGTCTCATAATCATTTGAGCATTCCTTCTTCCCCCACGAAAACCATCACAACTCTTGATTGTTTTGCCCTTTTCATAATTATGCCTTGCCGCTTGACCTTTCTCTCGTGAGGTAACACAACCTCAATCTCAATAGGTACTTTTCATAAAATTAAGCACGAAGTTTTATGCGACTTCTGAAAGTGGGTGTTGTTGGAGTAGGTGGTTAGCATAAAGGACTTTTGTATCCCCGAACTCCTGCTGTGGAGTGTGATACTGATGTACCAGAGCAATTCGAGTATGGAGTTGAGGTGTCGCATGAGCAGGTGGCTGAAGATGGTCCATCACCATGAGGCCCTCAGTTTGATCATCGTCATGAAACCACACACACACCGACCACAAGGAGAAAGTAAGCCAGCGCGGCGACGGACTACAAAGTCCACAAGCGATGAGCGACAACACTATTTCCTACTTCATATGAATAATATGTGCCAGAGACAGGCGTCACCACAGGTATGTACATATGTGTATGTACCATTCCGCCAGATGCTACACAACACAGCACAATCTATGCACAGTAATAAGAAGAGAAAAGAAGAAGGGAAGAAAGAAAGAAAATAAAAACAGAGCAATCTGAATGAACGGCAGTTCTGCAAGAGCAGCAACGAGAAGAGAGAGAAAGAGGAAGAGCGGCCGATGCACAAACGCATGTACATACATGCACTGGGACTGGTACTTGCACCGAATCTATTCTCATCTCATGAAAAGCATGAAGTCAGTCTTCATATGTACTCTATTCCATTGGATTATCTGATTGTCAGCGCCAACCCTTCAGGCCAAGGGGATTCTCTTCCGATTGAGATCGCAAGCACCTCCAGATCCCCATCTGTTAAGTCATGCCAAGTTTCTCAAAAGAGCTTCATTTAACTGAATCACCGGGACGAGCGACCTATGCTGATTGCGCACAAATGCCATCCACAAATTTGGTCAGAGACCCAGAGCAGAGGCATGTAGTAGCAAAGTCCGAGCGTCACGCCCGCCATTTCTTCTCTCTTCCTCGGTTGCTTTGTGCCTGTACCTGAGCCTGTGTCTATGCCTCAATGCTTCTCTCTGCTCCGTTATGCTTGTATGTTTATTCCTAGACCATGACCTCCTCCATTTGCGCGCCATCAGCTTCACAGACTTGACTTCATTCTGACCAAAAAGGCGGCGTAATACCTTACCTAGTAGACGGGCGCTGGGCCAGAATAATGCTGAGACAAGGCAGATGGGCCAATGGACTCTGAAAAGTACCTGTTTCAGGCTCTGGCTTTTGCAGCACCTTTGTGCATGCGCTACTGGCCCTGCATACAATGCGTCCGTCCTAGCATCCCATCCCATCCCATCCCATCCCATCCCATCCAGCCAAATGCCAACCAATAAATACTGTTCCTGGAGCCTTTTGGTGGCCGCCGAGCTTGTGGCCGCCATTTGCCGCGCTTCCATAGGTAAGCCTCGCCTCGAAGCGTAAGCTTTGGGCGACGATAATCCGCACATCAATCTTAAAGTCGACGTTGATGTCTATTTTTGTGCAAGCAAAAACATGTCAATCATGGCCCGGCGGTAACGATGTCAAGTCAAAAGCTGCCGATCACTTTTCGACATCCTCCTGCTGCTTTTGCTCTGTCTCGCTCTCCGTTATGGATTATGCCCATGAAAAGAGAGAGAAAGACAAAATCTTTTGGCCCCAAAGCAAATCCTCGTTCGATGGACTGCTGGCAGGGAAATCAAACGGAACCGCAGCTCTCACTATCCGCCCGTCTGTCGAGTTTCAAAACTTTTCTTTCTTATTCAATGCTGTATGCGTGTGGCTGGAACATAGATTCCAGCGAAGCTGTGAAAATGCCCCCCATGAAACATGTCACTTTTTTTGGGCAAGGCACTCTTTTCTATCTCTTTTTTTTTTCAGCTGACACTCCACTCATTTGTATCTGCGAAGTGACAAAGCAGCAATGTGATTCAGCATGCATGTATTCAGGTCCTTTGGAACTTTACCGTGTAGAAATCGTTCAATCAAAGACAGCTTTACGCGGGAGGAACATGTCCAGCCAGCATTCCCAGCGCCCAGAAGGTGAATTCCTCCAGCTGGAATTCTTGGGACGTAAGGCTTCAGAGTCAAAGAGAGGAATCCTGTCCCAGAGATGAAGAATTGTGCAGACCCTGCCATGTGTTTCTCTCTTTGAGCGCACACTGCTTATCCACAGTGCATGGCAGGAAAGCCACATGCTTGTGAAGTAGGTGCACAATTTTTTTTTTCAGAGTGAGGGTACCAAATGTTGGCGATCTACATTTCAAAGGCGTGCAATCAGGGCTACAGCTTGCATAATGAGTGAAAGGAATGCAGGCATAGGGCGTGCAAAGAGCACATTACATACATAACATGCCAAGCACAACAAGGCACTCGGCCTGCGCAAGCATCTGCATCGCACTTGTACGAACGGGAGAGCTGCACTTGGTTCATTGTTTGGTGTTTTGAACTTTGCTATGACCTTCCCTCGGGATCCCGTCCATCTGGCACTTCAGGCAAGGTCGCCGATGGAAAAGTACACCAGTGTTTGAGCCTTCTGGCACTTGTCGGACTCGGTACCCTTGAGTCAGAGACGCGAACTCCTGCAAAAGATAACGACAAAGTCTGTGACGTCTAGAAGCTATCGGGTGTACTCCGTTGTATTCTTCCTGCATTCTGCGTGATGTTCTGCTAAAGTGTCATCATCATTGCTCTCTATGTACATCGGCCTTTTCCAAGCACACCGGATGCTGCAGACAATGGGCCCACCTTGATTGGGGCACGGAAAGTCAATTGCGGCATATCTTCATACATCTGCAGAGCATCAGTTCCAAGTGTTCCATGTGGGCATGCAGTGTCAGTATGTTTGTGCACTTAAGATCCGCAAAATGCTGGTCAGGTGAGATAGTTTCAGCTGATAATTTCATGCTTCGAATGCGGAATCATGGCAACTCGAGCCGCTGCTTGTCGTGCTGGTTTGATCACCTTCAAGTAGAGCTTTCCGCCGTCGTGGTAAGTGGGAGGACGAGCTTCGTAATATCAATCAATATTGTGGCGAAGTGACGTCGGTCGAAGGATCATGAGCATCATCGTCCACCACGCTTGCCCTTGCCTCCTCTTCCACGTCCTCCTCCGCCACGACCACCACGCCCACTGGAGCTTCTCTTTGGACCCTCAATATCTGCAATATCTTGTTTGCTCAACTTTAGTGTGCCACCAGAAAATTTCCCAACTCCTGGTGCTCCAACGCCACGCTCTCGTTTTCCGGTATCGAATTTCTTGGTTGCTGGCTTGGCTTTTTCCAAAATGATGCCGTTCTCACGCGCCTCTGTTCTTCTCTTGTACTCTCTCTCTCCTGCTTTGGCAACCATACCCCTTCTATGTGAAGCTGGCATACTCTTTTGCTCGAAAATAGATCCTTTGGAACCAAGTGCTTGTAGACGAAGATCCGTAGCTTTATGGCGGTTTTTGCCAACAAGTGTTGGGTTCGCAGAATTATCGAGCAGATGTGATTCGTTCAGCAACCGTTGTAACTCTAGATCCTTCTTAAGGTTCCCGGCTTCCGATGTATCCTCGTCATCCTTCGCTGCCAACTTAGCCTTCGTAATTGTGCTGGTGGTAGGAACACTTGACGGTACTTTTGAGCTCTGTAATTTGTAAGCTTCTCTCAGAGTAACCAAAGACAAGTTCCAACATACCATGAACTTTTTGAGCTCCTCTTTGGACATAGTTGCGCGTGATGGCATCTTGGTATGCTCAATAACCTCGACTTGGTTTCCCTCGTCTATAGGATGTTAGGGACCTTCAATCCGTAAATATATAGAACATGCCTTCTTCACCTTCTTCACCGTCTCCACCAGATAACCCATCCCAATCTGACCCGGACTCGTCATCTTCCTCATCTTCATCCAGTTGCTCAAGTTCTGAGACAGCTTCAACCGGTCTAGCAGCCTTCTTAACCTCTGGCAGAGGCTTGAATTGCGCCTCGAAATGCCTGCGGAAAATCTCCTGCGCATCGATCTCTTCACCGTCCGAAGAATCCTGTTCGACCTCTTCCACAATCTTGCTGCGCTTCTCGGGCACCTCAGCAGCTACGCGCTTTCTCTTCCCAAGTGCAGGCGCCATTGTGAATTTGCAGTGAAATCTTGGGCGCTCTCAAAAAGTTATTGAATTTCGTTGGCGATAAGCGGAGGATTCCGCGGCGGATCGTCGTGCGCGGGATCTAGGAGATTTTCGGCTCCGCTGGCCAACGTCACGCTGCCCAAAAGACCAATTGGACATCAATTGTTTTTGTTTTGAGAAATAGGAAATTTCGCATCTCTGTACAAATATGACCAAGTTTCGTCCTTGCATTGACCTGCACTCCGGTCAGGTCAAGCAAATTGTGGGAGGTACTTTGACGACAACTTCTGAGGACCTCAAGACTAATTATGTCTCGAAATTGCCGGCTAGTCATTTTGCAAAGCTGTACAGAGACAACAAACTGGATGGAGCTCATGTGATTATGCTGGGACCTGGTAACGAGGAGGCCGCAAAGGAAGCTCTTGCTGCCTGGCCTCAGGGGCTTCAAGTTGGAGGAGGTATTTCCGACGCCAATGCTGCACAATGGATTGAATGGGGTGCTGAAAAGGTACGCACACACGTGACTCATACTTATTCTTATTGCTATTGCTGTCACATCTTTTGCAGATGCGATTTTGAAACCTGTGTAATGTGTTTGTTCTGATTGGAAATAGTAGATTATCATCACATCATATCTTTTTCCCTCAGGAAAATTCTCTCAAGAACGTCTTGATGCTGTCCTTTCAGCACTCAAGGGTGACAAGAGCAAGCTTGTTATCGACCTGAGCTGCAGAAAGAAGGATGATACATGGTTCGTAGCTATGAACAAATGGCAGACACTCACAGATATGGAGGTCAACCAAGGTATGTAGAATATTTCTTTTCCATTTCTATACAGCTTCTTAGTGTCCCCTTACTTTTCTCCGGGAAGATGCTGATAAATTACAGAAACCATCAAAGCTCTGGAACCATACTGTTGCGAGTTCCTGATACACGCTGCTGATAATGAGGGTCTTCAACGGGGTATTGATGAACTGCTGGTAGAGAAGCTCGCCGAGTGGTGTAGTATTCCAGTTACGTATGCTGGTGGAGGAAGAAACTTGCAGGATCTGGACCATGTGAAGACTTTGAGCAGAGGAAAGGTTGATCTCACCATCGGTAGTGCTCTTGATGTCTTCGGTGGATCTGGTGTTACATTCGAGGAGTGTGTGAAGTGGAATCAATCACAATAAATAACAGATAGAATAAATCATGATAACTAAATGCGGCTTCAAGGGTAAATCATAACATGTTGAATATCATATTAAGTACGCTAGTTTTTTTGTATAAAAGAATGGTCATGCGTAGTAAATTTTTAATTTTCACCCATTTTCTTCATAACTATTCCAAGTTGAATAAAATGTGTTTATAATTTGGTTTTGCCAAAAATCTCATTGATATATTATCTTTTTGCATTTCTAATATTATTTAACAATTCGCCCATGCTCGAAATCAACAAAGATGTGTAGAGAGGCATGTGGTTTTTGTTACAAGAGCCTGCTCGCACAATTTGTTATCTGACCAGCCATTATATCTCAATACCATATGGGTCACACTTTTCTCCATACTCAAGAAAGTCGATCTCCTATTTGTTTAAGACTCTGCACTATTTGTTTGACGTATGGAAAGTTCGTAGCTGCGTGGACAAAAAATGATGTTAAGTGTTAGAGAGATATGGCACGTATTTACTTGCCCTAAGAGAGAAGTGAAATGCACTTGCGTAATATGCTTCTTAGCAGCAGTACACATTGATTTGATACCGTCCTCACCACCCACTGGGTATCAATAGAAGAAGCCAAGTATGTCGCGTAGCAATATCAACATCTTTAGTTATTTCAAATCTATACGATGCGGATAGTATTACATCATACATATTTGTCACAACGTGGGCGTCGACACGTAGTAAGGAAATATGGACGCAAAACACATTGAGAAGAGAAACCAGCATTTATTCTGCAGCTATATAAACATATGAATTATGGTGGCCTAATCCGGCAATACTCATCTAGGTATTTAGGATGCGCAAATCTAAAAAGATTACACACATTGTGGTCACTAAATGAAGTCAGGTAGCAATTATCCATCCCAACAACACCCTGCAATATACAAGGAAGACAAAACTTCATGAACAGCCTCTATATCCTATATCAGGGCAAGCAAGCATCACTATCCACTAACACGGTGTCTCCGCGAATCGCACTAACTATAATTATTTGGACTATAAGATTTCCTTCTTTCCACTTTTCCAGTCTTGACCTTCGTCGAACTTGCGCTGGGAAGACTTGTAGCTATTGCTAACAATGATATGTACTGAGTGAGAGATGTATCAGCAATAAGTTTTTCTATTTGGGTCATCAAAATCAGACTGAACTTGAGAGACACCTGCGCCAAATACTTTATTAAGTATTATGAGTCGACGTGTTGTTGTCTCTATCGAATGTCAAGTCAAACGATCAGATGATATGTGTAGGAACGGGTGTATTCAGATATCAAATTCTTACGTTGTTTAAAGAACCACCCTCGACATATCTTGCAGCACAACTGCAGGCGATCTCATATAATGGGACATTATGTATCGTATTAACTTGAAATCACAAGACTACCCCTAAACCATGTGGTAGAGTGACAACTAGCACACAGCCATAATGTAGTAGTGTCAGGGACATCGAAGAGCTTGAGTTTGAAACCATTATAATTCATGTCTTGGACCGGACGCAGTTCACGATATTGAGGATATAGAGCGTCGAGGTTCAAGACCTTCAAGCACTTCGAACCTTATTTTCGTTTCACTCTTTTGCTTCCCTTTGTATTAGAACCTTTTGACATGCTTTCAGCGTAGTGACGTATTTGGGAACACGTGGAAGAGACAGCGTTGAATGATTTACAAATACATCACTTAGCTGCGTCAATAGTATAATAGTTGACTTTCGACAATATTATATAAATTGGAAATAAGTTGGATTCGAAATGCGACTGCGCTCCATGTGATCCATATAGGTGAGGTAGTTAGACTCCTGAGATGTTTGACAACTCGTATTTCAATAAATGAAGAGGTCTTACCAGTCAGCCTCCTCAAACCTATGCCAATGACCTTATGATCACATTGTAGCTTAGACTTGTAGACTATAGAGCTTCAACTATCCACATAGAATTGGCTCACATGGAACTGATTGCCAGCCTCAAACTGTTTCCTAAATTTAATTTGTAGCGTAAGTCACGTCATTATTAATTCTGTCGATGTTTATTGCTCCATTGCCATATAAGCGCCTGATATCATCAAGCACATCTCGACAGGACACCTTAGAGGTTAATGCAGTGTTACTCTGACTATCTATCAGATCGAAGATATCCTAGTATCTTGTATATACTATCTTATGTCATCGCCATGTAACCATCGTCGCCATGCGGTCTTGCCACTATATCTATCATCCCCGCAGCCTGTAACTGTAAGACACATACTACGCAGAATACCAAATAATCAAACCCTCCAACTTCTGAGTAAACTCTTGTAGGTTGAAATTTATACGCTTGAAGCAAGATTCATACAATCACGCCACGGCTAGACAACATAGGAGGTTAGGAATTTGAATTGTACTTGCATTGTAGACAGCTATTGACATCCCGCATACGCACTGCATAGATCACGATCAAGAAGACGACAAACTTCTTCAGTTCATGCAAAGCTTCATATATTTACTTTTACTTCTGAGTGGCAAAAGTCCATAGCGCAAACTGCTGGTCACAGTAACGATGAATAAGACAATCTACATTGATTGTTCTGAACCAGTCTTGATTTATCAAGCTCAGCGTAAGGTTTTGAAATCTACACTCAACATAAATGCTGTACTTTACGTCAGTTACACCTTAAAACCCATAACAAGCAGAGCTGAATGTCCCCACCCAGAGCTGAGGCTTGGGTGGTGGAGTGATCAATATGTAGCACTGATGGAGATCTGTTCGGGATGTTGCCTGCAGATGATGAAAGGATGTAGGGTGTGCGTGGTCGAGGCCAGGACAAGAGCCCGAACCTTTTTGCATTTTTGACCTTCCCCGATATATTTTTTATATGCTCGTTTCTGCTCGCTTGGAAGCAGCCGGCAGAATACAACACGATTAAGAGATGTGCAAAATAAAACAGACATGAACAGAATGCAGTGGCTGAAGTGAGTTTGTAATATGCTACATACTTATTTGTATTCCTGAGAGACACTTTATGCGTCCTCATCATCCTCCGAATCGCTATCTAACTCCATATTCAGAGGTGCTATGGATTCATCACTATCTGAATCTTCTTGCACCTCTTCTTGATGAGAAGCAGATATTCCAGTAACATTGCTAGATATATTCTCGGCGTGCGAAATGTTGGTTGAGGGAGTTTGTTGAGCGCTGAGCGCCGGATCAGGTCGCTCCTCAGTACGCACACGTTTAGAAGGTGGAGGAAAGGCAGGAGCTGCACTTTCAGTAGCATTACCCCAAGGACTAGGCACTGCTGGCTTGGTCTCATCCTCCTGCGGACGCTTATTGCTGGTAGCAGAAGTTTCGTCTGAAACATGCGAGTCCAAGGATTGCTGGACGGGAAGGTTGTTGGCGTATGGAGTACTATCAATCATAGCGGTATCTTCCATTTCATCTATGATTGCCTCATCCTGCAATTGGGCGGTGGGTAGAGGAGGCATGCGGGGGCGGAGCAAGCTCTCAACTGAAGCATCACTTGAGAAGTTGCGGCATAGATGGGGAAGAATGCTTGTGAGGCGCTTTCCTCCCTTACCCGTAAATGGGTTAAGAATACTGGTGAGCATGGCATCCTTGTTCTGCGTGATGATTGCTGTTCGATCAATATCTGCCCGTACCGAAATCTCGAGGTGCTGTTGTGGCAGATGCGACAAGAACAATGGAAGGAGTTGGTTAGCGGCTTCCGTGAGATATGCTAGTTGACTACGAGTTTCCAGGAGGGAAGATTGGATCTGGAGGAAACTATCTGCGTTGGCTGAGGTCCCATTCGATTGACCTTTCTTGCCTGCAGCATTGGGGATCTTGGCTTGGCCGTCGGTGGAGGCTTGATCAAATGGTCTCAAATCCTTACAGCATGCACGAATCATCGGATTCAATTTATTGACTGATGGCTTGAGCATCATGCTACCACCAAGAGGGAGGAGTCTTGCAACCAACTCATATACAGCAGCTCTAAATTCCTCATGTGCACTTCCAGAGGGGAAGAGCCAGGTGATTTGATCAAGAGTGTTTTGGGACAATGAAGCGAAAGCAGACTCCAGTCGATCAACGATAGTAGCCAAGACTTTCAAAGAAGCAATGTGAACTTGTGGCAAAGAAGCCCAGAGACCCTCCCTCTCTTCTCTGTCAATAGCTGGATTTGTCCTGGCTCCTGCGTAGCCATCTGAAGATGCAGCTGATGGTCCTGCAATCGAAAGCATGCGAGTAATTAAGTCGATAATGGCGCCCATAGGGACGGTAACGGCAGTGGTTGTTGAAGAGACGAAAAATTGCTCAAGAAGATAAATCTGACCGGTCAATCTTTCAATACCAGCAGTGACCCCCTCCCACTTAGGCATATCCGTTGCCGAAAGAGCACCGCCCTCGAGTTCGCCATTGACGTCCACAGGATCAGCGATATAACCAGCACTCGATTCCCAATCCTCAACTGCAGCTCTGAAAGCAAGATCGGCAGTTCCATGGATATCCTTAATAAGCTTGCGCATTCCCTTGGCCCATTCCTCACCGGACGTGTTCTTCGGGGCTGTTTGGTACAAGATGACCGACAAGCGACGAGCGCATTGCTGTACAGATACTGGAACGAGAGATTCTTCGGAAATCGTGGGAGCGAGGTATGGCAAGATAGCTGTACGGATCTGAGTATTGAAAGGACGAAAGATTGCTGGATGACGTGGGACAAGAGCCGCGAAACACTCTAGAATCGCTTCAACCACAGAACCTTGGCTTTCAACAATCTTGATTGAGGGTAGTGATTTCGGTGCAATCAGATTCAGACAAGATGTCACAAAAGTTGGTAGTGTAGGAGTTGTGATTTCGCGGACTAATGTTTGATATTGATGGGTATAGGTGTATATGCTTGTAAGCGTCAAGATTGCCAACTTTTTTGATGCGACTGGATCTGACTTCTATAAAAAATATTAGATGCTTCCTCTCCCAAAAACCTAGGTATACATACATTCAGAATCGAGAGAAGTCCTCGTACCCATGACTCTGAGCCACGAAGTACTTCCCAGCCTCCCACATCAATAACTGCTTGAATCAAAACCACCGCCGCGAAGCGTCCCTCAGAAACTCTTCCATTGAGCAGGCCAGATATCTGAGTCTTCAATTTATGAACCAACACCGAGCTCTCACTGGCATCAGCTTTAGCCGAAGAGCCATCTTGAGTAGATAAAATGGATCCGCAGCTCAAGGCAAGACGTTGGAGGGTTGGAGTAATATGAGGTAGACTTGAAGTTTGGGTAGTTGATAATAAATGGCACAACGCCCTGAGCTCTGATGGAAGGGACATCTGAGCTGAGCCTTCGTATGATGTTATGAAATTCTATGGAACTGCCGAATGGACTGATGAGAATCGAAGTCCGTCAGTTCGTATAGAATTAACGGAAGTAATTTGAAAAGGCACGAAAAGGCACTTGACGCTGAACTTCGCGTTGCGATAAATTAATTTTGAAGCGGCAGAATTCACTATCACTCTACCTTCTGATTGGAGCGCATTCTTAGCAGCTTGTTGCTCCCTAGGTCCCGCCAGCTACCGCCGGTGATCGTGTTTTTCCACTCCGTCTCCGCAAGCTGGTAAATCGTGCCTCAGCCTATGCAATATTAGGGGAGCATGGGGCATAGCATGACGCTCAAGCTGCATGTGTGTACACAAGCAAATCCCAGGAATTCTATGAATATAACGACTCGATTTCACCACCATGCAAAGCGTTTGAATTTTAATCCTTTTTAAAGCCACACATTGTATGCAGCATAGCGCACATTAATTGAGTCGTCAACAAGAAGCGCCAGTCGCAAAGATGAGCGTACGAGACCTCCCCCAGATCTCAACGTGGACGTTTAAGGAGGATTGGTTCTGATGATTGTGGAGTAGCAGAAAGAACAGACGAAGGCAGCCAACTATATACACCTCCTCGACGAAGCCCGATGCAATGGAAATTGGGACGCCGTACCTGAACTTGTACGAAAAGTCAGGAAACATGCACCGAATCGTGCTTGTGAGTTTGCATCGCTCGCGACCGTTGCGCTCGGGAGCTATTCTCAAGAACCTTTAAGCTGACTTCCACATAGGCCTCACCCTGACTGCAGAAACCGAGTACCATGCTCATCAATATATAAAAACTCGTCCAAGTACACCACAATCAGGTCAATCCGAAGATCTGTCCAAATTCATCCCGCCCTTATTGGAGGTTGCCGAAAAAGAGACCTCGAACCCCGAAGATGCGTTTCAAGCACATGTATGCGTCGGATGGTTACACTGGCTCATGGGAGATCCTGCTTCGACAGCTTCTCAATTGCCAAGCAATTCTGGACTAGATTTCGTGCAGCTGGACGGCGGTAGCAGTGGTCAATCCACTGGTTGGACGAAAGTCTCTGTTATAAAATCACTTTATTTAAAGGGGACTTGCCAAGCAAGAATAGGCGCTGCTGCAGATGCCTTGCTGACATATGAATCCGCCCTGCCAGTACTCTCGGGATCCTCAATATCAGGGGGTGAAGCCAGATTATGGAGCGAATTACTTCTCACCAGCTTTTGCATGCTCTGCACTCGTGTGCCCAACTCGGAGAAACCAAATAACGGGGAAACAAAGGCTATTTCCGCCTTCCGAACATGGGCAAAATTCTGGGAGCAACCCAGTTCACCCTCGGTCATAAGTCATGGATATAGGCCTGATGCAAGCCGGCGAGAGGTTTGGTTCTTATATTACAAAAATCTTTCCGATATACTCCAACAAGACTTGCCATATCCTATCGGATCGTTAACAACGACTGGCACGGATTTATCAATCAAAGTACAGCAGAAAGCGGAACTACAGAAAGTTGAAACTGTTTATGAGGGGCTGCTCATAAATGAAGTTTCCTTCCCGAAAGCCGAGGAAGCAAGTCCCGAAGTTGAAGAATTTGTGGAGATTGTTATGCAAAATTGGAGAATACTTTGTGGTAACAATTGGCATGAATCTGAGCTTGGCGACGGTGGCAGGGAAGCATGTACTAGGAACGTCTTGGACATCCTATATAGAGCTGCCACAAAGACTTTCCACTCCACACAGATTTTGAGACACCTTTTCACCGTTCATCTTGCTGTTGCGGATTTCGACTTAGCCATCAAAGCGTTCGATACCTATTTCGGGATTGTCGAAAAGGGCAAAGCCAGAGAAGAAAAGACTGGAGAGCTTGACCCCGGGCTTGACTCCGATGAATTGGTGTTAGTGACCGCGACTGAATGTATCCGTGCGCTGTGTCGCTATGGTAATAGGATTGAGGCAGAGAAAGCTTATGAACTTGGTCACTGGATCGAAACCTGGCTTGGCAAGCACCATCCTCATGTCACTGAAGCAAATGGTACAAATGGTGATAGATCTAATGAACAGGCCCACTCCGACATACTTCCATACGTGTTGTCAAAGTCATGGCTAGCAATAGGGATCAGTCAGGCACAATGGGCACGTATGACTTTTGATGCCACTTCTCGAACGGACCTGCAGGGTAAAGCGATATCCTCCGTGCAGAAAGCGTTAGCTGGCCGATATGGAAATACGCATGATATCGAGGCTTTATTCGCATTGGGGAACCTTCTTGCTGAAAGACGGGAACTCGATGCAGCCATCAGTGTGGTGAAGACTGCACTCCTTCCATCTGGCGGACCTGGTGGAACTCGAACTGCAGATCTTGGTCCAGAAAATGGCGACTTTGCTCGAGAACGAGCACTTATTCCATTGTGGCATCTGTTGGCACTGCTACTCAGTGCTCGACAAGAATTCACTATAGCTGCAAGAGCATGTGAAGGTGCTTTTGAGCAGTTTCAAGACCCCGATATATTATTTGGACGTAATGACAAGGGATCGTTCCGTAGTGAGCACCTTAGCGAAAAGTTCGGTGACAAGAGCTCGGGTCTCGTCGATGATATGGAAGACTTTGAGAAGGAAAGTGTGCTTGAGGTTAAAATCACACAACTTGCCCTAGTAGAAGTGCTGGAAGGTTCTGAGGTGGCTGTAAATGCTAGTGACGAGCTGCTCAGTCTATATGCAAGACTCTTTGGCGACCCAGCAGGAACTGATGGAGTCAGCACACAAAAGTCATCGACACTCGCTCCAGTAGCCCCAAAGAGCTCAGCCGGCACCATTCGAAGTCTCAGGGGTAGCATCTTCACTCGTTCAGGTCGCGCCGCGCGGAAAGCGTCTATTCAACACCCGGACACTGTCGAAGAGAAGACGGATGCCGCAAACCGTCCCGAGACAGCACAGACTATTGTTACAAATGTGAACAGAGCACCCACAATTCAGGTTACGAATGAAAACGGCAGCCCAGGAAAAGAACGACATCATCGTCATGCATCAGGCCAGGAAGGACGAAAACGCAATCCCAGCGTCCCCCGCAGTAGGAACGGTGGTAAACGTGATGGCAGTGCAAGTCGAGGTGGGACCTCAAATGGGACCGGTCTTTCTACTCGTCCAACCCTAGCAGGTGCAGATGGCCTAGGTACAGGTACACAATATTTTACTCCACCCACATCAACAGATGAGAAAGGAAGTTGGCTAAATGATGCCGATGGCACAGGTCAAAACGAAACCCAGCCAAGTAGACCAGGTAATCAATTACCTCCACATTCACAAAACATGCCACAGAAAGAGCTGCAACTACTGTCTAACGGCACTCAAGGTCAAGACACAAGACTTCCCCATATATCACGTCATTCATCGTCGACAAGTTCAGGTCCCGTGATTAGATTCTCTAAGGATCAAGTTAGACGTCGACGTATCGGCATCCTTATAAAGGTTTGGCTTCTCATTGCTGGTTTTTATAGACGAGCTGCATTATATGAAGACGCTCAAGGTGCTATTGATGAGGCTTTCAAGCTCGTAGAAATTCTGGAAGTCGATGTGTCGAAAGATATTTCGGGGAGTATAACAGCTGAAAATGAAGGCTGGGGTGGTGGCAGGAGTGTTGTACAGCTATGGGCTGATGTTTGGGCTGAAGTAAGTGCACATTTTAACTTAACATTTATAATTCGAGACTAACAACACCCACAGCGAGGCGAACTCTCTCAAGCACAGAAACTGCCTTATGCCGCACTTTCGGACTTCGAGTCTGCCCTCACCTCTTTCCCTGACCATCCCTCTGCTACTGTGGGACTTTCTTCCATTCTTCTCGACATTTATAGCAAAGCACTACCGCCAGTCCCAATAGCGACCAAGCTTGATCCCCCAGGGTCACTGACAAATCCCTCTACATCAAATGTTAATACCGTCGTACCAATCCCGCCTATTCAAGATGATAGTGCCTCTATAAGCGCGCGGACAACTCAACCTGCGCCTCTCGGACTTCCGAAAGCCGCTCCAGTTCAAAAAGAAAATTATGATGAACGCCCACCTACTGCATCAACGATTACACCTTCTTCAACAGATACTCCTGTGTCAACATTGGATCGTCTTGCTGCAAGAGACCGCGCGTATGGCCTACTTTCTGCACTGACGAAGCTGGGCTCTGGCTGGAATTACTCTGAAGCTTGGTTCACACTTGCGAGGGCCTATGAGGAGGGAGGACAAGTAGAGAAGGCAAGAGAGGTTTACTGGTGGTGTTTAGAACTTGAGGAAGGTATGGGCGTAAGAGAGTGGAACTGCGTTAATGGCGGAGGTTATGTTCTATAGATTGTGACTTTGTAATCTAGTGAGAGAAAATGCATAATTTGGGTCGTCGGACTATGACAATTGTTTCAAGGCTGTAAACCGTTGACTGCTATATCCAAGGTTCAAGTACAGTCAACAAACACTTTCTCCTCTCAACCTTGGCAATATGATATTTCTCGCGGCCACTACGTTTGAAGTTCCCATTTTACTTAGGAGCTGTCTACCCTGTTGAATATAAGAACCTCTCGGCTCCCCTTTCCCCTTTCCTCGAACCAACCCTTCAATAAAACCCATACACTCTGCGACCTGGCTCTTAGGGTACTCTCCACATAACCAAGAAACTTGAACATAGTGCCACGATGCAGCATTCGCACAAACTCCTCAATATTCCAAACAAAAACTTTCACGCTCTCTGGCGAGCTGCCACAGAGAGTCAGGTAGGCCTATACATCACGTCTGCGGTTGGCGAGCGAGATCGCCGGATGTGACTGTTCCTCTAGTGGTCTATCACTTCCAGAAGAAAGTTACGGCTGTGTATCCGCCCGACACATGCTGAAGTGCGAGACTCCGTTGGCCCGCATGATCTTGCTCATGGAATACGCGCTCTTATTCTAGCGTCCAGTGACGCAGCGAGATGGCGATCTTCCTAAGATACTCATACCTGGAAATTTTGGCGTAAACGGTTGAGGGTATCTTCGATATGGGTCGTTGTTTTGCTTCCTCGTGAAGTGACGTGTGTAGGGTTTAGTAATGATCCCTTTCTTGGTTTCTGTTATGATGGAAGCTCTCTGGGACCCTTTCTTCGTTAGGGGAATTTCTTGAGAGAAGATTCTAGTAGATAAGACTGGAAAATGGTATGTAAAATGTCTCAGGGGATTCTGTGCGATGTTGCGGCTAATTTACTTGCCTCCATCTGTTTCAGCGCTCCGCAGAGGTATATCACTTGGTTGTTGTACCCACAGAGTAAGGGATTTGCACAATAGTTGGGCATGCTAACATCATTTCAAAATGCCTTGATTGCACCGGGTTTCTAGAAACTTTTCAAAGTCAACCTGGCATAATTCTGGTGATTGCATTGGCATAAAAGACATGATGTGTATGGATTACCGAAGATCTGGTTATGGTCATCGAAGAAAGAGCCGTGTTTTATTTGTGAATTATATGCAGAAGAAGCTTGGGCTCTCACGTAGCACGATTTCCCCGCGTGCCCGCGCTTTCGTGCATGGCCCCTCAGCGAACAAAGATAAGATGACTGAGGAATCAACATATTGCTCAGCTGTATGGTATATGAAGAGTAATGATACATCGGAATATTACAAAGACAAGATGGAAGTGTAAAGTCGAAAATAGAACGGGAGATTGACTTAAGGAAATTGAATTAATTCCACGGAGATGATTCCCGCAGGGAGAGACATGTCGAAAAAGTATATATAGCACTGGATGATGAATTTTTCCGAGTCATCATTAATTGATTGCATACTTTTCAGAATATCCGGAGAAACAAAAGCTGAAAGAAGGCGAGATCGCGCTCTGAATGGCTACACCGAGGTCTTGTGTCATTCTGTGTAATCTATAAAGATCCGATGATTCAGCTCTTACATTACGAATTTCGTTCCGAACATACTCTTAACTATGCCAATCACTCTCCAAACTATACGACATCCCGAAATGAACAATCGGAATAGAAGCACTTATTTCCTTCCATCAAGTCCATAATTCCCGCCCACCAAAACCCTCCCAGAGCAAAGAAGAATATCAGCATCCCTAATATCTACAGCATTCCACCTGACATACAAAAGATATAAGACAAGGCGCCCCAAACCCCAAACCCTCAAAACCCAAAGACATGCAGGAGCCGGCCCAGCTCAAACCCCCCATCAAACTAACCCTCCACCAAAGCCTCGTCCGTCCAGGAAGTCCTGCATTCTTCTTCAAGCCTTCCAGACGCCCACCCACGCTGCCACTGACGCCCTCTAGCGGCCCGCCCGCATGGCACGACGGGCCGCACCCCTGCAGGGCTACACAGTGCATGAAAGGCATGCGGGCGCGGAGCAAAGCCACTGAGCCACGGGACCGAATTGGGCAGGTACGATATCTGCACGCCTTTGGGCATATATGTGCGTTCTTATGAGGTATGTATGTATGCTTTTGGAGTGGCGGGTGGGCGATGACCGGCAGTCGGATGTGACCGGACGGGCGGGGATGGGGGAGGAACGTTACTTCAGCTTCGATGACGGTGCGTGCCGGTGGGGCTAGATACGGCGAGATGAGGTGCGAGAGATGATAGGTAGTGTGCTTGATGAATGTCCGTGAACGGGTGGGTTGTGGGGTTGACGTGTGGGATCGTAGGGTGAGCTTGCCGCTTTGGACGGGAAGGGTAGGTAGGTTTGTAGGAGATATATTGGGTGTCGTGGCAGGGCTGTGGGGGTTTGGTTGGGTTGCTATCTTCTCTATTATACGGGCGAAGATCAATAAAATTGCATGCGATCTACAAGGCAGAATAGGTTTGGGGGCACAAGCAGTAAGGGAAGGATTTTTGATGCTTTGGGTGTTTCTACTTTTCTCTGCTGTTTAGGTATTTGTAAGTTGTAGATATACTTGTTATGGAATGTCGAGTTGACAATGTGGTGTTTCGCCTTGTGAGTGGAACATGGGTTCGAAGCAGTGATGCAATGTCGCGCAGTTGAGTCTAGAATGTCTGAACTGCTGCCCGACACTACCAAGCATAGAACATGCTTCGCGCGGAGCTTCAGCAAGTAATGATGGTGTCTCGCACCGAATCGCACAAGTTGCCCGTTCTTCTGTGCGGCATGATGTTTGGATTGAGCGGCCCGACATATTCGTAATGATGATATGACAGGTCGGAAATGTTATGCGAAATCTGACATATTGGTCTTGAACCGGGGAATTGGATGTTTTGGATTCTTCTTTTTCCTTCCTCTTTTCAAGTTGCCGGTTGAAGAGCATACATCCTTACAGGAAATAGCTCCTTGGGAAGACCGTTCTGAATTTCTGTCCTTTTAATTTTGAGCCCGGCTTCTTCGAAGAGCTTGCGGAATTTCTCGTCGGTTCTATTTCAGTCAGTTTGTATGTTCCACACTGCTCTTGAGACAGGGTTGCAGGAGATAGTATCGGGAATCAATGTACCTGGTGACACTACTGTCGACATCATCAAATATATCCTTGCCGCTTGTACTCAAATTCTCCTTGACAACGATCCATCCTTTTCCAAGCTTCAATCCCTTAGCACACCTGCGTAGATACTCTACTAATTGCAAATCTGTGAGGTGTCCGAGACACCATTGATTCCAGATCAAGTCATAACCGTCAGCATACGACGGAGTCCACTTCTCCAAACCAACGTTGAAGATTTCACCTACACCCTCCCTGCCAACCAATTTCTCGGAAAACTTAGCCACAGGCTCTACAATATCAACAGTGCGAGCTATAGAAAGCAACAGTCCTTCAGTGATTCTCCCTATTCTGAAGAATTAATTAGTTTCAACTTGAGTCTAAGACTATTTCTTATGACAACATTCGGCAAATTTTCAAGTGAATAAGACATAAATTCAAAGTTACACCATGAATAGACCAGAATAGCGCAAGATATATACGCAAGTACGGAGCGAAGTTTCACAAAACTCTTCCAGAAGGGGTTCCCAGAAGGATGTATTCAAGACCCCTATGCAAAGCATAGCAAGACCAACCTCAAGTAACGCAAGTCGCAACGCTATACCTCCAGAGAGTAATCTCGAAAGGAAACCCACAACGAAAGTCAAGAGTCACAAGCAAGACGACCGAGTAGCCTCCCAAGACAACCCGACAAAAATGAAAGCAAAAGTAAAAATGAATATGAAAATGAAAATGAGAATGAGAATGGAAATAGAAAACGCAAAACCAAAAATATCACAGAAGAAAAGAAGACTCACCCTGCGCCACAATCCACAGCCCGTTCCACTCTAGGACTCTCAACAGTCTCCTCGGCGCTCCGCAGCCCACTCCTACTGGCGCCCTTCCGGAGAACAAGGCCACACTTTGCAAGGAAATTGCGCGAGCCCTGAAGGTCGACGCGCGAAATGTACGGGAAGCCGCCGAGCATGCCATTGACGTCGGCATCGATGCCCTGCCAGTAGTCGATGGCATCGGCATGGTTGATGAGACTGTCTGGCGCGTGAGCAGGGGGTGCATCGGCCGGCGTGGGGGCCGTTGCGGACACCGTTGCGGGCGAGGAGGTGACGATGTCTGCTTCTGTGTCGGCCATTGTCTAATGTCTTGGACTGTGTTTGGGACTTGGGCTTGCGATCTCGATGGGGTTGGGCGGCGCGGCCTTTGGGGCCTGGGACTGTGCTAGGCTTGGTTTAGGGATGATAGAGATCCCTAGTGAATTATGTTGCTGGACAAATGGATTGTCTAAGGTGAGACGTTATTGTGCTGGTGTTTGCGTGGCTTTGTCCTGCTTACACGTCTTGTCTTGTCTTGTCTTGTCTTGTCTTGCACGGAATGAATCTTTGTTCGCAAGTGTGGTGTGCGGATAACGTGACCGTGACGCGGTTGCAGACTGAATTGCCAATATCGCGAATGTTCGTGATGTCGCGCGTAGAGTGCTGCAAATCAGCCTGAGCCGAGGTAAAGGTCCTGACATAATCTCATTTCGTGGTATAAGATTTTATGCACAACTTGTGCATCATCACATGCTTCGACAAACTCACGCACGAATACAATACGGAAAACATCCTGGAGCTCCCTCCGGCTTTTCTTTCCTCCTCACCCAAATTACCACACGGAGATTGCTCATATCTTCCAATCAAAGGCATCCTTTTCCCGGGTACATAGCAGCAGAGTTTGGACGAAAGGGTGGATTTCATGGTTAAGTTGGCACAGACCAGTATGTGCTGAAGGATGCGGTTGAAGCGTGCATCCCAATCTTAAATTGCCAGTCACGTGCGTGAAGCCTATATCACAACGCATGTTAATTTTAAGGTGAAGTAGGGTAAAGCACCGCATTTAGAAACCCGGGTGGTTCTCCAGTACTTCGGTACAGAGTAGTATTGACACCAGGCCAAGGGCGATTTTGCCTATTAGTCAATGTAACCAACTCCATACTCCATACTTACCTAAAAGTCGGGATTTATTTACCAACTTTCTCTATACCCTTTTGCTTTCGGCTATCTTCTCCCTTGGTGCAAGAAGTCAGAAATAGGTTTTGTCCCATTTCCGCTCGTGGCATTTCAACAACAAGACGACGACCAGTTTGATCGACAAGAAGGACCCTAAATCCCTTCGGATCGACCAAGTTACTCGGTCTGGCCTAATATCGGTCCAATGACACTTACACTTTGCGCCCTGTCTTAGACCACTCAACGGCCATGTCACTGTTTGCGCAATGATAGACTTGAGACATGATCTGATGTCTTGCCCCTTCCACACTGACTATTTCTAGCATGTCCCCGGCCGCCATATCTTTCCTTGGCAGCAATTCGGTTTTCTTCTGGAAGTCTGTCAGCGATGATGTCGTAGTAAACAACCCTTTGATTATTTGACTCGCTTGCAACGGTTCACCCTTGGCTTGCTGGCCAGAAGGTTGGTTGATATGGCTGATTGTTTCTTCAAAATTGAATGGCATGCTGGCTCAATACTCAAAATGATCAGATCACCTGTTTGTGGACATGTGACACCGATACTATGAGGAAGTAGGAAGGTAGCATGCCAGATCGAGTAATGATAAAAACACTTCCCTGCGAACATCATTGGATGAACGCCTGTAACCAGAAGTCTGCGCGTCTAATCTTGACAACTTCATGCCGTCTTGCAAGGAAGGCGACAGCAGTAGGGATCAGGTGCGATATGTGGGTTGTATGGATATGTGGGTGATTTCGAACATTAGAAGAAAGTTGGCAGATGAAGAGTTGCAATGAAAAACCAGGAAAGTCCTTGTTGGCATACAAGGTGAGGATCGTGCTTCGGCCAAACATGACTGACAGAGCGATGTGGGATATTGAAGGATCACCTTTCATCTCCAAATCCCCATATGCTAATGTTGATGGTGTAAATTGTGCGGCTTCAATCATGGATGCTATTTTGGAGCAGGCATATCCTTGTAGGTCGAACGACCTCAAAATAAACATACAGTACCGTGAGCTCCGTGCCGTATTGAAGTTGGCCCGTGCTATTATAGAGCTCTGAACCAAAGGCACAATAGTGGAGAAGGACCTACAAGCAAGAGCACGAGGCATTTGTGCTGCTTATTTATTTACCTTGCCATATTGGAGTGAAGATGGAAGTCGGACGTAGGATTGCATACTGATAGTGACAAATGCCTCAATGGATGGGGTTGCCATTGACCTTCTCTTCCATACCATAGGTACTCTGTACATGCGCCTGACAGCAGAGTCCCCTAGAAAAGAAAGCCGGGAGGAGAGTGGGCGTGAATGCGCTGCCGATAAGGTGGGATTGAGATCTTTGATCGGCCTCGTGATATGCAAATTCAGGCTTTTGCCCTGCTGAGCTGGTAATGTTAATTAAAGCTCCCATGTCGGACGCATCCTTGAACTCGAGCGCTTACCGATGCGGAGCGGTGCCTGAAGTGCTTGGTCATGGCTGACGCTTCTCGTGTGATTGATGATGACGACGCCAGACATGTAAAAGAGATGAGCGTAGATGCAAGGACGAGGATAATCCGTCGGTTCCGATCGGCAATCCTCACATCGAAGGGAGAAGGGCCTGGTCGTGGCCGTGGCTCAAGAGGTAGGTAGGTAGATTAGTCGAAGAAAAGATAGGCCACCTTTGAGAGAGAGAAGAAGACGCATGGCTGGTCATGTTTGGCGGGGAAAGAGCGTCGACGTCCGATGATACAGAATGTGCAGGTACATGTATGATACATGTCGATACATGAGCTCGTACTTCATCGACCAACTAACTGTTCGATGCGCATATGCGTATCTGCCTGAACTGACGAACTGATGAATTGATGAACCATCTCGGCCCTGTACTGCGTAACCAGCGGATCGGCCAATGCAACAACCACAGGAGAATATTCCGACTTCTGTACAATCGTACATATTCATTCATGCGCAGGGATTTGCCTCTCACTTACTCTGTGTAACGGGTCTGGGAGAAAGCACGTGCTACCGCACATGACTATCGGCGTATGCGATCTTGATTTTAAGACAAGGGAAGAGGCTGCAGCTGTTCAAAAAGAGTTCGGGATGCTTATGCTGTGTGACCTGTCTCCATCATTTGACGGTGCAGCCTAGGTCCTACTTGCATTAACAGGTAGTCTCAGTCCAGCCTCTCCCTCTCTCATTCACTCGCACTCTCTCATGTATGAGGTCGCATAAGCGGCCCTCCACCATCCACCATCCACCATCCACCATCCACCATCGGTATACCCAGACTTCCCATCCAATGCCTATGGATAGACGTGTGGTAGTATAGTTTATGCACAATGGTCGAAGCTTTCAAGTACATAATGCCTCTCCGGGGCACAACGGAAAGCAGTTGGCGGCGTGCAAGGACGGACCTAATGAGTGGTCGTGGTATGGGTATATGCGCAATACATATGTATGCAGAGAGTGCATACTCAAACTCTCCACAAAAACCAAAAACCAAAAAAAACCAAAAAAAACCAAAAAAAAAAAACTCTTGTACGCACTTCCACCCAGAATCGTGCCTCTGCGATTGAAAAGGCATACATACAGATAGCTTAAGCTATGGATCAGTTGTGCACCATAGCTTGAAGCAGGGGTCGGTCCTCACCTCGGCCGATTTTTGCCTGGGATGCATATCGTGCACCAACGTAAGCAGAAGGGAAAAAGGATAAGGGAAAGCAGAAACATCGAGTACTGAGTAATGCTCTTTTTATTGTCTCCCAATTGGACGAGAAACAAAGGGATTTTCTCCTTCTTTTTTCTTCTTTTTGTGACTTGGCATATGAAACTAGACTTCATCATATCTTTCTTACCTTAGCGATGATACGTAGAATATGTATGTACAATACCTAGATACATACATACATAGATACATACATACATATGTATGTATGTATGTAAAGACCCTTTGTAATATCTCACCGCAGCTTCCTCTCTCTCAAGTGGCCAGCTCACTTCTCCTGCATTGAGTAGTTCAGGTGGGATTTTGAAGAATATGTACAAGTACAGTCAGTACCTTACCTTACACAGTAAGCTCGCAGATGCCCAGTCCATCCGGATGTTTACAGAACTATGTATTTCTTGTAAATCATGCAGTCCACGGCACATGGTGTATGGCGCACTGTACCAACTCGGGTAAGTCGCACCACGTTTTTCTCATGCGTGTCTACGGATTACGACGTTAGGCATCAATGAGGGGTTTGGGAGGCTGGTACTGTTTGGTGTTTGGTGATTTTTTGAGGGGGGTTGCTGAGCAGCGGCGGTGTGGTCTGTCAATGGTTTTTGATGCAGTAGCACCAGTAGTGCTTGCATTAGTATGACGGGCATCGAAAATGAGGAGTCGAAAAGGTCAAGGAAAGGTCAAGCTCGAGCTCAAGCTCAAGCTCTTGATGTACGAAATTTCTGAGAATTCCATGGGTACGTGCGTATGAGCGAGCTATGACAGTTGGATTGAGAGGGGGAGAGAGAGAGAGAGAGGGAGGGAGGGGGGAGAAAGAGCAAGAGATAGCGAGCGTACCTTTATCATACAGTCTTTTTGGGAGGCATGGAGTATGATGAGGATGAGATCAGAGAGGCCAGTCAAGGTTGAGACCGTAAAGAACAATAAGGACCTCGCCCATCCATCCACCCACAGAGGCGACTAAGGCAAGTAAGCAAATGCTGTACCTGATCTCATAATCACTAGGTACGGACGGAATATGGAGTAAGTACGGTCTTTCTTTGGTGCCAGGACGATTCATTATTGCGAATCCCGCCTAAAGATGTGACGAACTAGGTACTGCCGTACAGAAACTGTACGAAGTGCAGCCTCATCGAACCATTATTACGATTGTCTGCTGCCGTTCATCCTGCACTGAGCGTAGCTGCGAATCCCAGGCGAGTAGCTATCAGCCATGGCGGCGCCTTTTTTCCGTGATGGTTGGATTGGTGGTCGTCTTAGCCGCTTGATGTGCACATTTTCATGCGCCCTATTCGTTGGTACCTTTCTTGACTTTCACCCTACCTTACCTTATTCATAGTTACGGGACTAATGGGGGGGTGTGCCGTGGTGGATTTGCCGCGGTATCGTGTGCTTCAAATGCCTTGCATAGAAACCTTTGTCTCACTATGATTCTTGCATAGCTATGCGTAGAAATGTAGTGCTGTGGATTTCAGAGACATGATATACTAAGTATCAGATAGAGAGGCGGGTGGAAGGTTGAAAGAGATATAAGTAATGATAAAGGCATTAAATAAATGATTGAATGATTAAACGATCAAATTGGGCGAATGGGAAAATCCGAACATTCTATCGGTGATTAAGTTCTCGTAGATATCTCCTCCACTCAGATAGTGCTCATGGTAGCGTCGGTGGGAATGAAAGTACGTGCGTACACGGTAACTGGCATAAGGCTGTCAAATAGTGGTAAATTACGGTTAACCATGCACAATAACGGCTTAGGATATAGACACAGACCTGAGTATCATACCGACATATGTTATGTACTTTGTTCACAATAACAGTAAGATATGAGCAGCAAAGCAGGTCAAGGTGCTGAGCCAGGTGCCGATGAAACGAAGTAAGACGTACTGCGTATACCTACCTACCTATACGCGGAGACTGTTCATGACTCGGAACAATAGGTTGATTACTTGGATTCAGCAGTGAAAGGATTAACTGCTAGAACTTGAGATGTAAATATCCCTTAGAATGCCGTATTCAGGCGCACAAGGATGATACTGTAGACTTCACCTCAGCCTACGCCGTCGCCCCATGATATCCTCACCTCACCTCACATCCAGCATCTCACTTGGCCATACAAAACACCACAAAATAGCCATCAATATCATTCCATACGATATACACAGCTGGGGGCCAAAACAGTATGGACACACGCACACCAATCCATATCGTAGGGAGGCATATCGGTGGCTATAGAATCGGGTCAGCAACCCGTTCCGGTTGGTTGGTGCCGGACTTGTCTCTGACTTGCCTGCCTCTCAACGCTGATGCTGAAAGGCGGACTAACAGGCGGGCGGACGGGGCCCCTACGCTGACGCCGGCAGTGAAGGTTCATCTCTCCCAGGGCCATGGGATGGGATGTTCCCTGGCGTTGTGGGAATGTATGGGGTTGGGGCATGGCATGGTCATGGAGATTGGGCTGTCCGAGGGTGTAACCAAGTGTCGTGGTGGTGCAGAATCACTGGACTTGACTTGGCGCCGTGCCACTATGCGCTGTTGTTCGACTGGGCCACTGTGGCATTTATCATAGAGGCAGTTGATTTTGCAGTCTTCTCTTTTGCTTCTTTTAGTTTCCACCTCGTTTTCTTTGCTTTATCGCCATGATGGTAACGCCATAACGTTGACTGTTTATAATATCGGAGATATCCCAAATCAAGCAGATAAATAATATAGTTTTTGTCCAATTAAATATGCATAGAGATAGACTGCTCAAATCATACTGTTCTCCTTGTAGTATCGATTCTGCGGAAATGATATGCCATGCAATGCGGATGCAATGCAATGCACTGCGCGCACGGTCGATTTTGTATGTGGGTGAACCGTAATAAGTGTTTGAGAGACCGCTCGCACGCAGGTGTCCCTACAACTGACAGCTTCAAAACCCTCAAATCATAGGTGGGATATATTATTTATGGGTACAGTATATCTACCCTAAAAGAACAAGAATCCACTTTTGTTCTCATTTTTGATAGCACAGCCTACTTGATTGGCAAATACATTACTGTTTTTCTTCTCTCCTGCTTCAGTGCCATGGATAGGGATCAGGAAAGTCCAAACGCGTCTGTGATTTTGACGATGATAAAAGACTGCATATCAGGCATATATTCACTTGCCAATGGAACGCCCCCCGGTTGGGTTGACAGACGCTGCATTGACACTGCCTATGATTGACGCCTGCCGGCGACACCGTGAGAGCCATGGTTGAGCAGGGATTGGGCGGACATCAATTCAGAAGGTGAAGTTCGCTACTGACTGGCATTCCGTATCATTTTTGATATGAAAAGCAGTGAAGCTGGTCACGGTGGCCAATATCCAGCAGACTGGATCGTCGATGAGCGCAGCCGAAGCATTCCAGATGACGCGGAGGTCAGTATCAAATACTGCACCACTGTATTTTGATTTGCAAAGAGATTTGGAACCCGCAAAAACCGGCGTTGAAGCTTTCTTGGGTGAATTGTGTTACTCATCTCATACGGAAGAATTCGTAAGACACGCTATGCCCATATGAAGAGGGGTTTATACTTTGCTGAGATCGAGACGAGAGTAAGAGGTCCTCATCCTTTGAGGGCAATGCACATCTATGCAGTTGCAGCAATGAGGCCATTGGAGAAGGAAACCGCCGTTTCAGACTCTGACTTAACTCAACATAGTTGTGATTTACAACACGAGGCACCCGAGGTATGTTGCCATGTTCTGCGGGGAGCCTATTTAATGGTAGTGGCGGGAACTGAAAGACACCTTTACAAAGTTAGAATAGACCGAACATTCTTCTCCTGTTCTTTGACTGCCTGAGCCTCTAGGACTGATGATTGATGGCCTGGGTAGTGTGCTGCCGTTGATATGAGAGCTTGGGCACCGTTATTCAATCTCTTAAAGTGGTCGTGAAACCCACCTCAAGACAAATCAAGCTCCAAGCTCATGGGGCATGATCAGACAAGCCATCGAATATTCTGCAGGCCTTCTTATTTCGTGCGCTCTCTATAGCAATTCTCGGCCGTGAGGGCTTCAGGTTTCGATACCGGAGCCTCCATGTAACATATGCCGCAACGATGACCTGGCTTCCCAAGAACGAAGGTGTCTAGGTATTGGGAATTAAGGCCGCAATGACTGTAGATCCCTCAGTGGCATCATGACCAGCACTGGGGCGGTGTATCTTGGTAGTTTGAAAGCATCAGCGCCTTGACAGCCAATCTCAGCCCCACGGCATGAAGTTTGACTGGTTATGCAGTTCGCATTCTAGTGAGAGAAGAACGTTGAGGTCGATGAAGATCCTCGAGTAGGTATGTAGGTTGATGTCTCAGAGAGAAGGGATTTGCTCAGGCCTCGTGGAGCTTGTTGCGGACTTGGCTCCAGAAGCCTCCCTCGTTTTACTAACATCGAAGACCTTGTCTAAGGGCCTCGGCCACGGTGGGCTTCCAAGGAACCTTAAGATATGTTTCGATGAGGAGTGACATGTGCGATGTCTACCCCGTAAGGATATAGAATGCCTTGTACAAATGAGACTGATACTATTGCGAAGGCAACATGAGTCGTGGTATCAGTATGAAGAGCGACAAATGGCTAGGAGAATAAATTATGATAATGCAAGGAGATCAGGATGAAGCATGATCTTATCCTTACCCTGACCTTTTCCGTGCTGTTTCGCTGGCTCAAGGGCCGTGTATCGTGCTAGGCCACTGTTCTCTACGTACCTTGTTTTCCCTTTTGAGCCAAAGGGTTTCCTACCATAGATGTTTGATGGACGAAACTACTGCATCTCATTGTGCTGCCGTCAACCGATGATTTTGTGGTGAATCACTTTTGTTCTGGGATTCCTGAGAAGGTGAGGGAACGTGTAAGCACCTCACCAAGACATCCAGTTGCGCGCAGGGATAGAATAGGCTAGCCTGTACATTTGCGATGCCTCCCTGGAGTTCGAATGCCATGCGGGACCAATGGGGGCCCCCGCCCATTGTATCGGCAGAACAAAGCACCAAAGAGTCTAGAATGGTACTGTGTGTTCACTGGTTATTAGTGCCTTGTTGGTCCTTGTTGACCCTTGTGGAGTTCGGCAGACAAGCCAGAGCTCGGATTTTATGCGTAGTGTTGAGATGTCTAAAGTATGTAAATCCAATGATCCATGACAGCAAAGACCTGAAAAGAAGGGAGACATAGAGAAAAAGACGACAAATAGAGCGAGAGAGCTTCAGAGCATTTCTCATGATCGGGGCATGTTCTGAATCGAAGCAAACATGTCATTACGGAGATTTTGCAGGGAAAAGCAGATGGGGGGGGAAGGCCAGGCCTTGGAAGACATATCAATTGCTGTTGTGGCATAGCATCCCCATTAAGCACGGAGCAGGTTCATTGCGAAGTTGAGGTTGGCCGGCAATGAATGATGGATAGATAGATGAATAGATAGATAGATGATGGGATGACGGGGGACAGGTTAAATTTGCCTGCCTTGACCTAGAAAATATCGTGGAAATCCAGGATATGGGGATGAATGCAAGCGAGAGAGAACATGCGCGCCGAGTGCTCGCTCTTTCATGCTCCCGTACACAACACGCGCGAAAGCGAAAGCGAGAGCAAGAGACATAAAAAGAAACTTGGTACTCATCAACCCCCAACTGATGAATGAATAATCTGTATGAGCCTTGTGCATGCGCACGCGGAAGAGTTGAAGTATTGGATATTGGAAATTGAAGGCTGCACATGGGGTCAATATGCGGTACTATTAGAGTATTTTAACTGGGGGCTGCTATTTCCGTCGATGCATGATTCGTTAATACGAAGATCAGCTTGGATGACAGCTTTTATGTGCCTTATTTATTCCCATCAAGTGCTCTACAGATGGACTGTTCGAGGTATTCATAGTGTTGTGTACCAGGTAGCTGAGTACATATGCCATTTCGTACTGTAGCTGTCTGAGTAAGAGAGTAATGAATTGAGCGATTTCCACTCCGAATAAAGGGAGATAGAACGGACCTCCATGCAAGTCCTTACGTATCCTTACATATTCCAACCTCACAATTATCATGCGTTGATGTTGAGTATTGAGAGGTGATTAGTACATACAATCTAGTCAAGTCGCCACCTCGGAGAAAGTACTGTGTACGTACTCAGTACTCCTATGCCCTGTGTCTGATGCTCATCCTGCAGCGGTACTGTCTGTATTCACTAACTAGCATTTTTTATCATCACAGGGCATACAACTGTTTTTGCTGCAATTGAGGTTGAATTCATGGTAGGGATTATCATCTCATCCCCAACTTTCAAGCTTATAGAGCTACAGCAATACTGCTTTACCACTTTGTTCTTCTTTCATAACGATCTTTCAATATCTTTTTGTATTCACGGTCAAAAAAAAAACTGCCAATATTAAAGAACTGCATGTCAGTATTGTCTTTAAAAATGGGTATCAAATCGCCTCTCAAATGATTCGACCTCAATTACGGCGAGGTGGTGTAACCCCCCATTCGGGATGGAACACACGCAGCTTCCGTACTGCAGCAAATACAGGTAATGTATGAGTTGCACGATTTTCAATCTATAGCTAATGAGCTGCCACTGTCAAATACGATTTCCAGATATGAATTAAGCCCCGTGGTGTGTACATATAGGTCAATAGGTCAACCCGGACTCTGGATTCAGAGCGCGTAAGCATGTAGCTTCTATAGAACACTCTTGTTCCAGTCATAATCATGCGTTATGCTATTACGTCCAACGCAATCAGCGACCAGCCAAGCTCCAAAGATAGAGAGTCAAAGTGTTCGTTCAAACGTGAGGACGGCCTCATAGCACTTCCGTACGCGAAGCATGAAATGCTCCGTAGACGTCAGGAGTAGAGTATTCATAATAGAGCAAGGTAAGGTAAACAGGGAAAGGTGCTTTGATACTATTATTCATGAGGAACGAAGCCTCGGTCGTCTACCACGTTGCCTTTCTTTAAGCGATTATCATGATCATCGTCATGCTGTTGCCATTCCATCAGTTGGAAGATCAACGCAATTGAAACGGTCGTAGGCTGGACTTCCAAAATAGAGAAGGGAAATGAAGATGTTGTCACGCCCATCCCCGTCCCTGTGTCGGTAGTGTTCTTGTAGGTAGAATTGTGTCACACCATCCGTCGAACCTGATGGTAGCGGGAGGGAATACTCATCACGCGGGTGCGTAGGCGATCAGCCTCATGTGCCGAGACAATTTCACCTCTGGCATTGAATGAGGATTGGCGGTGCATTGATGTGCAAACAGTTGAATCGGTCGATGTGATCCAGTTGAAGCGTGATGAGAGAGAGCACGGAGTGATGAGATACTACTCTACTCTGGATTGCTAATATGGCACATACAGAGATCAGTGGATGATGAAGAGAAGAGTATGATGATAATAACAGGAGTAGTCAAGCAAGCATGAATAATAATTTTGAAGATACGACCTGGGACCAGTCTGAGCAAGGATGATGATGTGGTCTGCATTCATGTCGTCAACATTATCACCGGCATCATATTGATACATGTTCGTCGTAACATGTAAGCGCCTTTCCTGCTCTATCTTACTCTTTGTTCGCTTTGTGATGTGTGTGTCAAGACTTGCATAGGTGTGTGCATTTACATTAACATTAACATTAACCTTGACCTGATGGGTGTGGGCTTCATCGGGAATATCGTGTGTGATTGCGGGTCAATCAGGTAGTAGTATATATATATGTATGGACATAAGATGAGCCGTTCATAAGCTCATCTCACATTGTACATATACATACACAAAAACTCTCCACCGCGAGATGATGCACACTGCTTTCTGTTTACTGCCTTTCTCGCGGTTCTGACTCTGAAATGCTTGTCAACCGCTGTGAGTGGTCCGCGCGGATCGGCAACAATTGGCGACGACCTGGCGAGAGTAGCAAAGGTGTTACAACAAGCTTCGCTCGTATCTCGTACCTTTGACCGAATCTATAAACGAAGGAAATAAGGATGTAATACTGTTAATAATAGGCCGAAAAGTACAGAGTACCAAGTTATGTGCTGCCATTTTCATGTATTCCATCAGTGACCCTCGCTCTGGAAAATACCCACATGTAATATGTCCCACATACTATCAAGATCCTCAAGATACACTCGAATTCTCCTCTCTCACCTAAGCATCCCATTCATATATGCATGTATGTACGTACGTACATACAGGCCCGAAAGGTAGATGTCACGTCGGTGGTAACCAGGCATTCACAGTCTATCTGACTCTAATTGATTGCTTTTCTCACCCATTCACCCATTCTTATGCTCCCACTGACGAAGAGAGGAGGCAAAGGCGGAAATTGGGGCGTGTGTTTTTGTGAATACCTATCATATCTCATGGTGTTGCTTGTTCTGCAGCTACTGCAGCTACTCATGGATTTCGACCAACTGCCGTGCTGGAGCTTCTCCTTCTTCCGCACGCCGCCTGTTGGAAACCTGGCAAGCTAGACTGGCCTCCTAGATGTAATGGAGCGAGTCCATCGTAGATCGGACTGGGACCAGTCCTGACTTGACCTCTCTATCCTGCGCCTTTGAATGGACTGCGAGCAAGGTGTGTGGAAGTGTGGATGGGGACGTTGGTGGTGTGGATATGAGATGAGGGCCGTAATGTCATGGTGCTACTATTGTGAGTGTGTGCAAGTGGTGATGATGTTTGATGGCTGTTGAATTTCGATTGATGGACTGAGACTTCAACTTAGATTGTGGATTGAGTGAGGATTGTGGATTGTGGGTGAAGTCGTGCGCGGTGGAGTCCCTTTTTCTACTATGTACATACTTGGTGGAGCCCTCCCGTCGCACATGTACATGTAGTGGATACCTTCCGTATGGCACGCGCGTGGTGTTTGATGGCCCGCTGTAATTCATACTTTCCACCTTGTTTTCTGGCTCTCTTTTAGATGGTTTAGGATATCGACTTGCATACCTTCACAGTTAGACGCAAGACCACCCGCTCTTCCGCGCTGCGCTCATATCCTCTGCTGGGATTGATAACAGCGAGAAGGGGAGAGAGTGAGTGGTTGTGAATGTCGCAGCCATCTATCCAGATATTCTATTCCAAGCTCTATGATTCTGACTCGACTTTCCCAAATCCATGAATCCATGCCACAAAACGCCAACAACATGGTAGACGGTTAAACGCCAGAAACAATAAAGAGAAAGCTCGAAAGAATGTTCGACAGCTAATGAGTAAGGTGTGTGGTAAAGTCCTTATTAAACCTTATGCTTTACCTAATACCATAGGATCATGACAACAAGACTTGAGTAACTATGATATTAGCATTTCAGAAATCTCAAATACATCAAACTCAGAACAGAACAGATCAGATCAAGAACATGCTCTAGAATCATCGTCATATGCCCGAGTATAATATAGTACGTACCTGAGAATACCTGACTCACTGCACTTATAAGCAGGTACAAAGTAGGTCCTATACACTGTGCATCATCAGTGTCTGTCATAAGTATCATATCATTGTTGCGTATTGTAAGTACATGCATAGAACTTCGCATTCCTCTTATTCCCTCTCGTCGCTGTATAGCATTTAATCTACATAAAGTCGATGGATATGGAGAGTACGTACTTAAATCTGTCAGTCCATTCAGCCACATTTATTCAACTTACCACGAACCGGTAAATTCTACCTACACTATAATAGCTCTTCATTTCGTCGCTCATTGCACCTCAGCTCCTCGGTATTGCTTATTTTGCTGCCCAAACGTGGCTCATCCCATACTCCGGAGGTTTTATTATGTACCCTCGTAGCGTATCCGAGGGTCTTTTTGGGATGGAATTGCTCCGAGGGTCCTCTACTCGCAGTCCCATCCCCGGAAGCCTCAGCTCAACATGCCCATGGGAGAAAAGAACGCTCAAGAGTGTCACGAAATAGAAAAGGGTCTCATATACCGGTCATGGAAAGCCAATGTCTATCTCCATATCTTACATAGAGACATCCGCACATACAATTTGGTTTATTTATATGTATGTACGTAAATACCACAGCGGACAAATTGTCCTATGATACCACACATTGCTTGGCAAAAACTACCTATCTTAGGTAGCATTGCGTATTTACGGAGGACCCTACTTATTTGCCTAGGTACCTTACGGAGCGAAGCAGCAGCAGCAGCAACAGTAGCAGCTATGAATACATCAAAAACACCAAACTATCGGAAAAAATACGATGAGGTGGAACAATCTGAGCGCAAAAGACGACCAATACCCGCCGTTCAACGCCATCGCCTCAAACATGATCCCAAAATTTCATGACCCCCATCCTGCCAGTCATGCCAGCCCAGTTGTTAGTCGTTACCGGTCGTATCCAGTGCATCTCTTAGTACGACATTCTTCACTACCAGCAGCGCTACATCGGCATACAATACAAGGTTGATTTAGTAGCTATTAGCCATGTTTTCGTCAGCCAGCTAGTGAGCTGGTGAGCTGGATTGCCTAAAGGACTACCACCATAGTAGGTCCGTCTATGGGGATGCAATAAACAAGGTATGTAGGGATTCAGCCTTGGGGCCGTTCTAAGGCTCATTCTATTGCTTCTGGTTCAGGCATTGTTCGGTACAGAGTCAAAGTCAAAGAAGCAGAAGACGAAGAAGAAGAAGAAGAAGAAGAAGAAGAAGAAGAAGAAGAAGAAGAACGAGAACAAGAAACAGAGACAGAAGAAGAGAGTGTCTCAGCACTGGACAATAGAGAGTCATAGCCATGTATGTCCTGAACTGAACTGTAGTTCTACTGTATTTGCTCAGTATTGTACTCCATTACCACCTCAAGGATCCATCGTCTATCTTTTTTCTTCCTAGGCCTTTCCCTTTCTTCGCTGCCCTGGTCCAGCCCTGGTCGTTACCCTTTGGCTGCTGCCGCTGTCTGCTCACTGCAGCCCCCCAAGACCCATACAAAAGCGCGTGCTGGACTCTACTATCTTACTCTTTGGCCTGATCAACTATCCTCCCCCTGCTAATAGGTCCTCTGGCAGAAAAAAGAGGGAAAAAACCACAAAAAATTATGCTGTGGTGTTGTGAGTGCGGTGTGAAATGAAGCGGCGTGGGGACCGAGCTTGAAGGGTGACGAAGATTCCCTCCAGAGTCCGCATACTACCGATTGAAGTCAAGCGCTGCCAGCCTGCAATCTAGCACCAAGCAGATGCCTGTCACAGCAGCGACCTCTCCTCATCGACAAGGGCCCATCGTTCTTCCATCTCATCATGGAGCTCTCATTCGGAACTGTGTGCGAACCCTGACCACCCGAGCAATCCTGATCCCATCCCAGCTCATCCCAGCACATCCCATCCCATACCTTACTTACCCTGACCCCCAAGCACCATCCCATCCCATACCAGCTGCCAGCATCCAGCATTCAGCAAGCATCCAGCATCAGCTTCGACTGCCCTGTGCTCTCTGGCTGTGTGCTGGTCAGTCTGGTCCTTGTGCTCCAGAAAAATGACCTGGAACAAGTAGAACAACTGACTACTTACATTGCTACTCTACAGCACCGCTTTTACTATTATTCACTCTCAATCTCGTAGGACCGGTATACGCACTCTATTCTCTACTCTCTTACACGCTCAAGCTCTCAAGGGCTTGTTGTGAATTCTCCATCTAAGAAAGAAGCTCCACTCGGGCCATATGCGAAGAGACAGACACGGGTAGACTGACAGACACAGACACAGACACAGACACAAAGCTTTGAGAAAGAACAGAGGAAGGGATAGAGAGAGTGTGTGTAAAAGCTTGAGCTTGAGCTCTCACTCTTGGGACATTGACATCAACTTCGTTGCCCACTCAAGTCACACGCCCCCCCGGCCAATCCTTAAAACTGTATCACTACTGGTCCGTTCCCCAGCGAATAATTTATCTGTACATTGTCTCTGGTGCTCTGTCTATTTTCCTATATTACTCTTCACCACCCCCAGACGTGCGCGCCAGTCTGCGCCAGTTATCTTAGTCTATACATCATCTTGCGTTGCATCGAACACCCACGGCTGAAAGCAACATCTATCACCAGCAGAACTTCACACCATCCCTGCCGATATATATAATACACCCGTCCTCCCCGTCTTACAGCTAGCTAGCTCTTTTTGCCATTTGTTAATTGCTTGGTTGGCAAACTGCTAATTGCCCGAGGAATATCGATTTCCGGATTGGACCACTTTCCTCTGCTTGTTTTCTTGTTTAAATAAGAGATTAAGAATCGCCCCATTCAAGTTGCGGGAGATTCTTCTCACCATATATATTCGTCCTGGCTGTACAAGGGCCTCTGAAGTTTTCGCTGAGTAAGAGACCAGCACCCTCCGCCCTTCCGGATATCCAAGCAAGTTCTTCTCGCCATCAATCAACAAAATCATCCTCTTCCGATCAACTCGAAAAAGGCCTCTCGAATTTCGTCACAAAGCTATATAGCTCTCAAAGGAATTGGGAAGGGGCCGGAGAACGTCAATGTCCCGGTCCTGGGGACGTCCAGCGGCTAGGGGACCAGGACTCGATGTCGCAGCGGCCATCTGCGTCTCGTCCTGCATCTCGCTCACCAACAGAGGGCCAGAGAATAATATTACCGCCTGTGCGACTCCGAGATGAAGGTCATGGCGGGCATGGAATGGCGGACCGAACGGATAGGCAACAACAGCATGCTCAAGAGCAACATTTATCACGCCAGCCATCATTCACGAGCATGGCTCCTTCCACGGAAAGATCAGAGGGTGGAAGCGATTCAAAATCTCTGACCTCTTCATCTTCCCGAGCCATAGGCGTACATACAATCTTGAATCCTTCAGATGCTGGACCGACAAGTAGTCCGAATGTACATATGAGAGGTAGTCCGCAACTTGGCCAGATCCCGCAGTACTCTTCCTTACCTTCTGTATCTACAGCATATGGCGCTCAGTCAACAGCAAGCACCTCTGGACTGCCGGATCCGCAGTCAACAGGCGCATCTCAGGCGCGTCGTATGCTAACACCAATATCGCCAAGTATGAGAGCTCGTCCAAGCATGGAATCTCTTGACTCATCTCGAGCACCTTATGGAGGTCCGAGGGATCGCAGATATACTGCAGATCCAAGTAGAATGCCGATATCAGAAGCGCCAGGATCTTCTACGCTACGCGCTTCCTATCCTTCATCTTCATCAGCATCAGCAATACCCTTAAATCGACGCGAAAGCCTTGCTATGCAAGCGCAACCGCAGGAACCGAAATCGCAAAGCACGAGTCCCAGTGGTTCTTATTCTTCATATGGCCTTTCCACTCAAACTTCTCCCGCGAATGTTCATGCTCTCGGGCAACCACCAAATACTTCTTCATACTTTCCCGGCTCGACATTCGCGCAATCGCATCAGCCAGGGAGTGGTCCTCAGGGGAGTCAAGTGGGCACAGAAGGTCCGTATCGTCCTTCCATCGCCTCCATTAGCGGTCCTTCAACGTCGCAACCTAGCTCCAACTATCAATTTATGACTTTTTCCACGTCCGATGGCACCTATCAAGTACCTGTTGATGCGTCTTCTGCATCCAAGTCAGCTGACGAGAAACGCGCGCGCAACGCAGGGGCATCAGCGCGCTTTAGACAACGTAGAAAGGAGAAAGAACGCGAAGCCAATACACAGATTGGAAAATTGGAGACACACAATCGGGCGCTGGAAGAGGAGAAGCAGCAACTGATGAGACAGATGAGTCTGATGGAACAAGAACGTAATTTTTATAGAGGAGAGAGGGACCGATTTAGGGATATTGCGGTTAGGCATACGGGCGATCGAGAGCTGGGGCGAGGACCTCCCAGTCCAAGGATGACGCGCACCCCGAATGTCGAGAGGTCGACGGGACCATATCAAACTCCGCGACCTCAGGAGGAATCAGATCGGCCATCCAGACGGCGAAGGACTGATGGGCAGGAATATGAAAGCATGCCGGCCTTTTCACATACACCTCAGTCAAGCCTACCACCTGGACCTCCTGCATATCGACCTGGACAGCCTGTGACGACTCTACCACCTCTGCGTATTGAGAGTGGTCCTACGTCAACCAGCGGTCCCTCGCCGATGAGTACCACACTTCCAGCAGCACCCTACGATCCGTATCCGGGAAGAAGTTGGCAAGCACCACCACCGTCCGATAGAGAGCGAAGATAATATAGGACGACGAGCAGATAAAAAAGTTTCCTTTGTATAAATCCAAAAAATATCCCACCCATTGTACTGCACATAGGATCACAAAAAGGAGGGAATAGCATATACTATCATCATAGATGTACCCTAATAATTTTGTTTCTTCCCCTTTATCTTTTTCTTTTTTATTTTTTTATTTAAAAAAAACCTCTTTTTATATTCTTCCTTTCTCTTCCTCAATTTTGCTTTTTCCAGCTTACACATTTTCTTTTCTTCATCTCCACTGCTTCTTCTGCACAGAGCATCTTTTTCAGGCAACTGATAACATTATACCCCTGGCGGCGCATTCTTCTTCGTTATCCCTAATTTCATTTCTCTTCGTTTTTTTGTTTTGTTTTGCTTTTTTGCTTTTGCTTTTGCCTTTGCCTCTGGAAATCTGGCTTAGTGTTCTTTTTTTTGTTTTGTTTTTTTGGACGGGTTGGTAAATAGTATGGACCACTTAGGTCGGAGATAGCGAGGAGGGCTGCCGGGATTTGGTATAAGTGGTTGTAGAATAGGCATCGAAGTGTAGGCAGGACAAGGGAACACTGGCGGTGGGGCATGTATTTATATTGGGTATTGGATCGGAACAGGCATGCCTTTCCAAAAGTTTTCCAAAAAAGAGAGATGTTTTCCTCGATGTCATAATTGTGAGTAAAGTAAACAAGATGATTTGGAGAGAGTGGAAGTCAGATTAAGAATGAGAATAAGAGTACGAGGGGAGTGGGGAGGTGTAAGTGAGAGAGAGAGAGAGAGAGAGAGAGAGAGAGCGAGTTAACGTCGCGATACACATACGATGCACGATGAGGTGCACGATACCATTCAGCGTATTTTGTCCACAAATGTTTTGGTTGGGCGCATAGAACTAACACCAATATGGGATGCATAGCCGAGCGGAGCGGGCTTCTTACCTTTTACTTTTCGACTTTGACCGTCAGTAGTGACTATGGTTGATGATTGTGACTGTCATCATTGTCATTGTGTAGAATCCATAAGATAAGGTCCATAACGACTAAGCACATAAGCACATCAAGTCCCTTATACGGCACTGATAAGAGAAAGATCCCTCGGACGCTTCGCAAGCGGAGCGGAAGCATCACATTACCTTGTCTTGTCTTGTCTTATCGCACAGCTTTGACAGCTCCAGCGAAAAGGTACAGAGCTTCAATCTTTCCCCGCACGAAAATCGTACAGTTGAGTGAGTGACTTATCGCAGACAATCACAACGCCCACTTATAAACAGCCCTCTCCCTCGCCCTCTCTCACCTTCTCTCTCTCCTTCATGTCATTGTGTCTTCTCAAGCCTCGAATTCCCTGCCCAACTATCACTTTCAAAAGTCTGTCTACAACAAGCTCAATCGCACACGGAAACTATTTTACAGGCCCATTGCGCCGGCAGCGATTCACAGCCAATACGAGGCCCAGCATACAAATAAATTCACATCCCACTCTTGTACCTACAAGAACAATCACAACAGCATCAAACATGTCTTCCTCTGATCTTTTCGTTGAGCTTACAGCTCCCAATGGTCGCAAGTACACTCAGCCGACCGGATTGTTCATCAACAATGAATTCGTAAAGAGCAGCAACGGCCAGAAATTGGCTAGTATCAATCCAAGGTAATTATACCCGTGCAGGCGATGGGATAGAAATCAGCGTGCTTTGATATGAGGGAGCTAACGGAATTTGACTTCTTTAGTGACGAGTCTGAGATCACTTCCGTATATGCTGCCACTGCAGATGATGTCGATACAGCTGTCAAGGCTGCCCGAAAAGCTTTCAAGGACCCGAGCTGGCGTGATATGTCACCAACTGACCGTGGAGATCTCATGATCAAGCTCTCTGATCTTGTTAAGGAACACGCTGAGACTATTGCCACCATTGAGACCTGGGACAATGGCAAGCCATATCAAGTCTCTCTCAACGAGGACGTTAACGAGGTCCTCTCCACATTGAGATACTATGGAGGATACGCAGACAAGATCCATGGTCAAGTCATTGATACGGGAGCTGCTAAGTTCACTTATACCTTGAAAGAGCCTATTGGAGTTTGTGGTCAGATTATCCCATGGAACTACCCTCTCGCTATGGCTGCTTGGAAGCTCGGTCCTGCCCTTGCATGCGGTAATACCGTTGTTCTCAAGGCTGCCGAACAGACTCCGCTCTCTGTTCTCTACTTTGCAAATTTGATTAAGGAGGCTGGTTTCCCACCAGGAGTTGTCAACATCATTAACGGTCATGGCCGGGAGGCAGGAGCTGCCCTTTCCCTCCATCTTGATGTAGACAAGATCGCTTTCACCGGATCTACCACCACCGGTAAGGAGATCATGAAGATGGCCGCCATCAATATGAAGAACATTACTCTCGAGACTGGTGGAAAGTCTCCACTCCTGGTTTTCGACGACGCAGAGTTGGACCAGGCCGTCAAGTGGGCTCATATTGGTATCATGTCAAACCAGGGCCAGATCTGCACAGCTACCTCCCGTATCTTGGTCCAGGACACCATCTACGACACATTCGTTGAGCAATTCAAGGCCCAAGTCAAGGCTGTCTCTGTCGTCGGTGACCCATTCGCCGAGAGCACCTTCCAAGGTCCGCAAGTAACGAAGGCACAATATGAGCGTGTCCTTGGCTACGTAGAGGCCGGCAAGTCCGAGGGAGCGACCCTTGTGTCGGGCGGTGAGCCTTTCAAGAACGTCGGCGATGGAAAGGGCTTCTTCATCACGCCTACCGTCTTTACCGACGTCTCGCCCAAGATGAAGATTTACCGCGAGGAGGTCTTCGGGCCTTTCTGTGTCATTGCGTCCTTCAAGACCGAGGAAGAGGCTATTGACATGGCTAACGACACTACCTACGGTCTTGGTTCGGCCGTCTTCACTACCAACCTTAATCGTGCTCACCGTGTCGCGAAGAGGATTGAGGCCGGTATGGTTTGGATTAACAGCTCCCAGGACTCCGACTTCCGAATTCCATTCGGTGGTGTCAAGCAGTCTGGTATTGGGCGTGAGCTTGGTGAGGCTGGCCTTGCGGCTTATAGCAATGTTAAGGCGGTGCATGTCAACATGGGAACGAGGCTGTAAGCTATTATTTAGGGGTATTTTCTGACGGGAAAGATGGCATATGAATACGATTTATGATGTTTTTAGAAGAATTGGCCTTGTTGACCTTGCTGATGGAACTTTTGTGGTACCGTAAGAGAGGCTGTCCGAATCGGACTTCTGTAATTTTGTGAATACATTTTGTCATCCAAAAAGGAAGAATGGCCTGCCATTTTGTATGTAAAATTCGCAGCAGGTCACTTGGTCTCGACACTGCGCAACTACATAAGCATCGGATTCCTGGTTCTTTGATCAATCTTTCATAAGTATGTCTAGACTTCATCGCAAGGGATATCTTTTGTAAATGTATAATGAGAACTCATCTATACTGCTAAAAAAAAATGCTATAATACTTATCACCTACTCATCCCTCCTGTGAGAATCCAACATTGTCCTTCCCTCTTCCCATCTCCACCAAATTCGCCCTCATAGCCTCCGCTCTTTGTTGGCTTTCATTCAAGCTCTTAAGATCCAAATTCCCTACCCAAGTCCCAACTCCATGCTGCAGAACATTCCTAGCTCTCCCATTACCACCAGTAACATGCCCCACGCTACCATGCAAAGTCATCCTTTCCTTTCCAGCATCATAAACACCCCTATGCAGAATGTTGTTATTATAAAACACCACATCTCCCGCCTTCATACCCACAACCTTCATCCCCGAAATCACCTTCTCATACTCATGAGCACCGCGCTCCTCATCCGTACGAGCCCGCGCATGAGACCCCGGCACAACAACAAGACTCGAGTCATCATACAGTGCCGCATTCCACTGCGTATGCCAAGCCCTCTCCCCCAACCGTTGCATCTCCTCCTCAGCACTCGCCACCGGCGGAATATCATCCCGATGCCATCTAAGCTCGAAATCCCTATCCGGCCGAACCAGCAGATTATACAATTCCATAATCAGCTCGCCGTCCCCGACCTCTGCGCCATCCTCACCCAGCAGCACCTTCACAATCCCCAGAATAGCATCGTTGAAATAACTCTCTAGAAATACCTCCCGGATCTCAGCGGGTAGATCTGGATGCAGCAGATGCTGCACGCCCCATATCCCCCCTGAGGGATCGTCCGTCCATGGCGGGAATTGCTTGGGTAGTGTCCGGATATATGGCCACTTTCCGCTGCGTGCCAGCGCCGTGATGGCTTCTGAGGCGGTGCGGAGCCGGGCTAGATCGGCGGCGCTGTAGAGGGAGGGGATTAGGACGTAGCCATCTCGTGCTAGGGATGCGCGGAGAGACTCTGCGGATTGTGAAGAGGGATTGCTTGAGTTTGGGGGAGTTGTGGTGGTTGTTTTTGTGGTCATGTTTATTTGGTGGTGGTGTTGGGTTGGAGTAGGAGTGGGATGATAGATGATAATCGGTGTTGATAAGATCGTGCTGATAAACAATTATGGATGGGGCACCAGCATGTACCGACGGCGGTTTGTGTAAAATGCCTGGGATGCCAATCAATTCTGAATATGAGTCATTCCACCATTTGTACATATATTTCGTCTTTTCCTGTGATATCTGAGCCGGCTCTGGTCCATTGTTTGTTGTTATATTTCCAGAGTCTTCTCTGCTCAATCGAGTTTTGACTTTGTTCATCTTGTCAAGAACTCCAAACAACCGCAGTCAAGATACTCGGCGATACAGCCAATCACACTTGAAGATGGCACCAGTACCACAATTGGACACAAATGTTCAAGTTTTCGAATGGTCTCAAGAACAAGCAGTATCAGTATTCCCTGATATTCTAAAAGGGTACTTCCCGCACAGCAATCCACTCTACAATCGCATACGAGCTCCTCACAATGTACCAGAACGGCATTGTGCTTTTGCGGCTACATTCCCACCCCCACAAGAGCGCTCTGTAACCAACTTACCAGAGGACTGGACCATAGCATTTTCAGATAGATCCAGATATTTAGAAAGTCAAACCTGGATTTTCAATCCCCTCCTTGCCATCACAACAGCAGATCTATCACCAGCCCAAAGAAAAGACCAAGACGCCATCTTGCTAAACCACACAAAGGCAATCTTGGACTACACCAGACATCTTAATATCCCAGAAGCACCAGGATGGCCCTTCAAACAAACTCTCCGTCTTGCATGCGTGCACGAGCGAATGGCAGCCTCAATCTTCAACATCGTCGGCGGCGAAGAGGCGAAATGTATCCTGCGGGCATCTAAATGGCGACTGTGGTTTGTCGATTGCCGCAATCTCCCCGCTGCGCCGGAAAAGGCGCTCCCAGAGGGCTACGCGTTTTCGCGAGTCCCGGCAGACCAGTTGGATATTGTGCTGTCTACCAGCACCATTGAGCGTCAAGCCGCGACTATGCTCGAGTTACCTAGCATGGGCTTGCTGGATGAGACGGGGAAGCTTGCGGCCTGGGCTTATGTCGGTATCGATGGCGCTTTTGCCACGCTGTATGTGCTTCCTGAGTATAGGGGCAAGGGATTTGCTACCGTTGTTGGGAGAAAGCTGTTGGGCTCCTTGGCTAATGGGGATTTCAAGGATATGGGCTTTGATGGTAGTAGTGGGTGGGTGCATTCTGATGTTCATGAGGGGAATTTGGGGAGTGAGGGTTGTATGAGAAGTCTTGGAGGCAGGATTGCCTATTATACTCGATATATTCATATAGATACACAGGAGTGGTGAGTAGATAATGGCATGGTAAGGGTAAATGTTTGTACCACCGTCATGAACCATCCCGTGATACCTTCTTGACTTCGTTGTGTTCAGAGAATACTGTACGCACGCTACTACGTACTCTTTACAGGAACTATCCTTGCAATTCTTTGTTGTGAATCAATTCTTGTCTGTAAGGCAAGATATGGACGTGGCTGTTCTATATCAAACTTTCTTGATAACTGAACAAGTCGGTGACAGCCACTTGCTGGTACTGCGCATCATGAAACAATATGCCTTTAAACCTCCAAGAATGAAAAAAAATGATAGAGATTTGTGGAAACGATATATTTCAGTCCAATAGATGGAACAAGTGATATCGCTAAGGCTATTCAATTCATGGTACCACACGCTCTTGGTGATCTTCGAAGCAAGGGACTCAATATTCCTTACGCCAAGCATTCTGCTTTCCCGCCACTATGAAATTACCCAGAACAAATCCACTTTCCAAAGTAGACTGGCACTGTTGATCAAGGCAAGAGATTTATTTTCAAACAGATAGCGATTGGAAAAAGAAAAAAAAAACATCTCTGGGAAATTTTCAGAGATTGAAACGACAACGGGCACTAATCCAGGCGTCTTTTCTACCCGTTGCTATCTGTCATAATTCCGTTTGCGGATGATTTTGAGTCGTATGTGGTAAAACTTACACGTTCTTCATCAGACGATACAGACTATTGCAGCAGTGCGGAGGAGATAAGTAAGGGCTGAGATTACGGGAAGCAGGCGTGTGTGAGCGATTTTGGACGTCTTCCGATATATATCCTCTTTCTGTCAATGAGATTTTTCGCTTCGACATTCTCTCGCAAAATCAATATGGCGGCAATTTCGATGTCTTCCAGTCGGCCAGGATGGGTTGGTGCTTTGATTCTCTTGATTGTTCTATGGTCGTTGTGGGCAATGATGCCATCACAACATAATGAGGTTGAGGTACGTTGCAACATCTCAAGACACGAATTCTGCTTACCAGTACGTAGATCCCAACAGATCTATACAACCATGGCAGTTCAAATAAGGATACTGGACGGCCTTACACTGATTCGCCGCTAAACGATGGCTACAAAGGTGTCTCGGAAGGCAATCTGGCGGCGCCACCACTTTCGAATGGCATTGATGGCACTAAAGAAAATACAGGTGGGATGGGTTCGACTGATGCAGTCTCAGACATACCTGGTGATGGCTCGTGGAGAACCCCAGTGGAGTTGAAAGAGCCTGTTGGATCGGACACGTCAGCTGGGTTGGCAGAGATCACGGGCCACAGCTCTTGGATAACTCCGGCAGGCTCCAGTGAAGTCGAGAAAGGTCATGGTATTCCTCATCCAGGCGATGTTATAGATACAGCTACTTCATCCAATCCACCTGCGACGGAGTCGAAACAAGCCATGAGTTCGCCAGACAGTGTAGCTTCCGCACATTCAAGTGATCATGCAGTTGCGCATATCCAAGAACAACATGATGAGGAACTGAACCGGCCGCTGATCACTTATGTGTACTTCGAAGCACCAGTGGCGCGTGAAAATATCCTGTTTTTCATCAAGCATGGCTTGCACAGTAGCGCCGACTTTCTCTTCATCATTAACGGAGAGTCCGACATTTCAGCATCAATCCCAAGTTTGCCTAATGTCGCGGTTCACGCAAAAGAAAATGATTGCTTTGATCTTGGCAGTCATGCCATGGTCCTCCAGAAAGATGATCTATGGAAGAACTACAAAAGATTCATCCTCATGAACGCCAGTATTCGGGGGCCATTCTTCCCCATCTGGGCTAATGAGTGTTGGAGTGATATGTTCCTTTCAAGAGTGACTGATACTGTCAAGGTAAGTCCTTTGCAATTCGAATATTTAACAAGAAACCTGGCTGACTACTGCTAGCTCGTTGGGATGACAGGTAATTGCTGGTCTTCTTTCCATGTACAATCCATGATCTGGGCCACTGACTCCATTGGCCTTGAACTGCTGCTACAACCAGAAGCAATAGCACAGTGTTTCCATGACTGGCAGACGGCAGTGGATGCTGAGGTTGGAGCGACAGCTTTCATCCGAAATGCTGGATATCGCGTTGACACCATGATGACCGCTTTTCAAGCAGATTCTGAGTATATTGAACATTGTGATACCAGCGTATCCGGAGACTACCTTGTTGACAAAGGGTACTTTGGGTCGAACGTCCATCCATTTGAGACCATCTTCATGAAAACAAACAGAAACATTGATCCCGAGCTCACGCAGAAGTTGACGGAGTGGATAGATGCAAGAAATTATTCAAGTTATGACGTATGTTGAGCTGATGGAAACTTACGAATCCCTGGTATAAGGTGTTTTGTCAAGGCTTTTTGGAAATCGGGATTGAAGGCATGGTACAACGGCAGACACGGTTGAAATGAATAATAATTTGATTTTGTACTCCATCCAGTGTGGTATCAAAGATTGAAGCGTGTACGTTGCTTCTCCATATGCGCCTTCCATTCCCATTGTACTGCATCATCACCCTCACTTCCTGCTCGTCCAATACCCTTGTCCACTCTTCGAAGTTTCATTGTGAATCTTGGTCCGAGTTCCTGCAGACCGGCTCTGATATCTTCCACGCCCTTGATCTCCTTGCCATCTGCATCAGTGACACTCTTCTCCGAGCCTCTCTTGTCTCTGAAGACATATCTATGCCGTCTAAGGAAAATGTAATCACGCTGATTATGTAATGTGACAACTTGTCTACCCTGCAAGTCAGGTTGTGGAGGGAAGAGTGTAAGGAAGAGTCTCGCAGTCAGAAGACCAAGGGGCGTTCGGAAGTTGTTGAGAATGAGTTCTGGATAATGGTTGGTGGGGTTTCCGTGACCAGGCAACTTCTTTCCTTCAACCCAGTTGGCAATCGAGAAATGGCAGGTTGGTCCGTGTGGAAGATGGACAATTGAGAGTCCAGTGGGCTTCTTAAGATCCTCTTTCAACACAATAACAGCGGTATAATTTCTGTTGGTTGCAAACTTGGAAATCTCACGCACAGAAAACTTGTGCCCGTAACGATGGGAGGATCGAGGAATGTAGACAGTGTTTGGGAAAAGAGTAGTGAGAAGGTGAGCCTCTTGGTGAAGAGTTGAATTAATGGAGGTGGTAAGGAGAATTTTAGGAGTTGGTGGAGGCTCATCGGAGAAAAGTGTTGGAAATTTCAGGGCGAGAGAATCCGGTGTAAGATCGAGGTTTGTGCTCGCCGTCGATGCTGCGACACTCGGTGCTCGTGGTCTTTGCTTCATCTCGATATCTCCGTCTCCATCTTCGTCCTCATCCGAATCCAGCATACTGTCGGCATCATCGTCTTCCTCCTCCTCGGAAACGGCCACCTCATTTTCTGCTGCCTCAGCGGCTTCAATCCGTCTTCTCTTCAGCTGCTCAACGTCTACGCTGACATTAAGCCCGTCACCCTCGACCTCATCCCAGACTCTCTTCTTATCAATAGTCATAGGTACGTTTCGCTCCAATCTCTCTCGCCTCATCTCTGGATTGCGATCCTCCTCTCTTTTCCGACGGAAGCGCTCATCTCGTCGAAGACTGTCGCGCGCTTTCTTCTGCTTGAGGTGAAGATCTTGACGTTTGAATTTATTGCCGACCTTGAATGGCAACGACGCCTTCGGATTTATTGGTTTGTTGCCTTTCGCACCCATTTTGACGGTAATGGATGATATGTGCTAGGTAGTTATATTTTTTTGGAAGAATACTGATCGACTTTGCGATAGCCAATTTGCGGGTTATCGAGAAATAATTTTGGTCGGCCGCCGGAAAATCAATGCCCCGGTGCAACACACATTTGGTACCAGGACGAATCACAGAGTCATAATTCCTAGATTTACTCACACTGTCCGTATGAGCCTATGACACATTCGAGGTTGTGTTGAATTTCACCTCTCATTGTACGTTCAATATATTGATGCGCTCTCTCCTCAACGTTTCGCGCTCAGTAACTCTGAATCTGCAGCAAATTAAGCCTGCTCTGCGACTTACTCGAAGCTTTACAGTTACTACTCACAACAACAAGTACCAAATACCTAAAACTCGCAAGCCCATCATGGCGACTTCTACCACTTTGACGGGCCAGCCGCTCGATCGCACGATCCTTGATTCTCTTCTCCGTCGTCGCATGTTCTACACGCCATCTTTCGAAGCTTATGGTGGTGTTGCCGGTCTTTTCGATTATGGCCCCCCAGGTTGCGCACTCCAAGCCAACATTGTCGACTTATGGCGCAAGCACTTCGTATTGGAGGAGGACATGCTCGAACTGGACTGTACTGCTTTGACTCCACATGAGGTTCTCAAGACTAGTGGTCACGTTGACAAATTCTCCGACTGGATGTGCAAGGACCCAAAGAATGGCGAGATCCTTCGCGCAGATCACTTCGTAGAGGAAATCTTGGAGTCTAGACTCAAGGGTGATAAGGAGGCTAGAGGTGAGAAGATTGAGGAGAAGGAGGAAGACCCAAAGAAGAAGAAGAGAAAGGTCAAGGGCAAGCAGGAGGCTGTTAAGCTCGAAGATGCTGTTGTCCAAGAGTACAGCGAGGTCTTGGCCAAGGTAAGAAAACGCAATTTACAAGACGATGTAGCAAAATTAACACTTACCAGATTGACAACTACAATGGAGAGGAACTTGGTGCTCTCATCAAGAAGTACGAGATGAAGAACCCAAACACCGGTGTCGAGCCAGAACCTCCTGTTGCTTTCAACCTTATGTTCCAGACCTCAATTGGTCCAAGTAGCAATGCAGCTGGTTACCTTCGCCCAGAGACTGCTCAGGGTCAATTCTTGAACTTTGCTAAGCTTCTCGAATTCAACCAACAACAAATGCCATTTGCTTCGGCTTCCATCGGAAAGTCTTTCAGAAACGAGATTTCACCAAGAGCTGGTCTTCTCAGAGTAAGAGAGTTCTTGATGGCTGAGATTGAGCACTTTGTAGACCCAGAGGGTGGAAAGAAGCACCCACGTTTCAGTGAGGTTAAGGATGTTGAGCTCATTCTTTTGAACAGAGACACTCAATTGTCTGGTAAGACCGATGTTAAGAAGGTCTCCATTGGCGAGGCTGTTGCCAATGGCACCGTCGATAACGAGACTCTTGGTTACTTCCTTGCAAGAATTCACCTCTTCCTTAAGAAGCTTGGTGTTGATCAGACTAAGATTCGTTTCAGACAGCACATGGCTAACGAGATGGCCCATTATGCTGCTGACTGCTGGGATGCCGAGCTTTTCACCAGCTACGGCTGGGTTGAGTGTGTCGGCTGTGCTGACCGAAGCGCTTACGATCTTACTGTCCACGCAAACAAGACTGGTGCTCCATTGATGGTTCGCGAGAGACTTCCAAAGCCAATCAGCATTGAGGAATGGCAAATTGATTTGGACAAGAAGAAATTTGGCCCACACTTCAAGAAGGATGGTAAGGCTGTTGAGGCTGCTGTCAACGCTTTGTCTCAGGACAAGCGTGCTGAACTTGCTCAGGCACTTGCTGCTGATGGCAAGATCACCATCGAGGCTGAGGGTGTCCAGGGTAAGGTTGAGATCTCTAAGGATCTGATTGCTATTGTTCGCCGCACAAGAGTCGAGAACACCAGAGAATACACACCAAACGTCATCGAGCCATCCTTTGGTATTGGCAGAATATTGTACGCTCTGATTGAACACACCTACTGGTTCCGTCAAACCGAGACCGGTGATGAAGCTCGCGGTGTAAGTGGCATCTGATATATATACATTCGAGCTTATGCTAATAAATTGCAGGTTCTTTCCTTCCCACCAACGGTTGCACCAACCAAGGTTCTCCTCGTTCCTCTCTCCACCCACGAGAGCTTCAGACCTCTCCTCCTCAAGCTTTCCTCTTCCCTCCGCAAGGCCGGTGTGTCCAGCCGTATCGACGACTCCTCTGCTTCCATCGGCAAGCGCTACAGCCGAAACGACGAGCTCGGTACCCCTCTCGGTATCACTGTCGATTTCCAGAGTGTTCAGGACAGCACATTCACTCTTCGTGATAGAGATTCTACCAAACAGGTCCGCGCCAGTGAAGATAAGATCATGCAGGCTATCAAGGATTTGGTTGATGGCACTAAGGTCTGGGCCGATGTTGAGAAGGAGCTCCCAGCTTTCGAGGGTCAGGAGGCTGAGGTACCTCTTCGTTAAAAGTTGTTTGTTGTGTACTTATATGGTTTGGATGCTCGCACTACCTTGTCTGATTCCTATATCCATAGAATACATATGGCGAGATCTTTGTCCTCAACTTACATTGCGTTGTGTTTTGCACTTGGTGAAATATGATTGGTCCTATACCATAGTGGAGTAAACAATTATTCCTTCTGGTCGTAGGAAGGACAGCGTTTATTGCCATGCATGCTTTCTTTCCATATCATCCTATAATATACAGCCTTGTTTCTGTTCTATGATCTCCCTCTCTTCCCTAGCTTTGAGATCAGGCTACAACCACAGGGGTGAACTCGAAACTCAACCCCATATCTCGTATCTTATATTATCATGAACACCAAAAGAACATCATATCTTCCAATGTCATATCACTCCCCATAACTGAGTATCGAACCCCACGTACAGCAGTACTCAACACAAACAACCAAACCACAAATAGCACTCTGCATCAGTACAAATCCCCACCACAATCCCGCCCCTCCAACATCAACCAAGCACTCCCAGTAAGTCCCTCTATAAAATAAACAAATCCACCAATACACATCACATTATTCTTAACTACATATACATATACATATACACATACGTATACACATACATGTACACATACACTTACAACCCCTCCACCTCCCCACCACCAACCGACACATCCTACGCCATCCCACCTGCGCCATCGCACCTACACGCGCACCCGCATCTACACCTACACCTGCATCTGTCCTGTACCTGTCCTGTACACACCTGTCCTGCACCTGCAATACACACCCACAAACACACACACACAACTCGAGCCTCGTTCGCGTTTCAAGCCCAGCGTAGCGCGCCGCTACCGTCGATCCTCGTGCTAGTGCTAGTGCCAGTCGGGTGCTGAGGCCGTCCGTCTCCGTGTGGGCGACCGTGGGCGACCATGGGCTACTCGTCGCGTGCCAACCCTCGCCTCGCTCCTTCGTTTTCCGGCTCTAGGACCCCTCTGGGACCCCTCTGGGACCCCTCTGGGTTGGAAAGGGGGTGGTTTTGTGGTGGTGTTGTGTGGTGTTGTGTGGTGTGGTATGGGGCTGGGGCTGGAATTGTATGGGGTGGTGATGGGTTTTTGGGTGAGGTTGGAGTGGGCGCTTGGGTTGGGATTGGATTGGGAGATGGGTATTGGGATGGGATTCGTGGAATACTTTGTTGGTGGGTGTTTGTATTATTTGGTCTATTTGGTATGTTTGGTATATTTCGTGTATTTCGTATATTTGGTTTATTTGGTCTATGGAGTCATCAAGCGTATCGTGCTGTACATATGTACACAGTACACATGTGCGTATCGCTCGTGCTTGTCACTGTCCGTCCTGCTTCAGCATCATGGCTCGCTCTGCTCTGCGCATGGATGGCGGGCGGGTCGCCGGACCCTGCGTCGACGCCGAGGGAATAGGTCCAGAAGATTTCGAAACGCGCGATGAGCCCTTCTGTGACATTCAGGGCTACTTATTGGCGGTCTACCGAGTTTCTATATCTGTCTTGGATTTCGTACTCTTTTTCTTTGCTTCTTCTTCTTCTTCTTCTTCTTCTTCTTTATGCACTTCTATGCCAGGCACGGGTGTTTGGTGAGTGTGAGGGATGTTGGTTGCATGTCAATGTACACAGTATGTGTGTAATGTAGGTAGCTATTGTGAGAGGAGTGACTCGGACTACGTGTGTGGAAATACCATCCGTATCAACAAGTGCGCACGGAGAGATGAGCACTCTATTCATGCTTCACTCTCATTTACTCGGGTGTGTAGTCGTGATGGATGATTCGTAACTTTGTTGTCTTCGACTCGTAACCTTTTCATCTTCCTCCTTCCTCGGAGTAAATCTTCCAGATTAATCGGTTGAACTCGAAATACCTCGCATCGAGTGACCTGGCATGATGAGCTGGATTGACTTTTTTTTCTTTTCCCATCCTTCGTCCCATGTTAGTACTGAGATAGGTTTTGTCCACGTTGTACTTGTACTTGTACTTGTTGATCCATAAAAAAAGTGAACATGTTGTCCAACGTGGCGCGTGCATCCACACAAAGGAGAAGCATTGGCAAGACAAAGTTGAGTGAGGGGAGTGAGTGAGTGAGTGAGGGCTTGGTCCGTGGACTTGAGAAGGTCAATACACAGTCCATAGAAAGGATTGACATATTTCAATATTCGTACTCACTAGGCATGGCTGTAGAGTGAAGTGCACATGTTTTCCAAGGAAAGGATTATCTATCCTAATGGAACCATCGAAAGATTTCAATGTGTATATGATTGTATGATTGATATATACAACTCCTGTCAAGGATGGATGATGTGACATCAGTCTATGAATCAATCAATCAATCAATCCCTTCGATTCTTGATGTGGAAGATGTCACGCAGGTTGTCTTGTTGTCTTGTCTGTCTAGTGTTGCTGAATATTGGTACTTAGTAAGTAATCAGTAAGGTATTACCAGATTATTGTCATCAATATTCATTGTTAGTGTTCTCTCTGTCTCTCTCTGTCTCTCTCTCTCTCTCTCTCTGTCTCTCTCTCTCTTTCTCTCTCACACACACTTTAATCAAGGGAGGAGCCGCTCGTCTAACTCTTTGAAGCTTTGAAGAGGAGGAGGGGGGATCCTGGGCGTGACTAGGTATTGGATTAGGCAGAGTTGAATTGAAAGAGAGAGAGAGAGCGCCAGTCAATGAAGAGATAGCATAGATGAGTGTTATGCCCATGTTCATGACCTTGTCTACTGCTTGTCTACTGCTTGTCTATTGCTATTATGACTATGTATGAATTGGCCATGGAATGTACTGTACATGCTACCATTGTTATCCACCTTAGACACCAACACCAAAACACCAAAATACCATGACACCAAACCACCGTAAACCCCTCCAAACTCTCTTTACTTTCTGGAATATTTCTATACAAATCCTATGAAGTGTTGCAGCGACAAATCAAAGCACCTAAGCACTTGACTCTCCTACACAATTTATCAAACAATTCACCTGTACTGAGCACATACACCCCTCTTCCACAATCAACATCCCCTTCTCTCTCTCTCTCTCTCTCTCTCTCCAAAAGAAAGGGAGGGGTAAATAAACAATGATCTGTGGCGCGCGGACTACGGAAGAATCATACGGGCACCCGAAAGTGAAATGGTAGTTGGAAATGGTATTCGTATTATTATATCGGTATTGGTATTGACTGACCGACTGACTGACTGACTGACTGACTGACTGACTGGAACTCGACTGGAACTGGAACGGGAAAGGGAACGGTGAGATTGGCCTTTGTCAACACACGCCCTCAATTCAATTCCCATCTCAGTCGCACCGCATACCAACCAAGCACACGGTATCTGTAGTGGACTGTTCTGTATTGGACTGCCTCGTACTGTGTACACCTACCATCACCCCTCCATACCAACACCAACAACCTGCGTAACCATATTCACACCCCGTCTCTCTCTCCTACTCACTCCCTCGCTCCTCGCTCACCACTCACCACTCACCACTCACCACTCACCACTCACCACTCACCACTCACCACTCACCACTCACCCACCACTCACCACTCACCACTCACTCACTTTTGTCCACATTCGTTTGTACAACTCGTACATCTTACTACTTACCTTCTCATCCACACTACCCAAAAAATTTATATTCATCCCTCTGGGCACGCCCGGTCTCCTGATTCATCCCAAACAAATGCAAGCGCTTGTATTCTAGAAAAACAAGATATCCCTTCCTTTCCCACCCCCTCCCTTCTAAACCCCAGCAAAAAAAGACAATAAGCCATATCGGACCCTCTTTAATTACACCTTCGCGAGGCCTTTCCTCGTAGATCAGGAACAATCATGTCCTCCCAGAGCGGTCATACGTATGTACAGATTTCCCTTTCATTCATCCATTCCCGCACTCACTCATTCAATCCCATTCCTCCTTCTCTCATCCGTGTGCCTGTGTGCCTGTGTGTGCCTGTGTGTGCGTGTGCGTGTGTGTGTGTGTGTGTGCGTGTGTGTGTGTTTTGCTTGGTTCCAATTCCTCCCCTTCACCGTCTCTAATCACTTGTCCCATGTCCGAACCGCGGGGTGAAATCCACTTTTGCGGTTTCATGCGACCGTCGCGACATCCTTCGTCGACTACTGTCCACTGACGAACTACACAGCATTTATTCTAGCTCGCAATTCATGAATCCAGGTCCTGCTCCACGACCTCCTACGAATGGACCTCGACTTGCTCTTACGCCGTCGACGTCGGGTATTCCAGGAAACATGTCCCAATCAAATGTCTCGTCGCCAATGACAACACGATCAATAGCTTCTACCTATACCGGCTCGACTGTCTCCCTCCCTATTCGACCACAGGATAACATGGGCCAAGGTGGTGTGGCAATCATCAAGGAAGGTCAGGCCCAAGTCAAGGAGGGCAAGGGGATCTTTGCAGGATGGAAGAACCGATACTTGATGCTTCGCAAAGAGAACATCGACTTCCACAAGGCCGAAGGGGGTAAGGTCTCCTACACAATCATACTGAAGGATGTCATCGGTGTCAGTCGTGTAGAGGCATCGGGCAACATCTTTGAGATCCGTCGAAGCGCATCCGGCTCCTCCAGTGCTCCTGGGGATGATGCCGATGGGGTCAAGGTCCTATGGATTAAGACCAAGAGTGACGATGATCTCTATGAGTGGATTGATTATATCTACGCCCGATGCCCCGGAATGGGTGGTGTCAGTAATCCCACCAACTTTGCTCACGCCGTCCACGTTGGGTTTGACCCGACCAGTGGAGAGTTCGTCGGTCTGCCGAATGAGTGGTCCAAGTTACTGAACTCCTCTGCCATTACAAAAGAGGATTATGAGCGTAATCCGCAAGCAGTCTTCGAGGTGTTGGAGTTCTACTCGGATATTCAGAAGAGGGATCAAAATCCACAGCAGTACTCGAGCTTGACGCCAACCCCACCCGCCGCGAACAATGCCAACAAGCAGCTGGGATACGGTATGAGTGGCACATCCATTGCGCCACCACGACCACCACCACCGTCATCCAGCAACAGCTTCAGCAATAGCACCTCCCCTGCCCCCAATGCTCGACGCCAGCCAACTCCCCCCGAGCAGCAACAGCAGCGTCAGCAGATGCAACAGATGGCGGGTCAGTACAACCCCGCGGTCAACCGGGAAGAAGAGCGCCAGAAGCTGCAAGAGCAACAAAGACAGCGTGATGAGGAGCAGAACAGACGTGATATGGAAGCATACAATGCATCAATCCCACAAACCCGAACTCCAACGGCCCAGCAGGAGATTGGTGGAGGAGGCTACTCAAACACCTCATCGCAATCGCAACGCTACAACCCCACAAGAGCTGCACCACCGGCGCCAGGTTCCTTACCCCGCCAACCAACTGGTGAACTTCGCGCCCAACGACAGGCCCCTTCTGCACCAACATCCAACAATCGTCCACCGCAGTCCTCATCCGCATCTCAAGGACAGGACAGATCACAGGGGAGCTCTCAGCGGACGGACAGCCCAAGTGGACCAAAGTACCAAGCAAATGGCGCGCCACAGCCATTGCGAACACCGGGACAGACCCAACCACCATCACGCCTGCCAGCACCTGTGACTCAAATCAAGCCTCTGAATGTCGCCGCCAAGCATCCAACGGGAGCACCGGTCCAGAATGGCATCCAACAAACGGACGCTGTCAAGGCTGCAGAAGCTGCACTTACTGCCAAGCCACCAGCCGCTGAGAGAAGCAAGGATGTGCGCATGTCGACAATGTCTGAGCATGAAGTCATGGCCAAGCTCAAAGAAGTCGTATCAAAAGATGATCCCAGCATGTCATATGTCAAGCAAAAGAAGATTGGTCAGGGAGCTTCGGGTTCCGTTTACGTTGCAAAGGTCAAGGAGAACCCATTATCACCTGTCGCTAGACAAGTTCTGAAGGACCAAGGTGGACGCGCACAGGTTGCTATCAAGCAGATGGACTTGGCACACCAACCACGAAAGGAGTTGATTGTCAATGAGATTATGGTCATGAAGGACAGTCGCCATCCAAATATTGTCAATTTCTTGGATGCATTTTTGCGCAACAATTTCACCGAGCTTTGGGTTGTTATGGAGTTCATGGAGGGTGGTGCGTTGACTGATGTGATTGATAACAACTCTAACATCACGGAGGAGCAAATATCTACCATTTGTTTGGAGGTGAGTGCGCTGATGGAGTTATGCATGATCGCCAAAAACTGACACTCTTTAGACTTGTCGTGGTTTGGAGCATTTGCACCAACAGAGCATTATTCATCGTGATATCAAGTCTGATAACGTTTTACTTGATGCTCGTGGCAACGTCAAGATTAGTAAGTGCATTGTTTCTCAAAGGGCCGCAACTGTCCTAACCATCTTCTAGCTGATTTCGGTTTCTGTGCCAAACTTACTGAATCTAAATCCAAGCGTGCTACGATGGTTGGCACTCCATATTGGATGGCGCCGGAAGTTGTCAAGCAGAAGGAGTATGGTCCAAAGGTCGATATTTGGTCCTTGGGTATCATGGCTATCGAGATGATTGAGTCTGAACCACCTTACCTCAACGAAGAACCACTCAAGGCTCTTTACCTCATTGCAACCAATGGAACCCCACGCCTGAAGAAGCCAGAGAAGCTATCAAAAGAATTGAAGGCTTTCCTTAGTGTCTGTCTCTGTGTCGACATCCGATCGAGAGCCAGTGCCGCGGAGCTCCTTGAGCATGATTTCCTTCAGCATGGTTGTGCACTGGGCAGTCTCGCTGAGCTCTTAGCCTTCAAGAAAGCCGGCAAATAAGCGACTTAGTTTCGACGTGCATACCTCTGGCATTGGTCCTGAGCGTAGAAGGATGTTTATGATCTGTTTGCTTTTCACTCCCGTTTCAGCTTAATGTGCATCTCCGAGACATGGCTCGGTCTACTTGTGGTTCACGTCAAACAGGCGTTTTTCTGAGGGCACCTTCCTTGTTATACCATTTGTGTCTGCAATTGGGCTTTGCTTTTCTGAAAGTTCGACACAGCAAGCACCCTTCTTCTCAAGCAGCAAAGCGAAGGAATGAAATCATCTTTTTTGGTTCTTTTTTTTTTTTGGAGGGCGTACTAAATGCATGGTGTTTTATTTCACCTCTGTTTTTTCATTTCCTGTTTTTTTCTCCCTTGGAGCTCTTTTTAAATCATGAATGGAATGAGGCACGAAGTTGTCAAGCGTTTACTTAGATGGCTGGATGTGCTACTATCAAAGAATCTAATTCAGCACCATACATTTTCGCAATGAACAAAATCTGAGCTAGATGTTAACTTCCTGGGTCGGATCTAGTGCTTTGAATGTGTGAGAAAAACAGGGTGATCAGTATGATAGTCTGGTATTCAGTCGTAATGAGAAACAACCTCGGTATAGGTACCTATTGTATCCAGCAGCATTGGAACCCGGGATCACCTTACGTAGAAATGTGGCCTCGCTCATTTGATTGGTCGGACGTCATCATAGTTCAGCCTTCTCCGTTGCCTCGTCCAAAGCCGACATCTCCTTTGCGCCTCGAATCATATCGACACAATTACAAACACTTCTGGGCTCGTGCTTGGGGGGATTGAAATATATAGGAATTATAACCGCCGTTGATTTTCGATCATCATGGCACCGCCAATTCCTTCGGCAAAGCTGACGCTTTCATACCCATTGTATGCATGCGACTTCGACCCTACCGATTCTTCGAAGCTTGTTGTGGGTGGCGGAGGGGGTGCCGGACGGAGTGGTGTTGGAAATAGGATTGTATGTTCTCTTTCGAGATAGAAATGCCATGCTGGAAGTCATACTATAGGAATTTGCTAATGCGCTTCTCTGTGCAGACAGTACTGGACACAACCTCGGCCGAACAGCTCCACGAACTTGCTGAAGCGGATCTCAGAAAGGACGAAGACAATCCAACGTCCTTGGCATTCGGATCGAAGACTGGAGACCGATCTATCATATATGCTGGCGTGAACTCCTCCCCCGAGGACCAGACTTCGGGTCGCAATCAGCATTTCAGAGCATTTGGTGTGCATATTCCAGAAAAGTCGGCGACGAGCGAGAAGATTATCCCGGGTGAATTTACAGAGCTTGGACGCTCTACGCTCTTTGCAAATAGGGAGGCGGATACATACCAGCGTGTGTTGAGGTTATCGAGGCCTTATGATGGCAGCATCCAGCTTGGTGCTGTTGCCACGGGCCTGGCGAGAGAGGCTGAGATTGTGGTTTTCGATACTTCGAAGCCGCCTACTTCGCTGCCGAATATACGGGGACGAGTTGATCCCGGGGCGGACACTGCAGACGTAGATATTATACAGACTGGACCTGATGAGTTCAAATTGGCCTACTGCACGGATAAGGATGTGTACTTGAAGACTATCTCTTCGAAAACGGATACGAGCGAACCTCTGAACATCTTCAGACATAGAGAGGAGACTGGCTCCGAGAAATTACCTATACCTTCCTTCCGTTCTTTGCGTTGGATGTCGCCGGATTTTCTGCTTATGCTCATTAATCTGCCTGCGAGCAAGGGTGTGCTCTTGCAGGTTATAAGGATTCGGAAGGATATCACCGCTGGTGGTGCAACGATTGCTTTGACTAAGAAGTTGCCCTCTTCTATCAAGAAAGCTACCGGTCTCTCAGTCGCAAACCTTACTCCACCATCGACGCCGGATGCTCCACAAGGAGACGCACAATTTGCCATTGCCGTCGCATCGCAAGACATCAGCCTCAGTCTCTTCACCCTCGAATATATTCGCCAAGGCCCTCACGTAGTAGTCGTCGATCTCAAGGCTTACAAGACTCTTAAAGAAGTTCACCCCCTTCAAATGACCTCCATTGCCTTTTCAACCTTCACACCACCGCCTCACCCAGTATCATCGACCACAGGCCCCCAATACCTCAAGCTCGCCTCCGTGAGCATGGGCAACACACTCGTAGTTCACACATTCCCGCTCTCTCCCCTCCCAATCTCTCTCTCGAAAGGCCAATCCCGCACACCGCGTTATGTCCTCGCCCTCCCCTCAACTACATCCTACTCCACCATCGGCGCAATAATAACCTTTGTCCTCGTGCTCCTCGGCGCAATCTTAACCCAAGCAGCCCTCGAAATCCGCGGCGGCTCACCATCCTACCTGGGCGCTGTAGACTGGATCGGCCCCCAATGGATGGAGCGCATCGGCGCCCCCTACCCCTCGTATATCCCCACGCACGCCGGCCCCGCCGACCCCGCCCCCATCGCCGAGCCCCAAGACGCGCTGCTCACGCCCGCGCCCCAGCACACGCCGCTCGCTGACCTCCTCGCCGCCCTCTCGGCCTCGCCCGACGGCGTGGTCTTCGTCCGCGAGCATCAGGACGCCGCCGTGCACGAGACGGACCCGCTTGTGCCCACGCGTTTCCGTGCCGATCTCTACGATGAGCGCGTCCATGGTCCGCATGGCGGCAAGACTTGGGAGGAGTTGTCGGACGAGCAGAGGGCTGGCTGGTTGCAGCGTTTGAAGGCTGCTGGCGAGAGGTTGGAGGGTGAGGCTGCTACTGTGCTCAAGGGGGTTGTTTTTGGGGCGCTTGGGGGGGCTGTTGGGGGGATGGTTGGGAATTAGTGGTTGGGGTTTTGGAGCATGTTTATAGCTTGTGTTTAGCTTAATAACTGTATGATTGCATGTTGATTTGGGGTTCGATTGACTTGGTTGATGTTTTGTGTGTTTTGTGTTTTGTTCGTGAGATGCAACTGAACTTGTTGTGGCTTCTCATTTCTACTGATCTTGAGTTGTTGCTAATGACTATACTCCCCGACTATCTGTACTAGAGCTTCTTCATCATCTGCTTTGTCCTAACCGCTGTTGTTTAATACGCTGAACTGAGAAATTGTAGGGTTTGTGTGCTGCATGTAGCTCTGGATGATTCTGTAGCTCGGGATGGTTGTACAACTATAGATAAATCTATAGCTTTGGATGGTTCTACAGCTCTAGATACCTGTATAGCCCTATAACACATAGTGTGCTAGTACGTAGAGCGCACTTCTCATTTTGAACGTGAGGACCGCGACGATACTCCTACCAATGTATATGTAGCTATCCTAGGTCCAAGAAGTTGCCCAAATAATGTCGCGAATAATCTTCCACTATCTCTGCTATAGCTTATTCACATGCCATCTCATGACAGAGAAGTATCCACAGCACATTCTGAAGACAGAAATTGAAATCCTATATAAGCATGGCTCAGCCTATAAATCCTCAAACTCCCTTATGTATTCACATTGCAATTCCACATGCATCCAATAGGGACGTATGGTGCAATGGTAGCAGTCTCGTTGAGCTATCATTGGCCTGCGCCTGAAATTGGACAAAGGTAATAAACATGTACTGGGTTCGAATCACGGCGGCGACAGAACGGAAAGCAAAATCTTCGGGTTTTCTGCAATCTCGTACCAGCGAATCGGAGCTGCTATGGATTGATCTTTTGCATTTTTTTCTCCTTTTCTTTTTGGATGTCTGGGGATTAGTTTGGGAGGTGGTTTACATGCCTAGGAGGTTGTTTGGGCAGAAAGTGAGGGGATGTCTTTTTCTGATATTGATGTTTCAAGTGTTCACTTCGCGACATCTGCTTTTGCTTGTAGTGTTCTGTACTGGAAGCTTGAGTTTAAGATGGAATTGTAGTCTTTGGCATTTATAGAAACATAAGATACATACGGGCGAGTATTTCTCGGTATTAGGATTGAAATGGTTCGTGTTCCCAAGAACAAAATGACTCCTCAGAGTCGAGTGGATAAGTCACTGTCCCAACAGTTGTTTTGCGACCTCAAAAATGATCCCTTTACCATATCAATAGCTCGGCTACTACATGAGGAGCTGAGAAAGGACTTGATAAATCTGCCTGTCTAAAATTATGCAGGTCACGCGGCAATGCATTTCTCGATTAGCTGGATTCTTAGTAGGTCTCACGTCTAACAGTATATATTACACCAACATTCTTCTAATCATCAATCACAATAATGACCTTGTCCTGCTCATTCTCCTCCAAATTCTTATACCTCTCCTCCAACCACGCCGCGAAAGCACTCCATACGCCCCCCTTCCTCTTGCAAAACTCTTTTAACTTCCTATCTCGCTCAATCTCTGTAGTACCGGTAGCACGTAAGACCTTAGCTAAGTCAATGGGGCACAGATAAGGCGGCTGCCGCGCATCCTCCTGGATAGACGCGCTGCCCTGCATAATACAGGCGAAATAGACGCAATGATCAAGACCAAAACAATGGCCTAGCTCATGTGAAGCTGTACGGGCGACTCGGTGTACGAGTAAGGATGTCAGCGCCACTGTATTCTGCATATTGTAGACTTTTCGGTGGGCGCGAAGCGCCGCAGTCAATGGAGAGTGGTCTTGTGGTACGAACGGTGTGGAGATCTTCTTCTTGGAAATGGCTACGCCTTTTCTACGTTTGGTATGAGATGCACCAGCCTGTTCCTGCATGTAGGTACTACAATGTGATGCTGGCCATGCGTGCAGTCTTTCTATGCCTTGTATCTCGTCCAGCACTGGATGGTAGCGTGCTGTGCTGACGACGGCAATACGTGAACCGCCGTATGCGCGGCCACAAACGAAATCGTCGTCTTCATCTTCATACAGGTCATGTGATGTTAAGAGGAGTAGTGCATAAGCGTCCTCTGGTAGGAGTGAGATGGCGGCGTCCAAGAGATCATCGAGATTCAACTGATGGGTGTATACCCCGTTAGGAGATACACGGACTCGTATACGGGTGCTGTCTTCTTGAGAGTTCAAGGCAATATAAGGTACTGGCTTTGAATTTGATTCTTTCCTTGGCGGTCCTTGCGCTTTTGTATCCTCATCCCAAGCGCCGAAGTGTAGCTTCGATGAATTTAGTTGCTGAACCGGCAACCCATGGTAGAAAGCCGATATATATTCCACTATATCTTCCATTTGCGATGTTCCGAGAGAGATATCTCTCGTCCTCTGACTATTCATCTGAGGTTCACCCCATTTTCGGATGAACGCTACGTCGGTATTCACATCTGGCGGCGCAGCAATATATATTGTCCTTCGTTCAGATGTCACTTTATTGCGATCCTTTTCACGTGTCCAAGACAGGAGGCTTTGAGGTGGGTAAGTGGGGTCACGAGCCAAGTCATCATCAGGAAGCACCAACGCAGCTGGAAATGTTGCTGGACCGTTCAGATTTGTCGACGCTGTAGGTTTCTTTGGTAGACGACCTGATGGAAGACATGCTGCTACACGCTGAGCGGCTGTTGGCCGCTCATAACCCGCTTCCGCTGCATATGAACTCGATTCGAATTTCAGAACTTCATGAATGCATGTGGTTGAACTCGGATCAGTTGATGCTGATTCAGTCATTGTTAAGTATGTAACTTGGGATGTCACTGTCGCTGGTGCCAAGTTAAATACAATATCACGTGCCGAGGTATTAGACTGAGACAACTCGCTGAATGGAGATTTTATGATTTTCATTTACTAACAATTTGATGTGTAAAATTCGATAACACTATATTTAACGAATAGTTAGAATATATTAATATAAGGAATGAATTCTCATCCTCATGAAATCACAGAAATTCTGGATATTGATTGATTTTGAATATTTGAACAATAAATCACGTATTAGTCTTGGTGCGCCCAAACTCCTCCCCTCCCCCCTCCAAAAAAAACAAAAAAAAAAACAAAAACCGCTTTTCTCAAGGAATCTCTAATAATTGCAACTAGCCTGAAATATATTATCAATGTGTTCAGCTCAAGCGAAAAGACGCTCGCTCAAATAGCTTGAATGATCGCGCGATAGTAGATTACAACTCACCATCACAATATCAGAAAGGGTGATACTAAAATTAATTTGGCGTTACCAACATTATCACTCGCACTTAGGGTAATCCAGAGACCAGTATAACACATGAGAGTAAGAATATACGGCCTTTTCCAATATCTCACTCACTTCTTTCAGAACTTATTGGCATAATTATGTACATATTATATCTAACTTCTCTAAGCTATCTCTACACCAACAGCAGGGAAATCAGACGTAGTAAGCCAAGTCACCCATACCACCCTCATCCTTTAAAGAGCAACCATTACCCATGAAACGGAAGCGGTTTCCAGAGTTGTATGTGAAAATGAAATGCTCATAGCCAACATTTTCAAGGAGGTCCTTGTAGTGAAGTGTGCTACCACCGTAGACACCGGTGACCTTTCCTTCCTTCTTACCGCTCTTGTACCAAGCACGGCAGTGGTCAGACCAGACGGTACGCTTGAGAAGCTCCTGCTGGTAGACATTATAGTCAGCGATAGACTGTGGTTGCACGACGATGGACTTGATGTCCTCCTTAGCGATCTTTTCGACAGTTCTCATGATCCAGTCACAAGCCCAGCCGTTCGCTCTGAGGACAGATCCGTTTCCGACCGGTGAGTTAGGACCATAAAGCATGAAGTAATTTGGCATGCCCTCAACGTTAATACCCAAGAATGCCTCTGGGTCCTGGCCAACGGCCCACGACTTATCGAGCATCTTGCCGTCACGGCCAACGAGCTTCCACTGTGGTGTCCAGGTAGTGTCGAAACCGGTGGCACAGACGATCATATCGAACTTCTCCTCGCCCTTCTCAGTAAGGATACCATTCTCGGTGAACCTAATGATTGGGCTCCATTCGGGGGTTACGTTTGGCTCTTGGAGTGCCTCGAGGTAACCGTCTCCTGGTGAGAGACGACGACAGCCGGCGGCGAAGTCTGGGATCATCTTCGAGGCGAGCTCTGGGTTGTTTTTCAAGCGGGCTTGCATGACATCGCGACACATTCCCTGGAGCATTTGATGCAATGGGGAGTCCTTCTGGAGGAGATGGTAGGTCATATTAATTCTGTGACAGTTAGTTTATGACCTGGAATATTGAAGAACGATGTACATACTGGTGCTCAATACCCTTCAAGTAGGCACGGAAAGCCTCTGGGTTAGTTCTGTACAACTCCTTCTCCTCTTCAGAGTAGGCAAAGTTCTTTCCATCGTGTCTTGGGTCAGCAGCAAAGTTGGGTGAAATCCAAGTTGGGCTGCGGATATAGTTGTGAAGGTGCGAGACCTTTGGCTGCATCGCTGGCACACATTGGATCGCGGAAGATCCGTTGCCAATGATAGCAACCTTCTTACCCTCCCACTTGTACTCATTGTCCCTATTCGAAAATCTATCAGCTTCTGTCCATCAAGGTCAATTAGTAGACATACCACTTTGCAGTGTGAACAAGCTTTCCCTTGAAGTCGTTGAGGCCCTCAATTGCTGGCCACTTCCACTTGCTATCATCAACGTTAGTACGTATTGTATACCGCAATTCAGAATGAGACTCACTTCAAGAATCCAGCAGCGTTGACCAAAATATCAGCCTCGTCACTCTTGACTTTGCCATCTTGCTCAATGACGATCTTCCACTTTCCAGAAGCCTCGTCCCAAATAGTCTCCTGAACTTTAGTCTTGAACTGAATGCGTTCATCAAGACCAAACTTTGCAACAGTATCCTTGATGTAAGCATGAATTTCATGGCCTGGGGCCATGAACTTCGACCAATTTGGGTTTGGTGCGAATGGGAAGGTGTAGCAGTCTGCAACAGATTAGTAAATCTGCACAACAGATTCCCTGCAAAGCAATACGAAATCATAAACATACGTGCTGGGATATCACTGGCGGCACTTGTTAGCATACATTTTTTCAACAAGGGATAAATATTGGGCATACCAGGCTGCTCCAGGGTATGTGTTCTCCAACCAGGTTCCTCCAACATCATGGTTCTTGTCGTAGATGGTAAAGTCTACATCCTCTGAGACCTTGAAGTCGTGCTTGATTTTGTGTGCCAAGGTAAGTCCAGAGAGACCTGCACCAATGCAAACAATCCTGAGCTTCCTCCGGGTGAATATAGGCTGCTCGAGGATCGGAACTTGGTTGCTGGAGGCGGTAGGGGCCTCGGCCAGAGTAGTCTCGCGTAACTTGTTAACGATAGATGCCATTGTAAATACTGAAAGCTTCGATTGCTGTTCTGGAAACCCTCGGAGAAAATGGAGTTTATATGGAATGCCATGTGGTAAATTCCCCGCTTCCCCTGATAAATTGCTTACAAAAGATTAGGGGGTTTGCAAGCAGCTCGAAGCCATATCCATGACAGCACCTACCTGCATAGCTTCAATTCGCGAGACAACGACGACTACAATCTGGTATGAGTTGAAGCTTCTGGCGTCAACGAAGAAAAACGATGTGCAGTGTGGAAACTCCATGAATCCATCATTCACAAAGGATCATCAAGGGCTGCATCTATTCTGGGCTACTCGTGGGCGTCATAATCCCGGCCAGGGCCACATACTATGTAACTAAGAAGATGGTGATGTTCTTTTCTGTTTGACTATCAATTCAGCTTCGGATTCTTCCATTATATTGTACCGAATTGTGGAACAACTGCAGCCAACAAGCGGGAGGATAGCAGGGGAAACGCAGAATTCGCCTCAACATGCCTGTAATCTTGAATTCAGCATGGAATAAGAGAGCGGAACGTGTATAAGAGATTGACATGAAACAGTAAGTCTAAAGAAATATGATAAAATGCAGCAGCATTTGTGCTATATGACAAAAGTGCTGAGCTTCAGTCGTCTACAGCATATAAATGGCAGGCTCTAGACGACGAAACGACATTTGCATTAGGAGCCTCTACGCCGTGGGCAAAATGCATACATAAATCGAACCAAGACATGTGGGAAAACAAGCAATCAGGCATACGCAACGCCGGGAAGCCGAATAACTTTGTGAGACATAATGAAAGAAGTCTTCCACAAAAGCATCTTTTCGAGGTTGATCCACTCACAGCGAACCCGTTAACACCGCTGATCAATGTTTCCAATCATTCTACGAGTCCACCAGCACCACATAGAATGCCTCATAGGGTATCCACAATCCACGAGAGCATAGGGAGGGAGCAACACCCCAGATCCTGTACGTCGGAGCACCGAATTGCTCCAACAATCGCATTTCTTGACAAGGGCGTTAGCTACATGAACTCAACTACAATTGTGTCATGTCGTTGTTAGCGAAAAGGTGGCTATGAGTCGTGAAATAAGGGTTTCTGAGCACAGAATGCCAATCATTTGGCGTGAACTCAAAACAGAGTCCGTCCGGCTTCTCAGGATATGGCGTTCCGACACCCCCAAGCGAAGTACGGTTCGCTGACAAGTATGGGCGTTGACAGAACGATTCGTCGAAAGAAATCGTGGTGAGTGTGATACGAACTCCACTACGAAATGACTACAAGTGCGGTAACGACGTCAGCTCTACAAAGTTATTCAGTTCGTGTTATGTTTTCTTATTACATACTCCGGAGAGTAAGTACCATCGTTACAGAGCAGTATTACAAGGTACTCTACTTGATCCCCGGGGAAATTATGCAGATTAAGACTCAGCAAGAGTACGGTAAGATCATTGGAACATGTCAAGAAGCCTGCAATTCCTCTCTACTTATGTATACGTACCCTGTCTCGGGTCCTCCTTTGGGATATCTGGCATGTCTCTCTTCCACGATTGAACGTCACGCACGGAATCCAGAGCAACCGGAGAGCAAGGTCTGAACTATGGCACGGCCTAGGATAGAAGTTGGATTCCCGATCTTCGGGGCCTCGGTTGCACCCTTGAGGAGGAACAGAGTTTTGACAGTTTGACATCTGCACGAGCTTCCTCTGGGCCTCTGGGCAAACTAAAGCGCGGCACCAACGGAACGGGCACGCTGCCGGAACTTCTTAGTAGAACACAAAACACTAGTGAACACCACTCATATATTTGCCGATTGAGATACGTCTTCCCGTCGCAAAAACAGGACCTCGTTTACAAGTGTTTTTTCTTCTTGGACGGGCTGGGAGGTCTGGCACATATATCCTCGGTAAACGACTACGGAAACTAATGATGAATCCACTTTACCTCGGACTTATTATAGACGGGACGGCACAGCACAGAAACATGAAGACTGGTCTAAGGCAAGCGAAGGGCTCCTGTCAATATTTGACACTTAACTACAAATTGCCAAGCCATCGAAAAGCTCTTATAGCCTTGACTACTGGTTGTTGATTCAAGATTCCGTTGCACTACTTTCTTACTAAGTCCCGCTGTCTGTTGCATAGCACATTTTTTTACACTTTCAATCTTCTCAAATCCACAACCGGGGAATTCGGAATAGTTAGCTGGATTTTTTCCGCAGATATGCTTCATCTCTGCCGTCCCTCGCACCACTCTGTACGTACATTTGATGGCTAGTCTTTTCTACCGTGAACTTGTACCCCAGTAGATGTGATAATACTATTATTTACGCACGAAAAGAGAGGGTTGACCCTGATCTTTTTAGAAGAGCACTTTTACTTGAAGCTTGATTGCCACGAGAACCGCTGGCCTAGACTGTTCCGCATATTTGGTAGCTATGTATGTAGCATCGTGATTATTCTGTGTTGTAATGCATATGTGCATTGTAGTTGATTCAAGCCCTTCACGCCTGTCAGGGTAGAATTTTCCATCCTTCTTATTCCGAGTGGTGTATGATACCATACGGTTGGTTCCTCAAGGTACATGATCCTTTTCCCCTTTCTCACGATAGACGATTCGATATGAGTTAGATTTGTGGGTGTGCACTTCATACCTATTATGTCATCTTGCATCGAAGAGCTCAAGCAAGCTTGAATTCTGAATTAATGCATGTTCATGATTCATTTCCCCAGAAACCTGCGGATTATGCTATATAATGAAATTCAAGTACTCCGGAAGTACTCCGTCGAACATTACATAGAGGAAAGAACCTGACTCCACTCGCCAGTCGCCTTTACGATTGGCATCAATTTTGAGTAGTTTGTGGATCTAAAAAGGATCTACTTTATACACTTTGTGCCTGAGACCTACCATACAGGAAATGATCTGCGGGCTATATAAAATTTGATACTCTGGAGCTCTTCCGAGGGGATACACGATATCTGATTTGAGACAAATTAGAATATCGCCTTCAAGTTCATCAAGTGCTCGGATTCCCGCGAGTTCCCCGAAGTCACAGTGGCTCCGGGGTCATGGCCAATGCATATGGACAGTCGATATTGGGAAAAGGTTAACATTACTGCTGGGATGAATTGGAAATCGTTTCATTGCGACGATGCCTGTGTCTAAGTCTTCAAGAGGTGATCGAAGTTTGAATCCTTTCGTGAGCACAAGTTGACAACATCCACAGTTCATATATAGACAAGGTGCGTGACACCTACAGTCTGATACCGCTTTTTGTGCCCTTTTGTTGCCTTTCCATTCCTTTACACCATCAATTGTACTAGAATCCTTCGCGGTCAAGCAGCACGCGTCACTCTCTTATAATGTCTTCAAGTGGGGACTTTGGCGAAACGCCTTCGGGTGTCAATCTCGTTGATGATCAAAGTGGACAAATTATAGGGGCTGTAACTACAGTGATGGTCCTTAGTACTATTTTTCTTGTCATTCGTTTGTTTACACGTACTTTTCAAAAAGCTGGTGGAATTACGGCGGATGATTACCTGATTATTGTCGGATGGGTATGCTTTGCATCGATTTCACCTTTGTACTATTCGTTAACTCTCCTTAGATCTTCACCACTGGTACAGCAATATGCTGTTTATTGTCAACACATTATGGGTGCGGGAAGCATCTCTGGTCTATCACAGCTGTAGAACTTGAAACAATTTGCAAGGTAATTCGGTTAAAATATCCTCTTGAGCTGTATGATACTGACTTCAACAGATTCTCTATTCTTATGTCTATCTTTACGCGGCAGGAGTATCATTTACCAAACTTTCCATCTTGATGTTCTATCGCCGAGTATTTGGTGTCACAAAAGCCTTCTGGATATGCATTTCACTTGTATTGGGATATTTCGTGGCAATATGTGTGGCCTGGGTCAACGTCTGCGTCCCGATCAGCCACTTCTTCTACCGATACACAAGACCCGAAAAATCCGGACACTGCTTCAGTGACAGCAAGTTTTATTTTGGCAACGGTATTGCCAATATGTTGATCGATGTTTGCGTGTTGGCCTACCCAGTTCCCATAGTCTGGAAGGTATTTCATCCAACAGCCTCTTTTTGAACCATTGCTAATTCCTGTAGCTCAACATGCCACTCACCAAGAAGCTATCAGTCGTAGGTATCTTGATGCTGGGTAGTTTCGTGTGCGTCGCCTCCATCGTTCGTCTCGTTCACCTGAACGAGCTCATCCACAGCTCAGACACAACCTTTACCATGGGCCCAGTCTTCATTTGGTCATGCGTAGAGCCCTATGTCGGAATCCTCTGCGCATGTCTTCCAACTTTCGCACCGCTCGTGCGCGTCATTTGGAACAAAGTCCGCGGCAAGGACACCGACTACCAGACGCCGACGGGCGGCAACAGCAATCCGACGGGCCTTCAATCGGGCACGGGGCTAGGCAGCAAAGCTCAAATATCCGGCTACCGCGCGAGCAAGAAGAACTCTGCTTGGAGTAAGATTGGCGATGAGAGATATCCTGGAGACGATGAGCTCGAGCTCACGAACAATATCACTGGTGGTGGTCATCTAGGCGCAAGTGTACGCTCGAAAGATAGCGATGAGGATTTCAATTTTCCTGCCGGTGGAATCATGGTCAAGAACGATGTTAAGTGGACTATGAGCGAGGCGGAGGTTGAAAAACATTAGGCTGGTTCTGATGAGTGGATGATCATGGTTATTTATACTTATGTGGTATTTTATGAGAAGTAGAGCAGTCTTCTCTTTGTAATGTTCGACTCGACGAACAATCTTTGGCGCCTCTTCATACGTCGTTCGATTATATTCAATTCGATATCCTGCATTCTAAGTAATTTTGTATGACTATCATGTTCTTAAATATTGTTTGTGGAGGCTGTCGATAGTTGCATACTTCTGAATAATCGTATGGCTCTAGATAACTGTACATAGCTTTGGAAACTGTAGACTCAGCAGCCAAAGGTGCTTGCATTTCTCTCAATAGCCTTAATATTAAGCCTATTGATACTTCTGGTAACCTTGAAAGTCTTGTTAGCCTCAGCCCTGAAGACTATAAGTTTGTTAGCTAGAGCAACCGATCAATCGAGGGAACCTTTCTACTGCCTTAGCAACTCGTTAAATCGCCTTTATTCTCCTCGAAGACTAAGGTAGTCTATACTAGCGACAGTGCGTTCTTGTAGATTAGTTGTTACTATCGCAGGTAGAACAAATCTCATCAGAGAAGCCTAGCGGTAGGTATTCGAGACTAGGCCTAGGGGGTGCAAGAGTAGTAATAAGGTAGTTCTCAATACAACTAGTACGTAGTACTAATTGCAGTGGGAACACGTTGAGGAGAGTAAGCAGAGCTGCTTAAATACATGAAGAGTGGCCTGTAGCCGATCCTATTGTCTATCTAGGAAGTCTTCCAATGTGAGAGACCTGAAAGTGAGAGTCGGCTATTGCTCATACCTTGATTGGCCAAAGAAGAATCCGCATGGGATTAGGTATGACGACGATGGAGGCCCTCCTCAACAGTGTTTTTACTCAGTTACATCTTTACTTGGACTTTGTTTGTTTTTATATATACTTTATTGTGGCATATTTCGTTTTCATTTTATTTTTAGGGACTCGTAACAAGTCTGGCCATCACATGGCGCTGAGCGTGAGCACCTGAGATCTGTGTTTCAGTGAAATCAACAGACTCGCGATATTCTACAATATACAACATAATACTCTAAGCTCTCTTAAATAGCTCAAATCAGACAATCAAGCAATATCATTCCCACTTTCTCCTTTCTCCTTCTTTGCCAACTCGCCCTCCATAGGGATGTTCTCCTCAGCATTTGGCAAACTCTGCTCCTTACCCAACTTCGGATCCCGAAGAACCAAACTGAAAGCGATTAGAGGCAAACAAAGACAAAGCCCAGTGATACATAGTAGTCTCTGTGTGTGCTGATAAGCGCCTATGGCAGCTTGTCTCTCCGGCGTATCCATCCCATACTCTGTGGCGAACGTAAACGGATCACCATAAACACTCGTAGCAAGTGTAGCATTCCCGAGTGCAGCCTCCAGTTTCCCAGGTAGAATTTGACTCCATATCGCGCCAGCAATGGCGCTTCCAATCGCAGAACCGATGTTATACGCCGCAAGGAAAAGTCCGGTTATGACGGCCAAGTGCTCGTGCTTGGTGGCGGATTGTATTGAAGAAAGACTTGGGTACGGAAAGAGGCCACCGGCGAATCCTAATACTACTTCTCCTCCAATGACGCCGGCGTGCCCGTCGGCACCGCCACGGAATCTGATCAGTAAGCCGAAGGCGACCATGAAGAGGCAAGTGCCGAAGATTATGAACCCTTTGAGGCGCCGCACATAGAAGACTATCATGCCTAGACCGGTACCTGAGAGAACGGATACAAAACTGCGGTACGGTTAGTGGCTGAGCAGGAATGGGGTTGTGGTGGAAAAGTAGAAGAAAGGGGAAAGGAAGGTGGAGAAGTACCTATAGAGGGAGCTGATACGGGTAGCACTTTTAACTGATTCACCAAATCCTACAACGAGAACGGTGTAAAGATAGGAGCCTTGCAATTCCCAGACGAAGTCAAGCATGATGGCGATACCCATAGCGCCCCAGACAGCACGATCCTTGAGTAGGCGGAAGGGGATCATAGGATGCTTGCAAGTGCGCTCCCACCAGATCCACACAGGGATGCAAAGAATTCCAACGACAAGCGGCGCGATGATATGCGCAGTTTGCCAGGTCGTCTTGACGCCACCAGCGATGGAGAAAGGGACGAGGATGAGGGCGAAGACGGCAATGAGGAGGATAATACCGATAACATCCAATTGCCAGAATAAGGCTATAATCAGCTTTTTTGCTCCTAGCGCCTGGAATGGTGTCGTGTAGGACTCTAGCTGGGCTTCTTTCTTGGCGCGGTTGTGTGCGAATAACATGGTTATCAACAGGGGAATCGTGGATACTGGGAAGATAATAGCAAACATCCCGATTCCCCATCTCCAAGAGGTGTTGGCCAATACTGCAGAAGTAATATCTCCTCCTACCCAGGTGTTGATGATAAAAGGAAGTGATGGAATGAAGGAGAAAACCAATCTGCTTCGCAGAGAGGTAGTGTCTCCAATGATGACTTCGCACATCAATGAAATACAAGTGTAACCAATCTTGAGCTTGTCAGTCTAGTCACGTCTAAGTGATTATAAGACATACCTGATAGAGCACTGCTCCCGCACAAAACGCCTTTACGCCATATGAAAAGGTCTCAACAATCGTGCCAACTGTGTAAAACAGAATAGAAATGAACACCAACTCGGTTCTCCCGAAGACATCTGCAATTTTGGCAGCAGTCGGCTTTCCAAGTCAGTATGGGGTTTGGTAGGTATCACTCGAGTAGAAGATAGAAACCTAACTCTGAAACAGAAAGGACAAAGGAGCATCACCTGGGCAGCAGCAGCAATAACCGACTTCAAGATATTAACAGTCGAAAGCAAACTATGCGTAGAATAGCTGGCCGTCGCTTGCGTCTTCACTCATCAGCATCTGTTCGTTCAATCCTCAAACATTTTCAGCATACCTGATATGTAGATCTGACTTGCAAATCCAGTCCATACGAATAAGCGGTGATAAAAATGCTTAGCAAAAAGAAGAATTTATCAATCGGCTTGAACTGTGCGGAAATAACCTCAATGCGTCTAACACCAGGGCTCTTCGCGCCATATAGAAGATTCGTGCCTTCATCCTCGCTGGAGAGTGTATCGTGTGTATTCTCCACCCCAGCCTTTCCATTCAATTCTGGTGATCGGTCGGGCTCAGGAGTCATCACTGACTCGCTACCCACGCCCACGTGTGTAGCTGGCATGGCAAATTACAATCCTATCCGACGAAAAGATACAATGCAACAAGCAGGTAATGACTGACAAAAAGAACAGTGCAGTGAACGATTCAGCTGTTAAAAATTCACCATGCAGAATTCACAGACTTCTTATTGAAGTGCCCGAGCTATGTGCAAGGGGATTTATGGGCCGAAACTTATCTGATCTTGCTAGCCAAGGCGCGAGCTGATCGCGCACGTTTTTATCAGACCCAGGAGGAATGGGTACCATGGTGAATTGTAAATTGATGAGCTAATGAGTTAGATTTTGGAATTGTGGAGTGGATTCACGGCAATTGGCCAATTACTGAGAAAGAGAGAGGGCTTGCAGGCACAACTTGAGCCCTCATGCTGTTGTTCCATACGAAGAAATTGTGCTCTGGAAAGAGTGTTTTTATGGAATGTTCATATAATTTCATAATTTCACTCTTAATTTTCATCTGTGACGACTCAAGAGGTGTTTTTTATTACTATCATTAGTACTAATCACGTGCTGACATATCGTACAGGATCGATAAGGGGTACGCATATCCATACGGCTGTCGAGTCACGACACATAGTGACGGCATGTCTTTACGCTATGAATAAAGATAATCTTATCAGATCCATTAGAATGGAGGTGAATGGCTGCTTACGGAGCGAGGGAGTGAGAAAAAGGTTTAAAGATGGGGCCGGTTGGTATGAAACTGTTACCCAGTCTCAGAAGGTTTTCCGAAGTCGCAGGGGGAAAAACTTATGCTTGTTCTCTCGGGAAAAACGGTACTACGGCAGTCTCTCTTTTTGTTCAACCAGAATTTCCTCTTACGTTTTTGTTGACACGGAGAAGCAGAATTGAGCAAATGCTATTCGTGACTACTACCGACTCTGGGGTCCAGGAGCGAGTGGAGAGGGTCTCACAACTACGATAATACGATAGGTGGACCGACCTTCGCAGAATTCGCATTCGTACTTGGGACTTTGATTTAAGAAGTTATCAGTTCATTCTCTACAACTCAACGAAAAGCGTAGTATCAGATCATGCCCATTGTTCTCATCTCAGTATATTATCAGGAGTCAAAGCACGACGTGCTGGAGAAGAATTTAAATGACGTCGTACTTGGACGCTTGATCCACAGTAAAAAAAAGCCACAAAATGCAGCCAGAGATTCCCCGCAAAGCTTAGCTGCATCGTTTCTCTGATGAGCAATCTATCGATTGCTAAGTACATAGATCTCAAAAAGATTCGCAGTGCATCAATAAAAAGATGGGAGCACCAAGCAGGGAGTATTGTATAATGTTGCTATCTTCCTTCGTCTTCGTATTTCGTGTTGCAGTTTGATTTGGAAAATGATCTGCAAGAGATGATGAACGGATGTGTTGTTCCTTGCTAAGCCGGACGCCTGACATTCCTTCGCGCGATGTAGCAAATATTTCTTGAGGATCGAGTACGGCAAGCTCTTTTCCGTTGAAGCATGATCATTGTCACGGATTTAAGTTCCCAATTCATCTAAAAAAATTCATATATGATTTGATCCTTTTTTCATTGAGTAAATCGAGAAGTGTAACGAGTGCATCGTTATCTACAGTCACGATGTTGATCCTGCAGCAGATTTTGGTACTGAATTGATTTAAGGAGAAGGGAAGCAGAATTACTCCGCAGCTATCTTAATACAACGAAGTGAGGTGTATGCCTAATCCGGTGATAGGGTGAAAATGAGAACCGCTCACCTTCATACTCGTCCTCCGGTGCAGTGAGGTCTGATATCGAGCGTATGCCGGCATCTACTGCATCAACTGGTGCTGCAAAAGAGCACAAAGCTCCTAACTAATGGCGATACCGTGGGAACAAAGCCCGACATAACCGGGAGAGAAAAGTACCTCAGGTATCTATCTGTCCCAGCCTCGGGTTCCCCTCAAAGTTTGATTATATATAAAGTTTCCAGTGCATATGCGCGGTAGCTAACCATGCGAGCATATGTATCTGTTGCACGCACAGGTTGACCTGCGACTTGAAGAAGTAACTTCTGGGTTACTGCGCAAAGCATGATATATGTATCTAATCTCTATTATAAATCTCTTTGGTTATATTGAGAGAAGCATATTATCAATAAATAAAGAACTTTAATGAGCTTTCGGCTGTGTTATGACACCCTACTTCAAAATCTGACAAGATTGGTTCCATGCATAACTACGCAGATCTTGTTTCTCTTACAACAATACATTCAAAAAGAGAACTCGAATCAGGTTGGATTAAAAATACCCCGCGGCACAAATCCACTCGTCCAGATTTAGAATTTACTTACCGGCCCCAAATAAAGCATTCCCCGCACCTCGGATGGTACCGACGTGTGTACATCGTCACTTAGAAGCGGGGTACTCCTCAGTAACGGAGATCAATTACAACGGGCGTCCAACGAATGTGAGAGTTGTAATATAGTTCCTTAGTGCGGGCAAATGGTTATATAGTCAGCCATCCGGACACTGTCCGGAATCTCTACAGTGAATTTCACAGATTCACAACTGTTGGAAAAACGGACTTGAAATTTATATTGATATTATACAATATTTGATTGAGAAACATTACAAGATGTCCGAAACATTGGTCTCCCGTTCCGGAAATCACACTCCCTCAGGGACTCTCACCCCTAATGGACAACATACACTTCGCCATCATGGCCAAGCACACACCGTGTCGGAGAAGAGCATTTCAAACATCAAGGCGCGTGCGTATAACTTCATTCCAAGTGTATAGCGGCCAAAATTAACACTTGCTAGACATCGACCGCGCAACTGCCGACCCAACTAAAAATATTCCTGGCTTCGTCACACACGTAGTGAATCGCTCCGGCGACGAGATCTTCTCACACGCATCGGGCCGGCGTGGGCATGATGTCGAGGAGCCGATGACGATGGAAACGGTGTTCTGGATTGCTTCATGCACCAAGATGGTAGTGGGGATAGCGTGCATGCAGCTTGTTGAGCAAGGGGTGCTTCGACTGGATGATCCAGACTTGGTTGATAAACTTTGTCCGGAACTCAAGGATGTTAAGATCCTGAAAGGATTCGAGAAGGATGGGACACCAATCCTAGTGGAGAAAAGGAATCGGATTACCTTGCGAATGTTGTTATCGCATACCGGTAAGTGCGAATGGGTTGTGAGGATTGCAGGGTGCTGACGGGAACAGCTGGATTTGGATATTCTTTCTTCAGTCCACTCATTAGGCAATTTGGATATCCGATGGGCTATGATGAGTTCTCAGGTAAGATGCAAGACTTCGAGATGCCGCTGTTGTTCGAGCCTGGCACCGACTGGAATTATGGTGTAGGACCCCCCCTACTCTCTTCAAGTTGTGGTCGATCTGATTATTGCTAGGTGAACATCGACTGGGCAGGATTTATGCTGGAGCGCGCAACTAATATGTCTCTGAATGACTACATTCAACAAAACATAGTCAAGCCGCTGGACATCAACAACATGAGCTTCTTCCCTGACACCGGAATGGTCTCGCGCCTGGCACACATGCACTACCGCGACCCATCGGGAAACATCTCCACGCGCGAGCATCTCTTGAGAGCTCCACTTAACACAAAAGCCAGTAGTAAAGAGAAAGATGAGATCGTCAACTCTGGCGGGGCCGGGCTGTTCACGCAGCCAAAGGAATATACCAAGATCATTGCCATGTTACTGAATGATGGCACATCTCCCACAACCGGCAAGCAGATCCTTAAGCCAGCAACTGTTGATCAGATGTTCACAAACCAAATCCCTGAGATGCCAAATTTCGGTCGCAAATACATAAATGACGCTAATCCTCAGTTGACGAACCCACTTCAAGAACTGTATCCACAACCGCATGACCAACCCCAGGGTTGGGGCTTGACGTTCTTCATGACAATCGAAGAAGGTGCTACTGGCAGAGGAAAGAACACAGCTAATTGGGCGGGACTGCCCAATTTGTTCTGGTGGTGTGATAGGACGAAGGGAGTCGGTGGCATGGTTGCGACTCAGATTTTACCATTTGGTGATCCGCAGGTTATGGGGCTTTGGGCCGAAACCGAGGCCATGGTGTATGCTGGTTGATTTCCCCCCATATTCAGGGACTCGGCCCTGGAGTTTTGTGTCGGTAGGTTGGTATTGGGTTACTAGCTAGTTTACGTTAATATATGTACTTTGATGAATGTTCTTTCACTTACTACAAAGATTGCAATCCAAGTTGCTACATGGTTCTTCAAGCGATGTCCATGTTGAGAGTACCTCGATTCTCCATACTTCTCACTGCACCCTCAATCAAATCCACCCAATCCTCATCCTTAACCATAATGTCCAATTCGTGCCAATCAACTTGCTCCTCGGGCTGATTATCAATGGCATGAGTACTGAAGTATCTATGCCCTCTCAATTTGGCTAAATTTCGGTAAACTCTATAATCGACATCCTTTGGAAGAATCTCGACTACAGCACTGTTCTTAGGAACAAACATAGTGTGGACCAGCCCAGCTCCATGCACACCGACTAGAATGTCCGTATCACTGGCAATACTTACTTGCTCAGCAAAGGTGTAAGCCGCGAAATCAATGACTCGAACATCAACATTCGGATAGCTTTCGTGCACAAGGTTAACATAATGATCGATATTTTTGATACGACGGGTACCCTTTCGATCGATAATGGTCATGGTAATAGGTCGGGACAAGTCGGTTGGTAGTGAAACATTGTAATAGTTACGAACTCGATAGGTAAATGTGTTCAGGAGTTGGGAATCAGTACAACCTTGAGGAAGCCAGTCATCATGCCACAATGGATTGCTACCTCCGGGTAATGGTAGAAGAACGTCCTGAGGACATCCTGCTTGGGTCGAGCTCTGGAAGTCAGCAAGTCGCATCGGTGGCTTCCCGCTGAAGAGTCCCCAGAGGTCCCAGAATGCTCCTTCGCCCTCGTTGTCTGTGATAACTACCTGAACCTTGCTATAATCTATGACGTTATCTCCTGAAGACATCCAGAGCACATCCATCGACATGAAAAAAGAGAATATCTCATTCAGGCAATGCCACGGATTTCCCGCGCCTTCACGCTTTACCAAGACAGCCATTCTGCTATCGGTGTCCGAACAGCTTTGGTGCTCCACAGGCATTGATCGAATCCGTGCTATGTTCAGGTGTTCGGCAATCGTATATGCTGGACCAGTTTCGTACATATACTGTGGAAAATGCGCAATTGGTGGAACGTCGAGTGCTTTTACATTTGCCTCATTCCAGTTTTGCAGGTGGCAATCCACATCAAATTTCTTGCTCTTAGGGTTGTAAATTGCTCCTCTAACTACACAGAATGAATCGGTTCTGAAGTCTGAGATCTTGGTTCGGAAGCATTCAATATCGGCAGTGCCAGGCGAGAACTTGTGTTCGCAATAGGGCATTTTGGTAGCAGCGAGGTTTTCAAGATATGATAAGCCATATATATCTTCACACTTATCGATCGTTGCATCCGCAAAATAATCTATCGGAAGCTTTGGGTGTAGGGTGCTGGTTGGTGGGGCTGTATAAACTTCTATAGACTGTGAAGTACCTGTTGGAGAGACGTTGGTTTTCTCGGATTGTGAAATACTTGTCGCTAAAATGGTATCGACTTCCTGAGATTGCGATGTACTTGTAGATAAGGGCGTATTGAGTTTCTCGGAATGTGGTGTACTTGATGGTAAAGGGACAGTGACATCCACAAATTGTGATATATTTATTGGTGAAGGAGCAGTGACAACCTCAAACTCTGATGTACCTGTTGGTAAAGGGGTATTGATATCATCAGGCTGCGATGTACTTGTCGATAAAGATATACTGATTTCCTCAGACCTCGAGGCACTTAAAGGCAAAAGGGTATTGACTTCCGTAGACTGTACGGTGCTTGAAGGTAGTGTAGCAAACACTTCCTCAAGCTCTGCGGCAATGATCATTAGCCTACCATTCATGCCCTTACAAGAGTATGACATACCCTGGGTTGTCTTAGAGATCACATCCTCCTCGACCACTATAGCTCCAGTAACGACTTCTAACGCAGCATCATTCGGTACGACAGGTGTAAGTGCAAAAGGCTCGACTTCGAACTCACGAACAGCATGCAAACTCCAAAAAGTATAGAAAATGATTGTAGAGAAAAATACCAGGAGAGCGATCCTTCCAACCTTTGAGGACTGTACAGCGTGAACCATCGCTGAATCCGTGAAAAGCGACGAAAATCAAAACAAAAGAAAGTGCCACAATTACCGTTTTGAAAAGTGCCATTGCTCCTCTTCAAATATGTCACCTCCTTTTCCGCCCCCGCTGGCTGGAAATATCAAGCTTGGACAGCATCTAAATTAGCCTCCACCTTGGGGATATGTTTTAAATGTTCAAGCTGAAAAGGTGAAGGATTGAAGGGCTAGGCTTCTGGTCAGCTCTGTGTAAGGCACTGGGCTAAGCCGTCTCGACGGCATGGTCTTAATACGGCCTAGCCTCAGGAGTTTACGAGAATAGAATTGGGGTCCTCGATGTGGACATTATGAGGCTGAGAGCACGGTGTCAAAATTGTATCAGTGCGTATAGTGGACTCAACGCTGGAACGCTGAGGGTTCCCATCGCCTGACTTTGCTTTACTGTACGGTCGATAAAGTGCGGCGTAGTTCAGTAAAAGTCATGATCTAATTGCGGAGTAATCGATGTTGGAGAGTGATGCGCACTGTTCACCAAAGCCAGAGTCAAAGATTGTAGCGTCCCATTAATGCCTAATTTGTAAGGCTTTTTATTATTATTCTATATGTGAATGTTCCTGCTGAATATGTTATCTTCGCGGTATAGATGATCGATTTGTCCACAATCCAGAGCATGATCTATACTTCAATACCTTTATTTTACTTTGGTGTCTGAGTTTCTACATCACATAGTTCCTGAATATTGTTAAAATGGTTCAGCAGGTCATTCTATATTGTGCTATTTGCGGATGTCGGATCAAGCCTACCAATGATATCTACCATGACGGCGCAGAATCCGATCTCGAATTTACAAAGAAGACAGCCGTGAGCCATTCCTTACTGTCTGAATAAGTAACGATTTCCCCCTCTGACTGAGTTTTGTAGTGGTTGTTCGAAGAACCTCAAGTCCTCCTTGGCCCATTGGCTGCCACGTGAGTTTCATTGAATCTTAATCCTTATGAAAGGGCAGATATCATAACTCTGATGAATATGTGCAGGAATAAATTCGTGAACATTGCAGAAGATCCACAAACAGGCTTTGCGACACATTGTAGGTGGCAGGACGAACAAACAGTGCAGGTCTCAGGACACCAAGTACCTGTGTATGAGGAATCTCGCCGTTTCCATAAGCATATATTCTTTCCCACACATCCTGTATGTTTTTCAATCGTGCAGAGAGTACTCAAAGGGCGCGAGGGAAGGAACATTGATTGGATTCCCAAATCATTGGCTCAGTTCCACCTAGCCCTTTGCCAAGAGATTAGAAAAGACTGGGCCGACCCTGCATATGACAGTCAGATGAACTTTGACGTTCTGAGCTTGAGATGGAGGAGAGAGGACAAATATCTTGGTGCAGCTGACTTCTCCCAACTTGGCCGCTCTGGTGGATTTAGTCTTGCTGGAGAGTGGAAAGTAAGCGGTAAACCCATAATCTATTTCAACCACTCACATCTAATTCCGCAGTACTTAGAGATGGACCCGTACGGAGATGGGGACCTGACGATACCTTTGCTTTCTGGACTTGTACCCCTTTCATCTTCTGATAAGCTTTCTGCATTTCTGAAGCCGGCAACAGATACAAAGATCTGTACAGCTACACCTTTCGAACGATTGCCTACAGAGATCATAAAGCATATTACCTCTTTTTTGACAACTAGCACGACTTTGTTGCTTGCTCAAACAAATAAGACGATATCCAAAATGGTGCTGGGTGATTTCGGCTCTACGTTCTGGCGCGAACAGCTCTTGGAGGGCAGGCTGTTCCCATTCTTCGATAAGCGTGACGTGGATGCCAATCGTTGTCGAAGATACCAGCGGGAGACGCAACAAGGTATAGTTACAGAATGGGACTGGAAATCACTTGCCAAGGCACTGGGTTCGTGGACAACCCCAGTGTTAAGGTTGGACAACGATGATGAGGACAATACGACACCCATGGGATTGTGGAAAACACTCCCTTTGGGCTTTCAAAATAGGAGACGGATATATGAGCTTGCCATGACGGTTGAGAACTCTTGACTGTCTTCGATGGTTTTTAGACATGGGTAAGAGGAGATCTCGAGAGACCATATTTACATTATGAATAATATATATACTTGACTTGACCAGGTCATAAGAACCTGCTTGATGTTTTCGGGTCTTGTCATGTTGTAATTGTAGTAGATGCATATGGGTACAGCGCGATCCAATATTTTATCATACTACTATTATAGACCATATTATAAATCTTAGTACGTATTATCTGATAGCAGGCACTAGACTGACACCCGGGAAGCGTTTGAACATTCTTCCTTGTCATTGTAGCAGTTTCTCTTTGCAGCATTATTCTTCCCACACCTATAGTAAAATATAATGTCTAGAAACCTAGCTGGGATTCAAGACATTAATCAGAGATGCTGTTAAATGGACATCTGCAGATACTCATAATTATAGTTCAGAACATGTCACCCGCATCTTAGAATCCCACCACACACATCATAGCTCGGTTCTCTTGTACATAAATTCCTCAATAAATAAATCTATTGCACACTCTTAATATGCGTAATCGTATCCGAAATAAATTCCTTCGCCTGATCCAACGCCTCGTCCATATGCATGAATGGATGTGGCACGCCGGCGAATCTCTTCAAAATAACTTTATTCCCTGCCTCCTCCAATTTCTTCGCATATGCTTCCCCTTCATCACGCATAGGATCACAATCCGCCGTCATTATAACAGTCAGACTTGCAAGACCCTTGCAGTCCGGCGCCTGCATCGCATCCTTAAACCAACTGACATCCTTCTCCTGCTCGGCGCGCACCGCCGGGTCTTTGGAAAGCGACTCCCACTTAATACCATCAAACCACTTCATGCGCGCCCAGTTAAGTGTCGGTGCGAACTCACACTCCTTGACGGATGGATACGATGAGTCAGCCGCTGTAGGTACAATCGAAATGTCTGCAATTTGTGGTGTGCCCACGACGACGGCTTTAATTGGGATGCCAGCATCACGCGCCAAGTGGTCGCATATCAGGGCGATGTTTGCGCCCGCGGAGACGCCGCCTAAAGTAATGATTTCGGGGTTGATGTCAAATGTGGTCGGGTGAGAATAGACATATTGTAGGGCAGAGAAGCAGTCGTATATACCCGTTGGGTAGGCGTATTCTGGAACCAGGCGGTAATCTACGTCGACGACTACAACAGAGGCGGAAACGCAGATGTGGCGGAGGATGTGTGATTCGGTGTCTAGATCACCAAGTCCCCAGCCTACAATTTTCATTGTCAGTCTGGTGTTCGAAGCCCCAAAAAAAAGTCTCATAGGAGGGACTTACCGCCGCCGTGGAAATCAATATGGACCGGCCATCCATTCGCCGGTTTCTCACCCTCAGGAACATACACGCGGATAGCAATATCCCCTGGGTATTTTGACCAGCCCGGTACTTTCATGTCCCATTCTTTGGCACATGCTGGTGCAGGCGCTGTGCCGTATGCATAGAGTCTGGAGTATACTTTTCGAAGGACGGCAAGATCAATTGGCTTATTTGGCGTGTTTGCGACGTGCTCATTGTAGAGCTTTATGAATTTTGGATCGAGTTTCGGGAGAAGGTCTGGGTGAATTGGGTTCAAGGCTTCATGGCCTTTTTCTCCGGCTGTGGACATTTTGAATTGGTTTAGAAAGAGCTACGAGGAAAAGGATGTTCTGAGTGCAAGTGTCGAAGACAGAGAGGTGGGAAAACAAGTAGGGATTTGCAGGAAATGAATGAGATAGATGGGGATAAGTGAGATCTGTGACTTATACAATGAACATGGAGTTGCTTCTCTGCATGATGAATTATAATTGATGCATAAGGAAAGACACAAATTGACTTTCGACAGTTGAAAGTGGTGAAGACAGTCGATGTGAATTCCACCCCACCATAGATACTCCGTCGCATCGCGGTGCGTCGCAGCTTTTATCGGCCTAGATCAGGTAATGTGGGGTGCACTTATTGCGCGGATTTTAGTGGAAGGGGTGTGCTTTCCGACGGTAGCATTAGCGAGCACTTAGTGACCTGCACATGTAGAGGACCCCTAAGTTACAGTTTATCACCAGTGCCGATACTGTCCTAAACATTTCCATGACATTTCGATCGGACAATGCAAAGTTAATCTGACCTGAGATCTTCGAAATCCCGTCGCAAATACCATAGAGATGTCAGAGGAAAGTTACCAGCAAGAATATCTAGTCATAGCAAATGGATAGTCAATAAAGTAAAGTGCTCTTATTCACCTATCTCTAATCTCATCTCTCTCGTTTCCTTTCATTTTCAACAGTATTCAAGAAAGCGGCCTCAATTTCTCTCTATATACTGTTGCATTGTTTCTAAATACTTCCATCATCTTACCTTTCTATCATCAACATCAAATTCACTCTCAAATGTCTCCTCTTCCCTCAAACTCTCGTATCCTTGTAACCGGAGCAAATGGATTCATAGCAGCGCACTGCATCGCCTCCCTCCTTTCCCAGAACTTCCAAGTGGTAGGAACTGTCCGCAGCTCTTCGAAGGCCGCTCAAGTACTCGCCCAACACTCTCACAATCCTCTTCTCACCCTCGCAATCGTGCCGGACGTAACCGATCTCCACGCCTTCGACGACGCAATCGCTTCCTGTGACGGAGTACTGCACCTTGCTGCACCGTTCGGCTACAGCTACACAAACTTCGAGACTGAACTCTTGATCCCGAGTATAAACGGCACAAAAGCCGTATGTCTAGCTGCATCACGGACCGAGAGCGTCAAGCGTGTGGTGATTACGTCCAGCTTTGCGGCTGTCTTTGATGCTGCGAAGGGCGCAGCGCCTGGGAAGGTTTATGCAGAGGAGGACTGGAGTCCGCTTACGTATGAGGATGGTGTGAAGGCACCAATAACACCAATTGCATATCGTGCGAGTAAGGTGCTGGCGGAGAAGACGGCGTGGGAGTTCGTAGAGAAGGAAAAGCCGGTGTGGGATTTGGTTACGTTGTGTCCTGGTATGGTCTTTGGGAGTCTACTTCCTGGAACTATCAGCTCTTTGCAGCAGTTGAATACTAGTAATGGGATTGTGTGGGGGTTGTTTGATGCTGAGAAGGTCCCGGAGACGAAGGCACCCAGTAAGTTGATTCTTTTAGTACACTTGTCACATGAATAGTGGCTGACTTCTTCGCAGTATGGACATCTGTTGTTACACTGGCAGAGGCACATATTGCGGCTTTGACGTCTGCTGCGGCGGGTAATCAGCGCTTCTTGGTGTGTAATGGAGATTTCGATAATCAGAAATTGGCAGATATTATTCACGCCTCTACTAAGATTCCTCACTCAGCCAAGACGCGTGTACCTCTGGGATTCCCAGGAGATAGACTTAAGGGGAAGGTATATTCAGCGGATAGTAGCAAGGTCCAGAGGGTTCTTGGTCTTGACTTGAAGGCTGAGAGCTTGGAAGGGACTGTTGAGGGGCTTGTAAATCAATTGTTGCAGCTCGAGGAGCAGAGTAGAGTTTGAACTCCATAACGTATATAAATTCCAATATACGTATGACTTAGCTCTTGGCAATTGTCCCTGATAAATTGAGCAATAAGGTTGAAACTGTGCTTATATATCATTTATCATAATGTTCGTCAGCGGCCGCAACACAAATACGCAACTCACCCAATGAGCCAGTTAACACTAGGACGCTTATTTCTGGGATTCGCATTGTACACCTATCTCGAGTCATGGTTTTGCTGTGATCTTCCATAGTCTGCTTGTGGTGACAATAAGGTGGATGGTGACGGTATATTTAACCTCAGAGGGCAGCTAAGTGACGAAGCAGCATGGCTTGGTGTGTCAAATAGATTCCCAACTCTGGGCTTCTGATTTGAGAATGCTTCGAGAACATATACACAACATACATGGCTTTAATGTTACGGTTTGTGTATCTAAGTGATATCAAGGTTACGAAAGTAAAATCTTGTTTTAGGATTCCAAGTTAAAGAGTATCATAATCTATCATAATCTATCATGAAGTACTAATAACATCCTTGACATGCTGAACCATATCATAACCACAAACCTCTTCAATAGTCAATTTTCCAGGTCGCTCCAAACCCGTACTCCACCCAATTCTCTCACTCAGATCCGTCCTTGCTTTCGCACTAGCAACTTGCACTCTCGTTGCCCTCGTCTTTCTTACTATCTCATATCTCTCTAACGCCCGTCTAACATCGCCATCCCAATTCTCCTTATTAAACAATAGCCCCAGGGCCGCCGCATCCTCAATAGCTTGACAGAATCCCTGACTCTGATCTGGCAGCATAGGATGAGCAGCGTCTCCCAAAAGGCCCACAACACCCTGCTGCCAATATGGATATTCCTCATGAACATATAACCTCCACATCTTGATATCCTCCGCATTCAAGAACAGCTTCTTAATCCTGGGATCCAAGCCAGGGAACGTATCAACGAGTTCTTGCGGCGTAGCCTCAATGTTCCATCCATTCTTATCCAGGCCATTATGCGCCGCAGGATAAAAACAATAGCAAGAAACAACCTCGTTGTCATGACATCCCGACATCACAATCTTGTTGATCCCATAGCCGCCCCAGAACTCAATAGCGTTGTTAGTCAGGAATTCCTCGAGGCCTAATTCCCGCAGTTTGGAAGCGTTAATGATGCACCGGTAGCAGCACGACTCCGACGGCGTGATAGAAGGTGTGATGCCAATCGCGGTGCGTGTGTGGCTGCGAATGCCGTCCGCTGCGATAATCAGGTCGGCAGTGGTGTGTACGCCGTTCTCAAATGATATGGTGCCAGCGGTAGAATCCACAGTCACGGCTTTGTGATTGGTGATGATCTTGCACGGCACGCCGTCTCCATCCTCTTGCTGGACGGTACGAAGCAGCGCTTTGTGCATGTCAATGCGGTGGAAGTTATAATATTCCTACATGACAGTTAGTGACTTCCTACTCGTACAGAAATAGCAACAAAAAAGTTATGCGTATATTCTGGGGGGACCTACAGAGCCAAATTTCGCCTTGTAATCACCCAGTCCATACTCGTTCTTCACCTCGCCGCTCTCCCAGTCATGCATGATGAGTCGTTGGAGAGTGACTGGCTTCACTGACGCAACATCTACCTCCCATCTCTCTATCCAGCGAGATCCATTTGATGCCACGGATAGAGAAGCGCCTACTTCACCGGCAAAATCGTAGCGTTCGTAGACAGTGACATTGTGGCCTGCTCGGCGCAGAGATAATGCTGCGCAGAGGCCGCCGAGGCCTGAGCCTATGACGGCGACATTCAAAGGCTTGAATGGCCGGTCAACTGATCCCATGTCGAAAGTCGTTTAGTATAACTTTGAGGTTGAGAAAGCGTAAGAAAAGAATTGGAGTAGATGAGAAGGGAAGACTGATAAAAGGATATGAATAATTGTATGTCTGCTTCTTATCTATTTCATATGCTCTACCCTGATCATTCTACCTTATAATAAAGTCTTCAATCCTGCGCCCTTCGAATATCGACGGGATGATAAGTCATCATGCAATTTCTATCATCCTATTCCTTATCGGCCTTTGCTTATATGATAAGCCTTCCTTGATTAGCAACTGTGCCATGTTCGTGGTTGCGCGCGGGAAAGTTTTCGAGATCGTGTGAGTAGATGCGACGGCGGGATGGCTTTGCGACGGCTATCCAGCTAAGATATTTAGTTCGGGATATGGACGTGTGGATGCTGACTACTTTAGTTAACGGGGAACGTGTGGAGCACTTTCGATCCGGTTCAGCAACCTATCATACTGTTTCTAACACTGGAATAAGTGACTATATGGAATCATAGAGTATCGTCCAGCGCTCTTAATAGGAAACAAGATCATGGAATATCTGAGCCTTTTTCTCTGGAGGAAATCAAAATCACACAAATTTGGCCAACATCTTTGGAGTCTCCTTATTAATTGGTTGAATAAGCACTAAAAAACTAAGAACTGTGCCGAAAACATAGCCAGAATTCTATGAAAACATATTCTATCCGTAATCTTATGCATAGATGTCATCAGCCATGATACAGTAAACTCATTTCTTCACCTCCTCGCCAGGCTGTAAAATTTTCGCCCTCTTAGTGACCAAAGGACTATCCGGCTTGATTCCATTCAAGTCATGAGCATCGAGACAAGCCTGCCTACTCAAAAGAACAGCGTCATGTGCTCTTAGTCTCATCTCGTCCTCGAACGCTCGTATGCCTTCCTCTTGCGAACGTTCGCCATTGTAAATGGCAATGAGCTGCTCAGCCAGTCGTGCAGCATCAGTCATTCCGTGATTTGCTGCTTCACCACGATCTACACATATCAGCTCATATCCAACATCTGGGTATGCTTAGTAACTTACACATAGTCATTGCGTGAGCAGCATCGCCGACAAGCGTTACTCTTCCTCCATTGGATGGCCACTCAAGAGTAGGCCAATCCTGCAATTTGAGCTCCAAGACCTCACTGTTATCCGGAATCTCCTCGATTGCCCTCCTCAACCGAGCTTCGAGTGGCTTAGCCAGTTCCTTCATCTTTCGAACCCTACCCTCATTGCTCTCCGGTACCTTGTCCTCGGGCGATTTGACTATCCACGATAAATTGATTTGTCCTTCATAATATTCGTCTTCTCCAGATGAGCCGTTCACCTCGGGAGTCGATAAAATAGAGAACCAAAGAAACGTGCCAGTGTCGGGATGGCAGCCTTGGAAGAGCAGGGGATCAATCTCTCGCAGCGGCTGCACTTGAGCAGGAGTCAATTTCATCGTCACGCCCATAAATCTTGCTGGCAGCTGATACAACTTCCCAAGCTCTTCTCCGACCAAGAGTCGGCGTGTCATACTGTTGCTCCCGTCGGCTCCCACCAACATTGAGCCCTTCGTTGTCGTCCCATCAGTAAATGCAACCTGCACTCCGTCTCCCTCAACCTCAAACCCACTAATACGCTTCCCCCATTGCACATCCAACCCTTCCGCTAACAGCGCCCGGAACTTCAAACGGTTGATCCTCAACCTTTTGTTCGGTGGGATGATATATTTCGGTTCCGCAGTTGCAAGGTCTAAGAAAAGGAAACGTCCAGTGTCCTTAATACCCTGTTGAGGATCGACTTGTATGGTTGCGAGACGTTCGAATAGTGCTGGGGGCAGACATGCTTCCAATGCTGGCAAGGCCCAGTGTATTGTGATTCCCCAGCCCTTGGCTCGCTCAATATGCGTGTCGCGCTCGTAAATCTCGAAAGGGATGTTCTGCTTTTTAAGATATTGGGCGAGACAGAGTCCAACGACTCCAGCTCCGACGATGATCACTGGTGCGCGTGGAGCCATTCGATTGCAATGTAGAGAACAAGTATTAGTATCTGTGTACAGTCAAAAAAGAATAAGATAACCAAAGATTTCTCGACGGATATTAGATTCGTATCACAGTGTAATCTGGAGCTATTTGTTTTTTTATTTGCGATTCATGATGTAGAGTGATAATATGTCGAATCCTAGCAGAAATATATCATGCGATACAAACAAATAGGTTCATTTCCCAGCAGATATTCTGTATGTTATCATCAACATGGTTCATAGTTGCTCCGACGCATCTGAAATGTAGCATACCCTCATCCGACTGGTTGATCGTCAAAGATGGGGGCTTGTTGAAGAGGAGTTGTACGAGGAAAGGTAAATGTTGAGGTCTGAGGCAACACCGTCGGTAAGTGGCTACCATTTGATAAGGCTTTAGCGTCTCTGGGGGCCGCTGGTGCCCCCAAGTGTCCCTAAAGATAGTCGGCCGATACCCTGTCGGTGCTGATAACCGGTAACGAAGCTCAACTGCGTGCGCTCCAAGAGATACTAGTCGAGTATATGATCCATAATGAAAGGAGATCCACCCTCAATGATGCTCACTTAACAAAACATCACCACTTTAGTCATTCTTTTTCACAATTCATAAGTCAAGTCATTCGCGGCGGACTAAGGTGCGACGGCTTAGTATTGTACCATTCATTGCTTGATTTACATCCCTCTATGGTCCAGGCGTGTGATCAGTGCTTCACCATCGTCAGTACCAATCTTGTCGTGTCAGATCACCGAACATGGCCGTTTCTTTCTGTGGGGATTGAGGAGCGACTGACTTGGAATTTGTGGAACAGAAACAAAAATGTGATGGGGAAAGTCCCTGTGGGCGCTGTAATCGTAAGAATCGAAGCCCTGACGCGACACTGCAGTGTGCTTCCTCATCTATTGATGTGCTTATGTTGCTGTAGGCCTTGGATTGGGATGTGCTCAGCGTCAAACTATAGGTCGAAAACGTCGTCTTTCCCAGGTCAGTGGTCTCTATGATGTGATGTATATTTGATGCGGGGTGAAGGTTGATTGTGACCTTAGAACGAATCAGTTCAGGACGGCGACAATGTCATCGAGCAGCCAAAACAAAAATATCGAGCTGCTAATGTCAGAAGAGATCGAACTGGGTGCGATACCTGTAAGAGAAGGTTTGTCAAAGTCGCATAGATAGTGGAACGAAGTCTAACTATTCAATTACCAGGAAGAAGAAATGCGATGAGTTGAAGCCTAAGTGCTCCGACTGTCAACGATTAAATCTGCCATGCGTACGATCCTTAGCCGTACGTGCACGTCGAGACGACTCACAACCTCCGCCACCCGTTGTTGCTTCTCCAGTTAGCTCGGTTTCACAACATCCAGAAGAAGGATTGTATCAGTCGACACCTCGCTCTCTTGGGGATAGCCCATCTCCCAGTACTGAGCTGGTGCTACTAACACATGCAGCGGAAGCTACTCAGCCAAGTCCAATATATCAATGGTTGATTAGCGAGGATATCACAGGAGTCAGTGATGAAATTGACCGTTCATACATCACGGATGATTCTCTGGGACCATCTCACCATAGCAGTCCCGAGTTCATCCAAACTTCAGATCCAAATGTTATACTCAACAAGGATACCAATTCCTATGCTCGTTGGCTCCCTTTTCATCCCATGTCGGTCCCTTACAGCTTGACTGTTTCACCCTTGGACTCACTCACCAACAAACATGATCAACATTTATTTCGACATTATACCCAGATTGTATCCAGGTCTTTAAGTATAGCCTCGGGGGCCGACTCAAATCCCTTCTTAAGAGAAGTAGTGCCACTGGCCACTGAATCGCCTGCTGTCATGGGAGCTCTTTTAGCATTGAGCTCAATTCATCTAAAGTATAACGGGGGATATGAGGAGCTTGTGCAAAGAGGTCTCAATCGACAAATTCAAGGTATGATTGACTGCAGAAAGACATTGAGATAAAACATTTTAACAACCATGCAGCGATAAGTGCTTTGAATAATCTAATTGCACTGGGGTCTTCCAATAGCCTCTTCAAAGTTCATGCATTAGCAGCCATTCTTCTCTTCTGTATAATTGATATTCGGGAAGGGAACTCCTCAAGATGGAGCTGGCACATTGCTGCTGCAAAAACAGTTGTTGCATCTGCCAATGAATCCCCAGAATCGATGTTGTCACACACTTCGTCATGGCTCTTCCTACTCGATATATTTGAATACGTCGACTCAGTCATAACAATAAGCAAATGCAAACCCCCATTGATCGACCACGAAAAGCTACGTCCCGAGGATGAAAGCGGCTCTAACATCACATCGCCTGGGAGCTATCTCTCTATCTCATCACCGCGCCAATACAACGCAACATTCGGTGTAGCACGACCACTCTTCCGCCTGATCGGCCAGATTTCCGCACTCTCCAGTCGCCGTAAACATCGTATAAAACCCCTCTTCGATGAGAAATTCCGCAAAATAGCCGCAGACATCGAGGCCAAGCTGCGCGCCTGGATGCCGCCCACAATAGATGGCACATCCTCCTCATCGACCACGCCATCAAGCTCACAGACCGTCTTCGAGAATAACGTCCAAGAGGCGGCACACGCTGCGGTCGCGATCAAATGGGCCAGTATCCTCCGCCTACACCAGATCGTCGATGGCTATGCGCTCCCGCATCCCGTGCCGAGCCGCTGTCTCCATGAAATCCTCACACATCTGCAGCATATCCGTGTTGGCAGCGCCGTGGAGAGCCTGATGGTATTCCCGCTCATCATGGCGGGCTCGGTGGCACTATCGAAGGCAGATCGCATGACCATTCGGAGTCGTTGGTTGATCATTGAACGTACCATTGGCTTTGGGAATATCTCGAAGGGAGGCAAGATGACGGAAAAGGTCTGGGAGGCAATGGATCAGGAGATGAATTCCGAGTCCGGAGAGCCTGGTAGGGTAAGTGTTAATTGGGCTTCTATTCGTTGGTACGAGTACGGGGATTTTGTTATGTTTTGAGTGGGGGTGTATATCTTTAGATCTGTGAGGAGGTGCTTTATATGTATTGTAATATGTTATTGATTCTTTATTCGGTGGATATAATTCGAAGGAATTGCATACATCCATGCTTCACTAGGTCAAAGTACGGCTTTAGAGTTGCAATGAGATAGGATAATTAGGATGCTAATCTAGGATTAACAAAGCATTGTGTCCAAGCGCGAGCTAGTGTGTAAAATTATCACAATACTTAGTTGACCAGCAGCCCGGGATGCCATTTCTGGAATGCGGGGTCTCCAGGTAGCAAACGCGGGGTGCCGCAACTCAATCTTATCCAAGTAGATTCGACGCTATTGTGTAGTAACTCAAAGAGGAGCAAAACGCCACCCGTACGGAATATGAAAGCAGTAGTTTTCTATGGATGGTTCAGCACCAGCTCATTACGTACCATGAGATTATTCTATCTAGCCTTATCCTTAGCCCAGATGACGACCATGAGGGGTGCGAACTACCCCACCCCTCACGCGCCTTCTATAAAGCGTGATATAGTCGCCTGTTGTACAATCAGTCCACTTCTTCAGCCCCCAAAAATAAAGGCGCTCTTTATATAAATACCGTATCTGGCGATAGTATTATATCTGCGATTTTGTGCCGCTATGGGAGACATTCAAGAGACAATGCGCGCCGTGCGCTTCCACGGCCAGCGGGATATCCGACTCGAGAGGATTCCCGTACCACCGAAGTGCAAGAAGGGCCAGGTGAAGGTATGCTTTCGCAGTCCAAATAAACCCACTTTTCACGGCGAATACTAAAATCTGCAGGTCAAACCAGCATTTGTGGGCATCTGCGGAACAGGTGAGCCCCGAATTTAACCCATATGATAACTGCTGGGAATTTATTGACTCTTGCGAGATTTGCATGAGTACCTCGGCGGTCCGAGCCTCTGCCCCTCACATACGCCACACCCGATCACAGGCGAGAAGATGCCCCTGACGTTCGGGCACGAGTTCAGTGGGACAGTGGAGGAGGTCGGCGAGGGCGTTACGGATGTGGAGGTTGGGGATCATGTTTCCGTGCGGCCTATCATCTATGACGGGACGTGTGGGGCATGTTTGGACGGGCATATAAATTGTTGCTGGCAGTACGGCTTCATAGGACTGAGCGGTTTGAGCCCATAATCACGTGCACGTATACAATCGCTGACTTGAGAAGGCTGGGGTGGTGGCCTGTCAGAGCATGTAGTTTGTCCGGCAAGCGCAATCTTCAAGTTGCCGGCATCTGTGCCGCTGGATCTGGGAGGCAAGTTCTCGACCCCCTTTCTCACCGTCTAGTTCTGACTTGTCTTAGCTCTCGTCGAGCCGCTGGCCGTCGGCTGGCATGCCGTCAAGCTCAGCGGTATTCAAGCAGGTGAGAGCGCATTGGTATTAGGAGGTGGACCCATCGGCCTGTGTCTCGTGCAAGCGCTACTCGCGCGTGGGATATCCACAATCATCGTATCAGAAGTAGCAACGAAGCGCAAGCAGTTTGCGCGTGACTTCGGTGCTCATCACGTTATCGACCCGACCAAGGAAGACGTCGTGAAGCGGTGTCGCGAGATCTGCGGGTCAGAGGGCGTGCATTACGCTTTCGATGCCGCTGGCGTGCAGGCTGCTGTCACTACGGCTTGTTTGGCGCTCCGGGTGAGGGGTACCATGGTCAATATTGCGATCTGGGAGAAAACCATGACGCTTGTGCCTAATGATTGGATTTTTAAGGAGAGAAAGTGGATGACTTCTGCAACGTACCAAGGGGGTGATTTTGAAGAGGTTATCGAGGCTATTGCTACGGGTAAGTAACGATAAGTGCTTCTTGATCACATTGCTGACAGTGTCATGGCAGGTAAAATAAAGCCAAGGAATATGATTACGCTGAAGATTGCTATGGATGAGGTGGAGGAAAAAGGGTTTAAGACTCTGATTGAAAATAAGGATGACCATGTGAAGATCCTCATTGAGGTCTCTTGAAATGGGAATTGTAATGACCTTCGTTTCATTGTATACGATTTAGGCTATTTATCTTAATTTGTCAAAACGTAATGTCCACATAACTTATACATACTCAGTAACTTTTGAAATCGAGCTAAGCTTATACATATGAAGACTCTTAACATGAGGGGGCAAATGTTCTCAGAACTCACCACCATCTCATGACAGAAAAAGTCCTGGAAAATGAGACGTATGCCCAAAAAGTACGCTACTCGATCGAAGAAATACTTGAAACCACCCGTTATCCATATCAATGTGTTTGCAGCGAAATCCAGTTTTTCATACGTAGAAGAGTCCTGCCGTTGGAAACCCCATTGATATATCATTGGTGAGAGGTGGCTCCTTGACGCCACACAATCATGTCTAAAAGAGAAGAGAGAAAAGGATAAAAAGGGGAGAAGAGCAGGAAGGGTAATGAAGAAGAGGAATACGAAATGCGAGATTGTATGAGGCTTGAGAAACAAAACTATAATCAAAATCAAAGAGTCGTTCATTATCATGAATTTCATAAAATCAAACCGGTCTATACAGCTCTCTCATCCGCACTATATACAAAACGTAAGCCACGGTATCCACAGGGGTATTAAATATTAACATTATGACTCGCACGCTGGACACTCACAGCTCAGTCTTCCTCTCCTGCACAGGCCCTTTATTCCTCAAGTTCTCCAGCCTCTTCTCCGCCTGCGCCAGGCTCGGGAAATAACCCTCAAGATCCATGTACTCTCCAATAAACGCAATGATAAGCCTCGCCCAATCCTCCACGGTTGGCGCATCTAAGTGCTCGCCATCATCGTCCAATTGATGCCATACACGCGGAAATGGCGCAGGGATGATATGCAGGATCTCAACGCCACGCGCCATGAACGGGATGTGGTCGTCCTGCACCACGCTGCCAAAGTGCGTGCGCTCCGTATCGCCGAGGAAGACACCGGTGGGGTTGATGTTTGTTTTCTTGACCGATGAGCCGAGCAGTGAGAGCGCACGGCTGCGGCTTTCGAGCATACTAAGGGCGCGGTAGGCCCAATGCGTGGTCCTGAAGAAGGAGGGAACGCGCGGGTCGGCGCCGCCAAGGAGGTCGAGGAGGAGGAAAAGGGAGATCGAGGAGATGGGTGTGTGATATGTCGAGAGGGCGGGGTATGCGCTTGATTCCCACTCGCTCGCAAGTGCTCTGTTATATCATCAGCAATGCCCAAAGTGCAGCCCAGCTAATCTACCTACCTCGAGCCATACAACGAGTCACTATCCGTCCACGTCTCAAACGCCTCCTCGCCATCCAGAAATAGGATCTGAATACCCTCACTCTCATCCAGCAGATCCGCAGCGCCGTCGGCAGCCATAGCATTCCACTTGGCCGTCAGCGCTTCTTCGACGCTGCGCGCAGCATGCAATAGCATTGCGCATGGCGCCGCACTGTCTGTTGCGCCGATGAAGCCCTGCGGATTGATCTTGCTATCATAGTGGGCAACGAGCGTCAGCCGGCTTGTCTCGCCTGGCTGCGCCCAGGGCGGATCGCGCGATGCAATAAGGTTGCGGAAGGGAATCTGTCGGTCACCTGTCATAGGTGTCTTCGACGTCGAGTTCTGCCATTCTAGCTTCCAATTCGGGAGCTGTGTACGGAAGAAGTTCACGAAGTGTTCTTGTACGTTTTCAATTCCGGGAGTGCCTGGTACACGGGGGATCAGAATGGGGGCCAGCAGGCCACCGGAGTGGATGTTGAAGTCTTCGCCAGCGGCGGGGATGCTGCGAAGGGTTGTGTCGGATATGGGGCTGTATGCAACAACGTGGAGGACGAGGAGGCAGAGGAGGGAGATTAATGGCCGAGCGAATTGCAGAGATGCCATTGTCATTGCCATTGCAATGAAACTATATCAAAGGATCGGCAATCCTTGATGACTTTATATAATCGCCCGAGGTATCATCGTCTGTGAGGTCTGAAAGGTGAAAGGTGAAAGGAGCACACTCTGGTCGACAATAGACTGTCGCGCATGGGTGGAGTCTGGGGTTTAAGGTAAGGTGTTTGAGTGCGGCTAGGACACGGGTACGGGGCGGCCGCATGGCGCTTGCTGGGTTATTTCGGGAGTCGGGCCTTGTCCGTTAAGATTTCCTGAGACGAAGAGGAAGCTGCGAAGTCACATGTTCTACAGACAACTCTGTACCAACAACGGACTCCTATTGCGGCAAAGGCCAATTGATTGTAATACATAAAGGAGTCATGGTAGTCTAAGCCGACTCAGTTGCGCCAATGTTTCCCCTCCGTCTATCCACATCGTCCTTGCGACCCTTCCTCCAAACAGCAGGGCGTATTCGCCATGCTGGTCTCCAGGCGCAATGCCGGCCCTCACTCGTAAAGCCCATGTCTATCACCGCACACTTGCGAAATGTGAGCAATACCAAGGCCCCAAAGACCGTGTCAATACCCCCAGCGCCAAAGGCTCAGAATGAGAAGAAATCATGTTAGCAATTCCTGCATAAATTATTTGGGGTGAAAAGAGCTGATGTCAAGACAGTTTTATATCCCGAGCAACTTCTCATCTATCATGCGGGAACAGGACGCACAGTATTCATCGGATGCTTGAAAGTCACAACGCTCTTTGTATTCGCATTCTTCGCACTAGTAGTGACTCCAACATATGCGTCAGCGCCCGACGTACCATATTGGATGGTGCCAGCAGGTATGTATCCGTCAGCATCAACACTTGACCACAACCCACGCAGACCCCCTTTCCACGCTCCAAAAGCCAAGCTTCCAATGTCCTCAACCAACAACAACCCCAACAACCCATCCTAACACCCCCTCACAGTCCTCCTAACCGGAACAATCCCCCTCCTCTTCGTAGGCTACACAACCGCGCCCTTCGTAACCTACATCCACCTGCACCTGCCGCCCTTCGCGCGCCAATCCAAAGCCCTGCTGGAGCGTTACACCAAGGCGCTCCCAAAGGACGCCATCATCGACATCACAACCATGTCGCACCTGGGCCGGCCGCGCGTCAACCGCATGAAGGTGAGCGAGCTGTACCGCAAGGGCGGGCGGCTGGGCATCGCGAACTACGCGCGCGACACGGCGGCCGAGAATGCGCGGCGGCCGTGGTATCTGGGGCGGCTGGTGGGGCAGTTTGGCATCAATAGCGGGGCGAAGCTGGCGAGTGGTGCGGGGGCGGGGAAGACGAGGGAGAGGGGGATTTGGGAGATTATCGAGAAGTCGAAGGTGGGGACTGAGGTCAAATAGTGATTGGGTAGAGCATGGAGTAGTTATTGTGAGCGAAGAGGGGGGGGATCACCAGTGTAGGAAGTCATCAATGGGCATGTTATCGTAATTTCATGTAGAAAAAACTCCGATGCATTTTATGTACTCACACAAAACCAATTCTATCAACAGAGGGCCACCCGCTGAAATATAGCAAGAAGCGTGAAAATGCTTGAAAATGAAATCGAATCTAGTTCATAACGCCGGAAAGAATCATCTCCCTCAATTTGTCCTTCTCTCCACTCTCTCCAACCATACCAGCGAAGATACCGCCAAGCTCGAGGAGCTCGCGTGGGGTACCGAACTCGCCGACCTTACCGTCGTCCATGACAAGGATCTTGTCGAAGTCACCGATGGTACTGAGACGATGTGCGATGACTATCAAGGTGCCTGTAAATGTTAGCTATGCTTACTCGATCTAGATGGGGAATAGTATAGGGAACTTACTATCAGTGAACTCCTCGCGGATACTGCGCTGGATGAGGGCATCAGTGCTCATGTCGACAGCGCTTGTGGCTTCGTCCAGAACCATGATCTTTGGGCGGGAGACAATTGCGCGCGCGAGACACAGAAGTTGACGTTGGCCTTGACTTAGGTTCAAGCCTCCCTCCGCAATGGTACTTGTCAAATCCTCGAAAATGTTAAGGTTTTCGTTCTTGGTTGTTGGATCCTCTTCTGCGGCAGTAGATGTCTCTGCCGCGGCAAAGGTCGAGGCAGCGGAGGAGTGGGGAGAAGAGATGAGATGAACTCGAGAAAGCGCATCGCGGAGCTCGGTGTCGGTGTGTTCATCGAAAGCATCGAGGTTACTGCGTACGGTTCCGGAGAAGAGGACGGGGTCTTGAGGGATAATTGCGAGGCGACTGCGGAGCTCATGGAGCTTGATCTTGGAAATATCGAGTCCATCAATGTAGACACTTCCTTGTCTGGCCTCCAGGAATCGGAACAGAGCCAGGGTCAGTGAGGACTTTCCAGCTCCGGTTCGACCCACTACACCGATGCGCTCATTGCGGGCAACGCTGAAGGTAAGGCCCTTCAAGACCGGTGGAAGCTCTGGCGAGTAACCAGCAACAAGATCATTAACTTCGAGACGACCCTCGGATGGCCAGGCAGCTGGGGGGACGGTGCCTTCGAGGGATTCGGTCGTCAAGTTCGAGTATTCGATGATCCGCTCAGCTGCATTCATGTCGAGTTCCATGTTGGCGTAATGTCTGATACTCCAGATAAGACTTCCAGTAAATTCGAGACTGAAAGCCAAAGCGAAACCAGCGAGCGAAGCATCAATGCCCTCAACGGTGATAATGAAAGCGGCAACAACGGTGGCGAAGAAAGCTCCAACCATTGACATGCGGTATCCCATCCATCTGTTGAAGAGCCATAAGTACCAGAAAGTCGTGGAGTAGTCGTCGATCTTCTGATACATTCGGTCGATGTAAATTGCAGACTTATCGAAAGCACGAATCGTTCCAACACCGGTAAGTGCGCTACCAAATTGCTCAAAGACTGGAGACTTTGTGGTACTTTCAAGACGCTTGACTTCACGAGCTCCAGCCAAATAACGACGTGCAACATGGAGGCAGACGGAGAGAAGGACAAGAGCGAGGACTATAATGAAGGGCGAGACGAGCAACCCAGCCACGACGACTCCAGCAAGTTGAATAGCACTGCTTGCCCCGAAAGCGATGTCGTGAGCAAGACGAGAATCAACGATGTTAAAATCGGCGGTGAATCTATTCAGAATTCTTCCCAATGGAACAGTATCAATCCATCGAAGAGGGGTTCGTAGGACAGTGAAGCTCAATTTCTCGAATAGCTGCTTCGAAGCTCGGATGGATCCACTGAAAATCCAGTAAAATCTGAATGTGCTGACGAGACATCCTGTCACTGACAGAGCTACATATATACTAAGATAGTAAGTGAGGTTGGAGCTTGACTCAGCCGTCTGAATCCCATTCACTGATGAGACACCCACAGGCACTTGGAGATGAGAGCTGGCCGAGAAATATTCCGAAGGAAGCGAGCGGTTGTAAGATGTTTGATAAATCATGTTGGAGAGGAAATCGGTGTGAGCTTCTTGCTCGTAACTTCCGGTCCAAAGACGCAACCACCAAGTACGAGCGAGAGTCAAGGCTTGCTGGCCAAAGAAGACGACAACAGCCAATATCCAGTACGGCCATCCACCGCTAGATGCCAAATATCCAAAGTAGATATGCTTCTTGACAGATCCCTTTTCTCTTGCTTCATCTTCGACGAACTTGGCTGCAGCAGCCTTGGAGTCGGACTTTTTGAGAGGAGCGCCGGTACTTTCTGTTTCGCTAGATTCCTCAGAGTTAACAGCGGTGGCGTCCTCATCTTCCTTAAGAGCCTCGGAATTTTCGTGGCTCAAAATCTGCTCCATCAGTCCACCCTCTTCAAGCTCCGAAACAAGACCGGCGTTTTCGACAGTGCCCTCGCCAAGTTCAACAATGTACTTGGTCTTAGACTTGACAAGGCCAACGTGGTGAGTTACTAGAATTCGGGTTCTGCCAGCACCAAGCGGACCACAGAGAGCCTTCTCGAACAAATATCGGCCAGTAGTCGCGTCCACAGCACTGAAGATATCGTCAAGAACCAATATACCAGCACGCGAGTAGAGAGCGCGGGCAAAAGTGACTCTCCATCGCTGACCACCACTCAAGTTTATACCATTTGCTCCAATTTCCGTTCTTTCGCCATCGGTAAGCATTTCGAGATCCTTTTTGAGCGCACAGACTTCGATAGTCTTGTTGTAACGAGCCTCATCGAAAGGAAGGCCAAAGAGAATGTTATCCTTGATGCTCGCGTTCTCGATCCAAGGGATTTGAGCAACGAAAGCTACAGATGCGGGGATGATCCAGTTGTCGGCATTTGCCTTGTCGTCGTGTCGATCGTAGATAGAGGGTGGCTTTGGAACTTTGATCTTTCCAGCCAAGACGTCGACTTCACCGAGAATTGAAGCCAGAAGCAAACTCTTACCAGTTCCTGTTTTTCCAGAAATGACAGAGAGTTCATTTTCGGGGAAAGAGATGTTGATATCTCGTAGGACATATCGTTGGTCACCGTCTTTTTTCTCCTCGTCGGATGGCCATGCGATGGAGGCATTTTCGAAAGAGACGTTGGGCGCATCGACGGTGTTTACTGCGACTTCTGGGGAGTTGAGGTATTTCTCAATACGTTCTATTGAGACCCATGCGTCGATGAGATCAGTAGTAAGTTCGGGAATGACCGAGAGGGTCACTTCTAATTGTCTAAACACACCGATAGCGGTAAATGCCACGGAAGGTGTTAGTTCGCCGTAGAGAATTGCGTACACGGCCAGAGATGTAGCTGCAAGCATAATAGGGCTAGTAATCCAGCAGAAGAGAAGCATGGTATCATATACGAAAACTCTCCGTTGCTCAGCCAATTCCTTGCTTCGAACCTTTCCGATTTTTCCTTGCCATTGATCTTCCAATGCGGAAAACTTGATTTGGCGAATACCCTGCAAGGCTTCGGTAACCACGGCCATTTTGACATCTCGAATCTTCATCAGGCGATCCTGAGCTGCAGCATATCTCTTGGAAAAGTAGATGTTAAGTGGAGTGACAAGTCCCATCACTACAAGACCAGCTAACAGAGATTTCCATCCAAGAAGAGTTAACAGAAAGGCAAAGGAGACAATCAACTTGAAAAGACTACCAGGGAATTGGTTGTTGAAAGAGCAGAAGTCCGAAACTCTCTTACAGTCCACACCGATCAAGTTGACGGTGCCCTGTTTAGATTTTTGACCATCGTCCTCCTCCTCCTCCTCTTCCTTTTTCTTCTTAGCCGCAGTAGACTCGCCGGCCGGGCCAGATTCGGCATTTATTTGAGGCGCATCTCCGTCCTTGACTTCTGCCTTTTTGGCAGTCTTGCCCTTCACATCCTTGCGACGCATGGATTTTTGGAAAATGAGCGTAGAGAGTTGGGCTCTGACCGGAATGGCGAGCCCAGACCATGATATCCAGAAGAGCCATGATTCAATCCAAGATGCGGCAATGGTAATAAGACCTAATGCAACGACCCAGACCCAAGCTTCAGAGCTAGCAACTTGTCCACTCGATCTCTTTTCCAGGATCCTGAGGATTTGAAGAACCGCCCAGTTAGGGCCGAAGTTTCCGAAGGCTTGGAGGAGAGTGAGTATCCATTGGGTAGTAAGAGCTGGCCAATGGGTGACAATCACTTGAATCCAAAGTCGGCTGGATTGCTTTCTGGCAAGCCATGCTGTAGTGACATCTTTAGATCGAGTGTAGTAGTTAGGCCTGGGGAGGTCTTCGAGATCGAGAGTTTTCTTCTTACGGGCCAATTTGAGAATATTGGCGCACCAGGCTATGACTGTCAGCAGAGCCTTTCCAAGAATTCGGGGTCAATCCTTACAGAAAGAGTAGCGCCCAAAGGCCGATGCTGAATACATTCCGTCGACGGGCTTTTCATTCACGAAAACATCTGGACGTCTGGGCAAACAAGAAAATGCAATACCCGCACCTACCGAGAGACCCAGTTGCGCCACTGTAAGTGAAAAGAAGAGGATGACATCTTGAGGAGCACGTTGCTGTGACAAGATTGCGTCTTGAACGAGCAGGACCACAAACAAGAAGGTCGAAGAAGTGATGCCGTAAATTCCAAGATTATAAGCATGGACTGATCGCTTTTCCAAAGTAATGCTCAATAACTGAATGAGGAGGAGATACTGATACACATTAGCGAGGAAATTCCAACATTCAAGACATCCAGAGGGAAGAAATTGCTTCTAGTGCCTCCAGCATCAGAACTTACCCATGCGCCAGCATTCAACCAGTTATCGATGAAGCCGACATTTGAGCCACGCAACGTAGTCACGACGGCAGATGTTGTAGACACGGCGGTGCCGGCAATTGTAAAGAGAGCAATGATGATTTTGGGGATGGTCGTCGAGAATGCAGCAGTCACTTCCTCCGTACTGACACCATCTTTATCACGATAGACACTGTTTGCTGACTTTCCACGCTTCTTGCCGTGAATGAGATTTGCAGCCAGACTGGAGACTGAAGGGATTGTTGTCAAGGCTACGAGACCGAGACCTGTTGCCCCTATAGCCAATGAGACCGAAACGTTAGACATAGTAGCGGGCTTCGGATATTTCAATCATTTGGATGCAGCTCTGGTTTCTTTTACTTCTCAGCTCGAAAAGACAATAGTGCGCGGGTTGGGTGGCGAGGAGAATGGCAGGACAAGCCAGAATTGATGCTGCAAGAAGAAGAGTATTTCAGAGGACTTAAAGTATCAAAAAGGGCGTTAGGCTCTTTTTCTTTCTGTGCCACCCTCTATTGCATAGTCTATTGTGAAGGGCGCCACACAAGGGTTTGACTCAGAGGTCGGTGTTTGGTTGCTGGAAAGGGCTTCGTTTGGTACGAGGACTGGGATGTCTAGACGGGAGGCGCTTTTTGGTAGGCCCGCGATAAGAAGGGAAGTTGTATGTTGGAAAGCTACAAAGCACGTTGAGGGGAGATGCGTCTCTATTTAAAGCTCTTATGGTGCAAGAATTGAAAGATGGGGGGGACGCGTCGTTGATTTAAAAGAAGTTCAAGAGTTGGTCGTAAACACAAGCCCTCTCCGAAGTATGGTCTGTGCAAAGAGTGGAGGATGTGGATGTGGATATGGATGTGGATGAATGTATGTATGAAGGACGAATGTGATTGTTTCCGGTCAATAATGAAGATGAAGATGAAGATGGTGAGTTATGATGATGGATGATATGCTTGTATGATCGAACAGTGGTTCTGTACTCTTATTTATTTAAGAAACTCTCTCGGACTTTTGAGGATGATGAGAGAAAACGAATGTATGAAATAAAGACAGAATAAGCATGAGGCTCAATAAGTTTCCCTTTCTCTTTCTATTTTTTTTTTTCTTCTATTTTCTTTTTCTTTTTCTTTCACCTTTACAGGTGCCGTAGATGTAGAAAGCTAGCCAGCTAGTCGATAGATGCCTAGTGATAGTAGGTAGAATTACACCTTGATTATGTGATTATCAAGCTCATTGTCGTTTAAATCCCTTAGCATGGCGCTACCCGCTTCCACATGTATGTATGTATGTATGTATGTACATATGTATGGACGGTACATACATATTTCCGGACGCGTTACAATATAGTACAGTAGTATAGTACCAATCGTGCTTGTTCCATTTGGACGTACGTGAGTGAGTGAGCCTTTCGCTTGATCTTACGCCGCCGCAAACGAAAAAAAAATAAGGAATTAACAGGCTCTCAGGCAAAAGCACAGCAAGGTTGAATAATTGAGCTCGGTCTACTGGCCACCTCCGTAACGATGACTCCACGAGCAGAGAGCGTATGACTCCAAAAATGACTCCAAAAATGACTCCCAAAATGACTGGAGCTACGGTCAACCAACCCTTGTACGTGTTGGTAGTCCGCGATGGTCCCACGATGCTATTACAAAAAGCCTCCACCTTGTTTTTGACCTTTGACCTTCAAGGCTAAAGAGTGATGGGTAATCTGACGCCAAGAAGAAAAAGGCAGGTCGACCATATTCAATATCTCATGTATAATGTAGGTAGGTGGTCATTAGGCATTAGGCAGACATGAATCCATCTATCAGTTACCGCAGAGTTTGTACGGCGCGGTGCCGTGCGGGAAGGCAACGTAAGGTAAGGTAAGGAATGGAAGGAAGGGAAGGGTAAGGCGGTACCTTACCTAATCCTATCTACATATATTACATACCTAGGTACAGGTACCTACCTACTTATTATCATACCTTGACGTTGAGATATCGCCAAGTAAATGAATCGTGCGCGTGCGCAAGCTTTTGCCGCGACGACGTTTAATCAAGCAAGCAAGTCCGTTGATGTGTGATGTAAGTAGACGAGACATTCTCAATCGATACGATACGCTACGATACGATACGGAGGGATGATACATGTAATGTACATCCATCCATCCATACCTGCAAAGTTCGTCGCTCCCCCATGAAGCGCTAAGTCGGCAGTGCCGTCTTATGCTCACCGCCTGTAAACTGGGCAACGGCACAAAGGAGTGAGTGTAGACTGGGGGGTTTTGCTGGGCATGACTTGCAGTCGGGGCAACACAAAGTCGGGATCGAAGGGGTAGTAGAAGAAGGGGGACAAGGACATGGTGGTAGATCACTTGAGGTCAGCAACAAATTAAATGTCAGCACAAAGAGTCAGTAACGATGACAATGGTGAATTTTTGCCATGGTATACATGTGTGCATGAGTGGTATTCTATGCAGTCATACTCGCACACCCACGCACTATTGTGACTCACGCTGCAGATTACCTAGGAAAATCTGATGGCGAAGCATGAAAGACGAGAAGGGGGCGGGGGGGAAGGTAGAGAGAGGAAGAGAGAGAGAGAGAGAGAGAGAGAGAGAAAGAGAGAGAGAGAGAATGAGGGAGTGAGAGAGAGAGAAGATGAGGCAGGAGAGGCAAGGTATGAATGAAGTGTGCCCTACTCCACTGGTATGAAGAACGAGGTGTTCGACAGAGATGATTCCGACTGCCGGCATTCTATCAATTCTGATGTTTTGATGGCTCAAGAGGAAGGCAAAAGAAAGATAGAAAGAAAGTAAGCGAGAGAGGAAATCTCACTCATACCTGAAGGATCTCCTATGGTTCTTCTCACTGCATCTGATTCCCATCTGACTCTCGGTCGATCGATCATATAGAGTCAAAAAATGAGAACCATATTTCAAACTGATTATATACTATAGATCACGTGGAAACAACTGAGAAACCATGTCGAGTAAGGCATCAAATCATCACCAATACCAATACCAATACCAATACCATCTCCATCTCCAACATCGAGATGTCTACCGCGGACATGATCTTAGTGAGCTGATTGATAACCGTCATCACAATCTCATCGCTCGCTGTGCTTACCTCGTTTGTTACCTGCCTCAGGCGATGAAGAAAAGTTGATGCATTTACAAGCTGCTGGTGCTACGTTACCTTACCTACATTACCTTTTACATTACTTGAGGTGCATACTCCTGTCTGTACTGCGTACCTTCTTGTGCTTGCTGAGAGATCTACAGTATCTCATAATCCTCGGAGCAGCATCAGATAGATCTTGAGTGAGATATGGAAGGGTTACAATATGTCCGGCCATGATCGCAAAAAACCCGTCTCAGTCATCCCCTGCGACATCAGAGCATGTCTGGAACATAAAGCAAGCATATGAATATGATTATTGGTAGATATTCTCCTACTGAAGCAAAACACCTTTGACATGGCGCACGTTTCGAAGCAAGAACCAGGTTAAGCTGATTGGCCGACACCGTTTCGACAAATGAGCGTTGTTGGAACAAGATGCGGTACCTGCCTCTGACCTCTCATCTGTTGAAGAGAAATCCCATACCATGACCATTCATTCGTATGATGAGCCAGCCTTACGCAAGTAGAATACCATACCTACATCACCCTTTATGCCTTCTTGAGTGCAGAAAAAGAACGGGTCATGCTTATTGAGATTCTCTTTCTCCGGAATTTCAGGACTTCATCTCTCGGGTTTGATTGATGATTGCTATAGTTGTTAAATAATAAAGAATAGATTTCCTTAATCACAGTAGATAAAGCAAACTAGAGTCTTGATCCGTGCAGAACAAGCAAGCCTCCAATACGATAGCTGCCCGCATCTGCCACAACCAAAGTCAGGCCTACCTTAAGGTACCTTACTCTCTCTCTCTCTCCTCAGAGCCGACTTGCTGGCAGCCTCACCACGACATAGCATACCTGCGTACCTTCTTCGTCGTCGTCCGATCTACCATTCGTTCTTTACTACCTCCCAAAAGCAACGTCGCATCACCCAATCTTCTGCGCTTCTGCGAAGTCCACGACAACCACTTCCAAATCGAATTGTTTCTCCTTCTGTTTGGCTCAGCTGCGGGAACGCTGGCGGCCATTGAATTCCCTCCAGGAACACCCGCATCCCACCACCAGCCACGATGAAAAGCGCCTCTCTGATCGTGAATTGGCACAACGAGAATGCTCCCATCTACTCGGCCCATTTTCAACATGGAGATTCCGGCAGGTTTGCTACCGCTGCAGGCGACACCAATGTTCGCGTACGTCAGATCATCCCAGCCATGGAATCCCGCAAGCTGACCCCCAGAAGTTATGGCGCCTCGAAGTAAATGGGGAAGAACGAAACGTGGAGTATTTGTCGACGCTGGCGAGACATACTCAAGCTGTCAATGTCGTTCGATTTGCTCCTAAAGGTATGTGGTTGACATTGCTGGACTTTTGTCATGGCACGGGCTGGGGCTGATCAGACTAGGTGATATGCTTGCCTCAGCGGGTGATGATGGCAATATCATCCTCTGGATCCCTTCCGAAATACATTCTACAACACCCGCTCTGGGATCAGATGGACTCGAAGACAAGGAAACATGGCGAATCAAGCATATGGCCCGATCGAGTGGTGCAGAGATCTACGATCTTGCTTGGTCCCCAGACGGTGTTTACTTCATCATTGGCAGTATGGACAATGTTGCGAGGATCTACAACGCTCATACAGGTGAGTCTATAACAGAGATGATGCCACGCTGGGATTCTGACGGGATACAGGCCAGATGATCCGACACATTGCGGAGCACAATCATTTCGTTCAAGGAGTCGCATGGGATCCAATGAATGAATACGTTGCTACACAATCCTCAGACCGTGTGGTCCACGTATATTCTCTCAAGACCAAGGACGGAAGATACACACTTGATTCTACAAGTCCTGCGGATCAGGCAACTACGAATCGAATCGGGGTTCATGCCAAGATGGATTTGCCAGCGAGAAGAATCTCCTCTCACAGCCCAGCACCGCCCGATATGTCTGCTCTTCGAGCGCAGGCAGCATTCGATAGCGCGCCTTTGGCTATTGGATCTCCCGCTCCATCCGCTCCAGGTACACCTCAATCTTTTGCCTTGCCGATGAACCCGCCCAGCGTCATTTCTCACAGTAGAAAGTCGTCTTTTGGTTCCTCTCCGTCGATGAGAAGATCAGCTTCGCCGGCACCCTCAATGCCTTTACCTGCAGTCAAACCAATGGAAGCTTCGCCGAAGCCATACACCACTCTCGGGGCTAAGAATTCTTACTTGTATGCCAATGAGACCCTCACGTCTTTCTTTCGTCGATTGACCTTCACCCCGGACGGTAGTCTGCTTCTGACTCCAGCTGGGCAATTTACTCAAGCACACCAAACAAGCGATGCCAAACCTACTTACGAAGTCCTCAATACTGTATATATATACACTCGGGCTGGTCTGAGCAAAGATCCTTTGTGTCACCTCCCTGGGTTGAAGAAGCCTTCAGTGGTGATTCGATGTTCTCCAATCATCTACACCGTCAGAAAATCACCACAGGCGACAAAGCATATAACCATTGATACCTCTTCACATGACGAAGCAATCCCATCATTACCAGAGCCTGTCCTCTCCACAGAGTCATCGCCAACAACAGCCGCTGTAATGGATCCACCGCCGCTCATTCATCACCCATCCAGTAGCACAGAGGCTCCAACTTCCACACCAAGAAAGCTAGAGGTGGAGACTGCTGCTACAACAGCTGCTGACAAGGGTCCGCCAATGGCATTCTCATTACCTTATCGCATGGTCTATGCCGTGGGTACACAAGACTCCGTACTACTCTATGACACACAACAGCAAACTCCTTTATGTATTGTCAGCAATCTTCACTGTGCTACATTTACAGATCTCAGCTGGTAAGTTACGCAGTGGAACACCGTTTTGCTTGGCTAATGTTTTTTGCAGGGCGCCTGACGGTCAGACACTTTTGGTCACGTCTTCAGATGGGTTCTGTTCCACACTTACATTCTCACCGGGCGAGCTGGGCCAGATATACACTGGAGATTTCCCAACATCAAAGCACCCAACGGTATCTGCCTCAGCAGGGAGTACCCCAGCACCCACTCCAACGTCTGGAATTGCACCACCATCTCCGTTCCCATCCGCCCACCAAAGAACACCCTCCTATCCCTCTGCCCCTTCTCCGCAACCCATTATCCACGCACCGCAACCAATGCGCGCAGGTTCGACTCCCTACTCAGCCCGTCCTTGTTCTCCCACCCGCTCGAACTCGACTTCTTCGGTAGCTACACAAGCATCCTATGCAACACCTGCTCCGGGTACAGTGATTTCAAACCCATCACTTGTTACTGGCACAGTGCCTGGTATCACTGCGGCGAACTCTTCCAGTTTACCATTGACTACACCACCACAAACCCCGCATAGTGCGGCGAGTAGTGTCGTGGGATCAAAGCGGAATGCTGAGGGTGCGAGTGAAAGTGAAGGCGATAAGGAGCAGGTCGGTGGCGAGAAAAAGAAGAGAAGGATTGCGCCTACGTTGATTAGCCAGCCGAAAGAATGATAGACATGAGGTTTTAATGTGGATATTTTTGGAAGGGCAATGGATTTGGGCTGGGGAGTTGTTATAGGTATGTGTTACGGGAAGATTATGTTGGTGTTATGGGGCGTTTTAGGTAAAATGGATGCATGGACGAGCCTTGAGACAGGCATTTTTATTTAGGTAAATACCAATTTGATTCAATTGATTGTCTTTTGAGTGAGTTATGCTATGATTAGGAGGCATTTGGGGTAATGTATAGGTGTTACTCCTAACGCCTTGACTTATCGGGTTATGTTCGACACGACCCTTTATTGCGACCTGCGAAAACATTGCAAAGTATTCAACATACACACGCTCGCCCGGCCAAATTTCGAACGCCTCGAAGCTTCCATTCCACCAAACCAAACACCCTACCGCAAGCTTACACCGGTCCCGAAACCTCACGCGGTATCATTGCGCGGTTTCGGTGGCCTCGGCGGTACGTATTCTCCTATCGGCACACGCTGAGGCTCGACCTGCGGAAAGCCGAAGGCGTTCAAGTGGGGGTTTCGACTGGATTTTCCTTCGGCTTTGCTATTGATGTCTTTGTCGCCTTCGTCGACTTCGGCCATTGATGCTGGGAAGCTGAGGAATGATGGGGGGATGAATTGTTCTGGTTCGGGATTGGAGCGGGGGTTGGGGGATTGGGGGGTTGAGAGGGGTGGGGGAAGGGAAGAGATGGAGGTCGAGTTAGAGTGGGCTTCGTAAGTAGAATTGGAGGCTCTGTCAGCTGTGCCATTAACTACACTCCCATCGCGCTTCCAAGCATTATTCAAATTCCCACAACATCCCGGAGCAGGCGCGCCATGCTCCTTGAAGGCTCCCGACACACCGATGACCTGGATGGCAGGATATACAAAGTCGGGCGGCGGACACAGGCCCCTACAATAATAATGCCCATCGGAACCCGTATGGTCATCGCTCCCAAAGAGCGGCATCTTATCCTTGACGATATCGATCTTCAGCATGCCGCGCGTGCCGATGCCGTCGGGGAACAGCGCCGTCTGCCCACACGCCTGGCACTTGTGCGCGCTCAGCTCCATGGTCTTCTGCATGATCAGCTCGCCCGACACGTTGCGCGGCGAGTTCTCGATGAACATGCACAGCCAATTCTCGAAGGCCCAGCCTGGATCGCACGCCTCGCATAGGATGTGCTCGCCATTCCGGTACATTCGGTTGCCGTCGATGTGTTGGACGGTTTTGAGGATCTTCTCGAACGTCTTGAAGCATCCGTCGTTGCAGTACGTATTCTTCTTGATGCGGCATGTGGTTCCCATCGACTCTGGCTGCTGAGGCTTTTTGTATTTGGCTTTGTCTACGCTTTTGCCTTTGTGTCTCTTGGCTTCTGGGATGGGTAGGGGGTCCGCTTCTGCGAGGGCCGCGGGGTGAGCATGTGGTGCTGGTGCTGTAAGGAACAGCTGAGCAAGCAGGAGAAGCAGGAGGGGTAGGAGTGAGAGGTGCATTTTCGCTGTACCGATAGTGAGAGATGGTAGAGGATTTGAGGGGATGCAGTGGTTTATATACTTTCTCAGCGCTTGATGCTATAGGGCTTTCCCGTTATTTTCTTATCTTCCCTTACATTTGCTTTTGTTTTAACTCTGAGCTGGGCTTGTGTTGCTGTAAAAAGGATGATGGATTTGTTTCGTGGGTACCGAACTCGGCAGACACAGCGCCTGTTCGTTTTGAGCGAGACAAAGTCATATATGGGTTACAACATAGAAGTGCACTTTGGACTATACCCAGTCAATTCTATGCTATGATATACAACAGATACGAGCCATTTGTAGGTTATAACTTTGTCCTTTTAGGGGTTCTGTCGATGGGATCACATGAATAACCTGCTGTATTGAATTCTGAATGCCACAACTCGAAGATATCAAGAGTGGTAGAATGACTTAACATGATACATTTGTTGGGACGCGTATAATGATCCGGAGTAATAGGATTCTCTAGAGCTCATCATTCATCGAGCCTTGTACAGTTGTTAAGAACAGTAGAATTGTTTTAATTTATCCATTTATTTATGGCTGTTCAGTTACCGAAACTGATAGAATCTTTCTAAGCTGTACATATATCAAGAGCTTTATATTCATTTAGATCTGTAGGATTATTAGGATCTGTGCAGTCATAAAGAGCAATAGAATTATTTAAAGTTATGCATTTGTTTAGAGCATGCACAATTCTCAGTAGCTCTTGATGAAGTTGTAGAATCCCGCATATGCCTTAGGCCTTCAGAAGCCCCGTGAATTGTAACAATTATTTTGACAAACCTGACAACACTTACACAGAACGATACCACAAATATTATCTCTGCACATGCTACACAGTCCACGTTATCAACGATCAACTTCTCTTCTTACAAAATCATAAATCGTATTAGGTATCATCTCTTGCGCCACTAAGAATCTAGTGCAAAGCATCTCTCCGAACTTTTCTCATTATTCCCCCACCAGTACGGCATAGTAACGATTTTTCCCGCGCCAAAGAACAAGAAGATGAGCAACAAGTTTATGTTGTACCCCGCGTCAAACGCCGCAGCAAGTAAATAATTATATTTGGCCCAAAGTCCATATCTGTAGCGGTAGGCCCAATACATGACGACAAAGCCACCGATGATAGAAGAAAGATTCCCGGTGCTGATGTTTCCCCAGAAGGTTGTCATGGCGGAGAAGAAGATGGTTGTATTCCACAGGCGGAACTTGGCCTTTGACTTAGGGAAGAGTCGGTGGAGCAAGTAGATAACAGCTGGGGCGACGACACCGAGGAGGAAGCCGTATGGGAGGACGCGAAATGTTGGCTCTTGAAAAAGGCGTTGAGGGCCCTGAGTAGAGTTAGTTTACTTGTCTATCGATTTTGATGAATTGATGAGATTAAGGGGTTGAGGTCTTGGGGAGTGAGCAGGAGTAACTTACAACGAGCACGTATTGTACAGATGTAGATAGCGAGGACGTGATTGATTGACCAGTCCACTGGTTAGTCGGGTCCGTTTTGGCCCCAGTAAGGTAGTCAGCCTTAGTATTAAGAACCCATCTGATGACAGCGTAATTTATCGGAATCCCAAGGGTGCAGCCGAAAATCTGGGAGAAGAAAGTATCGCGTGGCGGAATATGCATGTAATGGCCGATTTTCTGGTCTTGAAGCCTATTGAGTATTAGATTTATCCCAATATCTTGGCTTTTAGGCCGGGAAACTTACATGTACTGAGCTCTATACCACGCATCTCCAGCGATAGAACTGTAGACTGTGGCACCGGTAGGGTTCTTGTGTGCCTGCACAGCGTGGACCATGACTCCATAGATGAGCTCGTTGAAAGTTCCGATGGGCAGCTGGAAATTGGAGATTGCGTACAGCCAGCCGAGAGGCGTAACGATTGCGGCGCCGGTGGCTAGAGCGACGAAGTACGTCCAGATCGGGATGTAGAGCTGGCCCTTGGCGAGCATGGCTATGATCGAGACGAAGGAGCAGAGGAAAAGGACGATGTACCACCAAATAGGGACCTCTCTGTATGAACGTTGCAGGATGTTGAGCTGGTCATTATATTGCCAGTTGATACTCTCTCCATTCTTACTGGCATTTCGGGCCCTCAATTTCACGATTGTCGCTTTAATTTGGGAGAAGCCGAAGAATCCCATCCATACCCAGGCGGAGGTGTAAGCTGCGTAGTCGAAGAAGATACCCCAGAGGGTTTGGGCCCCGAGATAGAGGGGTCCGTACTCTGCGTATACCGTCTCATTGAGGGTAGCTTGAGGAGTCAAGAGGTCAGTAAGTGGGTATTTGGTGCCGTTACGTGTCAAGACGTGATTTGACATCAACCCCTCCTTATAAGACGCTAAATTCCCCCATTTTGCAGCTGGAATGAGAATCCAACAGTTGAGTACGAAGGCAAGAAAGACGATGACCTGAGTCCACCATGGAGTGAGGAAAATAGACCCAGTGTTGCTGAGACTGCTGACATTGGACCAATCAAGTGAGAGATTCAAAAATCCCATGCCGCCAAAACCAGACCCTATGAAGTTTGCCGTAGCATTCTTTGGAGCAACCCAGCAAAGGAATGCCAAAGATCCCAAGAATGGGAAGATGAATTCTGGGAGGAATTGCCACAAGGTTACTGCACCCATAACTGAGAAGAAAACGATCATTTGCTTTCTTGAAGTCTTTGATGGAGTCTCTCTCTGTTTCTTCTGAGTTTCGAACAAGGCAGTTTGACAAAGTCTATGAAATATGTCAGCTGAATATACAAGCATAAAACATTAGTGTTACAAATGGATTCCTTAGCGAGGCCAATGGGAACACTGGTTTCAAGAGTCGCCAAAAGTGAGTGATGAGAAGTAGAGATGATTTTGGGATTCCTTACGCTTGGAACCTAGGGAAAATTAGCATACATATCATTTCATATTTTAGAGATAGGACTTACCATGGATATTGAGGATCATAGAGCAGAAATTGGCGAGAAATCGCAGCGAACGAGTACCCTGTCCAAACGACGGCCCACATGAACACGATGGCAACACCCGCATTTATTCTCTGGCCAAAATAAAGCTCCGCCATTGAAACAGGAGTATATGCGAGGTTATATGTCGCTCCTGACGCCGCGGAAATGGTAACTAAAACATGTTCCTTAGTTGACCATGGGCCAGGATTAAGATCGAATCCATATTTGGTGAATGGAACTCTGATGATTTTTTGCGGCAGAACCTTAGCCAGCCACAAACCGACATAATTGGAGGCAATCTGCACAAAGAAGACAGAGTAAGGAGCCGAGGTGGTACGGAAGTGGCTTAACTGTGACAAGAAGGCGCCGGGGACGACGAAGAGAATGGTCAAAACGAAGTAGCGGAAGGTGAGTGTCGGCAGCGTGGTATCGTCATGCAGACTGACGACTCGGCGCACACTCCACGGAATATCCTTGATACGGGGATCATCGTCCTCGAAGCCGTCAGTGCCTGGAGTAACTTTCTCGCCCTCGCCCTCGCCTTCGCCAAGTTCGACGTCTGATATCTGGTTGGTTTTCTCCGAGGCTATGACCTTGGAGGCGGCTGCGATATCATCAATGGCAGAATTCGAGTTGACTTCGATTTCTGCATCAGGTGTAGCCGCAGAAGGTTCGTTGCGCCGGCGAAAGCGACTTCGAAAGTCAAAGGGACTCATGATATAATGGCTTCACTTTCACTTGAAGCACTTGAATCGCTCGAATCACTTGGCAGCCATCGTAAGATGGCAGAAACGCCGCATTTAAACATATCAATGATGTTCAAGTCTCCTTTAATCCCTGGCAAAGACTAACTGTTCTCGTGCATTATCCCGGGGAATCTTTGCGCGTTGTTGCGTCGGTACGCGGCGAGCATTTCTGCAGGTGGACCGGTCAGCGCTTCATTGTCGTACACCTGCAGCGGAGATCATCTGGCAGGTTTAGATATTGCAAGCACCGTCGCTGAGTGGAGCTTAAGCCGCATGGCATCGATGGCGTGCTCGAGCCCATCCCCTGCGCCTAATACTCTGTGGAGTTGGCGCCTTCCCAGGCATACTGTAGATATAAAGGTCACTTCGACCACTACTTAGAAACATCAACTACTCCACATCAATGTGTTAACACCCACTGTACACGCTGAATATCTCTTCGCGCCTTGTCAACGGTGACTTACGCAGACAGGGCAGCCGCAATTCTCTTGAGTCACAGTCACAAAACGGCAAATCCTCAGGAAAGTTCAATGAATTTCGAATAACTCGATTGGAGTGGTTCCTTACGGTCTTGAGCTCTTCTCCCGTTTGTATCGGCTCTTTTCAGACGCTTTGTCTTCTCTATTAAATCACGGCATTCTTTAAACGTTTTCTCGAGTCCTCTCGAGCTTTTTTTTATCGAATTCTGGGGGGTTTGATATGGGTGTTTTGGTATTCTGGTTGGGCAACAGCGCCGTATTTTGAGAGGAGGTAGCTGTTAGTGCCTTCCTAGGTATACTGTAGACATAAAGGTCACTTCGACCACTACTTACAAGAATCAACCTCTCCATATCAATCGAACACCCGCCGTACACGCTTAACATCGCCTCGTGCCTCGTCAGTGGATAGCTGGCGGTGCAGAAAAATGCACGGAGGGAAAATTCTTCGCTCAAGTTTCGCTGTCGTTCGCTTTGTTCGTCTGGTCTGTTCCTTTCAACAGTGCAATTTCAGGGCCGTGCTGATGGGCATTTCCGATGGGATTCCACTTGGCGTGAGTCAGTGCGTCTTTACATCCCAACATCACAACTTCGGGTCTTGGAACTTGATCCCTAACCCGGAATCATCCCGGCAATCTCACTACCATTGTCGTTGTTGTCTTGAATAGATGTGGCAAATGCTGCCGTAAGCGTCGAGGGAGAGCGTCACATTCCTATCGTGTACGGAGTATTGTCTTTCTTCTATGGTATCTTGTACGTAACATGTCAACATTCAGTGTGCAACTGGTGGAATAAACATCTGGTCCAGAATACTAACAACACTAATGTACCTGTGTAGCCGAAAGCACAGTAGGAAAACACGAGAATCACGGAATGTGGCCTATCTATATGGTGCATACTTATAAAATTTGCCATAATGCCATATATTCTAAAAATGATGCCATAACGAAAACCATGTCCTTTACGTACATCAATTGTCTTTTTCTTCGCCTCAATCAACAAAAGCGCTCCGATTCAACTACAGTGTCTCAAGTCTCAAGTCGCAAGCCCTCGATCATCAATAGCCGAAGAAGACCAAGTTCCCATTGTGAGTACAACTTACCCTATCTTGTTCATGAAGCTCATACTAACCCAAGCTTCCCCGTTCGTCAATCCCTTCTCAAAGCTTCAATCATGACTGAAGCTTTCTCTAAGCTTACTAAGACCCAGTCCAATGCTTGTCTACACTTAAGCACATACGGAAAAGCATTATAATGCCTTATGAGTTTTGTGTATCTTCCAAAATCCTGTGAACAAGCTTCTCCAGCAGTGGCTCGATCAATGAACAGGTAGTGCATACGCACAGACGACTCACCGTCAAGGCCGGCGGGAGGAGAGGAGCAATGGCCATAGCCAAGCACATAAGTCTCTCCAAGGTCTACCACGACTTGTCGAGATAGCCGATTGGCGACTTGCATCTCAACTATGTATGTACAGCATAAATACTTTCAGACCTAAATTTAGTGGTTTAGTAGGAGATATCAGATATCCTAGTGCTAGGAATCTCAAGAAACAGGCACTGCTTCAACATTCTGTGCCTCGTATCTGATTCTTGGTTTTATGGAGTACATGGGTACAGTAAGTTCAAGAGAACGTTCCAGTGGCGAGGAAAATGCTGCGATGTAACGAAAACTATCGCGGCAGCTTGTCGATCTCGTGGTGGGGACTCGACGGGCAGTCCATACCCCGCATGCTGCTAGATCGGCATTGTACGCAGTAGGTGTTCATGCAAAGGGCGAGCGCATGCGGGTATCTGCACATTTGAACCTTTTGTTCGTCAAGTACATGGTGTCCAACGAGTTATCGCGTTGTCCAACATTGGGAATATTGATAAGGGCGACATAAACGTTATCGATTCGAACCAACCCACCAACTACTTCTCTGTGTACCATGAACTCGTTGGATATAGAGTACAGAGTACATGAATACAGAGTGCATGAAAGATAATGATTCTAGTACTAGAGAAGACTTTCTCCTACGAATGCATGAAAACTTATGGATACCTCAGAGGTTCGACAACTATTATATCATAAATTCAGAGGAGATTGGTATTGTAATATCTACATATACTAATCGAACAACCCTTGAGTTTCACTACGCAGTGGGAGCTACATACCCGAGATCAAACTTGATATTGAGTCTATGGTTATGGCTTACTTATAATCCAAGATATATACAAATATGATAAGACTTATAAGGACAGATTATGAGGACAATAATGAGATGAGGAATCGTAATGAGATGAGGAATCGTAATGAGATGAGGAATCGTAATGAGATGAGGAATCGTAATGATAGGAGTACTGCATATCTTACAGAATAGACAATAGATACACACGATTTAGCTTGTACTTATATTCTATCAAGGCTGCCTCAGTTCCGTATATAGTAGTAAGAGATGAGAATGAGCAGTGACTCAGGTAGCTTGACAGATACCTGTAGCCCTCCCCCTCAATCATAATATAGCTAGAAACACCTTGTAACATGCTATGAGAAACCAAGGCCTAAAGACAAAAAACAGCCACGCGTAGGTTCAGTTACTTTACACTTAATCCTCCCCTTAGGATAACCACCCGGATTTAGTATGACTCTCTTTCACATGTGCTAAACTTCTTTGTTTTGTCAGGATATACGATGTAAGTACGGACTTCGATTATAAGCAACGGTCTACAACATCACACCATTGATGTATTCTAGTATTCGAGTATACTGATAGATTAGATCCTGCTTTCTCTTTTAATTATTTTGGGATCTGTGGTTCCCACCACAATTTTGTGAACTATACGCTCAATATATCGTACATATTGTCATTTGATCACTGCAGCACTTGCAGATAGTCATACAGCCACTATGAAGATGAAAAAGCAGAACATTATGATTACACACATATAGTTGAAATATACGTGTGAAAAATGATACGAAGAATTCATTATCTTCGAATATGATACTACGAACGTCTTCTCTTGACTCTCTGCTTCTAGCCTTTGTGTTGACATCAGCCTCAGCTTTCACCTTCACAGATGGGAATTATCATTGTCTATGTGTTTGTGTTATCTCCATTGTGGATGAGACTAGTTGCAAATTCAAAAACTATTTTTAACAATATACAGGTGTAATGGCATTTAGCAGATTCGCTTTTGATAATTGTAGACTTATGCCTTTCCCAACCCACTAAAGTCCCTTCTCCGTCTCCTTACGTTAAAATTTCATTGATACTGCAAATGGTTCGTGTGTATTACAGCACATAAGTCAAATTATGCCAAAAAAAACCACTAGCAAGAAGGGTCGAGGCGAAGACGATAACCAAGCTGTTAGTAGATCCAATATTCGAAGCACTTGAAGTAGACTTTTACACTATCAGTATTTGTAATATCAAATTCGCGCATGTATTACTTACAGTAGAGGAAGCAGTGCTCTCAGCAGTCGCACTTGAGCCCAAAGAGCCAGCGGAAGCAGAAGTTGACTCTACAGTAGCAGTAGCAGTAGAAGTTCCAGTCTCAGTTGCCGCCGCTGTCGCAGCCGCACTCTGCGCTACAAGAGCAGTAGCGACATCTGCCTGTGTGCCATCAAGCGGTACCGTGCTTGAGCCGCACACCTCCGCACCTGCAGTCAGATATGGACCATAGTATTGCCAGATATCCTCATTATCTGGCCCGGAGCATTGCAGACAGGCGGCGTAGTCGGTAGAAAAGATTGTGCTGTTGCAGTAGCCGTCGACTTCTTCTTCAAGGAGAGCTTCGCCTAAGGACAAAGGATCAGTATGGGATTCTATAAGCTATGTGGGGGCTCATATGGACATGCCGCAGTTATCGTGACAGTTGTAAAGATTTGTACCAACAGCGTCGGACTCGTTGGTAGAAGCGCGGATCTGGAGTTGCAGTTGTCTATCGGCGGATACAGACGTCACGAGGAGACTTCCAAGAGCAACCGCTCCGAGGGTGAAAGAGAATCGGGAAACCATGCTGGGTAGGATTTGAGATCAATGGACAAGTGAGAGAGATATATATAGAGAGTGTCGAATGATAATGAGAGATAGAGATCAACGGAAATCAAGATACTCGTGGTGGAACATCCTCCTTATAAGGACTTGGACACATGTACTGAACATGGAAGATAAGTTCTCGCTGTCTTACCCATAATCTTTAGATTTCATGTTTCTGTTCACGTTATCCATGTAGGTAGGATAGCTGAATGGAATCTACCGGTGAAAAGAAGGTCGAGCACTACTTGGCAGTATGTAGAGATACAGGGATATTCAGATAGTTCAACATTGTAATTCACAGTACATAGTAGCGAAAGAGAGTTTTCCAAGGCAGTATCATGCCACAAGTTCGTATGATAGAAGCCAAGGTTCATGAATCCATCAAATAATATGCAGGCAGAGCACAGACTTACAGAGGATGTTGTAGGTAATCGGCGTTGCGTTGGTGAGATACCCGATGTCGGAACTGGCGGAGTCCTCACCTACTAGGTGTTTCTCTTGATCTACTTATGCCTGACAGAATATCTAAGCCATCACAGTCTAAGAATAAGTCATAGACTCTTTCTGTTGCCTGGAGTACGGAACATTCTCTCGTGATGTGTGTTGAAAGTCCGGGAATTCGGGCTGTCACTAACTTTTGACCTCCGAGTTTTGTCACAAAATCCAGTCTGAGAAGTCTTTCGATAGCGGAAACTCTTTCATGAAGCCAATCTAATATGGCAAGTAATAAAGAGTACATAAGAGACTCCAGTTTAAGTTGAAAATAAGAAAAGTCTTTAACGAATCGGAGTACAATTGCAATGTCGTCCGAGAACCCCACAATCAAACTAGCGCCTAAACCGATTCATCTGATTAGATAAAGATAAGTCTTTACCTTGACCAGCGGGCATTGCTTCTTGGTGCACAACCAATACTCTTAAAGAGCCATGTGACAGACTTGCATACGAAGGAGAGCAAATGCTCATTGGTTTTTCCTGCGACCTTGTGGATTCTCTCGGTCTGGGCAAGCTTAAAGTAACCATACATAGTAAGAACAATGCTCACTAGTCAAATCTGATTAGATTAGATTAGTCAGTCTTCTGGCTTTTTTGTCCACTCATTATCATCAAGGCAGGCAGGCACTTGAGGGGAAATGCGACAGATCGGATGATCATGACAATTGGTAATGATCGTTCGATGTTATAGATCTGTCCGATTAGAACAAGCCTGGAGTAGCCAGATATGAGTAACATCCGCTCTATGGAAGCGTGAGAAAGTTTCTCTAAGTTCCTTGACTTGCTGCCCGGCCAGCTTTGAGACATTGCGGTGTGCAACATGCGAGAGAACAGGGTATCGAAGAATGCAGTGATAAGACCTTAAGAAGGTCGGTTTAAATAGCCTGTGCTATAACATCGTGTATGCTACCAATCCTATCTCTTGGATCATCTTCAAAATAAAGTAAAGGAAGCATCACATCAACAGCAAAGACTTTCACGTCGCACTTCGAAAAGGAAAAGTCCAGTATCAGTTGTGCTCCAAGTCGATGATGCTCTCAACCACGCTTCGCTCACTACTTGCTGGATTGACTTTCTATAAAGTAGCTGTTGCTGCTCCTTATACGGCTTCTGCAACATCTACAGAATCTGTGACTGCCCCGGTCGACTTTCTCTGGCCAGCAGAAAGGCCATGGTATGTCGAGTACCAGAATAACTCGCCATGTGGTACAAATGCGTCGGTATCGAGCAGGACCGAGTTTCCGCTGGGTAAACTCCCTAACTGCCCCTCGAACAAGATCGATGCTGGACGCGGCTAATGTTCTTTCTCAGATAATGGACTTGTTTCTCTGACCATTGCCTCAAATTCCTACAGTGTTGCTCTCCGTATTGCGTATATGGATGGTGCGTAGAGACTCAACCTTGTAATCTCAAGTGTAATGACTTGATCACTAAATTTCAACAGATCCCACTTCCCAATCCAACTTCACCACCGAGATCGTCCAAACTATTAGTGAGATCGAGCCTGGACATCAATGCTACAGCATTTCCGATTCTCCATCTTACATTGCTGCCGGTACAAACGCTACCATTCAGCTTGAGTACACTGCGCAGTATAATGGAAGCGCGTACGAGATATTTTACGCTTGCGCCGATATTGTATGTCTTCTCTTCTTTGTCTTTTAAACTTTACCTTTTATGTACCATTCGTCTTTCAAAATCCAGCTGTTCTCACTGCTAAGGATTCCTACAGACCTTCGTAGAAACCAGTTCCTCTACGACCGAAGTGTCCTGCTTCAACGCCACTGTGACAGGGGCTTCTGCAAATGCCTTCGCATCATCTAGTCCATCACTTACATCTATTACTTCGTCAGGCACTGCGGTCGCGAAGTCGCACAGGAATGGTCTGTCGATAGGTGCGAATGCTGGTATTGCTGTTGGTGTCATTGTCGGCAGCATCTCTATAGTCTTCCTTGCTGCATTTCTGCTTCTCCACAAGCGGGGTGCAAGAAAGGAAGCTGAGATCGCTGATGCGCGAGACATGAAGGAGATTGATGCTACTTCTTTCACTTCTGTTGAGACGCACACGAAATGAACCTGCAACGGCGTAACTGGCAAATCCTACAGGTGGGATCCTTGCGTCGAAGTTATAGACGAATGAAAATATGATGATTCGAGAATTCGGATAGATACGCCTGAAGAGTTTCTGTGTATAGGATGGTTTAACGAAAGTACCATTTGCTGGGCACATGGATTATGATTATACTTATGACATAATTAGCATTACACTTATCACTACAGGAAATCAAATCTAAGAAGTTCCTCTAAATGTAACGGATTATAGTCCCATGCAATTGGATTATGGTGCAGAGCATGTAGGTTCGCCAACACATATTTTCGAAGTCGTGATAGATATATGTGTTGATAAAGAGAGTGTACTTCATGTGGAACCTACGTACATTTGCAGGATATATTACATGTGTAACTAGGTAAATCGGCGTAATCTCGTCGCTGCCATGGAACCTTGTCATTGTATCTCCTGTCACCATGTCATCGTATCATTTACAACAAATTATCCAAAGCAAAAGGAATATGTGGTTCTCCATAACTATATGGTTTTGAACAATCGTACGCATCTAAGTTACTCTGCTGCTCTTGGTATTTGTAACGTTCTCAATAAATGCACAGCTTTATATGGCTCTATAGCTCTCAAGTGATAGGTTGACAACGTTAATTATCTTCGTTCGTTCAAGCAGCAGTATTATCCGACTCATCGCTACCCTTTCTCTTAGCATATTTCTGTGCACTCAGCTCCTTTGATATCCCACTGCTTAATGGACCCCCGCTATGCGGCAAATGATCCTTCGCAATCTCCCCGCCCTTCTGTGGCGAGGCAATTGGCTTGTCACTCTTCTCCTGATTGGCCGCGATTACCTCCCTATTTTCCCTACTACTCCCACAAGAACAATGCTGACAGCTTGGAATCCCCTCGATGACATTATCATAACGCGACATCCTTCCCATCGGTCCACCCGCCTCCATTGCCGATACAAGCGGTCCGGTGTTGAACGAGACACCGACGTCGCCTTCGCCGGTCAGGTATAAATACCAATAAACAGCGCCAACGAACAGTGCGCCGCCTACCATGTTTCCTAGCGTCGTCGGGATCAGTGACTTCCAGATATAGTAGCCAACACCGAATGGCGCACCATTCCAGATGCCCATTGGCTACGCGCGTTAGCAGAACCTCATTGGAATCAGATATAAACTCCTTACAATAAAGAACATATTCGCAATACAATGATCTAGCCCCAATGCCACGAACGTAAAGCATGGATAGCTAATAGCTAGTATCTTGCTGCTAATCTCTCTCGCACTAATGCTCAAGAACACTGCCAGACAAACTAACCAGTTGGCACCTATACCACGCAGGAAAATCTGATGCCAGCCAGGCAGCTGTGCTTTTTGGATTGCAAAATTGACAGATTGCTCCTTATACGCAGGTATGTCGGAGAGTACGCCGCCGTAGCCAATAATCACAGCCATAAAGAACAGCATGCCGGCCAGGTTGCCGAGGAAGGACACGACCCAAGAAGTCAGGGCGTCAATGATGGAGACCCGTCGGTGCAGGAAGGCGACGGTCATGAACATTATGTTGCTGGTGAAAAGGTCGGAGCCCGTTAGTACGATCATTACGAGACCGACAGGGAAGGTTAGGGCTGATATTGTACGAATTAGGCCGGGGGCGTTGGTCTGATACCAGGGGGCTGTGTCAGTCGATATGAGGACCGCACAGCTATAGTTGTTAGTGGTGATGGAGAAGTGTGAATGCTGAAGATACATACCCGAATCCAAGTAAGGGGCCTGTCAGGAGGGAGTTGACGAAGAGTTTGTCCAGGCGCATGTGTGCTTTCTTAGTCCCTATGCGGCTTACCAACTCGACTGTTTGTTGGGGTGTGAATGCGTCCATGTTGCTTCAATTTGGGTTTCTATCTCTATAAGAAGCTCTCCGGTGTCTCATATATTCGGAAAAGAGTCTAGGTACGGTCAATCTGAGATAGTAGACCTTCCAACAGACAGAAAAGAGCAAGTAGATGTTACATATGCGAAGTAGGAAGCAAGTGCTGAGAAAGAGAAGATATCTTAATATAATGATACAGTCAAAGCGCTTACTCTATTCAATATCTCAAAGGTATAAACTTGTATCATTACAACTGTGCCGGAGAACTTTTCCGTAGCATTGTTAGCACAATACTTATTCTAGAGTTTGATTGGTAGTCCACTATTGTTCATGACGGACAAACTTGAAATCTTTTGCCCTTCATAGTTCTGTGGCTGGGAGCAACTGCACAGCTTTTTGTTGTTGACATTTGTAATGCTCTAAATAGACGCACTGATCATCTTGATACACTCCACCAATATCAAAATGTGTCAGTCCACCAGAGCTGACAATTTTGACTGCTACTATCCATTCCCCTTACAAAGTCAGTCAATAATAAGTCGTTCTCGCCCCGTGGCACAGGTGAGTTCTTTCCAAGTGATAAATGAAGTCATGATAAGAAACAGCAGCTTTACCCCACAAAGTATAGCTCCCAACCAATCCGTCCGCCTAACATAACGCCATGCACCGTCGATACACTATGTACACAATTCCACCACACAACATGCAATTCCTTATCTTTCAACGTAGGCTCGATTGTCTCCTTAGCTGCATTTCCCCAGGTAGTGGCGTAAATGATACGGTTTCGTACATGCTGCACCCAACGGGTACTCTGCGGCACCAATTTTATGTATTGGGATCAAGATTGACGTCACATAAAACACATATACTTTCCACCTATCTTTCATCTCCCGCAGTATTGAGTTTCTCACTACTAGATCTCACTATCCAAGCATGATTTACAAGTCGATCTGGGATTGAAAAACGTCAGAAGGAGATACTAGCTAATGTCTGTACATTACAGAGACGGTTCGCTGATAACATTCCGGATACCCTACCTAAGAGTTGTAATAAGTACTTAGCTATTCAATTTTTACAAGCCTCAAAAATTCCAAAGGCAACATAAAAATTTGAGTGATATGTTTATTAAGACTCGTACACTTATTGGGATGTGTAGAGTTATTAGAAGTAATAGAATCGTTCGTAGCTATACATTCATCAAGACCTGTTTAGTTACTAGAAGTCATAGAATAGTTTGGAGTTATACATTTTTAAGAGGCGTACGTGCGTTCCTCTCATGGCGAATTTATTTATCTTCTAATCTATTCAATAGAGTACCCGAGAATTCAACACAAATCCCAGCCTAAATCCCAGCTGTGAGTTGAATCAGCTGCTGTTGCAACAGTATCTATATGTTGGTCGTTGAGGCGTTTTCCCAGCATATAATACACCTAGAAAGCCTTTGTATCTTCCAAGAGGCTTAAAGCCCCTCCAATCAGATGCAAACTGCCTGTGATAAATGCTGATACAGGCTTCGAGTCATCCAATGCCCGAACATAATCAATGGACTCTTCAATGCTTGCCATGACCACGACCTCGGCCTTGGGGTCAAGTTCGGACCATTTGGCGGCAAATTCGTTCTGTACTGTGAGGTTTGCGATGGCCTCGGGATCATATCCACGATTGACGAAATCTGTTCTTTGTCAGAGAATATGAACAACTCATTGAGGACTATCTTCATACCTTTCTTATAACCCGTCTTTGCAGAAGTGACATTTGTACAAAAAATCACATGATCGAATTCGAGGTGGCCTCCGGCACGTAAGGCACTAAAAAGTCCAGCAAGAAGTTCAACAGCTTCTGGTCGGCCTTGCTGGTTAAATATCAAAACACGGGTTCCAGAGCTAATCTCAAAAGCATCAGTAAAGACCCCTTTTCCGGAGTTCCAATATAGTTGGGGGCTTCATACCTAGTAGAACATTGGCTATCATACCACTGGGCCGCAACTTTCAGACTGTCTTTAGTATGAGCACCATCAAGATACCATGTGATATTTCCCTCGGGCTTTATTTCACATCTACCGCGCCAGACAACTTGTTCGAGACCATCAATGAACTCTTGCGGTAAAAATTCCTCTTGGAGGCCAAATCCCTGGTCCAACTGCCTCAGTGTAGTTGCAGCAAGTTTTATGGCCATTGATGCATTCATCTTCTGGAACGGCGCGTCAGGAAGGATCTTGACGTTTTTGATCCGTGGGTCAATCTCCACGGTCTTGAGAAGAACACCCTTCTTCTTTGCCTGGTCCTTGAGCACCTCCATTGCCGCCGGAACCTGCGGTGCGGTGAATGCAAGTGCACAGATCTTCATGATTCCAGCCTTGTGCCATGAAATCTCCTCAATGGTATTTCCCAGACTGTACGTGTGATCAATACCGAGAGCAGTGATTCCAGTGACAGCAGGCTCCTCGACCAGATTCGTTCCATCGAAAGCACCTCCAACCCCAACCTCGTATATTGCCGCCTGTACTTTTTCTTGCAAGAAAGTGTGGTACGACATCAGTGTCAAATAACGGAAATAGACAGGTTTATTCGTCGGGTCTTCACCCAGCTCTATGGCGGACGCTTCCAAAGCATCCCAAACTTCAAAGAAGTACTTCGCAAAAAGTTCCTCCGAAATTGGCTTTGAGTCTATCCGGATTCGCTCGCGCACAGCAAGCAAGTGCGGCGAAGTGAAAAGGCCAACTTTTGACGGAACGCCTTTAGATTTGCGGTAGAAATTGAGGATGGAATCGACGTATGCGCACGTCGAGCCTTTTCCTTTTGTGCCAGCCACATGGACAATGTTTAGTTGATTGAGATCGGAGATCTTCAAATATTAGTCTATGTCTCTTGTGAAAAATATTCTTCCTGGTTGTATATGATACCTGATATCCTAGTCTGCGCAGCCAATCACGCATTTCCTCAATATCACTTTCATCCGGTTTAATATTCTGACGCTGACGCTCCTGGATGACTTTGAAACTCGACTGAAGCGTATTCAGCGCGTCTACAGCATCCTATATTATCATAAGCTTCACCGTCAGATCTGACAGGTCACGTGGCTTACATTATAAGTTCTTTGGGCCATTTTCGAAGCCAGATTTCTTCGCTGTATAGACCAAATTGACGGTATGTCCAGGAAAGATCTCCTATTCACTGACAGCACTCTTAAAGGCGCACGGCGCATTTCTGTCAAATAAAATTCATTATGCGATGTCGCACATGAAGTGGACTTTTAGGATTGAATGACCAAGCGCAGTTTAGCCCGATCTTTATCGCTAGGCTCGTTGCCAGCCTTGTGCTTATGCTGATTTTAGCTCGAGGCTGCCAACGCAGCTGCTCTGAATTAACTCATATTCATGCGTTGTTATTGATGATTGGTATTTTATGTCTTTCCTGATCTCTTTCAGGACCAGAACGTCTTGTTTGGCTGTTCACTCACATATGGTCATTTCACGTTTACCGGCTTCGCGGAGTAGAAGCTATACGATAATGTCGAATTCTAAACGCACTTATGGAGATGCGATCAAGCTACTAAATTCACTACAATCCAACAATTCGATACGACTCGCCATTGCCAATGCGGATTCTGCAGCATCATTCAACGATGTAGCTATTCCAGAGATGGTGGAATGGGTCCGTCGAGCGGGATATGATGTGGGGAGAGATTTTGACGGACTGAAAGTTATCCATGTTGCAGGAACGAAGGGCAAAGGGAGTGTCTCTGCAATGACAGCCTCGATACTTGGAAATTACAGGGGTCAGTGGCCAATCACAGATTCTATCATATCCAGATCAGATAAGGCCTTAAATATCACAGCGAAGAGAAGTGCTTCTATTGGAAAGGTCGGCTTGTATACAAGTCCCCATTTACTTTCCGTTCAAGAGCGAATCTGTATTGATGGACAGCCCATTTCTGAGGAGCTCTTCACTAAGTACTTCTTTGAGATTTGGGAACGATTATCAGATGCGGCGGCTTCAGAAGGGCATCTCGCTCCTGAATCACCGGAAACTAAACCGCTCTACTTCCGCTACCTGACTATCTTGGCTCTACATGTATTTTTGCAAGAAGGTGTCGAAACGGCGATCCTTGAGTGCGGAATTGGAGGGGAATATGACAGCACAAACATTTTGCCAGCGAAGGTCACGAGCACGTCTGCGATCACAAGGCTGGGTATAGACCATGTCGGGATGCTGGGCAACACACTGGAGAAGATTGCATGGAATAAGGCCGGTATCATGAGAGAAGGTGTTGAGTGCTATACAGTGTCGCAGCATGCTGAGGCAATCCCAGTACTATCCAGGCGGGCTTTAGAGAAGGGTGTTTTGTTGCGAACCATTGAGAGACATCCAGATTTGTCACACGGCACTGTCAAGCTTAGTCTCCAGGGAGACTTTCAAAAAGACAATGCTAGTCTAGCTATTGCAGTAGCCGCGGCGCATCTACGAAACTTAAAAATCCCTTCTATACCTGAGCATGACGAGCTCATGACAAACCCTTTGCCAGAGGCATTCAAGCAGGCCCTCGAGACTGCGCGCTGGGCTGGACGCTGTGAAGTCCGGGCCGAAGGAAACATCGAGTGGTGCATTGATGGAGGCCATACTTCTGACAGTATGGCGGTCATAGGGGAGTGGTTCGCCTCTAAAGTACAGGAGAAGGGGCCATCGAAGACTATTCTACTTTTCAACCAAGGCGCTCAGGAGAGAGATGCAGCTAGTCTGTTGAAGGTTTTGCACGCCACTATCAGCTGGGGTATTGACAACCCATTCATCTTTTCGACGGCTTTATTCTGCACGAACAGCGTTGAGAAGCAGCCACCTACAACGGACTTGACCTTGCAAGAGAGCATGGCCAAAGCCTACAAGAATATAGATGCAAAGGCAGAAGCCTTGGTGTTTAGCAGCCTTGAGGAAGCTGTGACCCATGCAAGGAAACTGGCAAACGCAGAGTCCCACGTAAAGGTTCTTGTTACTGGAAGTCTGTACCTTATTGGTGGCTTCCTTGAAGTACTCGAGAAAACCACGACAAAGAACTGAGACTTCTCTTTACGGAACAGGGTTTCCCATATAATACTGACAGAAGCGATCCGTGATCATTGATGAAACCTGCCTCAACAACTCCTCCCAAATGCTATAATTATGTATTTCATACGCTTATATCTGTCTAACTTCCTTGCCTCTCATCTCCGGCCTCTCAACTTCCCATTCGTCGCGCAAAACTGCGAAGACGAAATCGGCGACTATCAAGCCAAATCCAAGAGACCACACTAGAGTGATGGCATAGAAGAAATTGGCATTTCCACTGCCGGCATAGATCCATAGATACCAGAAAGCTGGACCTAGCACAGTCGCGTACCCTACAGTAGCTCCAGTTACAAAAGGGTATCGCAAAAGTGGGAAGATGTGCCGATATAATGGCAAGAATCCCATGTATAGTGAGACATCGGATATCGAAGGATATGGCTTGAAAACTGCTAGTAGGCCGAGCATGGTGGTTATGATGAAAAGTGGTTGTCTTCGAATTCGTATGCATAGCGGCACAACATAAGATGCAATATGTAACCAGAATACTCCTAAAAAGAAGGATCGGAAGGAGTCAAACATCTCAATAAAGAAATACCACCATAGTCCTACATTCGGCGTGAGATCAGGCAGTAACAACTGGACCCCATACGTGGACTCAAGGAACTCCCAGGACCCGGTGATCCAACTTGATACCTGTAGTAGAGTGAAGATCAGGGAGCCCACTGCTACTAGGTGTCCGATTACATAGCCCGTCAGTCCCGGTTCGATTCTCTGCGGGCGTTTTCGATCGAAATTGAGCAGAATGAGTGGTGGGAGTAGTATGATTGGGTACATGGAGAGGTAGGATGCCATTGAAATGGCGAATAGAGAGGTAACCCCGCGATTGAGGATAGCATGGGAAATTGCATAAAGGATGGCGCAGTTTGTTAGCACACTCGTAGGTCGTCCAATGCATGTCGCAATTGTGAAAGGGTTAAAAAGAAATCTAAATCCTCTATCATTAGCCTAGATCCCAAATAAAGATATAGTGTAGTTGGCTTCTTACGCAGCACCTATTGCTAAGCTACTATATCTCCTGCCCTTTCTTGGTGATGAATACAATCTCGATAGAGCAGATTCGCCGGACTCAGCAATGTCCATGAGCGCATTGGCGCTCAAGAGATCGATGATTATGTACACAAGATATGTGAAGATGGGATAGGTTGTCGAGTCCGGGAGTAATGAGAAGAGGGGGAGGAGAAGTGGTGCTTGGTGATAGACTCCTCCATCGTAAGGGGAGACATTGTGGGTATAAAGGAAGAGTCCTTCTTGTACTGAATGATTGAAAACGCATTAGTATTATGGACTTTCATATAGCTAATCAGATGCTTACATCTCTTGAAGCTTGTGACAGGTGTAGACACTTCTACACGTCCAGTAAGCAAATCTGGTAGACCTGGGAACGAGGTGAACAACAGGAGTCGCAATGCCGCTGCTGCACCAAAAAGAGCAGCTTTTCGACGATCGACTGCCATGGTGCCGTATATATTTTATTGTCTCTGGGCTTCTGTACAAGAAATTGACAGGCACATTGCAATTGCCGGCCAAAGGAGTGGCGAAGTATTCGAGAGAGGGAGAGAGAGCTTGCTAGATATATGACAGCTCCTCTACAAGCTGCCCAAGTACGTATATATGTGTGTACATTCGTCCGAGTCCTCAGGCGTCAGAAGTCGGCATCACGGTGAAATCTCCATATCGACATATCGCGTTGGTCTGTGCCGGGCGGTGAGTGTATCAGCCAATGAGAATCAACTAGCGGCCGAGAATAAGTTGAAATTCCATTTCTTCAAAAGTTGAAATCGCTTCTTATCCTCACTGTCCTAAGAGGATAATTTCTACACAAAATTACTACCATATACAACCGCAACAATGGGAAGAATCAAGAAGAAGGGTATGTACATCCTCACTCCAAATCTACGTACGAACCTGTATCTGATTATTATTGTGTAAAGGTACCGCCGGACAGGCCAAGAACTTCATTACCAGAACTCAAGCAGTGCGCAAACTTCAAATCAGTCTTCCAGATTTCAGAAAACTTTGCATTTGGAAAGGAATTTACCCTCGAGAGCCACGTAACAAGAAGAAGGCATCTGCCACCTCCAACGCAGCAACTACATTCTATTATACCAAAGATATCCAGTACCTGCTTCACGAACCTCTCCTCGCAAAATTCCGTGATCAGAAGGCGCTCGAGAAGAAGATCTCCAAGGCACTCGGTCGAGGAGATGCTCACGATGCAAAGCGACTCGAGACTGGTGCCAACAGACCAGAGAAGACAGGAAAGACCAAGTACACTCTCGATCATGTTATCCGCGAACGATACCCAACATTCGTCGATGCGCTCCGAGATCTCGATGACTGTCTTTCCATGCTTTTCTTGTTCGCCAACTTGCCATCCACCGACACTGTTCCAGCGAAGATGATTGCCAGATGCGAGAGACTCTGCCTCGAGTTCGAACACTATTTGATTGTTTCCCATAGCTTGCGAAAGTCCTTCTTGTCTATCAAGGGAATCTACTACCAGGCTACTATCCAGGGTCAGGATATTATGTGGTTGGTCCCATACAAGTTCAACCAGAGAGTTACTGGAGACGTCGATTTCAGAATTATGGGCACATTCGTTGAGTTCTACCAGACTCTTCTTGGATTTGTCAACTTCCGTCTCTACACATCTATTGGACTTGTCTACCCACCAAAGTTCGATGCCGCCAGTGACGATCAAGGAGCCGAGCTTGGTGCTTTCACTCTTGAGGGCAACAGCGTTGGACCAGTTGCACAGCCAAAATTTGCTATTCACGACAAGTCAAATAAGACACCAGACCCAAAGCTTCAGGCTGAAATTGACAAACTTATGCTTTCCATGAACCAAGAGCCAGCAAAGATCACCGAGGCTGAAGACGAGGAAGAACAGCCAACAGACACCATCGATAAGTTTGAGCCTGCTGCGCCAGGTGGTGATATCCTCCCACAGCCATCTTACTCTGCCACCGACCCATCCACCCTCTTCTCCAACTTCACCTTCTACCTTTCCCGTGAGACCCCACGCCAGCCAATTGAGTTCATCCTCCGAGCCTTCGGCTGCAAACGCATTGGATGGGATGCCGTTCTCGGCGATGGTGCATTCACGCACAATGAGCTCGACCCAGCCATCACCCACCAAGTTGTCGACCGTCCTCCAATTCAACAGTCCGAAGATGACGCAGAGGCCGGCGATAACCAGACCGCACAAAAGCTCCGACCAGGATCCCGCGTCCCTGGCAGAATCTACATCCAGCCACAATGGATCTGGGACTGCGTTAACGATGAGGAGCTCAAGGCCGTCAACGAATACGCGCCAGGTTCGCAGCTCCCACCACATCTCTCGCCCTTCGTGAAGAAGGTCAGAGGCCAGTACGACCCATCTGCGCCGCTCGCAGAGCAAGAGCGCGAGGGCGAGGAGCTGGAAGCCGACAGTGAGGACGAAGAGGACCTTGTAGATGAGGACGAAGAGATGACTACTGACGCCCCTGTACTTTCCGCCGACGCCGACGCCAGCGCCGCTGGCATGGATGTTGCCGGTTCTGAGGACGAGGACGAGGAGGAGGAGGAGGAAGAATTAGCCGATGAGACGTTCAACGGTATCTCGGAGGCCGAGGAGGAGTCTGAGGATGAGGACGAGGCAGCACAGGCGGCAATTCAAAGACAGCGCGAGCTGGAGGCCGAGCTGACGGGCGCGACGCTCGAGGAGAAGAAGGTGGATCCTAAGGCCAAGGCCAAGGCGGACGCTCGCAAGAAGGCGGCGAAGGCGAAGAAGGAGGAGGATGAGGAGATGGAGCGTGCGAAGATGATGATGAGCAGGAAGAAGAGGAAGATCTTGGAGAAGATGGTGTATAGTAATAAGAAGAAGGATGCGGAGGCCGAGGGTCTGCGTGCTAAGAGAAGGAAGATTGAGAAGAAGAAGGGGGGTGCTTAGATACATCTCATCGCTATTTCTTCTTTGTACGGCGTTGAAAAGGGCTGGGTGTGTAGTTTCTATCTAGGGCGATAAATGCATTCACTTTGAAATTCACTTGCTTCAATGAACCAAGCACTATGAAACTGTTTTGAAATTCACCATCGTTGAACCAAGCTGTCTGGAAATTGTCCGTCCAGGATTAATCATTATGACTTTTGTAGTTTCGTAACTAGCCATCTGGCTCTCCTTACTCCCTTGCACTCCAACCGGCCAACCCAAACAAAAGAGAATAACAGGTAGCGAGCGCGGGGATTTTGAGAAAATAAAATAAAAATTGGTATCATCACAACCAAAGTAACCAACGAACACCGCCAATGAAGCCCATCGCCGTCCCCTTGAGGATTTTGCACACAACCACGATCAGCCAAACCCACCACATAACTCCAACAAGTGCCCACTCAAGCGCCATCCACCCACCACGCCTAACCCAGCGGAAACGCCTCCTGCGCCGCCGCACCATGCTCTCCATCGTATCACTAAGCCTCTTCACGCTCATCGTCCACTCACCCACAATCTCCATGCCCACACCATCCGCCTCATCACTAGCAATACGCACGCGCTCCATACAGCCGTCGCGGACCTTGGCTTTCATCTCATCAATGCGGTGCAACAAATCCGGAATCGCCGAATTCGTAAAGGCATTCGCGGATTTCTGCCACATCATGCTTGATGCCTGGATATCCTGAGACAAGATGCGCGTGGCAAGGATATGCTGCTGGCTCCTGGGTACCGGCTTCAATTGAGAACGGTCTTTTGCGAAGGTGGAGACCTCGGCATACAGTTTATCAGCGTCACATGGTCCCGTATTGCTGGGGTCGCGGAGATCGCTCATTTCTGCCGCGCGGCGAGAGATTTCTTTGGCTTTGATGCCAGAGGAGAGTAGGAGGGCGCGAACACGGGCGATCTCGCGGCGATTGACAGCGCCGCGGTGGACTGAGGGCTCACGGTCGGAGATGGACCATTGACGGGGTTTGGGGTGGCCTGGTGAAAGATTCTCTCTGTATCGAGGCATTTGAGGTGAGCCGGAGTCGAGGTTTGCAAGACCTGTCATCATGAGGCCACGGTCACCGCGGCCCGCAGTACCTGGAAGTCCAATGAATGCGTTGGTGCGCTCATCTGTGGCTCTTCCATTTTGGGTTGAGCTAACGTCGGAATAGCTGGATTCTCTGCGATCCACTGGCTCGAATCGGGGGGTGGATGAGGGAGTAGCTGCTGATATATCTATGCGAGGGGGTTTCAGGCGTTGGAACTTCTCACCTTGCCGTGAAGAATCAGTACGGACATGGTGAAGGTTGTTAGATTCCGTAAAGGATTCTTCCTTGATTTTAGGCGGCCGTCCACGGGACTCGAAGGGAGATGTGAATGTAGGCATTGCATCAACAAACGATTTTGGCTCGGTAAGGTGTTTACCGGAGCTTCCGTCCTCAAATGTTGAAGATTTGCTGAGCTTTCCGAAACGTGATTTCTTCGATCGACTAGCATCTGACTCTATCTCCGACTCATCACTGGAAGAGTCCGTTTGTACAGCAGAACCACTCTCTTTCCTCCAGATCATATCACTAACGCGGGAAACAGGACCTCGCACCATGTCATCCAGTCTTGAGCTTCGGAAGAGACCGCGTATTCCAGATGATGGTTCATCATCAGTTCTCCTTCGCGTGCTGTCATGTCTCTTGGGGATCTTTGGCTCGTCATCTTTCTTTCGAGGCAGACGCTTCTTCGCTGGGCTAACAGATCGGCTTCGGGAAGCCTCTGGACTCTCGGAGTTACGAGTTCTACTTGATGATCTTCGACGAGGTTCGCGGTCTACCTCCAGAGATGCCCTGCCACGATCAAAGCTACGATCTCGAACCAATTCAGTGATCTTCGATCTCGCTTTTTCGATCGGGTTTCGGGCAGGTGACCGTTGCCTTTCAACGGAGGGCACTGCCCCTGGGACGCCTGGGAAGAATTCTTCATCTGCACCCCACACATGAATTGATGGGGAGTTCGGGGCAGTATAGACTTCGAATGATGAACGCCCACGTACTGGATCCACATCCAGACTAGCCCTTGGAGAAGGACTATATAGCGAAGGATTTGTACTCTTACTAGGAGTATCAGTACTGGTTATCTTTGGGCCAGAATTGGCACTGGCATCAGCGCGGGTCACCGGGCCCCGTACATCGTCCTTCAAAACAGCCTTTTGAGACTCAATTGATTCGATGATAGCCTGGCCCTTGGGGTCTCTCAATTCACCAGGAACATCAGAAACACTATGCCTAGCCTCCGCCGCTAGAAGCTCAACCATCTGCTTTTCTAGAATGTCTCTTGCTGGATCTCTAACATCCAGGCTATCACGTTTTCTCGACTTCGACGAATCAGAACTGCTTGACGAACTTGAGCTCGACGACCTGCTATGCGAATGCCAAAAATGATGCTCATGATCGTTGCTGCCATTGCGAGGATTCTGTAAGCGAAGCTTATTTTGCAATTTCCTACGTGCTCTTCCACGAGAGTTTTCCGAATCGTTTTCTGGTTTCTCCTGGATTGTCTGGAAATGAGGAACGATGCCCTCAGATCGATAGCCACGGTCTGACTCTGAAGCTCGTCTATCCACTTCAATCGAAATGCGCTGTTGTGGTTCCACACTTTCGCGTGACATGGGGCGTTTAAGCTCCGTGTAAGCAGGGAATATCTTTCGACCTTCGCGGTCTTCTATGAGCTTTTTGTTGTCGTCTTCTTCGAGCCAGACTAAATCGGCAATCATGTCTTCGGGTTGGATCAACCAGTCCATACGTGGTCTCTTAGCCTTGACACTCGACAAAGCCGGTTTTCCCGTAGAAGTAGACAAAGGCGTTACGCTAGTATTTGAAGCCGAGCCTGCGGTGAAAGGTGGCAAGACGACGCAATCGTTTGTTTGATATTGTTCATCCGCTGATTCTGCGGACACCTGATCCACCCAGGATTTGACTTTTGCAACATCATCAAACCCGAGGGTTGCGCCATCAAGAAATTTTCGTTCACGTAATCGCACCTTACGATTCCTTATGTATTGTAGAGGGTTATAGGGACGGCCTAACGTTCGTATGGGTTTTGTGGCTGAAGTGGTACGAGACAAAGGAATGTTCGATGTAGAGGGTGAGCTTGGTGCGGTTCCCGCTGGACTAATCGTGGACGTCCTTGTAATTTGCTGGGGCTTGAGGGGCGGGACATATTGTAGAAGTCGTCGGTATTGAGCTGCGAGTTCGATGGCTTTCTTTGCTTTTTCGGCCCTGGCGAGTGTTGATTCAGAGAAATGATATTCGTAACCGCTATCGGGATGTGCTTGCAGAGGGCTCGCAGCACGCTGGCTATCAATACCCCTCAACACAGCGCGGTCCGATTTTGGTGATATATTCCGTGATGATCTTCGCTGTTGTGATTGTTGCATATGCTGTCGTAAACTCCCTCCAACTGCAACAGGTCCCTCGCCCGTCATCGCGGTCTGTGGTGGCATAGAAACAGAAACGTTTCGTCGAGAAGCCATTCGGCGGCTTTCGCTGAGATTCAAGGCAAGATTCACAATCTGCGCGGAGTCTGCGTCAAGCATCTGGGGCGCCTTCGTTGTATGGGGTTCTCCAGTCGCATGGCTCGATGTTCCTTTGTCCATTTCCGCATCGGATGCAGCATTCACAACAGCCGCCAGTGGACTACTCCCAATGCTTGACCCGGTATCCCTCCGCCTCTTTGGTAACTTGTCGTGGCCGCTAGATTTAGTCTTTCCCTTCGAATCATGCGATGACGTCTTCGCTGTCGATTTTCCATCTCCCTTGGATTTCCGATGCGACTTCAATATCTTTGGAAGGGCTGAAGTAGCACCGAAGCCAGTGTCTGACAACAGGAAGCCCCCACTGCGTATATTGCGCCGACCAGAATGACCAGTCCGAGGTTCCGACTCTGCGGGTTTGCTCGTGCCGTTGCCATCAGGTCTATCATTCCCACTTAAGGAGCTCCCAATTTCTCGGTCGTGCGAGTCGCCATCTTGCGAAACGCTATTCATGGTACTTCCAGTCCTGCTGGATTCGCCAGTTTCGGTGCTCGTGATGCTGAATTTACTGCGCGCGGATTTTGTGGACTTCGCAGAAGTGTCATGAGCATCGGATGGGTTGTGGGAATGAGTCGCGACATCTTTGGTTGTGGTCGAGTTCGAGGCTGCCAGCTTCGAGTCGATCATGGTTCGAGCATGGAAGCTTCAGATTATTGTGTTGGCAAACGAAGAGGATGTTTGGGGTATAGTAGACATGACGAAGCGCAAGAAAGAAAGAAGGAAAGACGAAAGGAACTGGTGAATGGGATAAATGAACAGATGATGGAAGCTGAGGACAAGTTTTGGAAAGTTAGGAGAGGTGATAGCCACACGAATAGTAGAGTAGTATAAATTATTATTCAGAACGGGGGGCGTTAAGTGAACTAAGTGGATTGTTGGGGTTTGGTTTTGATTTATGTATAGCAATAATAAGGTGAGTAAGGTCGGTCAAAGAGAGTGCTGTGTAGGTAGACGAGATTCAGAAGTCGTCATGCAATGTAAGGGAGAATGACCTCAGTCACTTCAATCACTCAGCCACCTCGGTCAGTCAAGGTCGGGATTAGAATTGGCACAGGCGTATGTATGTATGTATGCACGAGTCACTTCACCTCGACTCAACCCAGCTCGATTTAACTCAACTCAACTCGACTCGATTCAACGGGACTCAACTGGACTCAACCCTCAACCTTACCACAGGCATAGGACAAGCGGGGCAAGGAATGAGGGGGGGACATGAGAAGAAGCATTACCGACATTCTATGATCGAAGATTCGGGTGATCATGGGGAGGCATTGGAGGGGATAATCCTTGTACTAGAAGTCACTCACTTACTTGGTTGTATTCCAGGTATGACCGAGGCATAAGAGATCACAAGTCTGTGGTATTTACTTTGACTTAAGTTTGTGCTTGTGCTTCCCTCTCTGTCTACCTGAGGCTCTCCCTAGGTATTTACCCCACTACAAAAGAATCAAACGGATCTGAGCCAGATCTTAACCTTTTACTCGTCATGCAGTGAACGGCCTCGCCAGTGATATCGTATGTTGGAATCTATCGTAAGGTTTAAGTTGGCCACGAGCAGACAGACATATGTACGTAGTACCGATAAATCCAGGGGATTATTCGTCAAGCTATTTATCAATGACTGCCTCTAATTGTTTTGTTTTGTGTTATTCTGGGGTTTAAAAATTATATTAAATTAAATTGAATTTGTACATGTGTGTGTTTATCTGCGCAAGTCTGATGTATCCTTCACTCTTTACTTCTTACCGTCATTCTACCTCCTATATATTTTTATTTTATTTTTATTCTGTTTCGACAATAAAATCACACATAATACTGAAGTACCTTACCTATGACACAGTTTCCATTCCCAAGTCCACGCAGCGCACCAACAGTCATATAACCTTTCATTTAGGACAAAGCAAGTTAGCTCACGACGTTATGAGCGCGATAAGGTACGCATACAATTTGACTTTATTTCCCGGAACTCTCGAAAACACTCACACACCCATCCGTATTAAAGACAATCTAGCCGTTGGAACCAACGGGGCAACAGCAAGCACAGCAAGCACTCCCCGCTCCTTAAATTCTCAATCGCCTCTCCCTCGAGATCATTGAGAACTTTTGGGTCAAAACCTATTATATATATCTTACACCAACTTCACCATCTATCAAGTCTGAATACCACAATGAGAGAAAACATCTACTCAGAGCCAATTCTTTTTTGGAGAACATGATCCTTAAAGCCTGATGGGCGCACAGCGCTCTATTCGCGTTTACGTCTGACAAAGCTATATAAGTTGGTTGCACACACAAGAGAACACACAGAAAGACGAAGAAAAAGGAATAATAAGAAGAAAGAACGAAAGAAAAGAAAAAAAAGAAAGAAAAAGAAAAACTGCTCACTCAATGCGCTTTTTGCCTTCCTCAGCATTCATGAAACGTGCTGTGCTCAATCCACGCTCGTGTCTTGCCACAAGTGGTCCCATAATTTTGTCCTTGCGCAAGTTGCTGATGGCTTCTTGATAACCTTCCGAGGCCCATGGTCTTGGAATGAGCTTGGGCCAGTTGACCTGGAGACTATGTATCAGCAAGTATTCATTGTGTAGCCTGATCAGATGGGTTTCTTACGTATAACATGCCATGGCTAAAGATGAATTGGAAAGACCAGGCGCCTACAACGAACCAAAACAGCATGAAAAGACGCAATGGAAGAACGGCGGCATCGGGAAGGCGACGTGTAAACAGGCTAACAAGAATGAAGAAAATGCTAAAGGCCAAAACATATGGGATGGCTTGAATGAGAAGAGGCCGGGTATCTTGGAAGACATATGCACTGCCGATATGGGAGGTTGATGGGAGGTACGAGCCGAGGAAAAGATCGAAGGCATCTTGCTTCGGCCCATCGAGGAAGTTGTTCTTGGCGTATCGTGTGATGGAGTTCTGTAAATCTTGCAGAGCACCGGCTCTAGTCCGGGTTCCAGTCCTAGTGAAATCAGTCTTCAGAGCACCAGTTCCAGAGTAAGACTTCGACACCACATCCGCATTATCTGCCCAGAGATTGCGGAAAAGCGATTCGAATTCTGGATCGTCCGAGAATGTCTCCCCCGGTTGTAAGATGCCCACGTCGGTAAGCATGCGGTTCAATGCCTGGCGAGCCATCATACTCTGTACAACATTGGTACGGTCGAGGCAATCCATGCAGTTAGTTCGTACAACACTCGTCTGTAAATTGCGGGTTTCAAGTCGACCCTCAGTATCAGCTGGCATGTCAACACCGCGGAAGTACTGCTGTTTTTGAAGCGCATCATGAAGCTGATCGAGTAACAACTGAGCACGATGCCATTTAAGACCCTTGGTTTCGTTATGGAAATCGAAATAAATATAGTGCAGCTGGTCGAACTCCCTTTGATGTGTGGTTGGTTCCAGGGTACGGAACTTTTCGTCCGTGATAGCATCTTGCTCCTTACGCTCTGCTGTCGACGACTGCAATAGCTTCACCATCTGCTCGTAAGCCTCCTTCACTCGTTGCTCACGACCCTTCTGGTTAACAAGATTTACAAGATAGTTGTCGCCGTAAAGCTTGATCTGTTCATCAAAATGAAGCTTGGCTGCGCTAAGAGCTGTCTCAACGCCACGAATCTGCAATTTGGGAGTGTAATGCAGAGTGTTCACTTCCGCCCAGTATACTGGCACACTGCCTCTAGTCTGCACATACGACATGATCTGCACCTCGCGACCCTGAGAGCCTCCTATTTTTCCATTCTGCATGCCCCCGCCACCAGCAAATCCACTCATTCCACTAGCATCTTCATTGAGAAGAACGATCTGCTCGGTCTCATTGAAGTTTGACACATGGCCTTGTTCATCAATTCCCCTTGAAAAGTACCTGGTTCCAGCACGGTGTCTCGAGCGCCGTGTTATAAGCACAATCGTCAGGGGGGTCGACTTGATTTGAGTTGTTGTGATCCGCATCATTCCAAATATCACAGGTAAAATAAAAGCATCAACGCCTGGTTGCTGCCCATAATGTTGCCTTGTACCCGACGTCCTGAAGTCAATCAAGTCGGATTGTAGAAATTTGTTCCAGAAAAATCGGTCATCAGCTCTCTTCCACAGAGGTTGAGAGAGGTCAAGCTGAGCCTGGCGCTGGAATGAATTTGTAAGGTCGAATGAGTAAGAGAAGTACATCGGACTGTTCTTGATAAATGATTTCAGCAAGGAGAGGTAGTTGTCCTCATCAGGGTCGTGCAGAGGTCGCTCGCGCAGAGGTAAGAATTCGGTAGCAACGACCTTGTAAACCATGTGTCCCTTCAGTCTTCCCATAAGTTGAACTTTAGTGACAACAATGATGTATTTGTCTTGAACCTACTGTTAGCATCTATGGTGACACTTCCTGAGAGTAGGCTTACCTAGGCGTAGCTTGATGATACCCAAAATACCAGCAATACTCGACACTCTTTTCCCTCCCAAAAGAGACCCATCGTTTAGCCTGATATCACCGGTTGGGCGATCAACAACCAGCGTGGGAGCTGAAGGAGACGAAGGGGATGTAAATGCGTAATGCGATGCGGATGCGTGGACATTGATGTCCCTGAACGGCAAAAGGCTTGCCATGGTGATGGAGCCAAATGAATGGCTGCAGAGACCCAAGGAGACTGCGAGTTTTGTTGTGTGTGGGTGGGTGTTTATTGAGATTGAAGGAATGTTGGAAGTTTATTATGATTTGATTGAGGAGCTGTCCTCTCCCTTAAGCTTCACATGCATCCTAAGCTCTCCCTTCGATTACGCAGGGCGTGGCTGATAAGGATCATGTGACTTTGACCGCCACAGTTGCCGGCCAGTTTGGACCCGGTACACCAAGTAACTGACCGTCGTCACCCTTCGATCCTCATTTCACCAATATCCCTACGACGACAAAGCGATCCGCTCGCATAGAACGATATTACGTATTCGATCATTGTGACTTTACTGTGACCAACAGCCGAAATACATAAACCGCCCGTCCACATCTACACACACACACAATATGGCGTCAAGAGCTCCAGCAGGCGCCCGTGCCGGCAACTCGCGCTTTGCGCAGTTCAAGTTGGTACTTCTAGGTTAGTGAAGACTCATTTAATAGCCTCGACCGCTCCTCGAAGTGTAATCACTAATTTTTCTACAGGAGAATCTGCGGTTGGAAAGGTGAGCAGACCGGTGTCGCGAGACTTAGGCAGCACTGACCATCATAATAGAGTTCTCTTGTGCTTCGATTTGTCAAGGTATATCGTTTCTCCTTTGGTTCAATGAACTCTGGTTGATAGTCATGTAGGACCAATTCGACGATTACCGTGAATCAACGATTGGTGCGGCTTTCCTTACACAGACCATCTCTCTCGACGATACAACTACGGTCAAGTTCGAGATCTGGGATACCGCAGGACAGGAGAGATACAAGTCTCTTGCTCCTATGTACTACAGAAATGCCAACTGTGCTGTTGTAGTGTACGATATTACACAAGCTGTACGTGCTTCTGCAAATGGAAGGTGTGATATCATTCTAATCGTCATATCCAATAGGCTTCCCTTGATAAGGCCAAGGCATGGGTGAAGGAATTACAAAGACAAGCAAATGAGAACATCATCATCGCCCTCGCTGGTAACAAGCTCGATCTCGTCACTGAACAACCCGACAAGCGTGCTGTCAGCACCGTCGAGGCCGAGGCATACGCAAACGAGGCGAAGCTGTTATTCTTCGAAACGTCCGCGAAGACCTCAGAGAACGTCAAGGAGCTGTTCACAGCTATTGCAAAGAAACTTCCATTGGATCAGGCTGGCCCAAGAAATCCAAGACAGGCACCACGTGGAGGTGTTGATCTGAGACAGGAAGCGCCGGGAACTCAAGGTCCAGGTTGTGCCTGTTAGACATATCAGTGCAGTAGAGGAGAGTGATGAGAGCGAAACAATACCATGCGTTTAAAGCAGATGAACGACTTGGAGCTGTCGTTTCTCTGGAGTTATGCCATCGAAATTAATCTGCGCATGTCACTGCGATGATTCATCGGGGTAGTGAGGAGGGAAATGCAGCACCCTGTCTACCTCGATGAATGGTAGTCTTAATACCTTTGAAAGAACCATAGTTTTTCTTGTTGTTTTGCGGTGGGAATGGAATTGCTGGTTTTCTTTTGCGAGGCGTGCGTTCTTGTTTTAATGCCCTATCGATTTGCAGCATCTGGGATGTATGATACGCAATAGACAACCTTTCAGAAAAATATGCTCGACCCAGTGAGAAAATGAATTGCTGCTTCCTATAAAACGATGTGTGGGACTGTATTTCTCCTGAGTTGTGTCTGATGTGATGTTCTATTGATAATCTCGGATTTGGCGTCATCGTGCTGCTGCTTTTAGCGACGGTACATTCCAGCTCGCATCCAGAAACCACCGATTGAAGCTTTTCCGAGACCGCAGGACATTTAACCATCAACACAACTTCCCTCCGCACTTATATGCAGCCCGTCATGCTGCGAGTTTCTCTTTTGTCTTCAAGGGCGGCCACCTCTGGGGCTGTTGCAGCCAGAGCTGGCCGTCAATGGCACGCCGCGCAGGTTGGCGGCGCGACATCCGCTGGCAGAGTACGAGTTCACCATTCATGGGGCACAATTGGGAGCCACTGTGACGGATTGCTGATAATATTCTACAGAGATTTATGGCAGACAAGCCAAGCATCGCCGATTCGAAGCAAGCTGTCCTTCCTGGTTCCGCGAGCGATGCTACTAATGAGCCTCTCCCTGCCGGACCTGTGGCAGAGACGCCCTCCTCGTCGATTGCGACACCTGCAACTCCAACTTCGTCTACCATTCCGGCATCCAATGTGCCATTGACTCCTCCTCCACCTCCAAGTGCTACTCCTCCACCACCACCTCCTCGCAAGAGACGCTTCTTCCGCAGGTTTTTCAGCACCGTCGTCATCCTTTCTGCGCTCGGCTTCGGTGGTGGTGTATATCTCTCACGAACCAATGATAGATTCCATGATTTCTTCACCGAATATGTTCCATTCGGAGAGGAAGCCGTTCTTTTCTTCGAGGAGAGAGAGTTCAAGCGACGATTTCCATCTATTTCTAGCCGTACCACACAGTCACGAGACACTGGTAACAGAGTTACAATCCCAAGTCAGAGCGGTGTCTCATGGAAGGTAGCAGAGGAGGACAAGAAGCAGACAGCTCCTAAGGTTGGTGAGGCTATGCAGACTCCTAGCGAAGCTAAGGGCTCCGAAAAGGTTAAGGCTGTCGAGCAGGCCAAGAAGGAGAGTCCAGCCAAGCCAGCAGCGAAAGCCCCAGCTCCTAAGGCTCCAGAGCCTGTTGCAAAGGCTGCCCCTGGTGCTGCTGCTTCTGGCAGAAGGGACCCGGAGGTCAACGAGCCATCCAGATTCCCAGATGAGGTTACGAGAATTGACCCTATCAACATTGAACACGCGACCGAGCCATTGGTACAAGATTTGGTCCATATTATCAACGATATTATCACCGTTGTAAATGCAGACAACGCAAATAACAGATTCTCTGCGACCATCGACAAGGCCAAGACTGAGCTCTCCAAGGTTGGTGCGAAGATTCAGGATATGAAGGCATTTGCTACGAAGGATGCAGATGAAAAGGTCAGATCCTCCCACGAGGACTTCGACCGTGCTGCTAAGGAATTGGTCCGTCGTCTTGAAGCTGAGATGCAGGATCAAGAGGCTCGCTGGAAGGAGGAATACGAACAGGAGCGTCAAAAGATTCAACAAACCTACGAGTCAAAGCTTAGATCTGAAATTGAGCGTGCTAAAGAAGTCAATGAGCGCCGTCTCCAGAACGAACTTCTCCAGCAAGCTGTTGAGTTGAGACGCCAATTTACAAATGAAGTCAAGGACCGCGTAGAGCAGGAACGCGAATCCAGGCTTGGCAAGCTTTCCGACTTGTCCAACACTGTTGGCGACCTCGAGAAGCTTACCACTGAATGGAACTCTGTTGTCGATGCCAACCTCAAGACCCAACATCTTCATGTTGCTGTTGAGGCTGTTCGTGCCAACCTCGACAAGGCGCAGATGCCAAAGCCATTCACTCGCGAACTTGCTGCTCTCAAGGAGATTGCGGCTGATGACCCAGTCGTTGACGCTGCTATTGGTTCTATCAACCCATCTGCCTACCAGCACGGTATTCCAACTTCCGCCCAGCTCATTGACCGCTTCCGCAGAGTCGCAGGAGAAGTCAGAAAGGCATCCCTTCTGCCAGAGGAGGCAGGTGTCGCCAGCCATGCTAGCAGCTACGTTTTGAGCAAGCTCTTGTTCAAGAAGAAGGGTCTCGCAACCGGCGATGATGTTGAGAGTATCTTGACTAGAACAGAGACATACCTTGAGGAAGGTGACCTGGACGGTGCCGCACGTGAGATGAATGGCTTGAGTGGATGGGCGAAGACCTTGAGCAAAGATTGGTTGGGTGAGGTTAGAAAGGTGTTAGAGGTGCAGCAGGCCCTTGACGTGAGTCCCCTACGTTCCCCACCACTGTGCAAGTATACTAATATTTTTTCTTTCTTAAAGGTTATTGCTACCGAAGCCAGACTCCAAAGTCTTCGTGTTGAGTAATTGGGGGGCTTCCTTTGGTGAGCCATCAGAGTAGAACGTGGTCTACTACCTGAAGTGTAAGAATGTGGAATAGATATGTACTCTAGTGTTACTGATATACAATGTGTGACCTATGGTGATTCAAATCGGATGTGGATCTTGTACGAGGCTACCACAGGGCTACCATCGACAAATATTTGAGTGAGGAAGAGTGGGACAGCATATGTTGCGAGGCTGACAGGCTGACGGTGAAAGAGCACGACTCTCGACGTCACTGATGATGGATGCCCACCCCAATTCATCCGTCCACAGGATTCAACAACCGAACAGAAACCTAATTTTCTCAAGGGGGCTTGATCGCCTACGACAAGCCCAATCACTGACAACGAGCGGAGTTGCGGTCGTCGTGTTCTCCACTGCACGTTCCCTTTCTGAGTTCGTGTAGCCGGAGACCACATTACAGCACCAAGTAAGTTTCACGATTTATGCTGGCAAGTACTTTATCTCCATTCAAGATGTCATTATTTCATTATCTGTTATGCTTCCAGTAATACCATATCTATCCCTTCCAATTCCCTATTCCCATCAATATCTTGGGTCATCTGAAGATTGACCTGTCAGTTTATTGCGCCACAAGACTTCGGCTTTATATGTGCAGTGGGGGCGCAGCACAAGGGAAGAAGACGCCTTACGTTGATAGCAATATTGCGAATCGTCGAGCGCAACGGCTTCAAAGAGTGAGCTGGGGATTTAGTAATGGGTTCTTGATTAGACACGAACCTGAGCATCCTGATCGGCTAGCACATTTGTCTATTGCAAAGGATCGTGTTAGTCAACGTCGGAGCCGACAGAGGATAGATGGGAAGGCCTTGCTACGTACGGCCGTTATACTTCACTACCAGTGAGGAGGTAGAAGGATCAAAGGAAGTGTTGGTGATGGAGGAGGAAGTATTTGAGTGTGAGAAGCACATTTTGTGGTGTACTTGTTCTATTCTTGGTGGACGGATGTAGATATCGATCACGTGTATTTAAATTGTCGCGTTGGGCTTCAGAGTCGAAACATACAATATCTAGAATGCTTCGAGATGGCGATTAATGTTTAGGCTTTTGGATGAAGGTGAGGGATATGGCATCCTTATATATCTTGGCTATGTAATAACATCAAAAGTTGATTCGTCTGTCCCACGGTCAGGTCCAACAGCGATGCGAATTGGCCCAAATCATTTACACCAAGGTGAGCTGAGAAGATACAACGCGCACCGCCGTCCTGCGATACTGAGCACACGGATCAAACTTATGTATCACAAGCGGAGATAAAACCTGCTGAAGGCCTCGATCAATCAGACATTGAGGAATAGAGTGAGACCCCTGGGACGACCAGGACAGCCCCCACTCTTACGCAGAGAGCACAAGAGATGTCGCCAGCAATGATTTCGCCGATCGAAGGCAAAATGACTTTGAGGTAAACGACCGCCATTCGTGACGATCTTTGTTTTTATGCTGCGCCAGCCGCTTGGACATGCAGTTGACCCTCAATAATGCATATCGAAAGAAGCCTAGGTGTTTGGGCAAGAGTTGGTGGTCGGGAGATGAGCATGGAGGGGGGAAGATGCAAGGCATGTTCAGGGCAGTTTAGCCATTGAGTGGGGGAGTAGACAGGGGTCACCGATGAAGGTTTTTTTTTGGTGTTTTGGAAGGTACAATGAGGTATTGAGAGGTATGCAGGAAGCCGAATTGGAATCTGGTGGAGCCTCATCTGATATTTGGCGTTCATCTGTTCTGTGTGAGTATGTAATGTATATAATGTGCATGCTGTAGAGATATATTTGATGCAGCTTCCCGTGGAAGTCAAGCACGAAATTCTTCAGAGCTGATGAACACGATCTTGACACTTGTGAAGTGTAATACAGCCTGTATACACAGGTATGGAGGTATGTAGGTATGTATCTTTCCCTAGATGTGAGTAACATGCCGGGCTATATTAAGGCGTTCGTTCCACCCAACAAACTGATGAATCGCCGGGGTTCTTTACTACCGACATCGAACAGAAAAGCCGACGAAGGCGATGATGAGGATGTAGGTGATGACGACCATGATGCTGCTACTGCGGTTTTATGACACCTGCTGCAGTGAAGGCAGCTGCCGATGTTATCGCTCGGAATCGAATGCATATTCATCTACCTGATGATTATTGATTCCTATAATTTCTACTGATGGAAATATGCACATGATGTCGTTGATGGCGTCTAGCGACTGTTTGCTGTATGACAGGTCATCGGACATTGCATCTAGCCCCGAGCAAGATGTCATTCTACGGACCACCATACGATGGATGATAAGGAGCGCTTTGCGCCGGTTATCCACGATATATCACGATATGCTTAAGAACAACCCCAGTATGGTCCGGCCAGTCGGCCATTCGCAGCCCACATACAATCTGGTGAAATTTGGTGACCGCCGACGCGAAGTGAGGCAAGAGAGAAGCGAGATAGACAGGAGATCCCACCATAATACGGAATGTGGTGAGAGGAGTAAGACAATACTATGTGCACTTTATCGGTCGTCAAGAGGTGTCTGGAATGATGGAACTGATTGATTACATATACATTGTCGTGTACGCATGTACTTTACTCCGTAGATGTAACACGACGAAGGGATGGTGGAGTGACTGGCATCCGGTGCACAGGTTTGCCCTCGGGAATATGAAGGAACATAGGCATGCATGCTTCGATGAATCGACATATCTGCAAAACGTGCGGTGATGAGTGAGGAGATCGCTGCAACGGAGGAGATATAATGGGCCACATACGCAGTAGAGGTACTGTACGTCTTTATTGTTGGTATTACTATTATCTACTTACCTACTTGGGTTGTGTACTTCGGCATACTATATCTGTATAATGTATGTACGCTACATATATCATATGTCTGATGAGAATCGGGAAGAGGGGGCGGACGAGCAGGCTGATTTGACAAATCTGCGCCCAGTTATCCTCTACCTTACTCTGTCATACAACCTTACTAAGCACTTTTGCTTCCCGTAGAGTATGTAGGTATCGATATTACCTTTGTTCGCCTTCAGACGAAGGGAATCTTACCGGGTAGGCGGAGGGATATTAATGTATGTACATGTATCAGCGTCTATTTATGTTCTCTTCTGCTCCTCGGTATGCAGCAGCTTTGACTTAATGGGGGTTTAATGAGGCTACAAGCATCTCCTCATCCAAACTCTTTACTCGTATAGCCTACGATCTCTCCTCAGCCTTCTATGCCACTATTGTGTGTACCTGACATTACTCTTGGGAACTAGTGCGAGCTACTAAGTGAGCACTATGCGAATGATTACTTTCCAACATCTTGCATATTTCTAGAGCCATTTGCGACATAGCACTCGAAGCAGCTGACCTACTCATGCTTCTCTCGCTCGCCCGGCAAAGGTGGTGAGACTGAGAGTAAGATATTGTCGCACAAGGCAGCATATTCGACGGCTTGCGAAAGCTCATTATTGCGAGCATACGACAGGCCGATTAAGTATCCAATTTCAAGGGTTGTCCAGAGCTGAGTTGCTCAGCATAAGATAGGAAATCATACTTCGTATGACCTGTCAAAATCGAGACAGACATTCAAGCGTGAGACAGGTTCCGATGATACTGACCCATGAAATAGCATGCATAGCCTTTCCGGATACATACTCGTCGAAAAATTGACGGACATGATAGAACTAAGAAAATCTGATAATGTTATTCAAGCTCATGGTATCATACAGTGTAACTCCAGCAATCCGTACTCAAAGTACTCCTCTCCACCAACTCATGGAAGCTCCTTGTTGCCGATAAGCAAAGCAACAGCAAGCATTTGCTACTGTCATAGCGATTTGATAGCCTCCATTAAAACCTTCATACCCCTCTCCTCGACTCCGCCGCTGACACTCAGCCCCTCTCTGAGTAGCCACGCGACATCACTCTGTACCCCTAATGGCACGTAGCAGGCACTCTTTGCCTTTTCTAGACTCTCCTTCAACCGGCTAGTGTGTTCCCAGTCTTTAGCAGCTTGCTCGGCTCGATCCACAACTTTCTTGGGAATTCCACACATAGACGCACAATGCATACCGAAACTGCCCTCAGCTACACCATCTTCTAGCTTGTATAAGAATGTAATCTTGCGATTCTCGTCATCGACATAGATTTGCATTCTCTTCGGTCCAATCTCAGGGTGGTTTTCAAACTCTGTAGCCAAACTGTGGTAGTGAGTTGCAAAGAATCCGACGCATCCGATGTGCGTCGCAATATGGTGGAGGACAGCCTGTGCAACTGCAACCCCATCGTAGGATGATGTACCTCTTCCAAGTTCGTCGAGTATGACAAGAGAACGAGGTGTGGCCTCGGACAAAATCTTCTTGGTCTCGGAAAGCTCAACAAAGAAGGTGGATTGAGCGGCAAATATGTTGTCGTTGGCACCGAGTCGTGACATGATGCGATCCACGGGTGTCATTCGAGCCGAAGTACAAGGTACATAGCAGCCAATCTGAGCCATTATAACGGCAATACAGGTCTAGGCGCATGTTAGTAATGCTATAGAGTGATGGGAAATACTGACCATTCGTAGGATTGTGGATTTTCCAGCGGCGTTGGCTCCAGTAAGCAGGTTGATATTTGCTGCTTTGCCCCCAAGCATAATATCGTTAGGGATGAAGTCTGTCACGTTTGGGAGCATACAAGGATGACGGAGCTCCTCAAATTCTAGAACACTTCGCTCGCTGTCGACAAATGTTGGTCGACAGCTGGGCTGGCCCAGTGAAGATGAAGCTTCTGCAAGACTGATAAGACAGTCAAGCTGGGATACGATATTGATAGCAGTAAGCCAGGTCTTGTAGTCTTCATCGAACCTTCCGAAGAATCGACCAGCTACCTCTTTGACAACCTGACCGTGAGATTCCTGGGCTTCTTGAAGCTCACGCACAAGTGCTGTAAGCTCATCAAAGTAGTATCGCTTAACAGCCTTCGTCGCAGAGACTTGTCTCCAGTCTTTCGGGATTGCCTTCGTCTTGCCGATGGGAACTTCAAGCTGGTAGATTTCTTTCCCCACATCTCGGAAACACACGTTGGAGCCGAGCTTTGACTGATACTTACTCAATAGCGATTGAAGGTCTTTTAATATGTTCTCCACCCGCCCCTGGCTGTTATCGAACTCCTCTTCAACTCCAACTTCGGGTATGAGCAAGGGCTTTTCAGCCCTCGCCTTTTTTCTGTCGAAGGCCGTTTTCCAGAATAGAAGAGGCTTCGATAAGTCGGGCATAGCAGATATGAGTTGATCAATCAGTCCACCACCTCCAGAAAAAGCTCCCAGTAAGTTCATTGTGTACTCGATTTGTTCAAAGCCTTCAAGAACACGAACAAAATCTTCCACCTTACACACTTTGGCATGAATTCTGGATATCAATCTCTCCAAGTCCGGCATCCTTGTCATTGAGGATATGAATTGATCTTTCAAGCTCTTATCCTGGTTGAGTGTATCAACAGCGTCCAGTCGCTGATTGATGCGAGTGGCATCAGCCAGTGGATGACATACCCACTGTCGGAACATGCGTTTGCCAAACGGCGTAATACACCTATTCAGAAGGGTGAAGAGTGTGCCCTCCGATCCACCATCAAACGTGTTCGCAAACACCTCGAGATTAATGAGGGTTTGACCGTCCAACACCAAAGTCGTTGCTTTTTGGATCGGGTCATATTGTGAGAAGTTTCCTTGGGAGAGGAGAGTTCGCTCCAACTTCAGCGTTCTGAGATACTGTACTAAAGCACCAAATGCGCACATCAAAAGAAGCTTTTCGCGTGCAGAGGCGAGTGCTTCGGGCCAAACTTCTTTTCCACCCAAGTCAGTTGACAGGAAATAGCCACTGCATTCAATCTCGCGGACGGTAACATCGGCATCCCAGAACTCCTTTCCAGGCTTCAGATAGTTCCAGATCGTAGTTGGGGAGGTGTTGTTCTTGAGAATACGGAGTGCCTTGACAGAGATGCAAGACTTTTCAAGAAGCAGTTCTTCGGGTCTACACTGAGCCACAAACGTTTCAAATTTTGTAAGGTCAACATCATCGACGAACTCGGAGAGGTAGAAGTGACCAGTAGCCGTGTCAACAAACGCTATACCAAATGCTGGTAGATCGTCAACGATACCCTCTTTGATGGCTACACAGTACGTAGACATATCGTCCTGAAGCATGCTACCCTCAACCAAGGTACCTCTCGTAAGCACGCAAGCAAGCTCTCGCCGAATGATTTTATCAGGCTTTCCCTTGCCTCCTTTTGATGCACCAACACTATCTTCTCGCTCTCTCATCTCTTTGCCAAGAGCAGATTCCATCTGGTCAACCCTTGCGATCTTGTAGCCCTTTGCCACAAACTGATTTGCCCAATGATCAAGAGACGCTTCTGGAACTCCAACCATTGACATGTTGACCCTATCTGTGAGTTTGAGATCGAACAGCTGATGGCCAATGACAGCATCCTTCTCATAGAGTTCGTAGAACTTCCCCTTCTTGAAGAATACTATGGTGTCCCACCATTTCTGCTTGATCTCCCAATACTGTTTTTCAAATGCCGAAAAGTTAGCGAAAGCTACTGGAGGAATGTACAATGTTCGCTTGTCGTAGTCTGGATGACCTGGTGGATTGCGGTCTATGTCTAGTTCGTTTGCAAGCCAAGTGTACCGCTTCTCTGGTGCACTATCGCGAGGCTTTTCTTTATACTTTTGTCCAGCGCGCTGTGGAGTTTTGACGGCATTGGATGAACGTGGTTGCAATGGTCGAGGGTCATTGGCATTATACTTCCATTGTTGAGCTGTTGATCTTTCGGGGACCTCGATGTCATCGTCATCAAAAGCCGGAGGTGGCGGCGGAGAAGCACGAGAATGCTTTCGCGATGAGTTCACGGCAGCTGCTGGGCGTTTGCGCTTCTTCGATTTAACCGGGGCATCTGAATCATCATCGACAACAAAATCATCCATATCTTCTTTTAGGAGATATCAGTAAATAAAAGTACACATGCAAGAGAGGTTTATAGCACTTACCGTCAGGGTCATCCTCTAGTGAGCCATCCAAGCCTTGTGCAAAGTCATCTTCGTCACTCTCGGCTACAAGCCGGCGGCGACTCGACGTATTTCTATTTGACTTTTTGGCTGGGAAAACGACATCATCATCATCTTCGTCGTCGTCAGATTCAGCATAACTGATGATCTTCTTGGCCTTTGTCGAATCAGCATCAACAAGTCTATGTTGGGAATCATGATAACTGACCTTTCGTGACGGACTGCTGAAGGCAACCCCATGAGTATCCTGCTTTCCATGATTCTTAGCGGGTGTGCCTGGCGATGGTAGACCGAATTCTTCTACCTCATCTGTTGCAGCATTTTCCGGCGAGCTTGGAGCTGCGGCATCACTACTCGGCAGCGGCGTCAAATTTCTTGCAGTTTTCTTGAATGTTGGCTGTTTAGGTGTTGATGCTCCTTGAACCTTTGAGGTACCATTGGCAGGAGACGTATCTTTGACGGTCTTTGTCGCTGATCCATTACTGATTGCTGGTCCCTTCGAAAAAAAGCCCAGAATAGACGATTGATTCTTTGCCGAAGAGCCCTGCTTTTTCAAGGCTGGCGGAGGACGAGAGGGTGTGGCAATTGTACCGTTACTCTTGACCATGATGAGGGTACTAGAAGAGAGAAGCCTAGTTGATAACAAATTACTCCAACTAGTTTATTGAGGATGTTGAGTGAAACTGGAATCTCGGCATATGTTATAGTTGAGGTGACGCGTCTGATTCGTGATTCTGGGGAACGCGCTTTCGCGTATATTAACTTTAGCATAACGGCTCATAGCGAACTCCAATCATTGAAGGATGACAAGATTGGAAATATGAATATATTTTTTACTGGTATTTCGAACACGTTTTATCATGATCGGAGCCTGTACAACATTCGAGTCTATCATTTTCTACTTATAAGGATGTATTTCTTTGCTGAAAAAACCCCCCTGAAATCAAAATTGCACAATTAGGAGTAGAGAATATTTGTATATGTTTATTGACTTTCCAACGCAATATTATACTCCGTCGTCTAATAAATGTTATGGGCTTTCTGAGCGCCAGAGGAGCAACATAATAAATATCATGCATGTGAATTTGGTAAGGATAACGCAAGATAATCATATATCAATAGTAATTTATATGTAAATTGGTATTTTATGTGGCCTAAACTAGCTGTTCAAAGCAGAGAGTAACTAAGTCATTTTCGTTTCCATGGATTCACTCTTGAATGACCATAGAAATAGACACTGTTGTTAATACAAGGAGATTTTACAATATCGATCTCATCAATGTTTCAATAACAACTAAAAGACGTCCCGCCTAGTTTGAGTCATTCCTTCCACAAATAGCAAAAAAGAGGGGAATGTGTGTAATTTATCGACAGAAGCTAGCCATAGTATTAACAGCAAGAAACTTGTAAAGTCGTGCCACAGTACTAGTTCGGATTCTATGAATGTCAAGCCTTTATTATCTTCCAGAATTTCCATACCAGAAACGCTCTCGCTCCTCCCGCCGATAACCATCTCTTTCCGAGTTTATTTGCAATGCTCGACGATCACTACGCCTGATTCTCCTCCACTCAGTTCCTGTTGGTTGATCGCCCTGCCTGGAGTCGACCTTCTTAGCTCGATTATCTCGGTCTGAGGATGAAGACATATGTTTCCTAGCAGTGCTGTCCATTTTGCTTGAGATAGCCTGGATTGGTGAGGTTAGAGCGGGTTGATGCGTCATGGCTGATGTAAGTTGGGGATATGCGGAGTAGCCCACTTCATCTACGAACTTGACTATCCGTTGGCCCATAGGCTGTCCATCAATGAGATGAGTTTTATGAACTTGGTGTTTCCTCATAAGGCTTCCCATATTCGTTACTGAGCTTCTGCTACTGACCGTCCGAAGGCTAGAGATGGATGGGGAGTGATCGAATGCAAGGATCTGTTGTCGTTTAGTTGGCCCTCCTGAAGAAGCTACACGCCGTGTTGAAGGATGAGACTTAGTTTCTAGAGTTATCTTGTGGGGTTCCCTAGAATGGTGCCTCTTGGTTTTGATAGGGCATAGTTTCCATCCTGACTCTTCATATCCAGCATGTATAAATTGAGATGAGTTGTAGTCAGCTGGCACTTGGTGAGTGTGGCTCCCTGATGGTTGATTTCTTGAAAGGCTCTTGTCACGACCCGTATTAGCAACCTTGCGTGCCAATAATCGTGCAGGTCTGTGATGAAGATCTGAATGTTGAACCTCGACTGTTTCAAACCATGTTTCAACGCGGTTTGTTGGACAGGCCTTCTTCATCACTGAGGGACGCGGTGGACTTGTTTTACCTAACCAAGACTTTGTACTTCTGATTTCCTGATCCTCTCCTCGAGTTGATCCACTTCTACGAAATAGCGCCGCATATGCTAGATCTTCCTCTCTTGTGTTGCTAGACGGTTTTATACCTTCTTTACTTGCTGATTCGTCGGGTCGAATCTGAGCTTTTAGCTTCTTCAACCGGCCCACATCGTTAGAAGGTGGATGTCTTGATAGTCCTTCCTTTAGACGTGTTAACTCCTGCTCAATGTCATCGACCAAAGCTGCCAAAAACGAAGCAGGTATGTTGTAGTATACAGCCAACAGGATAACATGGAGCTTCTCTGTCAGTTCCAGTCGCTTCAGAAAGAAGTCCCCAACTTTTGGCTTGAGGGCTTTGTACAATTTGTGAAACATGCTGTAGAATTGACGCGTAGTTCTCTTGTTACTGAACTTGAGCTCTTGGCAGTAATAGCACATAACGAACGATGGGCAGTTACCAATTTGGAAAGAGAAGACAGGAGCACCAACCTATTAAAGTGACTGACCTGATCAGATTAGGTACTATTGTTAAGAAAATGCTGAAAATGTATATACACAATACCATCAGTGTAAATTTTTGCCACCATATGATCGCCAAATATGACAGTCCACGACTTGCTGTACCAATACTCAAATATATTCAACAAAAGGAAATGGCAATGATTTATCCGCTGAAGATCTCGCATGAATATTTACCCTAAATGATGGCGTTGTTAGTAGCGTACTGCACCACTCCTTAACGAAGTACGGTAGACACTATAGGGGGGGTATAATATGACACAAGTAACTTCAAATGAACAAGTCACATACACTGCCATACCGATAGAACTTTTAGTAGGCATTGTAACTTGCGCGCAATAGCAGATTCGACATCTGAACATGTAGCCATACGTCTTTCATACACTGTTTCACTGCACCTTCACATAGTTCTCATCTCGATTTTCATCCGCATTGTCGAAATATGCACCCGTATATTCTGTGGAAATTTCCGCAACTGAGTAAAACTATCGAATTCGGGGTACGGGGGCGTATGCAAGTCTCGAGGTTCGGTAATATATTGATTGATCGATCGAAAGGTACCGTGGTCGTCGAGCCTGTACGTTAGATACAATCTCACACACTGCTCGTTCACAATGTCGTCTTCCAAAGCCTGCCGAACAGATGGAATGGGTGCTTCATTTTAGTTCTTTCTTCAGCTAAATGCCCCCTTGGTCCATACAGCTAATGAAGTTTCATGTTCACATGCCTTCCTTCTGACCCGCAACCGACAAACCCCGTACAGCCATTTCGAAGAAATCCCAGAGAAACATGCTTAGAACTTGTTGAACTGCTTGACAGCCTTGCCAGTTCTTGGAAGCACACGGAGAACGTTGAAACGGACCTGTGATAATTGTTAGCGACACGTAATATTTACACACCGAGCTAGATATGTAGAGCCTCGAATTCTACATGATTTCGCATCGCTTTCAAGATGAACGTACGGTCTTGCTCAATGGTCGGCACTGTCCGACGGTAACCTGGTCACCCTCCTCAACACGGAATGCTGGGGAGACGTGTGCGGCGAGGTTCTTGTGTCTCTTCTCGTATCTGGCGTACTTTGGGATGAAGTGAAGGTATTCACGACGGATGATGAGGGTGCGGTGCATCTTGGTGGAGACAACGGTACCGGTCAAGATACGGCCACGGATGGAGACGAGACCAGTGAATGGGCACTTCTTGTCTGTAAAAGGAAAGAAGAAGAGGTCAGCATTATGTGCGCTTCAAATATAACCCTCCGTCTCTGATAATTGCGTAGAACCCAGTCTGCCGCACTCAAGTGAGATGAAGCTGCCGAATTTCTTTGCTCGAATCGCCCATTCTGCCATCATTCCAAAGCTGCGAAATCCACATACCAATGTAGGTACCCTCAATGGCGGTCTTTGGGGTTCTGAAACCAAGACCAACGTCCTTGTACCATCTACGGCCACCCTTTCCAACTCTGGAGGACTTGGTCTTCGACTTGGCGTTGAGGAAGATGTGAGGTTGCTTCTGGAACGCGCGCTCCGACTGGACGGTAAGTTCGGTGGCCATTTTTGCGGATGTTGTTGTCGCAAAGTCCTGGGATTGTCGTGAAGGTGTCGATGGTCGAATTCGAGATTGGCGCTGAATGATCGAATTGATCTTGCCGAAAATTGGATTTGTGAGCCCTACTAGAAAATGGCTTAGCCGATTTGGGCGCTCGCGCCGAAAGCCTGTCAGTAGGTCATGTGATCTGGTGGTTTGCACTTGGCCGCCAATGCTAAGCGAGAGGAACGCGCCCGAGAAATCTGGTGTTGTTTGTTTACCGCGTGCCGCATAGCAACAACGTCACTCTCCCCCCAAAGTACAGCTGCGCGATATCACAAATTATCATATCCAACAACATATGAGCTTCATAATTTTGCCAAGTTGATCGAAGGGATCCTTAAATCCATTCCCTAAAAATGGCCTCCCGTGGTGAAGTCACTCTTCCGGCAATTCGTCGTCCAAAGTCTCGCAAGTCGATTGCGCATACACCATCAGTCGACGACAATGTTCTGGACAAGGAGAATATCACCACTGATTTGGGCTCCTTAACGGCAGGAAAGAGGCATGTCACCAAAGGAGCGCGGCCGGCAAAAAAGTCCAGAAGCAAAAGCATTGGACCTGGAGGATTGGACTCTCTTAAAGAGGGTTCAGGAAATAGACGGCAGGTTAGGGCTCATGTTTGATAAGTACGAAAAAGAACATGCTGACTTCTATGATAGTCTATAACAAGCGCGCCGCCACCAAGATCAATCTTGAAGCCAACGATTTCACCTTTGCAGGAAATCCCCGCACGTAGTTCATCGACAAGTACACCAAAGAAGACTACCAGACCGTCATCTATCCCTCCAACACCTCCAATTCAGCAACCCCAAGTTCTCATAGACTTCAATTTGACTGAAAAGTCGCCCAATAAGCCAGGTACCGCTGTTACTGGCGCCGATCATTTGTCAAATCCGTTCCAAGCCGGCGGAAAGACACCACTTAATGAAACGAGGGTGCTTCTGAGAACCGAAGAAGAACAACAGGCCACAGTCAGGGAGCGTGAACAAAAGGAGAAGGCAGAGACAGAGAAGGAACTCAAAGCGCGTCGAGAAGCCAGACGAAAGTCCCTTGCGAATAGAAGAGTTTCCTTCGCCCCTGAGGCTACTTTACATACTTGGGATGTTGTCGAATACAACCAAGATTCGACAACTTCTTCTGCTGCTACAGATCTGACACGACGTGCTTCATATGCTTCTAATACAACACCCAACCATCATCACTCAGGGAACCTGAGCTCAGACCCTTCCGAACCTCCATCGACCCCTCCTCAACAAATTGAAGAAGATGCATCGTTTGCATCACCAGCTCACCAGCGGGACTTACATCAGAAGAAAAGACGACGAAGTTCTGGTATACCACCGATGAATTTCAATAACCCCGATGACATTGAAGGGCTTTCGTCCAGTCCTTACAGTGAGAGTTCAATCGCCGACGACGACGACGATGATGATGATGATGATGATGGTAACCAAGAATTCTCTGAGGACATCGAGGATTCTGAATCCAATGGTAACTCGGATGATGAAGCAACGGTGATGGATATGGACGATGGCGAGACCACGAATATGTCAATAGCTAGTATGCAATTAGATGACATAGGCACAGGTTCAAGTGCACGCTTGGAAAAAAACCTCCGTCTTGCGGCTGACCAGGCTGGCAATAGAGGCGCTGGAAACATGGACAAAGATGAAGAGATTGTTGCTTCCTTCCAGCCATGGGCAAAGAAAGGGCTACCTATCCAGCATCTAAGTTCACAGAATGACCAGGAAAATATTAACCCGTTCTCTCCTGCTTTCAAGGCTGGCGGATCCAATACACGTTCCATGGAAGAAGCCCAGGAGGATGATGCTACCATGGAGATGACACAGGCAATTGGAGGTATTATTTCCTCAGATCAGGAAGATAGCGAAGAAATGACAATGGATATAACTCAGGCTATTGGTGGGATCCTCTCTAATACAACAGCCAAGCAACCGGCAGGGCGTCGCTACAGTACTCGCCGTCGCTCATCAGGTGCAGATTCTAGTACAGGGGATGAAACCATGGATCTCACAGTGGCTGTTGGTAGCATAAAACCCTCTGAAGCGTCTTCAGGCATGGTCGAGAAAGATCCAGAAGGGCACGAGGATATGACTATGGAGTTCACGTCTGTTATTGGTGGAGTTTTGCCACCAGGTATGAATGGTCGAAATTTTATCAATCCGAGCCGGGCCCCTGTACCACTTTCACGCCAAGATAGCGTTGAATCAGATGGCGGAGACGAGGAAATGGATATCACTCTTGCTGTCGGTGGCATCTTACCTGTGCGTGGGGTGCATGAAGCTGAGCCATCTATCGATGAAGATCAGACAGTTGGAATGGACATCACAACTGCCATTGGTCAAATATTACCAAGTGAGCTTAACAGTCAATCTCGCAACCAAGCGAGACAATTGATGGAAATGGAAGGCGATGCACCAGATTTGGGCAGCTCCCCATTCAGGGGTTCTACACCTCGAAGCTCCCCACCAAAATTGTTCAACACCCCTTCTGCTCCAACAGCTTCGGAAAATGAGATTGGTAGCCCAAGTAGGGCAGCCTTCCGTGGCAAAGGTCTACGTCGTAGTGAGGGAGCGAGTGCATCACCTCTTCCGAAGCTACAAGGAAAGACAGCAACACCTCTAAAAAAGCCAGCAACACCACCAAAGCAACTTACGCCTCAGCCATTACGTCCAACAACCCCTGGCAAGACACCGCCCTCCAAGAATGTGATGATGCGCAGTGCCTCACCCAAGCGTCTTTTTGCTCAAGAGATCTCGGCCTCAACCTCTACTCCGAAGCTTGTAACTCCGAGAACGATCTCTTCCTCAAACAAGCTGTTCAAGAAAGACACTAGAACTGGAGCCGCGACACCAAATATCATTCTGACCCCACAGCGACGCCGAATCTCCGGTCTTGGAATTGACAAGACCGGACTCGGATCTCCTCGAGTTGCTGCACTGTTAGACAGGCGTGTATCTATTGGAGACAAGGCTCAGCCATTTACTAGCAGCCAGCCTGATGAGATGCACGGAGTTCATTTTGAGGACCCTCGCATTTTGGAAGATGAGGTTGATAAAGAAAGGATTGAGGAAGAAAGTCGGGAGAATGGGCGAAAGATCCTAGAACGTGAAGTCGATCAACCGCAAGATGAGAATGACGCAACAGTCAACCTCAAGGAGATGATTGAAAGCCTCTCGCCCAAGAAGAAACCACTGAAAGGTCGTAAGAGTCTACACGTCGGAGCTGCTAAAGGTATACTTGGGAAACGCCCTTCTGAGTTGGACGATGAAGATGATGAGGAGCAAGATGGTATCAAACGCTTAAAAGGACATCAAGGAAGTCCAGTCAAGAACGTTAAACTCCAAGGCCCACCATCCAAAGCTGAGACTACTGGACGTAATGCGAGAGCAGCGACTCGTAAGCCTGAAGACGCGAGCGAGTCCAATGTCACCCCAACTGCTGGTACCTCGCCTTCAAAGTTGGCTCTCTACACCACTCCACATGGACAGGGCCGCTTCAGAGACGCGGAAGTCAATTCCAACGAACAGAACATGATACCCTTCGAACCAAAGGTGATCAATGAAGTGCAAGATATAAAGATCAATGATGAGGATGACCGTGTTCACCTTCAGGATTTCTTGAACATGACTAGCATTCGCTTTATGGAACTCACGACCACCAAACGTCGACATACAGTGGCGCCAAATGCACACAACAATGGTGCTGATGCCAAGGTTGTCAATGCAGATGAAGATGGCGGTCTTGAAAGTTGCGTTGTAGCCGGTGTATGTACGGTGCCAATGCTGGAGTTGTATCAGCATTCCTGCCGGGAGCTCAAGAAGTACATATCTGAGGGGCGTAGCGTTGTCCGCGAGATCGAGACAGAAACGTTTGAAGAGAATCCGCCGCTGTTCCGCGAATATATCTCGGCAACGCCTGACATGAAAATCTACATGGACAATCAGTTCAAGAATGTCAAGACACATGCAAGGCTGCTGAGTAAGGGAATGTGGTATGAATGGCGTATGAAATTACTTGATGGCCTTAGGGACGGGCTCGACAAAATAAGTGATGAAATGGCAATCGATTACGAAGTACTACAGAGACGACAAGAGCTTCTTGATTCTGCATTACCTGGTCTGGTACAGCATAACAGTCAATTAGAGCAGGTGGAAGCTGATCTTCAGGCTTCAGCCGAAGAACTCGCCAGCTGCGATCAAGCTGCTTTGAGTGACAGCCGACAGGCGTTAGTAGCTATAGATGCAGAAGTTGACTCGAAACAACGACTCCTTGCAAAGCTCCAGGCACAGCTTCAGGAGACTGAGCTAGGTATTGAAGCAACTGTCACCAAGAGGCATGATTTTCAACAAGACATCAAAGAGGCTGAGAAGGTCAGAGAAGAGTGCCGTGGATGGACAACGAAAGAGATTACCCTATTAAAATGTAAGTCAAGGAGATTTCACAACGTTTGTGGTGAAATTTTACTAATTATACCACAGCCAAGGTTGAGGCTCTGGAAGCTGAATACGGATGGACTATCACCGGTGTATCTGGTACAACAACATCGATGACGTATCATCGAGAGATCGAATTAGTGTTTGATGCGTCAACCTTTATAGCCAATGGGTCAAGAAAGCCGATGGAAGCTATCCAAAACTCACGCATCGATCTCTGGTACATTGCTTCCAGTCGCGATGTGGACCCAGAGCCTTTGACCCCCGAAAAAGACTTCTTTCTACAAAACATTCGCGATCACATCCGTGGGCTGCCGCAAGCACAAACGCCCATCAAAGTTCTGCTCAACTCCGTTAGCGATGCCTGGAATAGAGCAAGCGTTGTTGTTAGTGATATTTGCTCCCTCAAACTCAACTATCCAACAGAGACTACAAAGACCTCCGACAGCAGTATTGTGGTAAAATCCGGGATACTTCTCAAGTCGCTGGCTACTAAGGTGGAAATGGTTTTCGACCTCAATATGCACAGCACAAGCAGTGGCATTGACATTCTTCTTGGCCCATCAGCCCATGTTGTATATGGGCAGAGCTTCAATGAGCCCAAGATGAAGGAGTATATGCTTAGCAAGGTTGGAAGCTGTATCGCTGATAACCGCGATGGTGATATGTGTAGCTGGGATACTGCTGTGGCAGATCTGACAGAGAAGCTCCTAGCTCGTGGCAGGAGGTAATAGATGGTGTATGGTATGATTTGTTATATTGGTTTGGATGGATGTATATCTTCTGTGAATAGGGGGTGTTGGGTGTTCCCGGTGTTCCCGGTGTCTATGTATTGTTCAGATTTGGGTTTTTGGCGTTGTAGTTCGATCAGCAGAGCATCGTGAGCGATATTTATGTTATTACCTCACAAGCCTTCTTGATATTACGTAACTTGCAGTAAACTTGCCCTCTCTACTTTGCCTTGGAAAGGAAGCTAGGGTTTTCAAGTAATTTCAAGAGTTGGGGGTAATAGTACTGCAATACTGAATATAACAAATCACACATGCATGCTTTAACAGTTGATCGAATGGCTCGTTACTTGTGGTCTTTTAACAATATCTGGATTGATTGACTACCCTTCAACCTCTATTCATGCGCAACCTAGACCAAATGCCCAACCATAACCATAAACCCTTACATGCAAGCTCCACCGTCGATACCAATGACCTTGCCGTTGACCCACTCGCCGTCTTGACTCGCAAGGAAGCAAACAACACGAGCAATATCGATTGGAAGACCCACACGGTGGAGCGGACTCCATGTGGCAGCGTACTCATCAACCTCGTCGTCGTTAAGGTTCTCTCCATTGGGAATGTACTCTCTGCACACCTTGTGGTACATATCTGTCTTAATTCCACCTGGAGCGATGCAGTTGACGGTGATCTTCTTGTCACCCATATCGATGGCCATACAGCGAACAAATGTCTCGATGGCACCCTTGCTACCGGAGTAGACAGTGTGCTTTGGAACACCCTTAGCCTGACCTGTAATGCTGCCCATCATGATCAAACGACCACCAACAGAAAGATGCTTATAGGCCTCACGAGCAACGAAGAATTGTCCACGAGTGTTGATGTTCATGACACGATCGTACTCCTCCTCGGTGACATCCTTAACATGTCCGAAGGTTACGACACCAGAGTTAGAGGCAACAATGTTGAGCTCTCCAAAATGGGCGACAGCTTGGTCGAAGAGGGAGATAATCTCGCTGACAATGGAGACGTTTGCCTTGATGGCAACAGCTTCACTGCCAGACTTCTTGATCGCGGCAACGACTTCCTCGGCGGCTTCGGAGCTGTTTGCGTAGTTTACAACGACCTTGGCTCCACGGCGACCGAGCTCAAGGGCCATTTCTCTACCGATACCACGACCTTGAAGTAATAATCAGTAAATGGTTACATAGGAATTCTTCACATCAATACATACCCGAACCTGTCACCAAAGCGACCTTGCCACGAAGGCTAGCAGCCTCAATTCCAAGAGGGCCACTGACAGTTGCAACACCAACTGGTGTCTCAACTGGGTCTGTTGCAGATGGTGCCATTGTGAATGCTATGTGCTAACGATTGTCTTTGGATTGGTTGCAGATGAAGAAGATGTGATGATAGTTTGAATTGAAGAATAGAGAATACCATAGCCTACTTCATGTTCATCTATATACTAACACTGTATTGCGAAAATGCAGTATGGACGTCCACAAGTTCGCCATGAAGTCCAGAATGTCCATGGTCCGATATCATTTCAAAGCGTTATCCGTAGACCGACAACACCAGTGACCTCTCTTCAGTCATGACTCCACATGTATAGGACGGAAGTCCAAAGGACTGGCAAGGAAGTTTGGAAGTCGTAACAGTTTCTGAGGATATCTTAGGACATCTGATACCGGACGTCCGTAGATTTCTGGGATCGCAGAGTGGTTGGAGGACAGTGAGATGATAAATTTACTCGCTTAACCGCCATGCCAACTGCCCCTTCGAATGTCCGTGGGGTAATCGAGGTGCACCACCTCTGAACACCAATAGCAACACCTGAACACACTAGATTTCCACATCTTGAGTTTATGTATAACGACGAGAGTCCACCCGTGCATCCATGTCTTCAATAAGGTGCTTCTTACACTTTCTTTGGGGCAAGAGACTGTGCATGATGCCGGTCTTCCATTTCTGTATATTTGTTTCTACAGCTCTATTATGATCTCCGAAGCACTTCCGTCCGCCCCAACGAACATCTGTGATATACACGTTCGGCACCATGATCCGAACGCATTCAACTTTGAAGTCAAACGGAGAACGAGAGAACAAACCGCAAACAGGTGGAATTAAAGCATAGGAGTTGCGCGAAATAATCGTCAACTAGCTGTCTGATACTTCACCTTCGTCGCAGTTTGTATCATACGCTTTTACAGTTTCGCGATAAACCGAGGAGTCCCTCTAGTCCGTCTTTTCGATCATTGACGAGTGTAAAGGTTCAGCTCAGCCATCTCTATGACAAAGATCAAGGAATTCTCCGAAAACAAATGAATGGTCAGATAAAGTTTCTCGGCCGTAAAGTACATAAACAACTTTCCCATTCAGGTCGACTTGGAGGCAGCATTCGAGGTGGTTTGCTCTTATGAAATTGTTTAAGTGGTAGCATTCCCTGCATGAAAGCTCGGATTGCAGTTTGTTCATGTGGCAAACATGATTCGTTCCAGAAAAGGCATCAAAAAAGACAGCAAAGAGTCGCAGTCTAGTTTTGGTTTGATCGCATGCAAGCAAGGCCTCTGTTCATCTTATACCTAGAAATCACTAGGGATTTACTTGCAATCTGGTACAATCATTTCGGAGTTATCAAAGGGTCATGCCAGACATTCACCAACGTTTAAAGACTCGGCATACCTATCGTTCCTGGTGGGACAATATCCATATCTGGACAGCGGGAGCGTTGTCTGTTGTGACACATTTGCAATTTGCGATATAATTGACTCTATTCTCCCTCAATCCGAAGAAGACTTCTTATCTCATTGTGCGCTTTCAGTTCATTATCTTTCGTTCGATTCGCTAAAATGAAGTATCAAGTCACCATCTACTCTTGCGGCTACTGCCTAAGTCGCCTCCACTGGCTCAGTTATTGCCGAGAGTCGCAATTGGTGATATCGACATCCTTAACCATACGCTTATCCTAGAGTATCTCGAGATCAGTCTCTACCGTGGAGCACTTGTCAACTTAATCTAAATTGGAATATTCCAAAAGCTATGTACAGTCAATTTTCAAGATGCAAACACATCTTGCCAAAAACTTAGTCAAGGACCAAATGCGAGTAAGTCGAAAGAAAACAGACAGCGAAGTAATTCAATTTCTCTTTGCTGGAAACATCTGTGCTCTCGGTCTTCGATCACTCAGACATTTTTTGAGATTTTTTTTCCTTTCAAAGAAGGCAAAAGGCATGAATTTATGTTGATTGTTTACTTTGTGAGAGGTATTGGGCAACCCAAATTTGTGAAGTCCGAGCTCAACTTGGAGGCAGCAAAGCTAAGAGCTTCAACAGTTGGCGTAATGAGGCCATCGAGGGATGATGGGACTGACCCGGTAGTCAGCTGATAGAGAAGGCAAAGGATAACAGACGCGTCAGGAGAGACGATTTTGCCATCTTGAATACTGCTACTAAAGTTGAGAGTGTCAAATCCACCTTTGCCAGTGTTTCCACCAAAGAGCACTGGGTACTCCAAGTACTGGGCCAAGATCTCAGCAGTGACATCGTTGTTGGTGTAAGGTGTAACGCGGTTGGTCCAGCTGGGTGGTATTTGTTCATTTCCGTTGAAGGTGTAAGTTCCATCGCTCTGCTTTGATGCTCCAAAGAAATAGGATATGGTATATTCATCAGGCGCATATCCGCGATTTCCACTGGGCATCAGTTCATAAAGAAAGGAAGATGCCCCGAAAAGCAGAAGGCTGAGTGGGCCGAAGTAAAAATCTGGGTTATCTGCCTTAGACTGTTGATATCTCTGATAACGGTACAGAGCAAGACCGTCACGGTTGTAGTTGCCACCAGTAGTCTCGGTCATCATACTGAAGAGGGTACCATTGAAGGAGAAATTGTCGCCTTCTCCAAGGAAGTAATCGTTACGAGTCAGCGATGTGTCGGCCTCGAATTTGTTATGTCCATCTAATCCTGGCTCAGAGCCTGTAAGCGCAGGACTGACACTTGTCCGCGTTGTAGCATCGCAACCAATAGAAAGCTTCTCCGTGACGAGATCGCCATCTGTAAGGGTCAGACCGAGGACGGCAAGAAGTTGAGCTAAGTCGTAGCCGACATTGTATAAATTTTGCTGAGCATCGACCAGTTCGTTGAAATTTGTAATGCCATCATGTGCTAAGAAATTATGATTGGCGGCAGCATTGAGACCAGGGCATGGACCTCTTATATCGTCCGGTCCGGGAGGAACGAAAGCATGTGCGGTATCTCCGTCTGCTGGTACTTGATACCCACCCTTTCCGTTTCCAGGGAGACCATTCTTAGCACCGTTATATGGGTACTGGTCAGTGATCCCAGGTGCTGGAACATGATTTGGATTATTCGGACATGTAGCTGCACCTCCCGCTTGGAAAGTGGCGGCCTGTTGACGCTTTATGAAGAGGGTTGAATCAACTCCTGGCAACTCTGCAACGAATGGAAAGGCTATCACAGCCTCAACTAGAAAAACTGCTGTCGTAAATAGATAAAGCATATTGGTATATATGAAGTTAAGAAGAAGTCAAGAGTAATGCTGTTGAACAAGTCTGCTGATAGAAAAAAGGTGTACCTTATGACTGCCGATGATACTTCTCTTGTTCATATGATTGAGAATATAATGTTTAGGAGTACAGGAGATAATATAGTATTTCAAGGGAGATTCCTTGTCACACCTAATGGCAGATTGATCCAGAGCTAGAATCTGAAGCCTAAGTGCTGTACGCAAGTGAGATGGGGTAACTGTGCGTACCGAGGTCTTCTAACAGGTAGTCCAGCCCCAGTTACAATATCAAAATCCCTTCTCTCCGTTGGCTGGAAATAGCAGGATAAAAGCCACTTGATGAAGATCGTGTATCAAAATCGGGTGTAAGAACGGGTGTAGACGCCTTCCACACGCCTCTGGATGAGAGTGCTTGGTTTAAGGCTTAAACATGGGGTGAAATATCAGCGCCTTCAAGCGTGTCTTCAAACATGCAGACTTTCTATTGGACCGGCATTTGCAGTTTTGTGCCGTAACCAAAACCCGTAGTAAGAGACCATGAGCTTCCAATCACAGTTCACATATTGAAGTTAGAGTCGATGGATAAAATTGTAGGAACCACAAACATGGCTACTCTATGAACTGGCTGGTTTTCATGTAGGTCCTCTTCGTCATTGCTACTTAAATAGGATGAGTGCAACTAAGGCAGAGAAAAACGTATACGGTCCATCTCTGTGGAATCCTAATGGTTTGATGTTGTCTTGAACCTTTCAGCGCATGGGTGTGTCAGGAACTTTGTGGGACCGAGGTATCGAAGATGGCGTCAGTACCTGCGGAGGAGTCTTTAGCTGGCTACTCCGTACATGTTCCGATTTAATAGATTAGTTTTCTTTGGAAGTACTAAGTGTAAGCTAGGCAGTTGAAGATTCAGAAATTGCAACAAATATCGAGTCAGAATTTTGGACCATCAAGAACGAAGCCATGCAGAGTACGTGCTTCGATATCAAGATCGTTCGGTAGTTGCTTTGGTTCCATCTTAATGATGCGCAACTAACTCAGATACGAGATCTAGAGCACTAGTTCGAGGACCTTGAAAGCAGATAGAAAATTGCAGTACTCTACGGTAACGAAATGGATAAGGAGGCAAAATATTCTGAATAGCTTCATGCGTCACATATTGAATGACCCTCACGACTAGTAGAAGTACAGTACCTGAATTGAATGTACTATGTAAGATTGACCTCGGCGCGGTAAAAATGAGTTCGAGAGAGGAGAATAGTCGAGTAGCCTTAGCTGTTTTCGTTCGAGGTGCTCGAGTCGTACATGGTCGAAGACTAGCACACTGGGTAGGTTAAGGTTGTTCAATAAGCTCAACATGCAGATTGTGGGGAAATGCGGGGAAGGCCGTGCATTGCTGCAAGGAACCGAGGAAGGCTTCACTTTTGGTTTGCACTAATATCACTTTATAGAGAACCATCGCAGCGCCACATGACTCGGACGACGACATCTATCAATCTAATCATAAAAGCGTCCTGCGCTCTCGTGCTCTTGTGCCGAGCCACTGGTGTCAATCTCTTCCCAACACACATATAGAGAGTCTGGCTATACAGTATCGTGAGTTCTTGTAAGGTTTTCGTTGAAGTCTGGCGACATCACCTCAGAGCACCAAAGGATGATTGACGGAAACATTATTGGGGTCAGCTGCAGTGATGTTTGTACAACCATGTCATCTTAGAGGGATTATACTCTGAATTGGGTGTTGGCTATGGTGACCACGAGACTTGATTCTGTATGCACACACAAATTCCTCTTGTTCGCATTACCAATCAGTCTCCCTAACAATCCATGTACTTTCGTCAAGTCTCCTCCCACTCTAAGGTAAAGTCGCGTCTATCAATATTCTCTACGTCTTCAAATACTTGAGTCTATAGATATCTTGACCTCGGAAATTACTTTGTATTACCACGGCAAAGTATAACCACAAAGTAGGAAACCCTACATATCAAAGACATCACACCCATAGCAGATAGACTATATTATAGTCGGTATGTTTTCTTTTACTGCTAGTGGTACGGAGCAGATGCAGCATTGAGAACCCCTTGGCTTTTGCTCTATACTGTCCGTGTTTACTCTTGAATTCTATGCTATGGCATGGACTAAATCTGATGGCAAAGATAGATCCTTATATGGAAAATGGAGTGTGAAGTTTGAATCCAAAAAGTTGCTGAAAGTGTATTGCCGCATTGATGGGCCGATTTATCGTTGGTGTAGTAGTCATCGTCAATAAGGCCTGCCTACAATAGGTGGTGAGGGAGCAATCAGTTCTCTTGCGCAGATCTTACACAATCGCTTTATCTTCAATTTCCTGGGAGAAACATGTCTTTGTGTACTAGTTTTATCATACTTATAGCTCATGCTCTAGACTCGGGATATTAACGTTGGACAACTAAATATTTGCGCACAGATGTGTGAAATATTTATGTACAAAAACAGCTCACACCAATTTTCCTCGAGACCCTCATACCATACCGGTAAGAAGTCATACCGGAGATGTGGGTTGATCTTAGATGTACTGGAGGAGGATTGACAAGATATTGATATACGCAATTCCTGAAGGTGGCTCTATGGAGTAGATGTAGTCTCCCCACCATGGCCCGCCTCCCCACCACAGAGCACCCAGCCATACATCGTTGTTCTCCACCATGTATTCGAGCATACCTGCGATGGCAGTCTCGCACACGCTGTTAGATCCGGCAGCAAACTCGCCGATAATCGCCTTCTTGTTGTTCGCAATGAGCCAGGCGGTCGCTGCTGCTAGACGATCAGCTCCGATGGTTGTATTCACACATACATCAGATGTGCCGGAACCATCGGAATCTATGAGAAGAGGTGTAAGTATGTGACAAGAAGTAGAACTGACTTCGCTGGACATGAATGAAAGACAACAACTGGATCATTGAGTAGGCTTAAACGATATCACTAGTCTTGGAGATTATTTATGTCAAATATAATCTCCAAATCTCGAACGGCTGAGTTGACTTCCAGATTGATGAATGTTGAAGAACACGATGAGTAGCATGGTGTTCACACGATACATGAGATCGGCAAGTGAAGAGGGGTAACAACAAACTAAGCACTTGCTACATACCTAGATACTGATGCATCTCATAAATGGTCTTATCTTCTGGGTCTGTGAGATTTCCCATAACTTCAGAGTTCCCAGAGGATGTCCAAGTCCAGGCTCCTGAGTAGCTGGTGCCTATTTCTTGTTAGATATAATCACCAGCAAGAAAGGGGTAAGGTCCACCTTCAACAAAAATATATTGAGTAGTTGCACCAGAAGCACGAACACCATCAATACAAGCCTGGTTCAACTCCTCAACTATATCTGTGGTGGGCTCGTCATGAAACTCGTTGTTACAGTCAAAGATAACCAATGAATTGCTGGCGAACTCGCCAGCTAAAGTGGTCCAAAAGGTTTGAAAATCGGAAGTGCTAGTAATGATATTTCCATAGTAACGACCGAAATTATGTGTGTCAATGATTGCATATGCACCCTGCATGAAGTCAGCTTTAAGAGCCACAGATAGTGCCCAAAAAATTGGAAGGAGTTACTTACTCCGGCAGTGATATAGTCCACAACAGTTGTCAGACCTGAGAGATAATCGGCGTCAATAGTGCCAGTTAGCTCTGTTGGAATAATACGTTCCATCATAATCGGAATGCGGAAGATGTTCAGTCCATCATCGATGAAGATTTGAATTGTCGAGGTGTTGGGCCATGTGTAATCTGTTCCAAGAACACCAGGTATATTTGTGTTCCCAAATTCGGCTCCAGACTCATTGATGCCGAACCACTGGAAGTTTGATACACGCTTGGTCTTCTTGCCGGGAGCAGTAAGGGCCAAGGTGGCCAGAGTAGCCGTGATGATTGATGATGAGATGCGCATAACTTGAATCGAAAAGAAAGACTAATTTAGTAAGGAGAGATTGGAAGGGAAGAGAAATTTGCGAATGTCTACATTCATATATCCACGAAAGATACGGAGATGATCTGGAAATCCGCACTACACTGTACCTGATAACTCTGATATCCTCGAGATAATCGCCATCTTGTGAAGTGCAGTATTGCATTGCGTATTCCATCCTACCTATTTTAGCGACGGTATCTCGTGCTCCTGACCAAGGATGAAACAAGCGGCAGCAAATTTCATATGGGCCCTGAACATGTCAATAATTGTTGGATATTGCCTAAAGAGTTTCGGAATTTGTCAACTTCCATTCGGCTGCCAGAAAGCTCAATATAGTAGAGGTGGCACTCCATAGAGGTTCATATATAAGGTATATGGTATCTCTTAATATCGGATGAACCTCTGGGTGCAAATATGAAATCTCAATAAACAACCTAGACTTCCAACCACTTCGGCTGTTTCTGTTCCTACCTATCAGCTTAGTTGCGTTTAATAAGGTATCATTTATCATGTTTCACATCATGAGGCTGAATTATAACTACATGAGTCTGTGCAGGCTGCGGGTAAATAAACGTAGGGAGTCGTGACGTGTAGCTCTACCATAGGTACCTGAGCTTTTCCGCCAATCGAAGCATGCGACTGGTGACACGTAAGATATCTAAGTATTTATCACAGACTACCCATATCCTTTTGAGTGAGCAAAGCGTTCTGTGTTGACTTGGCTGATGAATTCAGAGCTGTTCAAATACTGTCTGTTCCAATTCGAATATTGATAACTTTCTGTCGCTGCAGCAAATGTACGTCTCTGAAACACGTGCATGTCGTTGAATCAATGTTATTACTTTCAGTGATCAATGAATGTATAGTTCTGAGTAGTTGGCTCGCTGCGAGGAAAGACTAGCCTGCTAATAACTACCTGGTATATCTCTAATTGAACAGGTAAACTTCAATACTTATACATCCATGGCAATTTTAGCCCTTTGAATGAAGTTTCAGGTTTTCTATTGGTGAATTGAAAACAGCAGTGGAAACAACTGACCCGTATCAGAGTACTGTGTTCGACTTCGGATGGTCCATCAAGAAATGTTCAGGTGAGTATATGCCTTTTTATCAGAAAAGCGACGAAGAATTACTATCTGTAGCTCTCACCCTACCCGGTGAATTCTCCAACCGTTGATAATCAAGTTGGTAACAAATAGGTGTCTGGACTGTACAATAGCAAGCGATAACTTGCTTGTTAAGGATGCCCATGAAGCTTCGGCGTGAAAACGGAGAAAAGCCGAAAGGCCTATACAATCTTGGTGGTCTCCTCAAGCATAATCTAATTGATAATGTCCGGTCCGGTGTGAAAGCCTGAAAAGCGGACGATTCACTTGATCGTGACCTTAATATCCTACCTTTTCACGCTTCTCTCGTATCGTGCCTGATTACGGACCCCGGATTTGGTGGGGAAATTGCCGGGCGGCGGAGCTTGAGCGTAACTTGGATTTTAAGTTGGGGAACAAGCCTTTTCATGTTGTACCACCAAAACAATATTGCTCGGATAGAAAGCATTGTCGATGCGTGATTGAAAAATACATAAGATGCTCTATACCCATTAGCCTCTTCGTTTTCCGCTCTTCTTTCTTCCGGCTCATCTTCACGTCATATGTGTACGCTTTCTGTTGTGAGCATATGGTATTATCGTGATACCACACGCGAAAATGGCTCCGATCAATAGAATCACACTATTCAAGATTCCATCAGCAGAAGCTCGGGAAAGGGTGCTGGCTTCGTACAAAGAGATGCTCACAACCAATTCAAAGGTATATTCAACGTTTCTTGACACCTTCGATACCCTAAAGTCTTTGTCAGCTTTAAGCTGCTTTCATTGTGTTATGTTGTTCAAGCTCACCACAATAATGCATTCTCTGCTCTGACACTCAGTCTGACATTCGGAATTCTCACAGGACGGAAAGCCGTACATTCTCTCGATTACAGCTGGTGAAGCCTTCCCAGACGCTCGGAGTCAAGGGTACAACATTGCTGCACAGACAACCTTCAAGAGCAAGGAAGATATGGCCTATTATGACACGGGATGCGAGGCACATAAGAAGCTGAAATCCATAGCCGGGCCTATTCATGAAGGTCTCATGATGATTTACTTTGAGGCAACCGTGAATGAGGGTTTGTGAGAGGCTTCAGTGCAGCTTACTGCAGCTCACGTATCTCTCACGGCGTCGTACCATATGGCCCTCGTTCATGTATGCGAAATGCGAAGCATAATACCTCATATTCCTCAATGTTAGGTTTGAGAGCGACAAAGAACAACACTGTTCTTCAAACTCCGTTTCCTGAGTGTCTTACCGTAGCTTAACTACGGTGACGTCGTCAATGTCCTGTACCTAATACACTTTGTTGACACCCCTGCAAGGCGCTGTATAATACGTGCTGAAGCACGGCCCTATCCCGCATCTGAACTCCGTACCCAAGTACCTATCTAGCTATCTCAGAACCCCACCTCAGCCATATCTAGGTCTCATGGGACTCTTTCTACTCAGACCGAATCATCTTTCTCTGACAACTTCAAAGCGACTTGCCGCTCAATCTCGATTTTTCAATTACACAGAGAAGTCTTCCAAGTATACACACCGTCGATTCAAAATGCAAGCACAACATGGTCACTCTGCGGCCTGCTGCAACATTCCCCCCATCATCACCAAAGGCTATCAACAGAAGGGCGAATATAAAACCATTGGTGGTTTGAAGACCTGTACGTAGCCCGTGAGAAGGCGATTGCCAATATATACGCTTCTGAGAGTAGATAACTAATCACAAAATCCTATTAGATGTCACTGGACCTGCCAATGCTACCAAGGCGATCCTCTTTGTCTATGATATCTTTGGCTACTTCCCTCAGACCCTCCAAGGAGCTGATATCCTCTCCACCTCCCATGAGCATGAGAAGTACCTAGTTTTTATGCCAGATTTCTTCGAGGGTAGCCCAGCTGATATTTCCTGGTACCCACCAACTGATGAGACCAAGCAGAAGAACTTGGGTGCATGGTTCCAGAGCAAGGGCAGTCCATTCGAGGGTGCCAAGAAGGTTGATGGGATCTTGAAGAACACCGGGAAGGAGTATCCAAGCATCAAGAGCTGGGGAATCATGGGGGTAGGTGATACCGCTGGCTCTTTAGGTCTATAATCAAAGTTCTAACTAATTTTTAATAGTCCTGCTGGGGTGGCAAGCTGGTGTCAATCAGCTGCCAGGAGGGTACGCCATTCAAGGTCGGAGTTGAGGTCCACCCAGCCATGGTAAGTAACCTCCCAAAGACTCCTAAAATATCGACTAACCTGTCACCAGGTCGACCCCTCCGAGGCTGAGAACATTACCGTTCCCCTCATGCTTCTCGCCTCCAAGGACGAAGATCCAGAGGATGTTAAGAAGTTCGAGGCTGCTCTCAAGGTTGACAAGTATGTTGAGACCTTCGGTGACCAGATTCACGGCTGGATGGCTGCCCGTTCAGACCTCGAGAATGAGAAGAACAAGCAGGAGTATGAGCGTGGCTACAAGACTGCCTTGGGGTTCTTCAGCAAGTACTTGTAAGTCTGTAGCTTGCTCGCGAGCTTTGGGTTCGATCCTCATATGCGCAGAATAACAATACCACTCTAAGATTTGGATTTATATTTTTGTCGCGCTGATCCTTAGTTACCATGGCCATGAATACGTACATTTGTGACTCGCACCCATGCTTGGGCGGCGTACTAACAGTATATAATATATATGTTTCAGTTCCGCCACAGGAGCCAGATATCGTGACTGATAACTCATGTTCTTAGAGATGACTGTTCTTCCTGCTTCGTAACCTGCTTTTGTAGATAGAGCTGGCCATATACCCTCTTCTAACAACATGCCGATACGAAGTATCTATTTCAGCCGCCGTTTAGATAAAGATATTCTCTTCCACCTAATCATGATGTGACTACTATTTTCCAGGAGCCCTTGGAACACAGTAAGAAACGTGATAAAGACCCTGTGGCTTTCATAGATTCTTACCGTCCTGGGCGGTAAGCAGCAATCAGCGAGTGATAAGCCCGCTCTCCTTGAACAACTGATTCGACGATAGTCCTACCTGTAGTACCTAGAGATGCGATATTCCTCGACTCAAACAGAAGATATGAGCTAGCGAGTACGAAACATGTAGATGCCTGCAGGGCCGAATGTGAACATAGCAAGTAGGCTTGCATTGTCGTGATACCCTACCTGCAGTCGAATGTGAATACCTCAAATCTATCACATATCGAAGAGAAAAAATATGACATCACCAAAGTCATCTTGGATTACAGAAATCAATGGTATCATTCGTGGTGCACAATCTAAGACTCTAAAAGAGGACTTTAGCGGCTCCATCAGACACGTAAAAGAAACAAATTGACCAAACCCTCAAATATTGTAAACCCTTTCCGTAAAACGCCAAGGCTGATGCCGCCATTATACAAGAGGAAAAAGGAGCACAGGATATGTCATGCCACTGTGAAAGACCAAAGAGTGACGAGAGGAGTTCATATCGGAAAAGAAAGACAAGTAAACAACAGGAAACATTAATTTAGGTAGCCGTTCGCCCAATGAGAGCTCGATCCACAAGAGAAGGAGATGAAAGGACCACATAGCCAATAAAGGAACATAAAATAGCATTTCGTCAGCTGAGAGCTCAATCCTATGACGGAAAGGGATGAAAAGACTACTTTGCTGGGGTGTGTAGAACGGGCGTTATCAGACTCTGAGAAGAGAATGAAAATGTACCACGAAAGCACAAGCCAACTTAGAAGATCGAGTTGACGATGTTGCCGCCAATGGTCGCACCGGCACCGAAAATGGCAGCGTTACCAAGCTTCTTGCCGAACTTCTTGCCCATCTCGCCACCCTTGCTCTCCTTGTTTTCGCCAGCTGGTGCGTTGGCAACAGCCATTGGAGGAACTGGAGAGTTATATGGGTTGGCTTGCTGTGGAGGAGCATATGATGGACCAGCGTATGGCTGTGGCTGGCCGTATTGTGGTTGACCGTAAGGTTGTGCCTGGTAGCCCTGCTTCTCATTCTTTCGGACATAGTTGAAGGGGAACAAGCCTTCTGCACCGGTGCGCTTGTTGCGGCCCTTGCACCACTCGGCATTGCAGTATTCGTAGATGGAGATCAAGTCGCCAGCTTTAAAATCGCAGTCGCCAGCGTCGCCCTTGTAGTCGTACAGAGCAGTGGCCTCATCGATTTCACGTTCCTTTGCTGGATCGGTGCCGCGACGAGCTGGGAGAGCTGGCTGTGGAGCTGCCTGCGCATACGATGGAGGAGCAACGGCGGGGGTTGGCATGGCCTGTGGCTCGTTGCGCTGGGCTGGTGCACCGTTAAGTGGCTGCTCAGCTGGCAGCTTCAACATCACATCACCATACTCTGCATCGGTGATGGCATCGCGAGCGAGGAGAGACTCAAGCTCCTGTCAAGAGGTTAGTCAGAGACTAGATGGTGGAAAGAGAGGGGTGCACTTACATTCTTGATGATGCGGAGGGAGGTGTTGTTAGCGATGATCGTCTTGCGATCCTGGTGGCCGTAGGACATGATGAATTGATAAAATTCCTCGAGTTCCAAAGCGGAGAAGATGTCGGCTTGACAGGCCTTTGGGTGTTCGAGAGTTCTTGGGACAATAATCTCACCAATGACAGTGAGAAGGCTCTGAAGCTTCTTCTTTGATATGAAGTTGCTGGATGAGTTGTTGTCGTGAGGCTGAGACTCAGACTTGCCAGCTACCACAGTTTCAGCTTGAGCGACCGCGAGATCTCGGTTAGCCTGTGCAATACGGAAGGCCGGGTGGTCTTTCAAGTGACTGTTGTCTACAAGAAGATCGTCAAAGGTGTCAATGAGGTTAGAAATGCGACCAAGGCGGGTCTCAGTGGATGTGTTAAGCTCGAGCTCATGAGCGATTGTTCCAACTTGAACCTCTCTGTTTCCATAAGCCCAAACAGACTCCTCTGCCTTTCCCTTACGGTCGTGCCAGATGATTGGTCCGGTAGGGCGCTCGATATTGGCGGGCTGGCGGTTTGGGTGTGGGTTGTGGCGAGGCATGCCCAGTGGTGGTGGCAGTGCTGCATGATCATTCTTGGCCTGAGGCTCACCACAGCTTTCAGGCTCAATGACCTGGATCTGTACTGGTCGTGGCTTTGACATGGTTGGCACGGCCGGAGGCTTCTCCTTCTGGGCAAGTGCTGCTGGAACTGAGGATTGAGATGGACCAGCAAAGGCGGCCTCATCGACTCCAGAAGCCGAAGCGATGATAGTCTCAGTATCAGCATCGGCAATAGCCTCAGCAATAGCATCAGTAATAACATCAGCATCAGCATCGACATCGGCATTGGCATTAATAGCATCATCAACACCAGCATCGTGAGTATCTGTAAAACCAATCAAACCAGTAAAACCCTCAGCATCCTCTGGGTGCTTCACGAGCCACTCTGCCTTTTCTTCCTCCGTCTTTGGTCTACCGACGGGCATGTCAAGGTCTCCATACTCCGCCAACAATTCAAACTCTGCAGCCCATCTTGCCTCTCGCTCTGCGGCAGCATCCTTTGCAGCAGCTTGTGAGTTCCTGGCGTGGCTAGTGGCCTGGGCCATTCTGGCATAGGAGCTCATTTGCTGCTGCTTTGGCTGCTTGCCGGCACTCTCACCCTGCTGCTTCTTCTGCTGCTGCTTCTTCTTTCGGGAGAACATGATTGGCTCGCTTTCGGTGTTGTGACGAGACTTGGCCGGGAGCGACTGAAGGATTTCCGATGGTTGTGTGGAGCTATGTGGGAATGGCTTTGCCAGCTTTTCGCGTGCAGATCCAATGATTTTGGTGGTTTGACTTGGAGCTGGAGCGGCAGCAGCGAAAGACGTGGTAAGCGAGGATTGTTGACCAGGGCTGGCTTTAGTGGCTTGAGCAGCTGTGGTGATTGGTGGAATTGGTAGGGGATGCGAGATAAGCGTACCATGACCATGACCCTGACCCTGACCCTGACCCTTAGCTTGGACCTTGTTCTCAGCCTCAGGCGCCACAGCCGTGTGTGCTTGTGTGGCTGGTGCTTGAGAAACGGCCTGAGAGCTTGACGAACTGCGCGATGGGATCAACGACTTAAAGCCCGCAGTGGCCGCCGCTACTGTATTGCTACGACGTGGTGGAATTGGTAAACTCTGTCCGTGCTGTTGGTTGTCATCGTCCTGATCTGCAGTGGCACGTCGGCGCCGATGCGTCAGGCTGCGGAACATCTGTATCAAGAGACAACATTGGTTAGCAACGATGATGACAATACGGCTAACCATTGGTGACGCGCAGCGAATTCTTCATATGTGAAGTCATCACCATACTTACTTCTTATGTCTTTCTTTTTATACTGTAGAGGAAATTGAAGAAAGAGAAAGAAGATTGTATATAGATTGTGGTCGATTTCGAATGTCAAGGGCTGTTCGAAGTCAACTCGGGGTTGAAGGTGGAAGGTGGAAGGTAGATGAGGAGAAGAGGATGAGGTGAAAATGAAAGTAAGCACCAGAAAGTTCGGAAGCAGAAATAATGAGCTTCGGAAGCAGAATCGAGACTATGCGAGACTAAGGGCGCAACCTCGTCGGCGCCCACGACGATGAGCCTCATCCCCGGGTCGTCCGCGAGGTACCTGCCTTATACTTTCCAATCAGGCAAGCGCTCCCCTCCAATCGTCCGCCAGGCTCACGATCCGGAACCTTCAACTGTTCTGGAGAGATCTTACAGTTTCGGGACAACGCGTGCTCTTGATTCGAAGGAGGGTAGGGCATTTCTAGCACTTGAAAGTATTCACGAGTCATTTCTCTTGCAAAGAGGCCCATGAATTGAATGAGAGATTGCCTTTCATTGTCTACTATAAACTACTTGAACATTGACATTGTGCTGATTCTACCAAAAAATATATCATCTAGTATTCTGCAAGTAAACGTAGATCTCTTGAACTGGCTCCAACCCAGATCCTGAAAGTGCTGTGCATCGGCATTCTCCAATTCTGAGCAATGACATCCCAAAAGCTCAAGTCACGCCGAGTGAGTTGCATCTGGACAACCTTGGTCTCCCCAACCTCCAGATGAATCTTCTCAAAACCCCTCAGCACTTTGATAGGAAAATCGATGGACGTTTGACCACCTTCGTTTGTGATGCCATCTATGGTCTGGGAGTCCGGGTATTGAAGATACAGTTGTACAACTTCTTTGCCAGATGTTTTGCCACTGTTCGTGATTTCAACTGTAACGGTAACGTGGATGTCCCAGAGACTTGGGTTTCCACCTTCGCCACCGCCTGCGGCAGAGAGTGGTTGTTTGATATCGTAACCATCAGGATACGGATAGACACCGGTTTTGACATCACTGACTTTCTCGATATATGGATAGATGAATTTCTTCAGCTTTCTGAAGTTCTTGGGATAGAGCGCCGTCTTGGGGTCCGGGATCTTTTCATCATATGTTGGTGGAGACTTGCCATCTGGTCGAGGAGATGGGAAAGCTGCTTTCGGCTTGACAGCCGATACAGTAAGGTTAGCGTAGTCAAACGTCGTATATGAAAGCCCAAACCCAAATTCGTAACGTGGCTGCAGGTTATGTTTGTCAAAGTGTCTGTAGTCAATGTACAGTCCTTCTGAGAAGTTCTGTTGAGGAACAACATTTTTTGGATAGAAGAGAATTTGTCCACCTTCGCCATAATCTGCCAAACTTTTGCCTATAGTGTATGGAAGTTTTCCACTTGGATTGACGTCTCCAAAGAGAACATCTACAATCGCTAAACCGCTTTCTTGACCCGGTAAATTTGCCATGATGACAGCTTTGATACCAGGGAGATCGACCCATTTCTCAACGACCACAGGACCAACAGAGTGTATTACCACAATTGTCGAACCTTTACCGCCGCCGCATCCAGATGCGACTTGAGCAACTAGGGCTTCGCCACCCTTCTGCAAGAACAGGTCATTTCGATCTCCAGAAATGCCACCAGAGGCAATATATCCCTCACCCGAATCTGCGTTCGCAAATACAATGCAAATATCTTGATCTTGAAGGATAGCAGGTGCTTTTTTGAAGGGTGGAGAGTTGGTAGGAAAGGAAGTGAGATAGGCTTTGTCTTCATTGAACCCATGCTGTTTGAGCGCGGCTAGAGGAGTAATCAAATGTGGAAACTAAGCGCGTCAGTAAGTATGAATCCAAGGTACTTAGCTATTCTGGGTGGAAGATCGGAAAGCGCCAAACTTACTTCTACAGCTCCACTCCCCCAGCCTGATCCCAAGGTCCCCTGATTGCATCCTCGGTCAGGACAAGCATTTGGACCATCCCCTTCACTAGCATCCTCTCCAAATACACCTACCATGTACTTCATCTCATGTTCAAGGCCATCGTTCCAACCATCACGACTCAGGGGCAGGATGTTGTCATCGTTTTTCACAAGTACAGTTCCTTCAGCGGCTACATTCCTTGCAATATTTGCATGAGCGTCTTTGCCTTCTCCTTGTACATTGATAAACTTGTTGACTTCTTTGACATCCTGATCATCTGGACTTCCATGGTTAATGACCCCCATTTTTTCGTTTGTCCAAGAAGAGAAATTAGGGCCATCTCCAGCAAATTTGCTCTTATCATCTTGTCCAAGCTGGTACCAAGCGGCCACGATTCGGGTAACCATGTCGTTCAGTCTTGAGACTGGCACTGAACTGTTGAGTACGGCTTTCGTGAGTTGAGTGCCCCACAACGAATCTCCATTCATCCATCTCAAGCCATCTCCTGGCATACTCATATCTAATCCTGCCAATGCACTTCCAACACCACTGCGTTGTGCTAACCAATCACTCTGGACAAAGCCTTGGAAGCCCATCTCATCTTTCAAGATGCCGTTGAGAATTTTAGCATTTCCACAGGCATAGGAATTATTGACCATCTGATAACTGCACATCACACTTGCAACACCTGCCTTTACGGCATCTGCAAAGGGCCATGCATAGATTTCATGAAGCGCTCTGTCATCGATGTTGGAACTCATAGCGTTGGGGAGACCCCATTCAAAGCTCTGGCGGAAATGCTCCTGTTCGTTGCCCAAGAAATGCTTGATAGTCGCCATTACGCCCTCCGACTGGATTCCCTTGACTGTTTCCGAGGCAGCGATTCCTTGTAGGTATGGATCAGCACCAAATCCTTCCCAGTTTCTTCCCCCAGCTGGCATTCTCCCAATGGGTCCTACGCAAGGGCCCAATAGTACGTTGATTCCTTTAAGACGAGCCTCCAGAGCATGGGCCTTCCCTCTCTGATACATCAGTTCCTTGTTCCATGTCGCGCCTACGGTGATGCCAGCTGGAAATGCTGTCGAATTATCCGCAAAGCGTAAACCCAAGGGTCCATCTTGTAGAGCCAATGCAGGAAATCCGACATTCGTGGCCGGAGCAGTGTTACCCACAGCCAAACCCATCATCCAACCAGTGCCCGTGGTGATATTGACCTTCTCTGGGAGCGTCATCTTAGCCACCAACTTCGAGGCCTTCTCATAGCTCTCGGTCCATGACGATATAGTTCCGCCTAAAGGAGATGGGTACCATGGTGGCGATTGACCATTCCAAGGGCTTGCCTTATACATCCAAAACCCACCAGCCGCCAATATCGACCAGAATACAATGCACACACCCAGAGTTATCAACAAGCATTTTGATCTCCGTGCTAGTTGGAGACGCATACCTGCTAAATATGCACTCTTCTCGTAAGCTGTCGCTGTACGCCCTGGGGCACGACCTGCTTGTTCATTCCGGTTATTGGTGTCGAGGAACTCGGTAGCATCTAAATCGGAATCGGAAGATGAGCGATAGGCATCGTCAAGGGATTTTCGTAACGGAATCGAACTATCGCGTTGCTCTTTGCTGAGTAGACCGGTACGGCTCTCTTGAGCTTCTTCGTTTCGACGAGCCATGATGATCAAGCACGATAAAAGTGTATCAATAACATCTCAGGTACCGAATGTCGGTGGTGTTGGGCTGCCAACATGCAATAACGATCGCAACGTTCTCAATGGCTGAGATGAGTTCGAAGATTGGTTAGCCTTTGATATCTAGGAGTCAACCAGGAATGATATCTACAAACGCTCTTGGTAAGGTCTCAGCTCTACACCGTTTGATTTAGGGGTCTTCGAGTGTGGCATGTATGCAGCACCCTAGACAGCTCGCTACGTATGTACACCGACAATGACGTACAGTGCTACTGCGGAACCACAGAGTTTATCATCCGCTCCTTTAATGATGAACTGTTCAACTATATTATATGAAGGTATTTTTCCACAATAACAAATTCTGGAAAGTCTTAGAGTTTTGTTTTCAATGTGGTTTTCGACTATTGTGTTCTTTTACTATCGAAATACGTATATGAAAGTGTTCTGAAGACAATCTGTGCGTAAGGATATTGTAACGACCAATAACTCTTGATACCACACGATGCTCGACCGAAAAACTATAGTATAAATCAGAGTATAGGTAGATGTTTCTGATAGAGCTGCCATCGATATTCCACTCTTCCGAGGGCAGGGAAATCAAAACTGTGATGGTGGAGAATAACACTTCATTAATACTGAAGGAATTTCAACAAGCAGTAGTCCAAAATCAAAATCATCGGAACTAAATCAAGCACAATTCACTCAGTCTTTTTCAAAGTAGAACGGTAAAAGAAGGAGTCAGAAATTCAATGTTCTGGACTTTTCATACGTTGATCGAATAGGGTTGTTTCATAACAAGTGGTCTGTATGGCCTCAAGTCTATCAACATGACGCCGGCTTTGCTCAGACTAGTCCTTTGGAACCTCATAGTCGTTAATACGTGTACTTACCTGGATCTTCCGCGATAAAAGTCTCTAGCATAGGTACTTGCAGCTGAATACGTATGCTTTACAGCCGTTTTCTCGTGTCACCAGCATGGTGGAATACAAATATAACTGGAGCTACTCAAAGGCGTAGATTTTCAGAGCTGTACAGTGATTGAGAGACGTACATAGTCATAGGGTATCGCAAATCTTTTGGCAGTCCGTTGTGAAATATACAGGCGAGTGTTTGTGATCTATTGTTCTATACAGTAATCAATACATTTGTTTTGGCATCGAATATCTTCGTGTTATGACACAGAACTGTTCTCGTGTCATCAGTCCGTGGAGTCAAGTGCAGTCGGGGATATACATATCATGTCACACCATGATATATCCTCAAATTGGGATATCATGGTAAAAAGTTAAGTTGGGCTGGCTCTAGTAAGTCGTTTCCTTTGTAGTTTTGTACATTTCAGCAATCTTAATGCTCGGTTTGTGACACATTCTAGATGATTTATGCTATAACACTTGAGATGTATACGTCTAGACTAGAAATGGATATATTGATAACCTCGTTGCTTCTGTTCTATTCAAGTGTCTAATTGATCGGGATTTAGACACTCACTCTAGGCTTTAGTAATATGTGGAGAGGCTTATTGTCACTTGCATTGTCTGGGGTTACCAGTCTTCTCTTTTTGAGGATAAATACTTATCCAAACATAGAGTCTCATGTCAATCCAGCAGCTAGGTACTCTCCACTCAAAAAAAATCAAAAAGATAACCCCCCTTACTATTCTTACTTAACTTAGGCAGAATCTCCACATTCGTTCTATGTTCCGCATATACCACGAGGTTCAAGTGAACCCTATCCGGTGATCTTGTGGGTACATTTTTCCGATTGCATCTCTGCAAGCTTCCGTTTTGAACAGCGGACCTAGTCAACAGTTGATTTAGAACGGATCGGCGTATTATGAGGGTCATGTAGTCTTGAAATATCCTGGGTCGGTTGTCCGAACTTTATTGAAAGCAATGGAGGGATACACAGCACATATAACTTCGGTTGTCTGACGAGGTTATACGCAATAATTATCAACTGCATCATGTGGTACACAATAGAGCTCTTGAGAATCAGACAATGGGTCATCGTTCGGTTTGCTACAGCAGCAATGCTTGGTATTCTGATTGCAATTCGGCAGGTGATGTACGCCTTATTATAAGAGGCTGCGAACTGCAAATATACTTCAAACGTAGACCGTCAAATATTATAGTCGCAAGATAGCTAGTCACGTATGCATTTCCATCGTTTCCCAACACATATCGAAGACTCTTTGTATGTGCCTCTTATTCAATCATGATACATAGCAAAAGGAGCATTATTTGGGCTGGCGACAAGCTCAAATTTGCCACAAACAGCTTGTATCACATCGGGGCTATTATTATCAAATTATGCCGCAGATTCTACTCCAGTACTGCTAAAGTATCTGTAATCGATGGCCCTCGCCAATAAAAGGTAATATGGATGGACCCTACAGGCAAGTTTCCATTTTTGCACATGAAAGCATTCGTATTTATGCATGTTACATGGGTGATATCGTTGGGGACGGCATGCAGACAAGGAAGCGATACAGGCAACGCGGAAAATAAGATAGGCATAAGAAAGCACGCCCAGAAAAATGGGTGGCAGTAAAAAGGAAACAAGTACCAATAGTTTCTTCTGTCCATTCGCGGAGGCGTAAAGAACCACGGAAAATAATAGAGATTTTGAAAGATGTCATTGATTGGGTGGTGAGGTGTGAGAAGGGACCAACGACGAAGAGGCGACGGCAAAGGTCAAGATAGCTTCCCGCCCTGCCCCCCCCCCCCGAGACACAGTCAGGTCGCCAGGAACAGGCGCAACATAAGCCATCGATAGAGCGGCTACATTGTGAAGTAAGTTTTCAGTTGAACCCAAGAGTTGAAACCAAGAGTTGAACCGAACTGTAAGTCTGTAGCTGATGCAGTAGGTGTGATGGTGACAAACAAGGACTAGCATTTCGACAAGTACTGTGCCGACTTTACGAGAATACGATAGTCAGACAGCATTGGTGAGAATGATCCTCGCTGGCGCTCCACGTCAGCATTGACCCTCGAGCTTCCAAGCTTATTTAGACACGCCGCCGTAATACTGAAGTGCCTAGTTCAATAGCAAGGCATGCATAGATATGGAGAGATGGAGTGGAGGAGTGCCAAGAGGTTGTTGTTCGAGCGATGAGGCAGTTAATACGACATACTAAGTAGACTTTGATATTAGGTAGTATAACGAGAGGACCAAGGTCATCACTTCGACCACATATAGTACGTACTTGCAAACATCATAACACCTTGGCATGGAATTAAGTTACTAAGTACAGTACAATAACGCACTTTTGGACCAGCACATATGTCGCGAAGGTGGACTAAGAAGGATAAGAGGTGCAGTCTTGGGTGATATACGTATAGAGGTTAGAATAGAAGAGGAAATGCGAATGATGAAACAGAAGTTATCCAACGCCATTGAAGTTTAGTCGTCAAGATGAGGAAAGTCAGTTTTGTTGGAACAACGGTGTTCAGGTAGAGCCAAGGCGGCAGGCACCACGGCACATTTTCCAAATGCTAATGTGGACGAGCTATTGATTTTTACTACGGGTTGGACCTTGCCGGTAAATCAACCCCATCAGGTAAGGTAATTCAATACATATACATAATGTACATCCTGGTCATTACGCTCATCGGCAGATGCTTTCTCTTGACTCAGGGTCTTGTCTTTATCATCTACCGCCATCTTTTCTAATCAATAACATGCTAAGCACGCAACACACGATGTCATCCGATGTTGCGTTGCCCGATCATACCTTACTACGAAATCTGCCCTGTTGCGCTGGTGTGCGCGGGTGGACTATGTATGCGAGATGGGCCAATGCGATGGGCCAGAGCGACGTTGTTCAGCTGGATGTTGTCGAGCCACATCTATTCTTATTTCAATAACGTTGCAATAAGCCCAATATTTTGTTCAGCCTCATCGACGTCAAACAATAAAAGTAAAAGAGATGAAAAAGGACCCTCTAATCAATACATGTGTTTTGCACGAAATTGATGCGTGGCTCCCACGGAAACCCGGGGTTAGGGGTAGCAATCGTGCCAGTCCCTCGTGTTCTTTCCGCGGTCTTTCCCAGAACCATGGGCGAGAGAATGAGTTCCACGTGTACAGCGGACGCAAATGGACTCAGTCAGGAGAAAGAGAGCTTTCGATGGATACAAGAGAACGAGTGCGCACACTGGTGTTCTAGGTTGCTTCTACTGCTTCAATAGAGCCAGGTTTGAACGTCTCTGGGAGAGCCGGCGTATACAAGTCAAGTGGTTCTTTGGAATTGGAATTGTCATTCACAACGATACCAACTGGAGATGCCGAGGCATCGGGAATGGACAGTCGCCGTTCCCGCACTGTGGTGTCTGGTAAGGAGTCAAAGAGTGTACTTTGGAGGGTCCCTAGTCTGTAAAATAGAAACAGAAAGGGTATAGAATTGAAATTCTCAGAAAAGAGATGGGGCTCTGGAGCCAACAGTTGGCGCTTCCACGTTAACTATCGATCCCCGGCGGCTTTTGTCTTTGTAGCGTCAAATGGCAGTACTGTAAGTATTTGGTGAAGACAAAGCCTTGTCCTTCCAAGCGATCTGATGACGTTGCCAACGGCTGGCGCATCAGTAAAACATGTGTTATGGCTTATTGGGTGAGAGGATGGTGGTGATTAGTATTTCATCGAAAAAGCCTCTTTTCTTTTCTCCCGCACAAGTCTGTGATGTTCTTCAGGGCATTTGCAGCGTCAACAGTACTAAAAGAGAGCTTGACCACCAGACAAGTATTGTCCGTCGGTATTAGCAAGGTGATAGTTGGTATTCTAAGTTATGCGGCGAACTGGCGCTGGCTGATCCGATGCTGATCCGACGCTGGCTAGGGGAATTATGGCGCTGTGGGATACGTACATTACTAAGGTACCTGGGTATCTAAGGTATCTAATTCCCAACTAAGGTACGGTTCCTACCGTTCGACGGCTTGGCTTGGCTCGGCTTGGGCGGGCTCGGCCTGAATCTGAAAGGGTAAGAGTTTTAGAGAATAAAGAGTTAAGATGAAGGACCAAAGGTTAAAGATTAAATAGTTCGTAGCGGGGATGGTATAGATGACACAAGTGAGTACCATGTACACCGGATACTTAGGGAATATAGCAAAATCATCGTTTAGGGCGTCGAGTAGGAAGAGGAAGAGGAAGAGGACGGATTGATTCGACTCATAGGAACAACAGTACCTAGATACTGATTGGTACATCCATTGCATGTCCGTCTCTGTCTCCGTCTTTGTCTCCATTGCTACATATCTCTGTACAACGCCATAGCTCAAGCTAAAGTACCTATGAATTCATTGATTGAGATGTTTCTTCTTTTTGAGGGTCTTTCGTACGATAAATATACATCGGCGTGGCTGAATTATTAACGATCTACTTGAGCGTACACGTACTGACCCAATTGCAAATTTCCGAATCCAACACCTCAAATCCCAAAAATACCTTCCTCCCTTATTTACTACCTATGGAGGTAAGGCGAGTAGATGTTAGTTAACCTTGTATTTACCGTCCCACAGTAAAGGATTGTTATGACTTCAATTCCTCTAGAATATCTACTACTAAGGAAAATTGTTCCAAAGCTGTTACCTTACTCGACAAGCTTACCCGGCAAGGTGGTCGAATAACGGTGGCCGGGTATACTAGGTGTCAACTGACTCAGCAAAGTAGCCAGTTCATTGACATGCCCACACATCATTGGCAATAGTCAACAAACATTCTCGGCGCCGCCTTTACACAGCTGTGCCCGTATCACGAACTTATACGAAAGGCTATCTATCTCACCGCCAATACTTAACCGGTTAGGTCATCAAGCGGAGTTCAAGCTACCTTGTCCAAAATCGGAATCGTCACATCCTTGTTCAATTTGGTTAGTATCTGGCTCTGTCTTTGTCTGCAAGCTTCGTACAAGTACATGCGTACCTTATCCATGCGAAGAGCTCGCATGGGAACTAACGAATCGCACGCGCAGACCTCCATGCATCTCGTTGTAGGTAACAGACGACAAAGTAGAGTCAGTCAGAGACGTAAGGTGAAGCGTCCAACTCCACCAAGAAGAAGAAGAAAAAGAAGAAAAAGAAGAAAAAGAAGAAAAAGCCAGACAGAAAGTACCTAGTCTGGCACACACTATCACCACTTAGCCAAATTTACCCGACTTATGGGAGTACTCCATTCTTATATTCCGTACTTAGCAAGAGTTGAGAGGATGAGAAAGAATTGATATGGCTCTAATTCTGGAATCATAGTGCCTCACTCATACATGCAATACTAACCAGAGAGACAAGCATACCCATGTACGGTGCACTTCCTGCCTATCGAGACCCCCCAATTAACCAGACATCCTTTACTCACCCTTGCTGCATCTGCCGAGAAGTATCACTCTAATTTATTTTATGTCTTCTCTTCCTTTCCTTTTCCATGTATCCATTCGGTGCATTATTGGATGGCGCCGCACATCAAATCAAGCTATCCTCCTCCGCGTCGAGGTAAACATCCAACCTTACTTGACTCAAGGTTAATATCCGATTTACCATGAATACTACCATAAAATGTCACCGTGTTAGACCATGAGTTAATCTATTTCCAACTTACTGTGGTGCCCTCATAGATATGGGAATGAAACGTCTACCAACCGCACCGCCTCCGACCAGCTTAAGTCTTTGAATTCTCTTGACCTCAACGTGCAGCCACTATCACAAACGAAACAGATTTCTCATCAGCCCGCTCACCTCATCGGTTAACTCTTGTGGCAAGCAATAAGACCATTGATCCATAGTTGGATCTCAAACCTTGTCCAGCTCAAGACTTCCTGGCTACACATCCACTTGAAGCTTAGACACTGGTTTCCTCCGAGCTGACCTTAAGTCCATGACCATCTGGACTCATCCCACATGTTAGATCAGGCTGGTCTTGCTTTTGTGCACTAAGGACAGACTATTCTTATCAACATCTTGTGTGCTTTCTTGCTTTTGTTGCATGTGTCTCCATGGGTATATATGATACTGTTGTCACCCTTCCTCATTCGACTATCACCATCCTCAGTCAGCATCACAATCGTTCTCTATTTTCCCCTACTTATAATATCTCCAACTTAAACACTGCAAGTTTTGGTCTTACACAATCATTCATATACAATCTCAAGGGCCATTGCGTCCAACACAGCTACCAACATGGACTCACACTTCAGAGGCCCAGCAGCGACACCCATCAGAGCTGGTACCCCAGACTCAAGTGAGAGAAATATCTACGACGGCGATGTTATCACTCCGGCACCAAGAGTAAACTCCAACCCGTTCGGCACACCTTTCACATCAAGACCTGGTTCTTCTTTCGGCTCCTCTTCATCTTCCGCAATCCGCGCGCTGCCACAGAGATATTTCCACTCAAGAAGGGTTAAGAAAGGCGAGGTCGAGCAGCCATGGAAGGCTAAGAAAGATCCCAAAGAAAAATGGGTTTCAATCATTCCATTGATTGGTCTACTTGCAGGCTTCGCCATTGCAGGTTTCTTGGTCTACGACGGTATATCTTCCGTAGTGCATCACAAGTACTGCCCAGTACTTAGCGACGATTTCTCCAGCGGTCTTGACTCCTCTATCTGGACCAAGGAAGCCGAAGTTGGTGGATTTGGGTATGTACAGTCTATAATCTTTGATATGAAATATGTATTGACATATGAACTTTAGCAACGGTCAATTTGAAGAAACCACCTCAACTGATGAGAATGTATATGTGGATGGAGGCAAGCTTATCATCAAGCCAACACTTCAGGACAAGTCTCTTATCGAGACAAACAATGTCATCAACCTCACGTCGTCGGGACTTTGTACTTCAAATGTCCTCTCTAACTGCGTTACAAGCACCAACAGTACCAACGGTACTATCATTCAGCCGGTGAAGTCTGGCCGCATCAACACCAAGAAGGGTGCTACTATCAAGTATGGTCGTGTTGAGGTCACTGCTCAGATGCCTGAAGGTGACTGGCTCTGGCCAGCTATTTGGATGTTGCCAGTCAACAACACCTATGGGCCATGGCCCCTCAGTGGGGAGATTGATATTGCCGAGTCTCGCGGAAACAATTACACTTATTCTCAAGGTGGTAATAATATTGTCTCCTCCACACTTCACTGGGGTCCTGACAGCACCAACGATGCCTGGTGGCGCACCAATGTCAAAAGAAGCGCTCTCCATTCTACCTACGCTATAAAAGAGCACGTTTTCGGTCTCGAGTGGTCTCAGAAGTATCTTTTTACCTATGTGGACTCTCGTCTTCTCCAAGTTCTCTATACCAACTTCAATCAACCTCTCTGGCAGCGTGGTGACTTCCCTCTTTCTGACTCCAACGGAACCAGATTGGTTGATCAATGGTCTCAGACTGGACGTGACAGTACACCTTTCGATCAGGAGTTCTATCTAATCCTCAACGTTGGTGTCGGTGGCACCAATGGGTGGTTTGAGGATGGAAAGAGTGGCAAGCCATGGGTTGATGCCTCTCCAACAGCCAAGACTGATTTCTGGAATGCTCAGGACCAGTGGTACCCAACATGGCAGAAGAAGAACGCTGGTCAAATGACCATCAGTAAGGTGGACATGTGGCAACAGTGCGATGGTAATGAGTAAATTTGGGGTATTTAATGCAAGTCAGTATCAACAATTGTGGTGATATAATTTATTGGCGTTGATGGGACAGGATACTCAGGGTGGCTACCCCGAACATAGATTACCACATAGAACACGCACAGGCTATGATGTGCATTGGTTTGGATGAAATTAATTAATGAACACTTTATGTCACTTTATGATACTTTACAAACTCTGCAAGACCTCTCAAAACGTAAAGATCGCCAGGTCTGTTTAGTCTTGTGACAGCTCATGCTGTCTCAGTATGGTATGCATATCTCTCATATCAACAAGTGTAAATTGAAGTCATCATATTTATCATTGAGAACTATGGCCGACAGGAAACATCGTGCAACTCCAGATAACTTATCTTTTTGCATAGAGCAGCTCGCCATGATCGAAAAATCATAGGTAAGATATGCATGTCGATATACTACTATTATCCAATTATACTCAGATTCACTATATGTTGCAGTTCGCGGTGCCCGATTTCAGCAGCGGGCATCAGCCGCACATGAGAAGAGAATGGATCTGCCGGCATGAATTTCAGAGTCATTGATTGCATGCAGCGCATCTCTCACTCTGTGGACAGAGAAGAGTGAGGCGGAGCACATACTCACATATCAATACACCATGGCGACCCCGCTTGGAACACCATGTGCTTCACAAAGTCAGAGAGGCGAGCTCCAGGGCAATGGATCCAGATTGACGGACGCCGGGGGTTGTTCACAAAACGTAGTCACGCCGTAAGCTGGGAACCAGCACGACAGGCTCTCCCGGCACCAAGGTTCACCTCTCCCTCGCGTCCAAACAGAATGGAAAGACCCGACTTCTCTTGTGGCAAATCCGTTAAGTCATACAAAGGACCATGCTACGGTCCGTTTGTGCCACATGGGGGTATTTTCTAGCACAACACGAGCACTTTTCTTGCTTGATACCGAGTGTCGTCCGGAAGTGTGTGGTCGACGAGGCTCGTGTGCGGAACGCCTCCAGCGGATGTCTTAGAATAGAACGATGTAGCCTTCGAATGGGCGTCTTTTACCTTTCGAGAGTTTGGTGTGGCGAGCCGATTGTCATAGGACGAATCCGAGTGCATGGGATCGTCACCAGTACGTACTTACGCTGTAACATGAATGATAATCATGGCAAATAATAATAATATGAAAGTGAGAGTACAAGCTATTTTATTTTATATGCTTTTTATGCATTAATTCTCATACTCTTTTCTTCATATTGCTTTCTTTCTTTCTTTTCTTTTTTGGGGTGAATCTTTTGTTGGTCTTTTAGTCTTTGTATTTCTTCGCACTACATACTTTCTTTCTTCATTGACTTTGGTATTGTTCGGGCTATGATGGTCGGGTCTCGGTCGGACTTGAGGCTCAATCTGAATGGCGTCAATAATTCCGTGCATGGGCCTACCAATAGTACCATTAGAGCACACGTAGGGATGGACCGCACTAAAAGCGTTCCGAGAGAAATGAAAATGGAGAGTAAAGTCTTTGTTTAGTTTCTTCTTTCGCATTGTCATTTGTTCGGGAAGAGAAAAATAATCAAGAAAAGGGTAGAATTGAATGAAACAATATAAGATAAGAATAAAATAAACATAAACTTTCTAGCTGTGTTCACATATATAGTTCTCACGTTTTTATGGTCGTAGAACCATGCAAATATCATAACACTTTAAACTTGCATTCAATAAGATAAGGTATGTTTTAAGTGTTCTAGCGGTGGATGATCAACTGAATGGAATACATAAGGTATTCGCTAAGTATGATTAAGTCAAGAGTCGTCCCGTCAAAACACAGTGATCTTCCCGTAGCGCCGACGCTGGTTACAATCAGCCACTAACACCAAAACTAACGTTTACCAGCTTGGAATGCCGGCAAACGTTAAGTGTCCAAGGCGGTAGATAGTGACACCGCGGAGCAAGAGAGAGAGCCCCCCTCACTCCATTCATACAGGCAAGTCAAAAGAGGGGCCTCTGCACACTGTTACGAACCGAATCGACATGGTGAGATACATAGGTACCCATCTACGACCCTCACCAAGATATCCGGCGTACCTGGTAGTGCTGGCCTCTTTTCTCATTAAGGAATCGCTTTCCAAGTATGTACATACGTGTTTGGGACTTGGGCGTATCGAGCGTCTCGGATATTCATATTCGTGGTTACATCGGCGCGAAAAGGGTTTTGTGAAGATACACGAAAGATTTCTTTTGAAACTACTGCTACCTTACGGAACCCATCCGTGAAGCCGTGCTGGAGAGCTTACGTCGTTGGGCCGTCGGACCCGTTAATTGACAGTAATATCGCAACATTCGAGATTGAACTGACGGACGAAAAGGCGAAAGCCTGCGAACGGCAAGTAAGCCACTGCTGACGAGATCGGGCTGGAAAGAGGGGATTTGGCGGAACACTGCAACAAAGCATTTCCACATCAGTAACAACCGTGGATGCGTACTGCCGTGAACCATGGATGTACGTATGTACTGCTGTATGTACATACATTATGTACATCCTCTTCTGCATGAGCCAGACTCTCATCCATCACGCTTTTGGGGCTGCGGTAGCGAGAATCACACAGTGATCTCCCCCATCTCACTGCAGGAGGGCTGTATTTGCTACCGACTTCGTATGTATCTTGCCAGCTGGCCAGCCACCGGGACGAGAAATACGACAGAGGATGAGAGACACGATATGCAGCTGCGCGGAGTAGAAAACATACGATTCAGCTACTACTCCGAGATAGCTTATTATCATCGGCGTATCTCCTTGCTGGCAGATGCCACAAATAAGCAAGAGTCATCGCATTGCCTCCCCCGGGTAGAATATATCAACGAATATGAAGTTGTATTCGATCCAATCTTAGAGAAGATAAGGTTTCTCCGAGCATGTTAGTTGTATTCCTTTGTGTTCGCTCTCAACAAGTATTTAACAAGCAAACAATGACCATACTTTCGACTATTTGTACCTGTGTTGTCTGCTTCGCTCATTTGCGACAGCTACGTGAGAGATACCCTGTCATGATGGACCACGTAACGTTGTAGTGTAATATGTGTGTACCATGATCTTTAGGATTGAAGATATTAAAAATACGCGAACAGCCGAGAGGGATGATAACCAGATGTTTGTACATAAGCTTAATATTTGTCTTTCGAATACATTTCCCCGCCCTCAGACATGACAATGTCGATCGATTGAACAACAGCAATTGATCAATATACCTTAATTAATGCCCCACACTTATGAATTGACAGAAAAATATTGAAGGGAAATCAAAAAGCCATCGGATACAAAGTAGAAGTTCATGTGCTATGCTAAATTGCAAAGGAAGTACATAAGTTTATACTATAGATATGTATGTACTCGAGGAGTAGTATAGTACTTGATACGGTCGTGTCAATACGAAAATCACGATTCCAGTGGCAATCAAGGTTGATGTTATTCGTATTTCGACCCTTGCATCTCTCAATGTCTGTATCTCAAAAGCAGCAACATGATTGTGGAGGCTCCTGGGCCTGCAGTCTTGGATTCGGAGGGTCTGGGATGAATCGGGCATTCCCATAGAAACGAACAACATGGAATGCTGACTATGGTCAACGGCTCTCCCGTTTCCTGACTTTCCACAACTTCAACCCGCTCGTTGCTCCTGGTATCACAAAGAAAGTATCAGTCAGAGATGCCCTGCAAAATCGGTCATGACAACACAGCGCCGAAGCCTCCTCGCCCCTCTTCGAATTCCAACTCGCACAAGAATAGAAGCCGGCGTCATCTGTACGACTTACTCTGCATAAATCAGCGACATAAAGGATGAGATTCGTGCACTGCCGTAATGCGTCACAGATCAACACATCCAATCGTTAGAAAACTCATTGGATCTTTTTCTTGATTCTCAACTGTTGTGCTGACCAGCGATAACTGGTCTGTGACAAGGGAATTCTCTTCTCGCCTGACCTCAAGGGTATTTATTCTCGGAGGGTAATTCTTGGCCTGTTCTATAGATATGTTTGGTAGATACCTCATGGATTTAGCGGGCAGGGTGGGTGATATGTGGGTGATAGGATTGTATATTCCCAAGTCATTATTATGCCATGGCTTCGCGGGTCTGATGAAAGACAAGACGCTGCATGATTTGAAGTTAAGAGGATCGAGGTCACGGAGCTCAAGTACCCAATATAGCTTGTGTATCTACCTCATAGAGCGCATACAATTCCTTACGATGGAACCAGAATTGCGAGCAATTCGGTGAATAGAAATGGAGAGATCTTCAAGATTTCGCAGTAGTGTAGAAGTATGTACAAATATAATATATGCATACCTAGGCATACGGAGTACATATTGTAGGTAGAGATACAGACATGCACGCCCACGTATTGCGTAAGCAAACAACATCTCGAATACTTCTGATTTTGTTTTTATGGTTTGTTTTTATCTTGTCTTTCCTCTATTTCCCTCTCCCCCCCCCTCCCCTTCCCCCCTCTCGCTCCACACGGACTTGGATTAATAATATGGTAAGGTCTACCTGGTAAGCTCGTCCGCGCACAATGTTCTTTTCAATGGTTTAGATGCGGGTCATCGGGAGAAGGATCAATGCTCTTGCTCTACTCATCGAGAAACTAACCTGTTAAAGAATTGGTTGTCGGCTTGTGAGCAGAAATATTGAGCCAAAAAAGCCAAGCGATCAAGCAAGCAATGGTGTAAAAAATATTGCGGAAATGGCTGTTGACACGCACCCTGCGCCTACTTTTTGATACTACTACGTACTTACGAAGTTACTCGTATGCAGTGATAGATGCAGTGTGCACTTTGTTGGATTACCTTATTGAAAGTCCATTATTAGTTAATACTAGTGTATCCAGGTGCCGTACTTGCTGGTTGATGCCCTACCGACGCTTGTTGACTTAGTTATCTTAGGTACTGGTCGCCTTGAGATAGAGAGATATGTACCTGGAGATTACTCTGTACAGTAGGTATAGTAAGATATGTCGAGTGAAGAACATCAAGATATTTGACATGTCCCATAAAGAGGGCAATCAACCTTGAAGAATTAAATTAAAGAATAATTGATAATTGAGTGATTAGTTGATCGGGGCCATTCCTTCGGAGAAAAATAAAGATCCAAAAACATGCAACTCATATGTGTAGCTCAGATCTAAGAAGCGTGTCACAACAAATGTCATAAGAGATGAGACAGGGTAGGTAGGGGAGGGTGTCAGAGATAAGGTGCATGCGATGTAGAGAATACGGGTACGATACTCACGCTGTAGATATGCTGAGATGTACTGTTATCGCGCATTCTCTACTGTAATGTGTACTGCCTGTATGTGTTGTATTGCGTATACTTTTGTACTGTGTACATAGGTGAATGAGTTGCAGCGTTATGATTGTATGTATGTTTAAATGTATGTTTGTATGTATGTTTAAATGAATGTTTATATGTATGTTCCATCTTATCTATCTAATATACCTTTCTTCCGCCTTCTGACCACACAGTACACCACACCGTACGCACATTAAAGCCATGCACCAACAGCATCACACTCAATCAACTACTGTCATCCAACATCCAACATGCTACAAATGCATAGGTACGTACGTACGTATATACATACATATCTTACCACACAACTTGACTGAATTTACTTGCCTGCCAGACCCATATCCTTGTACGGATCTCAAGGCCATACGAAGCACCGCGTTTGTATGTAATGTACTTACTTACTCTAAAGAGCAAGTGTCCCCTACTGATGTGACGCTTTTGTAGGACAGTCAACACTCTTACGCTCTCCGAGCGAGTTCAGGTGTTGAAAGTCATTCAGTCAGTCAGTCAGTAAGAGAGAAGGTAAAAAAAGAAAGTAAGTACCGTAAGTAAGTCCGTCCGTCCCTTACCACTAGCACACCGTACCGCCTGCATGGAGCTCATGGTCTTAGTCCCTCGTGTTGTCCAAAAAGACCGAAGATCACGCACTCGCATTACATTACATTCATTCATTCCAACAAGAAGATACTTACAGTACCAGCAGATTCATAACCATAATCATAATCACAATCATACTCAAAGAAGCTACTAAGCATGTCCCAGACTTCTCATCGATGTGGTTCACGGAAAGAGAGCCCTGTACAATCCTAGTCTCTGCCGCGATACGCTCAGCGGCACGTACTATTCTACCTAGTAAGAAAACCCCATCTGCCTTTCCATGTCAGCCACTGTTCAAGTGAATGCAACGATGCCACATGCTATCGACTCCAGCCTTTCACTAAGCGTTCTAAGCTACCTAATCAATCCACTCCAAAACAAAAATCGGGTGCAAGTTCTTTTCGTTCAAAGAGCTGGAATCCTCCCAAACCTGTTCTTTCGCCGCCGCCATTACAACGGTTTAGATACACTCTTCCCGCACCAGGCCAAAGATAGATATCTACCTATACCAATGATTCTCGGGTGGTGGTGCTGATACTCCACCTCAAACCGTCTCCATTCCATCCTATCCCTTCCCACCCCATTAGTTGAGGCTGCCAATCCTCACCAGTCCTTTGCTATTGAATTCCTGAGAGTTTTGTCTGGATCTGGACTTTCAGCTTTCCATGATAGTTCTGCCACCCTATTCAGGTAGCATACATAATATATACATCTTCCAACCTCTTTGCTCTCTTTGTTTTCCTCTTTCCATCATCGCAGCACACTCGTTCACATATCATATATGTTCCACAACTTTAGTTTTTATAATAACTATCATCAGTATTATTATTATATTTTTTGGCCTGCTGTGTTGATCTTCCATCAGGTATGACCAAGAGATCTATAATAACATCCAACTACAACTACTGTATGTGCTTGGAACCTCACTTACTGGAGTCCATATACTGATACTATCAAAGAATCTTTGAGATCCCCCAACACACGTCCAAAGACATTGAACAAGACCTCCTACCCAAAAGAAGTCTTACAACCGTTTCTGATTTCAGAAATCATTATGGGTCTCGGAGGGTACTTCAAGGCGAAGAAGCCTGGACCAACTCCAACTTCTGAGCACGACATGAATGAAAAGTCAACAGCACCAGCGGTACCAACACCAATGGATCTCCAAGCACCAACTCCAAGGTGGCAGTCGGGAGCAAACTCAACAAGAAACTCATATCGCTCGAGCCGGGGGTCAGGCTTCCTCGACGATATCAGACACGAAGTCATGGTCAACTACCTATACCAACAACAATGTTCGCATATGTGGGTCAGTGATGGAAGTGGGGACTATGAGGGTGTTCTCCTTCGAAAGTATCGAAACACTTACATGGCGTGTCCGTCACGACTGGGCACCTCGAGCTTTGCTTCTGCGATCGCCTCTATGAACGTTCAGGTATGCACCAAGCGCAATTCCGCACACATATGATTTATTGACTAACTCATCCAGTGTGCCATGACTGTCAATTCCCGCGTCATCAAGACCTTCCTTTCTTGGTCACCAGATGCTGTTGATGTACCGCTACTCAATGGGCTTAGGATTCAGATCGTCCCAACGATCGATGACCTTCCACGTGCTCGCAAGCATCAATTTGCGGCTTTCGTGGCTGCTGATGCTCTTTTAGTAGTCTGGGATGACGAGGCTCTTCATTTGGTCGAACGTGCCAAAGCCATTGAATCCGAGTTGATGGAGCTCGTATGGCAGACTCACGATGAGGCCGAAGATGAGAAGAAAGGCCTTCCAACTGTGGTCGAGCAAGAGATCGACGAGGAAAGCGGAGAGATCAAGCCAGAATCACGGCCCATCCACTTGCAGAACACCGTTCTCGTCGCCTTCACTATCACCCTGATTGTAACTACGCTCGGTGCTGGTTTCCGAGCCGTTGCCGCGGAAGTAGAAGTCGACCAAGACTATACTCGTCTCGCTTTTGTAGCTCTTACACCCATCCAAATCTTCTTCACTCTCTTCTTCGCTCAGGTCATTGTTGGTTGTCTAGCCCAGTTGTTTGGTCCTGTCCGACAGATGAGCATCAACTCCAAATTCTATTCTGCTCGTGCACCCCCAAGACTCCAAGGTCCAACTTTACCCCATATTACCATCCAGTGTCCCGTGTACAAAGAAGGCTTGGCCAGCGTTATTGCACCTACCGTCAAGTCAATCAAGCAAGCCATCTCCACATACGAACTCCAGGGTGGAAGCGCGAATATGTTCATCAACGATGATGGTTTGCAACTCATCGATGAAGAAGAGCGCCAAGCCAGGATTGATTTCTATGCCGATCACAGCATTGGCTGGGTCGCGAGACCTAAGCATGGCGAAGATGGCTTCGTGAGAAAGGGAAAGTTTAAGAAGGTGAGTTGTGAAATCATAACAACATCAACATCATTCCCCTTCAACGTGTATCTGGTCCACATTGCTTGACGTTGCGATTAGCTCGTTCGACGTTGGCTACGTCTTGATCAATTTGTGCGGCACGTTTGTAGATCCCGGTGGCATGTCATGTTTGTGCGGCTGAAAAGCTTCGTGGCTTGCGTTACATTCCTAGCAAGCGGGTCGCCACAAAACTTTAATTGACAGGAGTATGCCATGCAATCAACTTAGCATCCTATGTGATTGGAGGCTTTATCTGCAATTATGGATTGCCGTCACGCATTGTTTGAATTTCCCCTTAAATTCGGGTTCTCTCGATTTGGTTATTTTTCGGGTTGGTGCTGACTATACATTTCACAGGCCTCGAACATGAACTTTGGTCTCCATATTTCTTGCATGGTTGAGGATAAGCTTGCTCTCATTCAGCGTCCACATGACTGGACTCAAGCCGATGAGGCTCAAGCTTACGAACGTTGTCTCAGAGAGGCTCTTGAAGAAGATGGCCGTGCGTGGGCTGATGGAAACATTCGTATTGGAGACTACATTCTCTTGAGTAAGTAGTTCTTACAAAAAGTTGGCCATCATATCCGGAAAAGATACTGACAATCCTCTAGTCGATTCTGATACTCGAGTCCCCGCAGATTGTCTGCTTGACGCCTGCTCTGAAATGGAACAATCTCCAGAAGTTGGGATCATGCAATTCTCATCTGGAGTCATGCAAGTGGTGAACACATACTTCGAGAATGGTATCACTTTCTTCACCAACCTCATTTATACCGCTATTCGCTACACCGTCTCCAACGGTGATGTAGCTCCTTTTGTTGGACACAATGCAATTCTTCGTTGGTCTGCCATTCAGCAAGTCTCGTACCAGGATGAAGATGAGTTCGACAAGTTCTGGTCAGAGTCTCATGTCTCTGAAGATTTTGACATGTCTTTGAGGTTGCAAGTTAACGGCTACACCATTCGTCTTGCTGCATGGGCGGGTGAGGGCTTCAAGGAGGGTGTTTCTCTTACCGTGTACGATGAGCTCGCGCGTTGGGAAAAATACGCCTATGGTTGTAACGAGCTTCTTTTCCATCCTCTTCGCGTGTGGCTTTGGCGTGGTCCTTTCACACCACTCTTCCGCAAGTTCTTGTTTTCCAACATCCGCTTCACTTCAAAGATTACCATCGTTTCATACATTGGCACATATTACGCAATCGGTGCTGCCTGGATCATGACAACTGCCAATTACTTTGCTATCGGATGGTATAATGGCTACCTCGACAAGTATTACGTTGATTCCTGGAAAGTTTGGTTCTCCATTATCATTGTTTTCAATGGTCTCGGTAACATTGCTCTTGCTGTAATGCGCTACAGAATTGGTGAGCGATCTCTTGGATATGCTCTCTATGAGAACTTCAAATGGACCATCATGCTTGCCATTTTCCTCGGCGGTCTCTCACTCCACGTGTCTCAGGCACTACTTGCCCATATGTTTGAGGTTGACATGACATGGGGAGCCACCAGCAAAGAGGCTGAGTTCTCGAACTTCTTTATTGAAGTGCCAAAGGTTTTGAAGAAGTAAGTCAACTCATTTGTTTTGTCTTCACTCTCACCTGACGCATTTGCTAATCCCTTTGCAGATTCAAATTCTCAATGATCTTCTCAATTGTTGGCATTGTTGGTATGATTGTATTGGCCACAGGCAGCTTCGTTCCTTATGACTGGCGTATTAAGGATTTCGTTGCCATCCTTCCCATGGCGACTGTTACAGTCAGCCATTTACTCTTGCCGTTGGCTCTTAATCCCGCATTGATGACGTTCTCATGGTAGATGGGAACCATAGCCACATACTATAATGTTTATCATTTCATTTTTCATAATGCTCATAATTATCCAAGCGTTTCGGGAAGCTATAATACTTGGGCATATAGAATTACGATCTTTGCTATGGACCGAAATACATAGATATGACTGATAATCATACAAATACAAAATTTGACTACATCTTGTTTTACATTTCTCAGTTTGGTTGTGAAACGGTTCTTTGGTTGTTGATTTGCTGCTGGAGTTGCCAGGTTGTCAAGCACAAAAAAAGAGCGATGTGCGTGTGGAGTTGAAGATGGCGGGGTCAGTGGAGGCGGAAGCGGGAATATGATCGCCAAACCAAAGATCCAACGCCGTAACGCCTAACTTACCCTTAACACTAGTGCCCACCTCAATACCTGAGGCGTGAAATCCACAATGTCCTGAACCTCTATTCAGCTGATGCTTCATCTTCATTTCACCACAAGCTGGATGCTAATAACTCGATAGTACAGCATTGTTTACGACGACATACACAATGGCAACTCCAGCACACGATGGTAGTGATTCCGGATCTTATCCTGTCTATCTCAGTGATGCCTTGATGGGCAAGGGCACGAAGGAGCTATACACAGGCATTCGATGTCAGTCAAAAGCCGCACATTCCACCACTTGCTGAGCAGTTTACTCACTGGCTCATTTATATAGATAATCACAAACCAAACACAGCTTCTCCTTCTTCGAATACTTCGATAAACCTCCAGCCTGCGACATCGGGAGACGCATCTACTTACGATTTAGCCCTCACCAATAATGATGAGGAGTACGCTTATCGTGGTACTCGAAATACCCCCGATGATCAATACGTATTGCTCTTCGATCCCCAACGTAAGGCTTTCATAATCCATCAATTGGACTCATCGTTCGACATGAACCTTACAAGCGCACCTTGGGACCAAGACGCAGCTAGCCTTAGACAATCCTATGATCAATTGGCTCCGCCGCGACAAGCAAGGAAACCCGAGCCTCAGCGCGAAACAAAGACAGCTCCAGCACGCAAGAGTACGGAGTCAAAAGTCAAGAAGACGGAGAAACCAAAGAAGCCACGAGTGACAAGGCGAGAACCCACGCCTGAATCTGTAGAGGAGGACTCAGATGATGATATGATTGTCGAATATCCCGATGGACCACCATCTCAAAGATTCCAGTCTCAGTCAACCCCAATATTCCGACGGGAAGAGAGTGAGGAAAGCGAGGAGGATGCCGATAGTGACATGGAAGATTCCCATAATCAGGATATTGAGGCTTTGGCGTTACCCAGCCCGGCCCATCACTCCGGAGCGGCTGAACCGGAGGAAGAAATTGATGACCTTGATCTTGAAGCGGAAATTGCGGAGGCTTTGGAAAACGAGGCACATGGCGATGGTGTTAGAGATGATGAGAGCAGCGAGTCTGAGGAGGAGTGATTTCTTCGATGGTAACAGGATGGCGTTCGGATTTGTGCGATACGGTAGTATGTAGGTTGTGATATTAGCGTGGCGTTAAAGACTCCGGTACGGCAGAAAACCAGGATGTTTCGGAATTTATTTGGTGCTGGGTACTCGCCCATATCTTTCATGACGCACTGCCTGGAGATTCTATGGCTCTAGGTGGACATACAGATCTGAATGACTTGTAAAGCTCTCAGCAAATGCAACGAATTTGATGCTTGTATAACTCTTGATAACTGTGTCGCTCTTGAAAATCGCAGAGCCCTCGAAGCCTGTTGTGCTACTTTCAGATTTCACTATGCTAGTCCATCATAAATGATCTAGGCGAGTATGGCAATTTTCTTTATCTGTACAATGTCCTTGTTCTCATCTGTATCTTGCGAGCAAATGTGGCTTGCCTTTTTATATCAAATCGTATGGCACGGAACAAAGGAGTTGTTCCTAAACTTCAACAAAGAATCAAGATGTCTGTGATGTCCATGGTGTCTTTTGTGCAAGCTCTAATGTTTACGTATACACATTCCGTCTCTGAACATGCCAGTTGCTTCTTATCCCATACCAAGATTGATGTCTTTGAATACCGAGAGTTCCGAGCGAATACCAGGAGTCATGTTTCTAAATATCAATGACCTACCTCTAATAAAAAACTTTACCTGTGCCTCTCAATAGCAAGAATGTCGAAGAACATGGAAAGAGATCAAGTACTTAGTGGATATAATTACGAGTCCAAATCCCATAATTGATCATCCCTACTTCGTCCTCAAAGCATTACCTTACATCCACAAGATCCACTCAACATTCTGAGCAATTACCTTCCTCCTAGCACCACTACAGCTATGTGCACTGAGCAGAACACCCTCCACTTGTGCTGCAAGCATACCACCCGGCACACAAGCAGGTGTAAGTCCAGCTCTTTTCTCTCCTTCTTGAGAATCTCTTGCTCACTCAAAAAAAGGCCAACGAACCAAATATGGGACTTGTGCGCTTCTTGCGTCGAATTCTGGGAAAGGCAGCGCGTTGAAGAGCGCGTAGCACTGGAGCTCTATCGAAGATATCGTCACCTCCACAACTACTGGCTGCCCCTGGTAGCTCGTATCAATGGTGGTCTTATCTATCTCATTGAAGATCATTCCGCCGCCGCACGCCAAGCTTCTTCTCGTCGTACTTACTTCGATGCGATACAATTGCATCACGAGCAGCAGCGTCTTCGAAATATACACTTGGAGGAAGTCGTACCCTTGGGTATTGACTCGAGCTTGCTTGAGGAATCAAGCCCTTCACGCCAACATTTCTGCTGAGCTCTCTCCTTGATTTTCCTTGTCTTGGGGTTACTTGATGATTCTGGAGATTGGGTATATGTAAGCCACAATTATAATGAATAACTAATATTAGAGCTCAAATAGTTGAAATGTTCCGCTTTTATCAAATCGTTGGAAACAGTTAACGTCTAGATACGCTGATTGATATATACTTGATAGTGCTCGCTCTCTCAATTATCGGGCCAAGTCAAGTAACTCAAAAATACTGAAGATAGGTAACATGTAGAGAAGACTTCTAGGAACATGGGATATAAAGACTATAATAGCTAGATGGCTGATGCTTACATATTGACAAAGAGTTGGATATTTTTCATATTATATTGCCTATGAGATATTAACAAGTGCTTGGAGATCTATTTGGTGAGAACAGTCAGAATTAGTCAAATATCAACTTGTTTGGTACTTTATATCTTGAAACCATGTCTCAAAACATTCGAAGTAGAACTCTGTAAAATGATCAACCTTGCTTTTTGTATGATCTGTCAATATGCCAGCATTGTGACTAGCTGCTGAGGTGAATACAGATGGCGAAATGATTGAAAGGAATAAATACAATCTAGTCTACAGCTGCTTAAATATATGAAGTTCAGTATCTGATTGGGGAGCACGCAATATGCGTATGTCGCATTGTGGGACCTACAAGTGAAGTGGGCACTTGCCTACGTACTTTGGCATATTCCCATACCAAAGAGAGAGACATATATATATATATAGCTATTAAAAATCGCATAACTCTTGATAATCAACTAGCTTCAGTGGTCGCATATTTATCAATATGCACATAAGCATAAACATAAAGAGAGTGGAGAAGCTTTAAATGAAAGTGTTCTAAAAAAAATTGTGTATCTTGAGAAAAACTTCATAGCTCATTGAAAATTCCGTAGCTCCCAAGAAACCTCTATTCTTCAATGGCGGTATAGCTTCGAAATAATGTACGTACAGCTCACAACAACTATGTGATTAGCAACGGCTGTGTGACTCTTGGTAACTGTACTGCATATCCTGTAAGTCTCATGTGTTGCCGATCTCCACTTCAACTTTGCTGATCTTATCAAAAGTGCATGTACGACAGATTCTGGAACACACGCATCCCAAATTCTCTGGAACAAAACTAAAATAAACTCCGCCGTTTGTTGTTCCTGCCAAATGGCAACTAGAGGCTATTCCATGCCCTTCTGGTTTCATATGCAGTATCTAACTTTGAATGTCGGAACGAATCATCCATCGTTCGTTAGTACACATGAAAGAACCCCAACTTGGTGTCCCATTGTATTTTCTTCCAAGATAGATGTGCTGAACACCTACAAAATGCAGTCAATGATCTTCTCCAGCTTGTAGTCCATCATGAGTAAGTATGCCCAGGGCTCTTCCTGTTGATGGGTGAATATGCAGATGCCATTGCAGACGTACCAGAGACCACACGATATAGATGTATCACAGTACTATGGACTTAGGGAGCGCAATGGCGGAAATCATGCCTCAATACCCTTGCAGCTATCATAAATGATACAGTCACAAGATATGCCTTGCCCCGGTGAGATTCATGCTTTCGTCGGTGAGCACTCTGGAGGTCAGGAACCAGACATATCGGATGTGAATTTTGTAGGAGGAGCGATGATGGCGGTCTGTAACTATGGACTGCGTACAGGCTGGCTGAGAATGTGACGAGCAGAAGAATTGTCTCACTTTCATGTAACACACAACGTGCGCGGGGACTTCTCCGGATACTCTCTACCCTATTGTGAATCGAGTTCAAGCTCAAAGCTAGTCAGACGATGTGTTCATGAACTCTTGAAGGCGAGCCGTGTCGTGTAGATATCTATGTACCTTACTTAGCTACTGTAGAAATGAGAGTGAAAGCTTTCAGCCTCAGTTGTAGCGGCCAGGATAGTGCGGTGTCTCCGGTCTGTGATTGGTTGAGGGTAACGGTCTCACCGAGTTAGGCTCTTCCCAGCTGTGCGGGAAGTGGAAGATAGCAGCCACAGTACCAAAAGAGTCTACCAATGTCCACATTCGGTGAAGCAAAACTCCACCCAAAGCACCGCCCTATGGACCTAGACCGTCAATGTAGAGCCAAAAAAAAAAAAAGAACCTTCGAACTAACAAAGGGTCTCAGTACCACGCAAAACATCAACAACCCCACAAGAGGATGACTTCCTACTGGTCACTTTGTTGTATGAAACTTTTTCTTCCCTGAGCACAGAGTCATTTTCACGTGGAAAATGTCTCCAGAGTATGGACTCGGGCTTTTTCCGTTCGCCCTTTTATCCCGAAACTACATACAGACTTGACATGAAAACAAACACCCCACCCCTAGATATGCCTCGCCATCAAAGGAATCTTCATGATCTGGCCTGTCTATCTTATCTCGGTCAGTCCGAAGAAGATATGCCTTCATTTCTTAGTCGTACGTGTGCAGCGCCTTGAGCCCCACCTTTAGCAAAGCCACTGCAAAGACCATGGGATTAGGACAGCTGGAGAAGTCAGATATCGAGAAGAAGAAGAAAAAGCATGGAGTTCGTAGCCAGCCACAGATAACGGACATGCTGCATTTGGAAACATGCTTCTCTCCTACCATGTACTTTTTGATAATCCGCAGCGAATTTACTCACAAACTGTGGCATTCTATTCCTCATAAATACATCATGATCACCCAAATATCTCTTCATATTAGCAGAGTACACCGAGTCGCTTGAATACTCAGATTGAGAACGTTGGACGCAGACTTCTAGTTCGTCTTTGACTAATCCTCCGCGAGGTGAGATTACACTTGCATTCTAATCCCAAGTCTGCATGTTCTGAGTCTAACTATTTGGTCAACAGAAGTTCAAATCCAAGTCCGAGTCCAAGTCAGCCTATTGACAGAAAGATATACCTCGGATACAAAAGGCGAAATTATCGAGACCGTTCTACTGTCAATCATGATTGCTGCCGAGGATCTTGCTTCGCTTCAAGATCATTTCTCTAGTGATAGTGAAAAGCAAAAGAATCTACCCTCTACGTCGATCGAGGATGTTACAGGAGGATCAAGTGCCAACAGCTCTCGTCCGCCTTCTAATTTAGAACGTGGAGCAGCTTCCATCGCTACAAAGGTTGGGTGGAGATTTATGGCTGCTTTTGCCTGTCTATGTCTTGTCAATCTTGTTTGTGCTATCGATGCTACAATTGTAGCTGTAGCATTACCAGTAAGTCACTATTCCATCTTATTAACCTGGACGCTTATGTTTATCTGAAGACTATAGCGACAAAACTAAATGGAACCTCAATTGAAGCCTTCTGGACCGGCACTTCCTTTCTCCTTACTTCAACTGTTTTCCAGCCATCATGGGCTTCTTTTAGTCACATCTTTGGCAGGCAGCCAGTGTTGCTTGCTGCTTTGTCATTTTTTACCGCGGGGTCTATTGTTACCTCTCTTGCCACAAACTTTACCGTCGTTCTCATAGGTCGTTGCGTTCAGGGGATTGGCGGGGGCGGTTTGGTAGCTCTCACATATGTGATCGTTACCGATATGGTGTCATTGAGAGAGCGTGGGAAGTGGTTCGGACTTATCAGTCTTCAATGGGCCATCGGAAGTATCACAGGTTAGTCCCCAGATATACAACTGCTCGCACCGCAGAATTTCATGCTATCTGAATACATCAAGAAGCCAAAGTTATATGGCTCTTTCGAGTTTTGATCTGGCAGGGTTTTTCAAGAGGCAGTTCTATGGGGCATCTTAGTGAAGAAGTCCATAACATAAAATGCGAGGATACAGTCAAATTGGTTGAGCTAACTCCTAAGCAGGGCCTATTCTTGGGGGTGTTTTCAGTGAGCATAACTGGCGTTGGATTTTTTGGTTGAATATTCCTTTTTGTGTAATCGCCTTTATCGGTATTCCTGTATTTTTGCGGTTCAACCAGAAGATTGCATCCATTTCTGAAAAGTTGAAGAAATTCGATTGGATTGGATCATTTATTTTTGTCTCGTCGGTGACGAGCTTCTTAGTCCCTTTGACATGGGGTGAGTATCCCTCGATAGTCGATTGAGATTTTCGACTAATCAATAACAGGAGGTGTGATGTATCCGTGGAATAGCTGGCAAACATATGTACCTTTACTCCTCGGTGCACTTGGTATGCTCGGATTTATTGCCTATTCAAAGTTCGTATCAGTCGAGCCTTTGATTCGTGGTAGCATGTTTCGAAGCTCAACTGCAAGGAGCGCTTACTTTGGTACGATCGTACATGGAGCAATTGTCTGGAGTATCTTGTACTACATGCCGCTGTACTTCCAAGTAGCTATGGAGTATAGTCCTGTCAAGTCCGGAGTCGCCATCCTCCCTCTCACCCTCACCAGCGCCCCAGCAGCTGTGATAGTTGGGCTCATCATCACTAAGACTGGAAAATATCGACCCTGTATTGTAAGCACAGTTAAGCAAAGATGTATTTGAAGAAGTTGCTAACAGGTTGTTTAGTGGGTCGGTTGGGTCCTCACAACTCTCGGCTCCGGATTGTTGGTGTATTTAGAGGTAAATACCAGCAGTCCTGTTTGGATTGTGATATGCATTATTCCGGGACTTGGTACCGGTATGCTCTACTCTGCCCAGTCCTTTGCCGTCCAAGCATCATCCACAAATGCCGACCTCGCATTTGCCGCTGCAATGTATTCGTTCTTCCGTTCCTTCGGTCAAACACTGGGAGTGGCAATTGGCGGCGTCATTTTCCAGAACGTATTCAAGAAAAAGCTCCTCGATATCCCAGAAATTGCTAGTCATGCGGCAGAGCTGGCAAAAGACGCAAGTGGTCTGGTCGAGGTCTTGAAGCAGTATCCGTCCAGTCAAGAAGCCATACAGACAGAAATTGTGGTTGCCTATGTGGATAGTCTCAGATCTGTCTGGATAGCAATGTGCGCCTTGGCCAGTGTAGCGATGCTTGTAAGCTTTTTTTTTACAAAAGCAATGAGCTTGGAAAGGGATTTGGAAACAGATCAGATGTTCCTAGTCCTCAAGGAGATAAAGGATGAAGAGCATTAAGTTTCTTGCCCTGTGTGTAATCGATGGCATTTAAAAAAGAGAAGTTATCAATATAATCACATTTACTAGATAAACCCTGAACCTTTCGGTGGTATTATGGCTAAAGGTATGAGATTGCAAGCAGTAGGATATTAAGATTTTCAACAGGGGCCATCTTAGTATGTTCCGGACTCACAATATCCTGCTTTGACGATTTTTCTCTTGATATCGGGTTCCCTTCTTGTTCGCCTTATTACGAGTGCTCGTGTGTGAGCACTAGATGCGTCGAGCATTAACTCTATGGTCTTTCATATAGCAAAATGCGTTCTCGGTCTTACTCCTTAAATGGCTTGAATGGCGCGACAAGTGCTATACAATGAAAAAATGCGATGACATATCCTGAGGAATAAAAACTCGGTCCCTGAAATCAGCTGTGTATCTTATGTTGAAGCACTTACCATCCCCTGATTGCTAAGCTACAATGAGAACTCGGATCTTTGGTTGTGTAGACAACACAAGCGTGTCTGCTCATAGCTACTGCTCCAGAAGTATTCCGCCATTCTTGATGCTCTACTGCTCTGCGCGGCATATATGTATCTACGTAACTGCCAGCAGAAATTGTTTAGCCACCGTGCTCCCGGTTTCCGGAGCCTAGCGGGTGTGTGTGCTTACTCACATTGATCCTTAGTTTGCAGATCTTCATAAGTCATACAGTTTTCCTCTCTGTTTACAAGGAGTAATGAATAAGTGCAAGTTTATACAGGCACTGTAAGTCTGCTAACAAAGCCCTTAGGTGCAGTGAATTTGCCTCCAATATTCACGTGCCAATGGCTCATCGTCATTTAAAAGCGGTGTTAGTGCTTAAAGAACCGTGCTGACGATGAGCAAAAATTGCTTTGCTCGCAATGGATCTCACAGTTTTGATGCTGCAGCAGTACCGTGCGAGATGCCCTTGTCCACCATTCCTCCAGGAGTAGGGTTCATGCGTGATGGCGAACACTAAGAAGCACCTAAGATTGCTGTGAACTTATCCTTTCTGGTGCCCTGCAATGCTCTATCTACCTCCTTGGTTCGTGCGAACACGAGAGATAGATGATCTGTTGGTAGAGTGTTGATACTGAGCGAGCATGCCCCGGTATCCTGGCGTGCCGAATGCCTGCTCTTTTCTCATGAGGACACTATCTTATTGCGTATATCTCATCAGATAAGACAAATGAGTAAAGATGCTATTGGAAGATAGGTGCCCATTGACATCTTCGATGACATTGAATGTTCAAACATATATATGAAACCCTCTAATATATTCTTGCTTCGCCGGCGAAGAAGCGAGTGAGTACGTATTTGAACCAGGCAGAGACTAACATACAAGAGGTGGGCATTCAGTTTATACTCTGTATATGTGCTGTACCCTACTACAATCCGCAGTTTATAATTAAGGTAGCCGAGCCATTTCTATGCTGGCTATGCTGGCATACATACATGCGAAGGATTTCCAAGATATCAGAGAATCAATACTCCCCATGAGTACAGGCCTGGTGCGTGCCTGGTACCCTCCTCGGTCTACATTCCGAGAACTCCATTACTGGCGTGAACTCTATACAGTAGGAATGGGCTTCCGAAGCTTTTCCAACGCCGCTCTTCTATTCTGGTCTCTTCATGGTCTACTGTACATAGTATTTCCCAGTCATGAGATTATCGCCGGTTGTGGCCTTCTGGAAAAGACCGTGGCACAGTGACCGCTATTCCTCTATTGAGTTTAAGCCCAATGTGAGGTTCAGGAGACGTGCTCTTCTAGTTCAACACTTGACTTGCTCCCCTTCACAGACTCGTAGATCTCCTGAAAGCTATCCGACCTTGTGTGGGTAATAAACGATGTAGCGATGGGGCACACACATGTCTTTGGGTGGGTGCGTTGAAAGCTGATAAAGTATGATTTTCGGAAGATCGACAAACCTAATCTTCCACCCACCAATCTACTCCAGATTCACCTAGTCATGCATTCTGCAATGATGCCTCTCGGCTGTTCGTAGAAGCTTACCTCTTGGTGGGCCTCCTCTACTCCTTGTTAGTATTTCGTACAAGCGGGTTTCACCGCGGGTGAAGGCTGAAAATTAACTTTGCAAACGTCCAATGCGGAGACTACTCGGAAATCTCAGCATCGCTTTATCATACATACAATAGTACGGAGTATCTCCTCCTAGAGACTGCTTTCACAGAGGAAGGAAGATGACCAAAGTAATACATCTAGAAAATGTGATGAATGCATACTGCAAGATTCTATATATAGTCGGAAACCTCTCAATACATGATTGTAAAAAATTTGTTAGATGGCCAAAGAAATAAACAGTGTCTCCATTGCACCTCTAAGCGGCAAAATTCTGGTGAGTTTTCAAGAGCACAGACAATTGAGAAAAAGTAGCGAGCTGGCAATTCGGTGCCACAGGAGGGGAGAGGGGTTAAGAGAGGACGATGTCTGTGCCAAAGACCTCGCATTGTTCAAGCTTCGTAGTTCCCGTTTTAGTCGTTGATGGGAGAGATGCTGTATGAATACGTATGGCGCATACAGAGTATGTAGCAGTCTGCATCGACCATTGTGAAATGAGGTTGATATCTTCTCTCTTCTCGTTGTTGCTCTCAACTTTTACTCGCCCCTCTTCTTTTGTGGCTCCGTCCGCGGGTCCCACATCGCGATCGGGGGATGTTGCAGATGAGATGATGGGATTGTGGGCTTGGTCGCTGAAAGCTCTATACTCTACTCGGCAGATCTCGAATGCTTTTCGCCTTTTTTGCCCTTTTCGCCCGCGCTTTTACCGGGTGTTGATCGCATGGATGAGATAGGAAGCGCACGACGTAAGAGGTTTTAGCTTGGAGAAGCACTCCATCCTGACATCAAATCCTGAATCTCAAGGTAATAGTAGGTATGATACATTTGTCGTCGGTACACCTCAGTACTGGTGAGACTTTTGTGCATCTCAAGCATGTTTGGCGGCTGTAACCTTCAATTAAAAAGCCGTATCCACACAATTTCTACAGTAGCAACGATGAACGACACTGATTTGATGAATAGCGCGCCTACATGACAGGGTATTCAGAGACGATTAAGACGCCGTCTACTCACCATCTACTCGTGGAGGATTAGATGTCAGCAGGTCATCCAGGGAAAAAGCTGGCATCTTGAAAGCTATCGACAAAATGAAGCCACATACTGCTGACCAATCGCAGAATTAGAAAGGTCGTTTTGAAAAGGAGAGCCATGGACCATGGCTGGTTTTGTACTTGACCTGGCTTATGCATGCATATGAGGCCCATAGCGCTTGTTGGCCAAACTAAAATGCTTGTTCTGCGAATACGGGGAAGGACTGAGACTGAGACTGATTATTGCTGCATATTAGCATTCGTACCTTACTAAACTCTCCCTTGGTATGTACATACACGTAAGGTTAGGATAGTGTTGTGGAAAAGGTCTAGTCACCTTTGACACAAGTACATGCACATAGACAGTACTATCGAGTGAGTACTGAATCGTATGAACAAATCGATGTTGGATTCATTATCTATACGGAGTGCGTGACAGAAGATGGTGCATCCTATTAGGTGTTTGTAAGTATGGTAGTAGGGAGTCGAGTAAGGCACAGGAACATGCGTTAAGCAAAAGAAAAAAGGCACGAGAAAGAGGCTAAAGCAAGGCACAGGTAGACAGACATACCGGGGTGGGGGAGACGGGCCATAGGCACAGAGGTCGGGGAATGATGTTTGCTAGAGATTTCCATGGCGATCCTTCTACAATCAGAGTTAGTCTGTCGACCCCGGTATCCTGCTAAAATGCACGTCTCCTCTCCACTTCCAGAACTCGGCACAAGAGCGAAGTGATGGAGGGGGTGGAGTCGAGTCGAGTCGAGTAGAGTAATGAAGAGTAATGAAGAGCAATGAAAGGTCCATCTGAGCTACAATAATTTCATTCATGCGTCAGCGGTCAGTGAATGATGACTTGCTAAGGCCGAGTAGCTTCCTGACCGTCTCTCGAATTGGCTCACGTTGGACGCCTCATTTAAGAGCACAGAAAGAAATTCTATGGATGCATGTATGTATCCTTAGAACAGACGGAGTAGAGTAGACACGGCCCCGGGTGTGCTTCGCATGGCGCTGAAAAAATGCCTGTGCCGTCTACCAACAGTCCATTCTCGGGCGGGACAATGAATAGGGCTGACTCGAAAGTTTAATATTCGTTGGTAGATAGATACTCACGATACCTCACAGACTGACTGCATGGTCAGGTACGGGTTGGAATCCAGGATTGAGTTGGTGGCTTCTCTAGAAGCAAGAAGAGGCAAATCCAGCAAAATGAAGATTGAAGAGCGTAGTAGATGGAGCAAGCCCCCGATACAGCCAACGACCAGGTATTCATTCATTCATTCATTCATTCATTCATTCATTCATTAATTCGTTCATGTACGTACTCACTAGACTGTAATATCCACCCGCATTCGTGGTCATGGAACAGGCATTAACCTTCACTTGTTATGCGTCCTATCTGTTATCTGTGGAAGATTAGTCTACCTATCTATGTACATACCTACCCACCTAGCCCCCAGAAGAACCCATTACCCAACTCGCGTGCGCACATGTACATTATGTAGTACAGAGATATTCATTCGGACACGTTCAAATCTGCGATCGATGAGAATACTAAGGTAGTAGTAACCTTACTGTACGGAGTAATCATAATATTCCGCTCATACTCCGTACCACCATACCTTGATCCTCTACAATCGCTACTGCGTACCTAGGTATTCTACAATAATACCTGGACCCTGACTTGGCCTGACTTGACTTGACTTGACTTGACTTGACTTGACTTGACTTGATTTGCAGCAAACACGCATAGTAAGTAACCCGTCCAACTAATTACTTACTTAATTACTCATGACTAAGTAATACAGCCATTCTACTTCACCATCCGGAGAATTGTCTACGGAAGTACTCGCTCGGCCTTAGAGCAGAAGTGACTGACTACCTTACCTTGGTATTTACTTACTCACTCGGTACCTGAGTACGTATTCAGTAAGCAGCTACATGAATACATCCTTTTACCATACTACTTACCTAGGTACCTACCTACCTTTGCGTATGAGTGCAGGGTCAACATGGTGCGCGTCTAGTGTCACTATACCTGCGCCACATATGTGCCCTCGCCCTGTCACACACATCTCTAATGAACCCCATGTGAACACGCAGTGCCGCACCATCTTCAAGCCCTTCCTGTCAAAGATCCTTGGTCATATGCGCACGGAATCTGCACAACAAAACACCAATGTGGTTACTAACATCCAAAGCTTTTACATAAATCAACGGCCATAACTTGGTAGGCCAACTCGAAGGGCAACCCCTCTGCTATTGCTCGGCCAGCGCCTCAAACCGCACTATTCCTTGACCCTCTCCCGTAAATTCTTTCGTTTTTGGAAAAGAAAGAAAACACAGACGAGCTACACTTACTTTGCTCAATGACATTGACCATGGGATCTCCTGTTAATCATATGGACCCATTTTAGATCAATCGCTAGGATAGAAAATAACCACATTCTAATTCGGGGAAGATTCAGGGTCGTTCAACTAAAGAACCATGAAGTCTACCCTCATCGGAGTCCTTCCCAAGCCTCTTGCTGAGGCTCCGCTACTGCAGATCAAGTCAAGATAACTCCTATTGCTGTGCGATCCACCTCCACATCTCTAAGTGCTGCAATCCATGTCTTCGCCTCTACGCACGACCCTTCAAGAGATGTTAAATGCTGTATGATTCCCTTGCGTTTTGTACTTCTCCAACCACTCGGATTCCCATGTCCCTGGTTTGGCTCACACACTCACTTCTTCAAGACCTTCCTTTGCATCGATCAACATGTAAGTTCTCATCTACGGCTCCTACCTGTATGGCATCTCCATATCCTTGCAAGGTATCGATCCTTCGTGCCGTCCTTCAGGATTGCCACCTGTGTAGACATCAACACCTCCCATGTCATCGAAACCGATTGTTATCAAGATACGAACTCTTGACCATGTACCATGCTAAATGTTCATCTAGTCAATATCTCAATCAACTATCAGCCGTTGACGGCCACCCACGTCCGCGGGTGCCTCCACGCTGAAAACTTTCCCGTCCTTCAAGACGCTGTCCATCATTCAAGTCTTCCTCTTCACCGAACCCGTCAATAGCTGCTGGAAAGGACGACTTGACAAACATGTCCTCGTCAAAGATCACCGCACACATCGACCCTAGTACGGGATTCTTCGCCGCTCCATATTCACTTCTCGCAATTCCAGATGATGTCAAAGGTGGCATGGTTGCCATGGGCATTATCGGCCTCTTTTCCTTCTTGTCAACCTTTGGTTTATTCCTTTTCATCACTTATCGAATGATCTACTGGAGAAAGTACTACGATGCTCCCATCTCCTCTCATCAATTTATCGTTCTCATTTTCAACCTTTTGATAGCCGATCTACAGCAGGCTCTTAGTTTCTTATTTTCTTTCCACTGGCTGCATGAAGGCAGGATCATGGCTCCCAGCAGCGCATGTTTTGCCCAAGGCTGGCTCATCCAGATTGGCGACTTGTCCAGCGGTATCTGGGTTTTAGCTATTGGCTTTCACACCTTCTATGGCCTTGTCAGCAAAACCGTCATTCCTTATCCCGTATTCGTAGGTATTGTTCTCAGCGTGTGGGCGTTTTGTCTTGCTCTCACACTTATCGGACCATCAACTCATCCACATGATTTCTTCGTGAATGCAGGTGTTTGGGTATGTTTATTCTTACACTCTCAAATACATAGCAAGCCCTAATCTAAGTCATACAGTGCTGGATTAGTCAAGACTATGAAGCCCATCGTCTCTACCTTCACTATGTGTGGATTTTCATTGCTGAACTAGGCTCTCTCGTCATTTACGCATTTGTGTTCACTATCCTTCGTCGACGACTTACTTCCCTAGCTGTCCCTACTGAGTTCAATGGAGATGGCACGACCATGACTACAACCTCATCTGTCGATGATACTGTAAAGTTGGGGGGAGCGAAGGCCGTCACCACTACAACTGTTGCAACGACCAGACACGTTATACATGATCCTTTCGCACCAACACGTCAGAGAGTCTCTCGCGCAGCCAAATACATGGTATGCTCCCGGATCCCTAAATGTCACCTGAAATATACTAATGCACACAAAGGTTGCTTACCCTGCTTTCTATGTGGCCCTCACTATCCCTCTTGCCGCCGGTCGTTTAGCTGCCATGACGGGTAATACTCTCAGTCTGGTCTATTATTGTGTGGCAGGTAGCTTGATGGCATCCTGTGGCTTTGTGGATGTCATTCTTTACGTTACCACACGAAAGGCGCTTGTTGGCACTCACAATGTTACACAAAGACGCAAGGAGGCTCAAACCCCGACTGGCTTTGTTGGCAAGTTCAGATCCCTTTTCATGGAAGATGGTGGCTCTGAACAGTTACATGATGAGAGAACTTTTGGCATGGATACTTTCCGTGCCACTTCTCGATCCGACGATGACCAAGGCAAAGCAGAGAAGATCATGGGTACGGGATGGGGTGGTATCAGGGTCGAAAGACGTGTCAGTTTGAGCAAGCAGTCTGTCGATGAAGACAAGCAATTGGACCTCGAGAGAGTCTCCAGCGAAAGACGTTTGGTTGGCGAGTCTGATGGAAATGCATCGAGGTTACCACAGCTTCCGCCCGCAACCCATTCTGAATCCAGGCGAAGCTGGGGTCAGAGCGCATCGCCTTCGATTACCGATGAACCAGGTAAAAACTGGGAAGCAGTCTCTTGAGATTCAATTTGAGATCTTCAGCGCTTCATCCGCATTGGCTGCTTTTTAATACTTACGCTTCTTATGTCCCATTATACCCAACTATATAATCTCCTTCTCTGAGTACATATCTTTTATGATTCATATTTTATAAGCCAATTTCAAAATACAATTCACTTCTTTAATCAGCATAAATTCAGCCAACCTGCAAGGTGAATTTGCTTTTGTGCAATGTCTCTCGTTGCCTATTATATCAAAACATTATCGTGCTTTGATCGACTAATAACCCTGATCAACATTCCTGACAAGTCTTTCATCGAACTGGCTACACTAATCCTCAAACATGCATCTTGTCTCCATGATATGAAGCGAATCCCTTCCCAACATCTGAAACAATTATACTGAGTATCCAGACATTGCTCAAGAAGAATGCAATAGATGACCCCCACAATTCTGGCACAAAGGTGCTTTTCCCCAGAAATTCAAGTTCGTACCCTTGCTGTAACCATAGCGCTTGTGTCCCGATCCATATGCAGAGGACGGAAATTCCGAGACGCGGGTTAGCCATCAAAGATGACTTGGGTAAATAGAAAGGCAAGAATACCATATACCAGAGAAAATACTATTTGCGCTCAGTATTTGATGTGCCTCTGTATCTGATTGGAGACTTACCTGACTCGTACAAACTTTGTTGAAACAAGTAAATGCCCACGTACTAGCAAGCATTGTAGATGCCAGATCCTTCTTGGCTAGCAGAAAAGGCATGATCACCGCTGATAGGAGCAGCTGAGGAGCAAAAGCAACTGACTCGAAGCGAATCGATGCTGCGTTGGATCCAGAAGAACTCAGGTAAAGTAAGATATTATATGGAGAGAAATTGTGTCGGTGGTCAACTCTTGTCACATGATGAAGGTATGTATGAAGCAAGAAATCCCAACCATATCTTACAATTGGAAGTTAGCATTGTTGCTGGCTTCTACACATATGAGTGGGTGGCACGTACACAATATACATATATATGTTGAGACCTGCAAATGTCGAAAGACTTGTAAATGTAATTCGTAGGCGGGCATGGTTGAAAAAACGCTTAGCCTTGGTTAATAGGATAATGTTCCTATCTTGCAGCTCCTTCGGCGGAGATTGGCCTAGACGCTCGTCATCCAGCCACCAGATGATTGTGGGAGCGTATATGATAGGATATATCTTGAAATGCACGCCGAGCCCAAGCAAGACACCGGACGTGGTAAACTGACGTTGTGTAACAGCCCACACCAAGGCAATGACCATGACTCCAAGTAGACCCTCAGAGCTACCTCTGGTGCTTATGGTAGCAACCATGGGATTCAAGAGCCATATACTAGCATATTGTAATGCCTGTGCCATCGGCAACTTCATCTCTGTGCGAAGAACCACTAATATAAGCCATCCGGCAACGATGTCTGCAGCCGCGAACAGCACTTTGCCGAAAGAGAACCATATACTTGACCAGGTTGTTGGCAATAGAAGCCAGGCCAGTAAAGGGGTATATCGATATGTCTCTCGTTCATATGGCGAATTCCCATGAGCCATATACCGTGAGGCATCGGTAAAAACGTAATAATCGATATCAGTGTACTTGAAAGCAGAGTTGGAGTCTTGCCACAGGCCATAGAACAGGAAGACAACGCGAAGTAAAATAGCCGCACAAAAGACCAATGATGGCCGCCACAGAGACCGCGCCAGCATTTCGCCGAATCTTCCTACCTGTGCGCAATACAGGACAGACACAATTAGCAGTTGATGTGTATGTGTATGTGTATGCGTCGGTCCTCAAGTCACGCGTTTTCTTGATCTGCGAGATACCTAGGACGTATGTGAAGTAAGGTAACGTGATTAGTTATTTAAGAATCATGTCCCTTTTACTTAGCGATGCCACTAAGGCACATACATAAGGTACGTAGACTGCCTGCCTGACTGACCTTGCTCTGAAATTAAAACTTCAGAACTCTGTGCGGCATAGGAGGGAGTGAAATGAAGAAACGCTCAACTGGCAACGAATAACAAAGGAGGTGAACATCAGAAAATACACGAGGCTGAAAAACACTCTGGCGCAAAGAAGAGATACCAAGGTAGGTAGAGAAGCTCTGAACCAAACATAATTTGCCTTTCCACCACGTATGGCACATTGAATACACAGCACTGAGTACCTTATCATCTATATCGAATTTTATCGCAGCCGTATGAAATGTGATACATCGTATCAAAAGAAACTACACAGAGGCACCTTGGTTAGCAGTTGAGACGTAGTTTCGTCTTTCGTATCTACCTACCTATGTTTGAGAACTTCTATAGAGCCAAGCAAACACTATAATAAATGAAAGAAGACAGACCATCAAGAATAGTTAGACACATCGCCGTAGAGTTTCAAAAGATATAGGGCGTTTTTCATTTTACATTTAATAAGGGGTATAAATAACCTTTACGCACTACTACGTATATTAGTAGTCGAATTATTAGGAAAGGTTTAAAATACCTAGGTACCTTAGTACTTTAGATAATGCAGGTCTCTGTCGATATACTCCTAGCTAACGCCTTATAGTATAAGTATAAATATAAGTTATTATATGCTTCATAGTTAATAGCTTAAGGCTTTAGTATATCCAATCGTCAAGTCTTAGGACTAAAGGACAAGTAGGGATATGTGGGGTATATTTTAGTGTATGGTATCTTCAAGCAGTGTACATGTAGTCAACATATATTTTGATCGTTTTCCCCCAGAATTGATAGAGCGACAGATTATCGAGCGCGCGAACAATGAGCAGGCGCACGATATCAAGGAACCTTGTTACTTTTGATAGATTGCCATCAGTCAGGTCCCGATGTCCGACATCGACATCAGGCACGAGAAAGCTACTTGAAGTACGTACCTAGGCCTCGCGAAACATGCATGAGATAGGTAGGTCGATATCACCACGGACATTATTGGCAATACTAGGTATTTAACAACTCAACAACTTAAAGGCTTGAAAGTGCAAATTTCATGAATCAAATAACATGCTTGTTTATGTTGTTGATATCATTGACATTGTTGCCATAGCTACTATTAGACTCCCACAGCTGCAGAAGCTATATAGGCTATGGACATAGGTACTTCAGCATGTTCATCCAGCTAGTTCAGTCATCAAGTTTTAACCTCAAGAGGTTGCGTCAGTTGTGGAAAGACGCAAGACCGGACTATAGGACAACGCTGGCCGAGGGATAACACCACTCTTGATTCTCTTAACTTCTCCCCAGACTCCGGAATTCGGAATATTACTGCGAATGACCTCGGGTCTTGTCAACAAGTCCCTCCCCCGCTCACACCCCGGCGTTGCACCTGCATCCCACCCTACACACGCACTCGGAGTCTTAGTCCAGCCAGCTGTGTCTTATCTGCATATTGCGCTGTGCGCAACATCCTGGACGTAACAAGCTGCTGCAGATCCTATCATCCACACCACTCACTCCGGACGGAGTACGGAACTTCTCACAAAAAAAAACATGCTCTGTCGTCGCTCCTTTACTCTTATATCATCAGCGCCAATCACCTCCAGGCGACAATTTCTTCCAATTTTGCGACCCTGTGCCTCTTTAAGATTTACAAGAATGGCTTCAACGTTGCCCAAACTTCCCATTTTCGAGGCTATATCAAGTCATGATCCAAGTTCAACAGTGGTAATACACTCGCTCTCAGGACGAAGATTTACCTATGGGGAATTAATCAAAGATGTAGCCGAAGCCAAACACATGCTACACGCAGAGGCTGGTAGCAATGATATCTCGGGAGAAAGGATAGCTTTTCTCGTGGAGAATGGTTACGACTATGTGGGTGCGTGAACTCCAGTGCGTTCATATCTGAGAATAGATACTAATTGTCATAGTCACCTTACTTTCCATTCTTGCAGCTGACTCGATAGCTCTGCCGCTGTCTCCAGCTTTCCCGGCGAGCGAATTGCAATACATCCTGGACCACAGTCAGGCGTCTATGCTTCTCTCGTCTCATAAGTTCAATGCTAAAGCTCAGGAAGTCCTGACTACTGGCTTACAAAGCCCCCCGAAGAATGTACAGATAGAGAAGAAGCTCGGGGGGTCAGAGCATACGACGGTGAAGCTCGAAGGCGAATCTGACGGCAAAGGTGGTATGATGCTTTATACATCAGGCACGACCGCACGGCCGGTAAGTACGCATAACGTTAGCTCGAGACATTTGCTCATATATATCCTAGAAAGGAGTCTTACTTCCACAGTCTGCACTAACAGCGCAGTCAATGTCTCTCATGGAGGCGTGGAAGTATTCTCCCAAGGATCATCTATTACATGTACTTCCATTGCATCATATTCATGGCACTATGAATGCAATCATGACGCCTCTATTCGCTGGGTCAACTATCGAGTTTCTGTTTCCTTTCAACGTGAATGCCGTCTGGCAACGTTTGGCTGCACCGTTTGTCCCAGATGGCAAGACGAAGGAGAAGGTGACGTTCTTCACAGTTGTCCCAACCGTATATAATCGAATGTTGTCAACCCATCAAGCTCTTTCGCCAGAACTACAGGAGGCTACAAGGAAAGCAATCTCACCAGAGAACATGCGAGTTAATATTTCCGGTTCCGCTGCACTACCAACACCTACAAAGAGAGCATGGACAGACCTGAGTCGTGGTAATGTCTTATTGGAGAGATACGGTATGACCGAGGTCGGAATGGCACTCAGCTGTGGTCTTGATTACGGTGATCGTGTCGATGGGAGCGTTGGGTGGCCATTACCATCAGTTGAGGTACGGCTTGTTGATACTGAAACTAATGAGGTCATCAAGTTCGGCGAAGAATTGGATGGCAACGGTAATGAGCGTGATGGCGAGATTCAACTGCGGGGACCAACCATTTTCCAAGAGTACTTCAGGAACCCCGAAGCTACTGAGAAGGAGCATGTGATTGATGAAAATGGCAAAGGTCGATGGTTTAAGACTGGTGATGTTGCGGTCCGCAGACAAGTTGAAAGCTCCGGAAAAAGCAACCAACAATGGGCAAGTGGACCCATGTATTTCATCCGCGGTCGCAAGAGCGCAGACATTATTAAAACTGGTGGTGAGAAGGTAAGTGCGTTAGAAGTTGAGAGAGAACTTCTATCCTTGCCACAAATTGCTGAAGCTGCAGTTGTTGCTGTACCCTCTGGTAATTGGGGCCAGAAGGTTGGCGCTGTCATCATTCTCAAGCCAGATCAAACTGGTAAGGATGGGAAGAAGTGGGGTCCTATGGACATGAGGCGGGCGCTGCGTGACAGACTTGCAAATTACAAAATCCCACAGGTCATGAGAATTGTGGATGACATACCAAAGAATGCAATGGGAAAGAGTAGGCTTTGTTTCAATCAAACTCTTCACTTCTTAGCTGAACTTGACTAACAATTGAAATTCTAGTAAATAAGAAGCAGCTTGTAAAAGCCGTGTTCGCTGAGGATGCAAGTGGCGATGAGAATGGCCTTTAGATGCTTTAGATGCTTTAGATGCCACTCAGTCATAGCGGCGGTATATTCTACATCAACTTGTATATAAATACACTGAAATAATGTGGATTAGACTAGTCATTAACTATAATATATAACCATGTAGCTCTCCCGCCTCTTCCACCGTTTTGGTATAAGCATTTAACGTGCCTTATGGGGAACCGACGTGTTAGCCGAACCAACGCAGTAAAATCGAATGCAACTACTTTAATTACATATAACTCCTATGCCAACTCATCCCAAGTCAGAATCCAGCTCTTCCAAGTCAATATCAGACCCCTGCTCTTCAATCTGTGTATCATACACATTAATTGAGTCCAATGGTGGCACTTTACGACGTTTTTTACGTGCAGTCTCTTCTTCGGCTTCCTGTACCACTTGCAACACTTCCTGAGTTGAATATACAAACTAACCTTCCAATTGCACTCTCTTACCCTTGTACTGAGCGCGCCTAGTCTGGGCTAGCTCCTTATAGAGAGGGTTCCCTTTGAATAATTGTAAGCTTCATATTCTGAGCTTCAATCATATTGGTTACTCGCTTAGCATACCGACGTGTAGGAGGAAAAAACAGCTGATTTAGCATCTAATAATGTATTATAAAATACATTATTAGCGTTTTTAAGTAACGTGACTGACCCATAAGCGATGCATTTTCAATATTTGGTCAATAATTCATTATAACTCTACGTACACTCGTCCAAATCAGGCAAGCAGATAGGATACAGCTCTCTAGTATCTGCTCTATTGAATGTGTAATTTTTATGTCAACTAAGTACAACTAGATCAAGTTATACTCATTTTAAGTATACACTCCTTTTCTACTTCTCTTACTCTTTACAAGAGCTCTTAGTTAGCCCTATAAAAATTGTTGTATATATAGGCTTATTAGGGTATAGATACCTTATATATAACTTGGATTTATAGTTATATAACTCTTAAGGGGAGAAATAGCATATAGCCTAGAAAATTACTTGCTTTTTACTAAATCTTTTAACAACTTTAGCTAGGGCTACTAGAAATAGCTATAAGCCTATATATAAGGTCTTTATACCTTAATTAGCTTATATATAAGACAATTTGTATATAGCTAGCTAGGAGCTCTTGTAAAGTATAAGAAAAGCCAGATATAAAGGTTAACTGAAACTAAGTATAACTTAGTGCCTTTGTACTCAATCAGCGTGAAAGTTATATATACTGTAGAAAGGAAGCTATAGAATTATATTTCGGTCTGAGTACTCGATTTTGACTAGTATGTGTAGAGCTATAGTCATTTTAAGTAAAAATTCCAGAAATAAGTCGCTTATAGGCTAGTCACGTTACTGTATAACTAACAGGGGACCCTTATAAAATCGAAATATCGAGGGTATACAGTATTGGTGTAGAAGGTAGACTAGGAGGTTGGCTTGGTAGTTGTAATAGGAGGTTATTGAGTACTCTGAGTAGGTTATAAAGGATCAAACCTCTCTTCCAACCAGCTTGAATATTATATATATTTATAGCTTTGTTCTAGATTTTAATGAGTATTTTGACCTAATATTTGTATGTTATACAGGTTATATATGCTTTTGTATATTGGTCTACCTCCTAAGTATAGAATTACTTGATTGGGCTAAATATACCAATATTAAGTAGCTGTAATAAATAATAACAGTATAGAAGCATTATAAGTAAGTTAATATTATTATAAATATATTTAGCAATGAATTTACCTGTTATATACTAGAATAGCTGTCTATAATTAATATTCTACATTGACTTTGCAATATATTACTACTTTATAGTTCAAAACCTTATATAGCTACTTTAAACTATAACTATTTAAAGTCAACTACTTATACTAGTTAAAAAATACAAATTAGAAGGTATATTACTTAGAATATATTTAGAGTTGGTATATTTTGCTTTGAATATAATTAATAATAGTAATAAGTTACTTGTGCTACTTATATACTTAATAACAGTAACTAGTTCTTGTCTCCTAGGTATAACTTTATAATTTGATTTTTAACTAAAATTGACTATAATATATATCGAATATATATCTCCAACTAAAAACCTAGTTTTACCTATATTGTAGATGTTTTCAAGCTTATATTAATATTCTTCAATAAATTAGCAAAATATATCAAACCAAGGTTTAATATATTCAATAGTTGCTCCTTTATAGTTTGAAGGCTCTAATTGATGTAAATATAAGCCTTTTAATACAAGGTAATATTTTTAGAATATTTGAAGCTATTTATAGGATATTATAGGTGTTTTAAGATTTTAGTATTGATAGTTTCCAAGTAGGACCAACTAGTATTGCTAGTTAACAACCTCTTGGGCTATTTCTATAACTAGCCTTGGTATAATAGGTATTCCAATCAATATATTATATATAATCCATTGAAATAGAGTATATTCTTCTGTTTCTAAGAGTATTTGACAATATTGGTAAGAATCAACTTAGGTTGGTCTTCCCTTGGCCTGGTGCCAAAGAGTTGACTCAGGTACTTAGAATGCTGTGCAGCAGCCCGAATTGACTCGAATTCATGTGTATTGAGTACGTTTATTACGTCTGAAATAGCGTGTTCATTCGGCATATTGGTTGAATTAATTGATGTATTGGTTGTAGAGTTATATATAAAGTAGTATGGCAAAGTTGAAGTTGGTAATGCTGCATTGCTTACAAAGCCTACGTCGCTTATAGGCCAGTCACGTTAACTAACGTAGTAACTTGCGTAGAAGCGACGCAGTGTCCGAAGCGACGTATTTTTAAGATTTTTACTTGAATTGATTATAACTCTATACATACTATTCCAAATCGGGTAAGGAGATAGAACATTACTCTTTAGCTTCTTCTCTATATAATATGTAAGTTTCACGCTAATTTCATACTATTACACTAATTTATACTTATTTTCAGAATGCCTTTGTTTTCTCTTGTTCTTGCTTTTATAAGAGCTTCTAGCTAGCTGTATAAAAATCATTCTATATATAGGGCTATTAAAGCTTAAAGACCTTATATCTTGCTTGAGCTTATAGTTATATAATTCTTAAAAGGAGATATTGCATACAGCCTGAAAAATTACTTGCTTTTTTCTAAATCTTTTAATAACTTTAGCTAGGGCTACTAGCAATAGCTATAAGCTTATATATAGGGCCTTTGTACTTTAATAATCTCACAAATATAATAGTCTTTATATAGCTAGCTAAGAGCTTCTATAAAGTGTAAAAGAAATAGAAAAAAAGGTATATACTAAAAATAAGTGTAACTTGGTTTAATAGCATGTAATTAGCGTAGAACTTACATATTTAATAAAGCAGAAGCTAAAGAGTAATAGTCTATCTCCCTACCCAGTTTGGACTAGTATATATAGAGTTATAATAAAATATTAATGAAATATTGAAATTTACGTCGCTTTGGGTACTATGTAGATAGAGATGTAATAAAATATTAGAAACTGCGTTATATATAGACTTGTGCTGTTCAAGGGCTAGCTAGTTACGTTATATTTATTTAACTAGTATAGTTAAAGCTTAATGTCTATTAGAGCGAAAGCTTAAAGGTACTAATCTATCTTCCTACCCGATTTGAACTAGTGTATGTAGAGCTATAATAAGATATTGACAAAATCTCAGAGAATATATTGCTTTGGCTAATATACTGGTTATCTATAAGTTAACGTTATATCAACTAAGCTAATTAATAATGTAACTCTACTATAAGTGATGCATTTTCAATATTTTAACTTGTATTGACTATAACTCTACGCGCACTAGTCCAAATCGGGCTGGAAGATAGTATATAGCTCTCTAGCTTCTACTCTATAGTATATGTAGCTTATACGCTAATTAAGTACAATTGAACTAAGTTGCACTCCTTTTTAGTAAGCTTTTATATTTGGCTTCTCTTGCTTGTTACAAGGACTCTTAGATAGCTGTATGCAAATCGTCTTACATATAAGCTTATTAGGGTATAAAAACCGTATATATCTTGGGTCTATAGCTATACAACTCTTGAAGGGAAATATAGCATAGAGTGACTGGCCCGGAACCGATGTATGCCCGAAACCAACGCAGCAAAATTTAATACAATTACATTAATTATATATAGTTCTATGCTAACTCATCTAAATCCAAATCCAGCTCTTCTATAGCATTACTTACTTAGCATACCGACGTATAGGAGAGGAAACTGCTGATTGAGCTTGCAATAATATATTATAAAACATATTATTAGCGTTTTTGAGTACAGTGTGACTTATAGAAGAGCCTTGTAGAAATAAAGGATCGAGTATATATAGTAGTAGTATAGAAGGTTGACTAGGTAGTTGTATTGGAAGGACATTGTATACTCTATGCAGGCTATAAAAGATTAAACTAGCTCCCTTCTAGTCAGCTAGAATATTATGTATATTCATAGCTTTATTCTAGATCTTAATGAGTATTTTGACCTAATATTTGTATGTTATACAGGTTATATATGCTTTTGTATATTGGTCTACCTCCTAAGTATAGAATTACTTGATTGGGCTAAATATACCAATATTAAGTAGCTGTAATAAATAATAACAGTATAGAAGCATTATAAGTAAGTTAATATTATTATAAATATATTTAGCAATGAATTTACCTGTTATATACTAGAATAGCTGTCTATAATTAGCATTCTATACTAACCTTGTAATATATTACTACTTTTAAGTATAAATACTTTATATAATTACTTATAACCAAGGTTATTTGATGTCTAACTACTTATACTAGTTAAAAAAGGCCAGTTAGAAGGTATAGAACTAAGAATCTACTTAGAATTAGTATATTTTGCTTTAAATATAATCAATAGTAGTAATATATTACCTATATTGTTTATATAATTATTAATAGTTACTAATTCTTACTTCCTAGGACTAACTTTATAACTCAAATTTTAACTAGGATTGATTATAATGTATATAGATTGTATATCTCCAACTAAAAACCTAGTTTCATCTATATTGTAGATATTTTCAAACTTATATTTATATTCTTCAAGTAGGCAGCAAAATATATCAAACTAAAGTCTAATATATATAATAGTTGCTCTTTTATAACAAAAAGACTCTAATTAGTGTAAATATATACCTTTGAATGCTAGATACTGATTTCAGAACATTCAAAGCTACTTAGTTGATATTATAGGTGTTTAGAAGTCATTGTCTTAGTAGTTTTCAAGTAGGATTGACTAATACTACTATTTTACAACTTCTTGAGCTATTTCTATAACTAAGCTTAGTATAACAGGTATCCTAACCAAAGACTAATGTATAATCCAGCAGAATAGAGTATACTCTTCTAAATCAGAGAGTATTTAGTTGTTCTAGTAGGAATTATATTGGATTAGTCTTCCCTTAGCCTAGTACCAAAGAGTTGACTCTAGGACTTTGAAATACTGTACTACAGCCCAAATCGACTCAAAGATATATATTGAGTACGTTTAATGCTTCTAAAATAGCACTTTCATTCAGCATACTGGTTTAATTGATTGATGTATTGGTTGTAGAGTTATAGTTGGTCGAAGTAGTATAGCAAAGTTGATGTTGATAGGGTATACGTCGGTTCCGGGCTAGTTACTCTATAGTTTACAGAACCACCTACTTTTTACCAAATCTCTATATAACTTTAGCTATAGCAATTATGAAGGGCTATAAGCTTATATGTAGGGCCTTTATACCCTAATAGCCCTATATTTACAGCGATTTGTATATAGCTAGCTTGGAGCTCTTGTAAAGATCAAGAGAAGTTGAAAAAAAAAGTATATGGTGAAAATGAGTATAACTTAGCACTATTGCACTTAGTTCATGTAAAACTTACACATATTGTAGAACATAAGCTAGAGAGCTATATACTATCTTCCGGCCCAATTTGGACTAGTACGCGTGGAGTTGTATTCAATATAAGTTAAAATATTGAAATGCGTCGCTTATAGTAATGCATTGCTTATAGTAAAGTTACGTTACGCCCCTTTTATACTTCTTTTACTCTTGATAAGAGCTCCTAGTTAGCTGTAATGTAACTAGCCTATAAGCAACGCAGTAAAATTGAATACAACTACTTTAAATAGAGTGACTAGCCCGGAACCGACGCTTCGCATTTTTTGTACCAGAAGCGACGCAGTACCCCTAAATATCGCGAATTTTTGCGTTTGAGTCACTATTTCATCTAACATGACTTCACCAGAAGCGACGCATTTTTCAATATTTTCCCAATATCTCATTATAACTCTATACTTACTAGTCCAAATCAGGTAGCTAGATAGTCTATAGCTCTTTAGCTTCTGCTCTATCAGATGTATAAGTTTTAAGCTAATAGTATACTATTAAACTATATTATACTCAATTTTAGTATATACCTTTTTTCTACTTTTCTTGTACTTTATACAAGCTCTTATCTAGCTGTATACAAGCTGTTGTATATACAAGGTTATTAGGGTTTAAAGATTTTATAAATAAGCTTGGTTGATAGTTATATAATGTCTATACAAGGATACAGCATAAAACTTTAAAAGTAACTTGTTTTTATTAAAATCCTTAATAGCTCTAGCTAGAGCTGTTATAAACTGCTATAAACTTATATATAAGGTAACTGTGGTATACTGACCTCATATATAAGTCGATTTATATATAGCCAACTAGGAGCTCCTATAAAGTATATAAGAAGTCGAAAAATAGTGTATACTAAGAATAAGTATAACTCAGTGTAATCGCACTTAATTGATGTAAAACTTACACATCTAGTAGAACAGAAGCTAAGGAGCTATAGACTATCTAGCTATCTGATTCAGACTAGTGGGTGTGGAGTTATAATGAGATATTGGGAAAATATTGGAAAATGCGTCGCTTCTGGTGAAGTCATGTTAGATGAAATAGTGACTCAAACGCAAAAATTCGCGATATTTAGGGGTACTGCGTCGGTTCCGGGCCAGTCACTCTATATTATCTGAAAAAGCTAATAACTAACGTATTTCATAATGTATTATTAGAAGCTAAGTCAGCTGTTTCTTCTCCTACATCTCGGTATACTAAGCGAGTAACCAATATAATTGAGGCTTAGAATATAAAGCTATATAGAGAGAGTTCTCTTTGTATACTTATAAGGAGCTAGCCCAGACTAGGCGTGTTCAGAATAAAGGTTAAAAAACGCAGGAAGGTTAGTTTGTATATTCAACTCAAGAAGTATTACAAGTAACTAACTACAGGAAGCTGAAAAAGCGACTGTATGCAAAAAACGTCGTAAAGTGCCACCATTGGACTCAATTAATGTGTATGATACACAGATTGAAGAGCAGGGGTCTGATATTGACTTGGAAGAGCTGGATTCTGACTTGGGATGAGTTGGCATAGGAGTTATATGTAATTAAAGTAGTTGCATTCAATTTTACTGCGTCGGTTCTCCATAAGTCACGTAGTTACCATCGGTAGGAGGATATTGACAAAATGTTGAAATTTGCGTTGGTTCTGGACTTCGTGTTGGTTTCAGACCAATTACCTTAACTACTATTAATTATCGACTCTCCCGGGCCTAAAGGAGTATATTAGCTAGTAACTACAAGAAAGATCAATAAATAAATCGGCGTGCGGCACGCACTGCAACACAACAGTTTGAACGCACAATGTGGAGACGGAAGAGCAATCCAATCAGAGTCCGAGAGATTTTGAAAAACAAGGTTAGAAGAGACCTTTCCATTCATCTCTGTTGTTCCTAGCTCAAGCATGATCCATCCAACCCCAGATATTTATCCTCCCTCCCGCTGTTTCCCGAGATGCTGACGGGGAGCGAAGTCTGTGCTGAAGAACGGATCTGGACACGGCCGAAGGAAATCCATCATCTCGAATCTACTTTGGCTTCATAGGTCCAATAGCTGCTAAGGGTTCTCAAGGGTCTGAGCAGTCAAGAGTGTAGAACATTGTATAACCTCGTCTTACTTAGACCTCTGAAGGTATGTACAAGAATAAGCCTATAATGATCCGACGAAGCATTGCAAACGAGCGCGTTTTCGCCTCGTGGAAGGACAAGGGTGACAGAGAGAGCTTGCATATGAGTTTGATTTCAGCGACGTAGCGGAGAAGATCTCGAACATACAGCTATGGAGTACATACTTTATAGTTGATTAAGGCCTCTTGGGTGTCCTTTACGAGCATATACTACAACAAGACAGATTCGGGGGGAGGAAGGATGGACATATGTACAGTTTATGATCATGTTTCCCTAAAGCATACATATGAATATATGCACACATACTTCGCAGGGGATAATTATTGTCGTTCATACATTGCCCCGGATACTCCTGTATGTAAGTAATGAATGTCGTTGGTCTCCTTTGCGTAGATAGGTAGATTGATAGCCGGCTGATAAGGAGGAGCGAGCAAGATAGGCGTCGAGATAACGGATTGATGTGCTAGAAATGGCTAGTACAGTAGGAGCCCAAGATCAAAAGAAGCCCATACTCTACTACGAGGAGCTGTCTATTCGCTGTGCACTGACTTGACCTCCGGCATATGATTTGCTATGATGCACGTAGAGGAGAGAGAGAGAGTACTTTGACAAACTGGAGTATAGGACTTATCTCATCTTACAAAATCATGATCATGATAGGACTGTGTATCGACCGCGTCCACTTACTTAGATTGCTATGTCAGATGCCTGCAAGATACACACGCACCTGCAAGATGAGATACCCAACCACAAACCTTACTGTACTTACCTATTCATAATACCAATTACCACAATCATCATCCTCTTCCCCCCATGCTACCAAGATCGACTTTGATATGCACTCCGATATGCTGACAGGCTCAGGCTTTGGCCGCACGAGCTCGCCCTACGAGCGAACAACCTTACTGTATCAAGGCACATACCCATGATACATACCCTCTCACCTCTATCACTCCTTGCAGCCTTCTCTGTGATTGCACTACTCAGAGACGGCGGACATATTACCCCAGAGCGGCTTATCTCCTCCAGGATATCAATAATAGATGGACCTCTTCGCAGGAGAAAGCCGCCGTGAACATCACCGTCAACGGCCGTGTGCGACAATGAAGCCTCCGACTGTGCTCCGTCCTCCTCAACTACAGTACGAAGTACATCTTCCCTTATCGTTACCTTCTTCGTCGAGACATCATTGAGACAGGATACTAGATTTCATTGTTGTCTTGCTTTTGCCTGATCAATACTACATCGAAGTCCGAGCTACCGGAATATGATATGCAAGTGTTCCCTACATACGTGCATAGTTTCCAATCTCATTACTACATCGAGTAATCATGATGCTCAGGAGTAATTTAAGCATTTCGAGACCATCACGTGCCGTGCATGGGTACTCGGTACACGTGCCACATACGGTATGAAGATTTGAATAGTCTATTCCCTCCTTCGATTGAAATACACTCCCTCCCTTACACAGACATGCCAATTGTACCCATTGTTACCCGCTGCAAATTTTGACTTAACGGCAGCAATATCCGTAGTCTGGATAGAGTATGTACAGCAGTGATCATAGAGATCGATGATGGTCTGTAGAAGTGGGGAGCATACAGACTATTGTGGAGTCAAAATGTCGAAAATGGGGAGGGGAAGGAAGCCTATGATACAGACACACATGACATCCACATACGCGCTCCCACAGACTATAATCTCTGAGTTCAAAGAGCACGGGAAGGATGTGGCTAGACGTTCTGCATGGTGAAGTTTGTTAGGAATAGAGTATTTCCCCATAATCTGGATGGCCTAGTATGAACATTCCCTAGAAAGTGCATGAGTGTATGTAGATAACTCGGTCGAGTCGAGCGTATGTACATATTCAGAATCATCGATTCATCTTTCGCTCTTGAATGTGTCCTGTACTGTTGCGGCTGTCTCGGGACATATGAGCTTTACTCTTTTAGGCATCCTGCCATATGGAACCAACTGATGCGTTATAGAGGTATTTTCCAAAATGCAGGGCTCCAGGTGAGTTTGATACTCATGATATTGTATGACAAGTTCCTCTACTACTAAGTATCTGATCAAGTAATTTCAGAATGGCGATGTACTTATATAAACATACGAAACTGTAGTTCGTACCTAGGTGCCCAAGCATTTTGTAAGGTACGAAGTTTTCTCATACATAACAGGAGAGAGTCGAGGAGCATGAAAAAGCCCCTCTCTCTTCACTCTATACGGAAGATACATATATGTACATAATACATATTTACTTGTACATACATACCTAGGCAGGCGGCTGTCGCTACGATCACGGAGCACCGCGCACATCTTGGTGCTACTCCATACACCTGCGTAGATACTTACGCCATTATGGAGAATCAATCTGCGCCACCACTGGGGCAACTGGCGGACTACGCACCTTGCATGACCGCATCAGCTTGAGATGCAGGGCTGGGAAGTAGCACGGTTGCTGGTTTAGCGGCATCATGTTTCTACAGTGGGTAAGGTAGACTAATGAACTGGATGCGGTGGATTACAGCGGCTGCCACCGGGCAAATGAAAGAGGAAAAAAAAGTGAAAGCCTTACTTACATAAACGACGGAGAATAGGTGGGTGGCCCGATGACTACGCTAAAGGAGATACGAAAGAGGGAGAGTCAAGTTCAAGATAGAAATGCTGAAGTGGCATATATATGATGCTGAGGGGATTCGAAAGAGGGGGAGGAGGAGGAGGAGTAGGAGGATGAGGAGAGTGGAGGGACAAGAGAGGGACAAGACAATTAGCCCGGAAAAGGACAAGAAGAAAGAAAGAAAAAACGAAAAATAGGATGAAAAAATTAATAAATTATGCAGGAAGATGATGGAAAAGAAGCGGGTATGGTTCTAGATTAATGTATGGAAAGTCCCTCGGCTGACGAGGCTGCGAATGGGAGTGGTTGAGATTGGTGAGTAGTGGCATGAAGAGCCTTATAGTGCCTGGTAGTGCCTTATTATGCTTGACAAAAAACCGACAGATGCTTGGAAGTTGCATGGACTCGGCCGGGAGAATCATCGGAATATCTGGGCCGACATGGGGGGTGGGCACCTGCATACTTGTACAATACGACATAGAGGCTGCCGAGAGGGAAAGGTATCCATCGTCCAAGGGGATCGTGCTCGTGAATGGGCCAAGTACGACGTAATAAGTAGTAGGGAAAAGATTTTGCGGTGGATGTTGCAAGTCAAGTTGCTGGGATATAAGTAAGCATTTTCATTTCAATGTTGAGAATAGGTAATGGATTTGATTGATCCAACAATTAATTTATCGAGAATGACTGACTGACTGACTGACGCCTGATCTCTCCTCCCCTCCTCTCCTCTCCTTTTCTTCGATCTCTCACTTTCCTCTCTGATCTGTGAACTTGACCCTCCTCTCTGTAGTAAGCTCTATGCGTGCTATACCCATAATACTAGTGTCATTGGCAAACCCGCTCGAGATACAATACTTAATAATACGTAGCAAAACCATGCAATTCTGCTTCCCATTCCCAATAGTATGGGTAAGGTACGTATGTATGTACATAGATGGATATTTGTCTTGCTCCATACCAAGGCAATGTAATTGTACTTAGCGTCGCATACTAGCTGCACGCAGTAGTTGTTTCGACAATCGCCGACTTTGTTTCTGGCTTGTTTCTACTCTACCACTCTCGGTCAGTCGCTTCACTCTTTCTTTTCACTCTCCTCTCGCTCACTCTCGCTCTCTTCAGGCGTCACAGGATTGGTGTAGAAGGTATCTCTACGGTCAGATATACCGTGCTATCGGTGATAAACTTTCAATGATACTTAAGTCCATTATTGTGCATATGCAAGCAGATGGCTAAGCAATTAAGTGTTCTTCATATTCTAACAGTCAAGAAGTAGAGTCGGAGAGTGGAAGAGGAACAGAAACAGGCGTCACTGTCTACCCTATCAGCACCTTAACCATATTTAATCTTACGGCAAGGCTGGCTGTAAGGTCACGAAGTCCAACCACATGGCGTATGAGGAGCTGGGTGGGTGTGTAGCATTTTCCGTAAGTAGGCAAGTAAAGTAGCTTGGGGAAAGTTTCTTCGACGTTTTAACCGCTACTCTCTACTCCAATCTTGAACCAGCTGAAGCTGAAGCTGAAGCCCTGAAGTGTCATAGATATGTACGATACTGCTAAACTGGTGTCACGGACTGGACAATATCTCCTCGATCGACCGGTAGAGAATGATACCAATCTTTTTCTTATTTCACACAATTTCTCTGTCTTTTCATCTAGACTTTTAGTCATTCGACCTCCAAGCAAACGGGGACATAACCAGGCAAACCTGTTACCAAGATGATGATTAGTATCCTTGCCGTACTTGAACATACCTAAGTACCTAGTGTATCAAGTGGAATTGATAGATGCGTTAAGTACAGTACTTGGGAAAAAGATATCGAGAAAATTCAAAACGGTCGAGATCATTCGAAAAAGAGCTACTGTACTTGCGATACTTTGTCTACCCTATCTAATTATCTGGCCTCTTGCCACAATTCTACAGTTAGTAGTATCTGTGATTCTGCTCACACACTCTCTCTTCTTGGTCGTCAATTCAGACCTTGCCATGGTACTCTTCATACCTAGTACTCTCGGGGTCTGTCTGTATGCCTGTGCCACTCTTGCCCAGCGCTGCCCCACGCTTGTGACACGACGCTAGACCCAAGAGTCCTCTGACGCACCGAGAATTAGATTTTAACCTTGTACTGATAAGGACCGGTCGATTCATGAAATTCTGATGGCCTGATTTTCCAGGACCTCATAATAACTCCCGATAATCGACACGCGCCTCAAATACCCAATGATTCCCGCTCCCGATCATAAATCCTACTCTTGAAAAAAGAGGAAAAACCTCCCCAAAAAAGATATTTTGTTTGTCCATTGTTTCCCGCCGACATATAACTGCAAAATCCCTCCCTCTCTTCACTTCATCCATCCGCGCAACACATATACAATCTCTTCACAGCAAAAAATCCAAAGCAAACTATACCCAGCAGCACTCTCCCCCACATATCATCAGCCACTGCACCACCCTCACCAAAGCCTATCATCATGGCTTCAACAGAACCCCCTCATTACAATGAGACCGCACCCAGGCATTCGGGTGTGGAGGAATTGGATCATAATGCCGATGCTCAGTTAGCCGCACAATTCGGATACAAGCCAGTCTTCAAGAGAGAATTTGGTTATCTTTCAGCTTTCTCTTTCGCCGTCTCCATCAGTGGTCTTTTTGCGACTGTGATGACAACCTTCATTTATCCACTCACCTCTGGAGGCTCTGCTGCCGCTGTTTGGTGTTGGTTGATTTCTGGTGCAGGTTGCATGTGCATTGCTGTGAGTCTCGAGTCTCATAAAATCCGGATCAAGTCCATAGCGACGAAATTATCCTTTCCCCTACGCGACCAAAAAAACAAATCTCCTATGCGACAAAAACCCCCAAGCGCCCTCGAATTGTTATGCTGATATCCCATAGTGCTCGGTTGCCGAGCTTGTATCAGCCTATCCAACATCTGGAGGCTTGTATTTCACCATTTCACGACTTGCACCAGAGGCCTGGGTTCCATCTATCAGTTGGTAAGGCTCCCCATGAATTATCAAATTCAATGCCAATACATTACGATCACTTGCTGAGAATTGTCTGATTTAGGGTTGATGGATGGCTCAACTTACTCGGCCAGGTTTGTTTCTCATCCACAAAGTCCGTCCAAAGCCACTTGCTTATGATTTATTTTCTAATTAGGTTGCTGGTGTTGCTTCTTCTGAATATGGTGCAGCTCAAATGCTCCTCGCCGCCGTCTCCATGGGATCTGACTTCCAGTACGAGGTCACCACCAACACAACTGTTGGTGTCATGGCAGCCCTTACCGTCTTCAGTGGACTTGTTAACTCAATGTCGACTTATTGGATGGAGAAGATGACAAAAACTTATGTTATATTCCACATCGCTGTCTTGATTTCCTGCTGCATTGCTCTCTTGGCCAAGACGGAAAACAAGCACACTGCTACATATGTATTCACCGACGTCGAATCAACAACTGGATGGCATCCAATTGGTTTCAGCTTTCTTTTTGGTTTCTTGTCCGTTTCCTGGACCATGACGGATTATGATGCCACCGCTCATATTGCAGAGGAGTATGCATTGCTCCATAGCCCCAGTCCTGACTGCAAGCTAACCATATAAAGGATTTCCGAACCAGAAGTCAAAGCTCCATGGGCTATCTCCCTCGCTATGCTGTTCACCTACATTGCGGGTTTCTTGTTCAACATTGTATTGTGTTTCTGCATGGGCGATACTGCTGAAATTCTTGCCTCACCAATGGGTCAGCCAGTAGCACAGATTTTCTACAACAGCCTCGGAAAGTCTGGTGGTATCTTCTTCACTGTCTGTGGTTTCATTATCATCAAGTTTGTCTGCTTCACAGCACTTGTAAGTCATTTAAATCCCTGGTTTGTAAAATGTCAGTACAAAAAGCTTACTAGTATTAGCAATCCACTGGCCGCACTGTCTTCGCCTTCTCTCGCGATCGTCTCTTACCCTTCTCCTCTATCTGGACCAGAATCAACAGAGTCACTGGAACTCCAATATGGGCTGTCTGGATCACTGTTGTCCTTTGTATCGCTATTAACTTGATTGGTCTTGGGTCCTACGCTGCTATCTCGGGTGTCTTCAACGTTTGTGCTATTGCACTCGACTGGAGTTACTGCATCCCCATCTTCTGCAAGCTTGCTTTTGGAAAGTTTGAGCGTGGCCCATGGCACTTGGGCAAGGCCAGTTGGTTCATCAATTTCTGGGCCTGTGCCTGGACTTTGTTCGTGAGCATTATCTTCATCCTCCCTACAGCTATGCCAACTACTGCCGATACTGTAAGTCTTCCAAATATCCTCTCCCTAGATTCAATATTGACTATTATAGATGAACTACGCTGCCGCCTTCCTTGTTCTTATCTTAGGAGGCTCAACTATCTATTGGTACATTACCGGAAAGAGACATTACACTGGGCCCCTCATTGAGACAAATGCGGAGGACAGCGCCTCTCGATCCGGAGACAGTGTTATTGTTGGCGGAAGTACAGAAGGAAAGAAAGAGAAAGTGACTGAGAGAGCGGCTTAATGTTGATTCTGATGAGGATACCATCTTTGTTTTTGTCAAAAATATGGATTTGTTTATTAGTTGTATGCCATATAGTATAAAATATACCCCTTTACAAAATATGAGTCACGAGGATTGCTCGCGAGTTGCAAATGACTAAAAGCTTTGTCTAAAGACCCATTACACAGAATCACTTCTGAGCGCTGTATAAACAAAGCTACTATGTGAACTCTATGGACCGGAAGAGGATAATCTGAAGAACTCGTTGAACTATGTTTATATCAATTTCAATGGGGAGAGGAAATTTTCGCGGTAAATGATACTTCAATCCCACAGAATAGCTCGAATTTCGCTCGAATTTTCACGGTCGAGCAGCAAAACCCCGACTACCGAGCAAACGTCCGCGAAACTTCTTACGAAGAGACAACCTCAAAGAAATCCTCGACCATGGATCCAACAGCAGAATTACTCCAGTCGTATAAGGAGCTGAACAGTAGTAACATTGATGTGTTCGATGAAGAGCCAAGTCCACTAGAATTCATGCGCTACGTTGCCCAGAATAGACCATTCGTTATAAGAGGTGGAGCATCGAAATGGAAAGCGACAAAAAGCTGGAATGCTGCCTATCTCAAGGAAGTACTCAAGGATGAACATGTAAATGTTGCTGTTACGCCGTACGGGTATGTTCGAAGTGCATACCAATGAAACCCCCACAATAGAAGGAAAGATACTGACTAAATAGAAACGCTGATTCACCAACCTCCTCTGACGGCAAGCTCATGTTTGTGAAGCCCTGGGAGGAAGAGCAGTCTTTTCCAGAGTTTCTTGATTATTTGATCAACCAAGAATTAACAGCTTCGAGTGGGGAGGTACGATACGCTCAAACACGTGAGTCAAAGATATTGATTGCTCTGAATTCCAGCGTGACTTATATTTGACAGAGAATGACAATCTTCGGGGGGAATATGCATCGATCTTCTGTGATGTGGAAAAGGACATTGCCTGGGCAAGAATAGCTCTTCAACAGAAACCTGACGCTATAAATATGTGGATTGGGAACTCTAGGAGCGTGACAGCTTTGCACAAGGATAACTACGAAAATATCTATTGTCAGATTATAGGGACAAAGCACTTTGTACTTCTACCCCCATTGGCTTTCCCTGGAATTGGAGAACGGACTCTACAAGCTGCATCATATGAACGTCATGATGATGGCAGTCTGAAGATACGGGAGGAGGATGATCATGTGCCATTTGCAACGTGGGATCCTGATACTCCAGCCGAGAGGGGGACAGAATATTCGCATCTCTGTGAGCCAATAAGAGTAGATCTGACAGCTGGAGATATGATGTATTTGCCTGCAATGTGGTAGGATGGAGTTTCCGATCTGTTTAAGAACAAGAAGCTAAACTTTGGACAGGTATCATAAAGTATCACAATCATGTTCAGAAGGCTTGTGCTGCGCAGTTAATTATTGGTTTGTCCTCCCTCAAAATATCCGTACTTACAGTGGACTGACAATCTAGGTATGATATGGAATTTGCAGGCTCGTTCTATCCGTTGTGTTCATATGTACGAAGCTCTACGTTAGCTTCAAACGAGCGAGTTGCCAATGGAGAGAGGAGAAATGGCGCATGAAAAGAAGCCTCGATAGAATAGATGTAGTTGGCTCTAAAGAATACTAGCCTACTGGTGCATATCTCTCTTCATCAAGTAAGGTCATTTCATCCCAGCTCTGCTCAACCCACTGCGTAGTAACGAGACGCGGTAGGTGTTTCTTTTTTGATATTTTCTGTCGTAAGAGTTTTAGATGAGGCAGATCGCCCGTGTGAAAGTTGACCACGATGTGTGTGATAGTGTCATCTTCGATGTCTGAAGCTAGCTTGCCGGATCCAAATTGTACAAGATTTCCAGCCAATCTTACCGATAACTGCTCTGTATTGTACTTAGTTGACAATTCCCCGGTGAGCTCAAACTTTCTCCACAAGAGGACGCGGCAGCCATGGAACAGACGCCCGTGGGTATTGCTCAAGGAAACATCCCAATCTTGGAGCGTTTGTAGAGGGTCCTTACTCAAGGAAAGCTCTTCTGGTTTTGGCATCTCGCCGAGAATTTGTTTGAGTTCCTCAGAAGATACGCTTCTCGCATAGCTGTCGTGAAACTGATCAACCGAGGACTCGGCAATATCTTGGAAAGCCTCTGTGATATGAAATAAGTGCACCGGCTCGAATGGGAGTATGTAACGTGGTCGACTTTGGTCCTCCTCTGCCGTCTTTATGCAATCGAAAATCCAAGTTGGTCTGACAATGTTGGTCTGGCCTGCCTTGACTAATGATGCTACTTTAACCAGCCTCTTGTCCGCTACACAAATAATATCCGATGCTGCCGTAGGGCTTTGGAAAAGTTTGCCACCATTGACCTTAACAATTTGCTCAAGCTCTGCTTTTGTTCTGACTACCGGCTTCGTTGAAGGACTCATAATGCAAAAGTTCAGCCCATCGAAAACCTGGGTAACAGGGCCTGCATATGGTGTTTTTATGTTATTCTCGTTTCCAGCAATAACATTTTCCTTTTTAAGACGTTTGGTAGCTTTTCTTCTTGTCTCAACCTTGAAGTCCTTATCCTTGGACTCTTCATAAACCCGGTTCTTCAGATCGATGAACTCTTGGATAGATAATGCGGTCTCCCACGACCGATCCATGCGTAATCTCTTGAAGCGTGGAAATCTCAAAGTAAAGCCAGTACGGAACTGATCTGAGTTGCCCACCGATGCCGCTTTGACGGAAACCACCAGTGAATCACATGGTCTGATCCATACATCTGGGCGCTCATATTGGAGTTGTCCACCACCTAATTCTATGTACTCGACAGGAGGATTTTTGGTATCCCAATCAATCCACTTCCCTTCTGTATAATGTCGAATATTGGCGTAGTCTTCAGCTCTTAAGCCGCCCCCGACTTTGAAGAATGAAAAACACTTCATTGGGTTCGCCCCTTTTTGGATTTGGTTTTTGTCCACACGAAGACCACATAAGAAGCTCGACAATCTGCCACCGCGATGCCCGGAACCATAGTAGCCACCAATAATGACACAATCAAGGGATTCGCCAAACTCGGTCATATACTCTGGTTTGACTTTCATCCAGTCGTCGTTGCGACTATTAAGTCTGTAGATGGAACGTGGGTTCTAATCAACAATCAGTAACCAACCTCCGACCGGAGCACAAAAAGAGAAACAAACAAACCTTTAGGACTAAACCTTCCGAGGCTTCAGCGACGACCTTGCGAAGCAGTGGTTCAATGGCATCCACAGAACGAGCACTATCATACGTATGAATTTCCATCCTGCGATGAACATCTGTGATGCTTCGCTCAAGTGCTTTGCGTCGATCGCGGAGGGTGTAACGAGTCAGAGGCTGATCATTGAGGAACAGAATATCGAACACCCGAAACAGAGGTCTTTGTCCTGTAGAAAATGGGTTGCGTTGCTCTGAAAGTGCTGCGGTTTTTAATGTGCCAAATGGCACTATACAGTCACTCTCAGGATCCCAGGTGATCATTTCACCGTCAAGTATTATATTCCGCACACCGCTATCGAAGGCAGTGGAGATGTGGCGCGTCAATGCTGAGCTTTCGTCCTGAAAACTGCTTCCATACAGGTAAGTGTAATCCTTAGCCTTACGAGACCAGAATCCGAACCGCTTTCCTCCTGGGCTGTTGTTATCCTCCATCATATGGAGCTGCATTCTTTCGCCGTCCAACTTTTCTTCAATCCTGTTGTCTCATCAGCATATGCTAGCTATTGTAGCCGCAAGGTCGATTTACCAGAACTCATTATCTTCTTCTGTTGGTCGCATCAAATCCACCATTTTCTGAAGTGAATGCATCTGAAATTGTGCCAACTGCGGCTGAAAACATTGCATCAAAGTGATCCCCGCTTCGTCCCCTTCTAAGCGTATTGTCGGGTCGTAAAGCTCCCAACATACCCGCCGCAGATTTGAGGATACGTTATATAACGCATCTCCATCAGGATGAAATAAGTCCAGAAATGTTTTCTCAGTAGCACCGACCTAAAAAGTAAATTGTCAATTAGATATAGCTATGACATTATCTAAGGTATGCGCAAGTGTGTTGTCTGATAGAAACGTTCTTGACTTACCTTCATCTGACGCAGAATGATCCGAACGAGCCACATCAGCTCATGGGCATTCATCTGCTTGTAGAAGATCTCAAAGATGGGTAGCTGTTGTTCTTCTTTCTGAGCTGCGCTGAGCTTATCCAGAAGCTCATTTACTTCGGAAATTCTCATCGTGCCGGGAGTAGAACGCATGGGTCGTTTCGAAATGACTTCGTAACATCGACCCGCAAAATCACCCGCCATTCTGCTGGCTGTTGTTTGACCGGGCAACTTCCAGTTGAGGAGGTTGTAGCCATCCTCGGAATCCTTATCGATTCGCATAAGCTTGACCAAGAGCTTGCCAATTGCTTTCTCTTTGAGTCCATACATGGCCCGATCTCGATCTTTCTCGGGAATAATGAGACGTAAGGCGGGATAAAAATCGTTACCCACTTCTTTTCGCCATCTTGACATAAAAGTTTCTATGATGGACCTACGAATTTCATGAGGAGATAAATTGCTCGGTCCATGCGGCCCTCTCTTCGCACGAGAAATCGATGGACCCGTTGGTTTCTTCTTATTTTCAATGAGTGGGTTGAAGAGGGAAGTATAAAGCTCATGGAATGCAAGTGTCTGCGAGTGATTGTGTGGGCGATTTGGGTATCTAGAGCATCAATAACGTGATCATTGTCAACTCAATACGGGCTTTGACTTACTTGGCATCGAGCTCTTCTATGCTGACGGGACCATGTCCATACATCAACCTATCCTCTTCACGAGCTTGTGCATCTGGCACTCTGGCAGATCTTTGACTTTGAGTCATTTCGTCAACGTGTTTCCGACTCCAGGGGTCTGGTGGTCAATAGTATGTGATAGATTTGCCGCAGAATTTCCTGCCCTGCTGCACATATTCCAGTGAAGAGCAGGTTCGAAAGAGAAAATCCTCAAGGATTGTGAACAACTTGAGTTGATGATGAAATCTGTAGATCCAGAATGCAGTAGGAAAGTGTAAACACAAGAAAAGCTCGGTCATAAATACAAGTGCCAAAACACATTACAGTATGGTGATATACAATATGTTTGTTCTAGGCAGAAGCGACTACCAGAATAGGTACCTATGCAAATAAGGTGAGGTAGGTAGGTAGGTAAGGTAAGGTACCTTACTGACGAACATAACTCATTCAGCCTTGCATGTATGTATCCATAGAGGTACCTAGGTAGTGAAATGGCTATGAATGGTACCTTACTTTAAGACGCACATAGAGAGATTTGTCCCAGAACACTCATACAAGAAGATACATAAAGAAAAATGCGAAACTTTATCCTAATACTTTTTTATGCATATATTGTTAGATACATATGTTAATTTGCTAAGTAAGCACGCTCATTGCGTCTAAACGCACAACACCTGGGTACAATACCTACCTACCTTGCTTACGCACGTGCCCTCATCATAAAAGGTACCTACGGTAATACTTGTCATGCAATATGGTGATATGTGGGTATTGGCCAGCGCAGTCGGTCAGCGCAGTATGTACCTATGTCTGTCTACCTAAGGTACCAAGGTACATACGTACAGTAGGTAGGTTTCTATGGGGTTTCAGCCTCGTACCTAGGATGCTGGTCTGCTAGTATTGAATCCACATCCCCATGCTTCCGTCTTACTTTATGCGCCCAAATACTAAACAAACTTATCTCTCCCCCCCGTATCACGCTGTCTCTCTTCCTTTCTCCTCTTCTCCCTTCGCCCTTTTCTGTCTCCCATTGTCTTGTATACTCTCATGCTCTTCCGCGATGAGAATTTATGATCCTGCCGCCGCCAATATATTGAGCCCTTCTCTAGGACTTATCGCATATATGACTCTTAGTTTCACTACCGCAATCGACCCCGTCAGCCCTGGCTGCTACTACTTGTCTCGATTCGATCCATGCCTTCCGAAGGCCATTCTTACAGCGTAAATCGCAGCTCGCGCTCTGCTAGTGATGCAGCTCTGAAAGGTGCTTCTTTGGCTTTTGCAAAGCAAGCACCTCCAAAGCCGGCCAAGCCGAATACATACAATGGCAGTAATGGAGCCCTTGCAGCAGCCACGAAAGTGGGCCCTACAAACAATCGCCTACAGATACACAAGGAGCAGCCTTCAATACAGCTACGGCCTCAATCGCAGTCCTTATTAGCAGCAAATATCGCAGCCTCTAGATCTCCTTCAGTGAGTCCCAGACATACAGGCTCCCAGGATACGAGGCCACGAACACCATTCGCACCGATTTCCAAGAGACGCAGCACCTCTGCACTAAGTCGAAGTTCAAGTGTGTCCAGTGCAGCATCTTCCGCAAAAAGACACGCCGAGCAAGTTTCGCAAGGTCATTCTCGCAGGAGAGGAATTTCAACTCCGAAAGTTTGTCTAGATGGGCAGGATGGACTATTGGATGTCCAATCCACTCCTTCAACAAATGCTCTCATCGGACTTTTTGAGAAAGGAGCTCCCAAGAAAGCTATCCCTCCTGATGATACACGAGTGAACGTAACACACACCAGCCCAGCAAAACGAACACCACCTGAGATAAAATCACCAAAACCAATAAGACTTTCTGGAACTTTCAGACCGGAAGAGAACAAGGTTAGCAAGGGGCTATCAGGCTGGCCTGAATCGCGCCCTAAGCCCAGCACGTTAAGTTCACCTCAAGCAGCAGATCGTGACAATTTTCAAGGGGCTAGAAGAAATGAGCAAGATGGACTCTCATCATCCGGTGATTCATTTGTTTCAGCGTCGGATCAGCAAGAAATAGCGAAGCCACGACATAGTATGCAAGCGGCTGTAGCATCTAGATCATCGGGCCACGAATCGGAAAGGTCAACCACGTCTGTACAAAAGTTACCAGTACGGTCATCTACAAAGAGAGCAATCACTCCGCATATGACTGGCGACTCCCTTGCAAATGCGATTGTCGCTTCTTCGCTGGCATCTTCTCGAGCAGCATCGCCGGCAAAAGCCTTGAACCCCCCTCCAGTGCCAGCTCCCCGAAGACACAAACACTCTTTCTTCTCATATCAGCCAGCACACAATACACGGACCCCTAGTCCAGTGAGAGGTCTCAAGCGACATACCATGAGGAAAACACCACAGTCGGATGATGAGGAGGAGTCTTCACATCGTCGTGGACACAAGAATCTGGTCAAGAAGCATCCCCATAAGCACCATGAAGGAGATCGCAAGCGTTGGCGAGACGAAATTACGGAGCGTGAACGGAAGCGTTATCTTGCGGTTTGGGCATCAAACAAGGGTGTCCATACCAACAATGCTAGAGTCAACAATCATGCATCGATGGATATTCCAGGTGCGGATCTGGATGCTGAAGCGGTTTGTAACCTTGTTGTGAGAGACGTATTTTCTCGAAGTAGGCTAGGGGAGGATGTTCTCGGGGAAGTCTATGACCTTGTGAATCGCGACGACAGCGGCGGCCTAACGCGAGAAGAATTCGTTGTAGGTCTCTGGCTAATCGATCAAAGGCTGAAAGGTAGGAAGTTACCAATAAAGGTTTCACCAAGTGTCTGGGAGAGTGTTGCAGGAAGAGGCACATGGAAAGTCCCCCGATATCGACGATAAGAAGAGTCAGATCAATGGATAAAAAAGATCGGTGGCCACAGTCAACAGCCTGTGTATATTGTGTTTAGCGATAAAGCGTAAAATACCCCTTGATAGAGAATTAGATAAATCAAATAAGTCAATATCATATATTGCATTCAAGTCTACTCTGAATTCTCAGTGATGCATGGAATCGTTTAATTCGGTAATTCTACACAAGTTCAAGTATACTTACTTACTTTAGTTCAGAGGGTGAAGTCTATGTCAGAGAAATCTAGCATTAATTGTCATCTCTTTTTCTTTCTTTTTGGGATACACTAGACTATGAAGGGAGAGGAAATATATGTGATAATCGATCTGATAGAGAGGAAACTCGTGGTCTATGAATAGCAAATATCATTTCTGCATAAAATTATGAAAGGCGGTCAGAACCACTAGCTCAAGCTAATCACAAAAAGTTCCCGCCGCGAAAAGTTGCTAGAGAAGCTCGAATTCCCGCTTTGCGCGCAAACCTCTTAAACAATTCTTTAACACCAACCACTGATTCACAACAGATCGCCACGATGGTTACCAAGAGCAAACTTAAGATGGCGCTGGTCGCTGACAAGAATGTAGACTTCAAGAAGGAGCACCAGAAGAAAATGGCAAAGAAGGCGCGAAAAGAACAAAAGAACAAGAAACCTCAGGAAGACTGGGAGGATGTTAATAGCGATGGCTCTGATGATGAAGAGGGTGAAGATGAGGACGAGAGTATGGACGAGGCTCCACGAAAGGTAGCGAACAACCTTTAAACTATATATGCTGAACGTATTATTAACAGTTCGCAGATCGATTTTGCCGGTATCGATGATAGCGATAGCGATAGTGAAGAAGAAGAAGACGAGGAAGGTCTCGCGGAACTCGCAGAGATGGAGGCAGCTGAACTAGCTGAGGCTTCGGACGAGGAGGATATTCCAGTTTCGGATCTTGAGGATCTTGACGACGAAGAGAAAGAGGACATGATTCCACACCAACGCCTCACGATCAACAACACCACTGCTCTCACTGCCGCTCTCAAGCGTATCGCCCTTCCAGTCAGCAAGATGCCATTCTCTGAATATCAGACCATTGTCACTTCTGAGCCTGTCATCATCACTGATGTCTCCGATGACTTGAACCGTGAGCTCGCATTCTATGCGCAGTCATTATCAGCAGTCAAGGAGGCACGCACCAAGCTGAAGGCGGAGGGTGCTCCCTGGAGTCGTCCTACCGACTACTTTGCAGAGATGGTCAAGGCTGATGAACACATGGCCAAGATCAAGGCCAAGCTGATCGACGAGGCTGCTGGAAAGAAAGCATCTGCTGAGGCTAGAAAACAGAGAGACTTGAAGAAGTTCGGAAAGCAAGTACAGGTTGCTAAGATCCAAGAGAGAGACAAGGAAAGAAAGCAAACTATGGAGAAGATCAAGGTCTTGAAGAGAAGTAAGTGCCTGGATCATTTCCTGCGTACCCTATGAAAATCCCCATAGACTAACAGCTTCAACAGAGAGACAAGGCGGCGATGCACCAACGGAAGCAGGAGAAGCTGACCTCTTCGATGTGGCCTTGGAGGATGCCACTAAAGACAGCAAGCGCGATCGCCGTGATGCCAAGGGTGGCAACAAGCGTCAAAAGCGCGACGAGAAGTATGGTTATGGCGGCAAGAAGAGATTTGCAAAGAGTGGTGACGCGCAATCTAGTGGGGACCTGCGAGGATTCTCTAGCAAGAAGATGAAGAACCAGAGACCTGGCAAGGCGAGACGTGCTGGTGCCAAGAGATAAGACACGACCGCAGTGATAAAGAATGGGCTTTCAAATGGATATGGTGCTTGGGACTATTTGTGCATCGAAGGCGTTGGACGGAAAATATCAACTTGTTTGTAATGCTAGGGTAGAATTCTATTGCAGTATTCTTCTTTCGAGCAAGACCGTGTTTATGATCTTTCTGGAACTGTCACGACGTCGCGGTTACTGAGTTGTGATTAAAGAAAAAGAACAAGCAAATGTAGAGGAAAATGTGCAACAACGATATGGATATGGATATCGAAAGAACTTGTTGTCTTGAGTTTAATTTTGAATGTATACATCAAGGCTAATGTTCCCCCTCATCCTCCTATCCACCCAAATAAGACTACTTCCTGCTAACACGCAACTTCATAATCCAGGAAACCCTCATAACAGCCCGCTGGAAATGCATTAGACCACCTAAACGAATGCGCCCAAACTAAACACAGAGCCTATACTCCAGAAACAGGAAGGAGCAAAAGAGCGGGAGCAACAGAACAAAAAAGGAACGATAAATAATAATAAAAATAGAGAAAGAAAGGAGCACAAGCACAGACAGTATTGAAGCCATGCCAGCAAAAGATCATGTAATGCGGAACCTAGTGGTGTCACACCCATTGAAGTTATGTTTCACACGGTCTATAATCGGCAGAGCTGGTCTGATTTGCTTGACTCGCTATCCTCAGGTATAAAAAGGAGATTCGTATGCAGCTGCTGGGTGTCATTTGAAGGCAAAAGCAAAGCAGCGAGATGGTGCTGCAAGGATTGGCTATGGCATCCTATGGTATCGTAATGTAGCCTGTAAAGTTGAAGCAAAAGCAAAGTTGATCGCAGCACAACGCAACGCAACGCCATGGACTTTTGATAAAGTCGCTCGTAGATACTTGAAGCACGGCCGAGCAGTCTTCATTGGATTTTCCCCTCAGCAATGCCCATTGTATGACTCGAATGGAAATTCTGACTCGGCTGCTAGAAGTGTAATGGGCATGAATGCTCCCCGAATCACTGAGTAGCAGCAACACACCAATGCCTGTGGTATATCCACGCGCTCTTCTGGCACTCTTTGCTGCAGTATTTAGTTCTTCTGCAGCGTCTGCATTTTGCGAACTGCCGGGGGGAGTCCTCCCATTTCCCGCACTGATAGTAAGCGCACTGTCTGATTCCACCTCGGCTGTCGTCTTTGCGACAAAGATTGCGCATAACCACGCCAGCCCAGTACTGCATATCCTTACTGTGATGCCTTACGGTGAACTTCTCTACCAACGGGAAAATATTGAAGTCATCCGGAAGTAGATACTCCTCTTCCTCTTCTTGTTCGATGGGACTCTGAGCATCAGAGTATGGGCAGTCGGCATCGAGAAGATGAAGCTCATTTCCAATCTTCAATTTCGGTACGAGGTGCGATTTTTGAAAGTACGACCGAAGGTTGCAGTACTTCGAAACGTATGCTAACAGTTGTAGTGACATCAGAACATCCTCGTCGCGAGGCATTGCTGCAAGTACGTGTGCGTTCGTCGGAGTGGGTCTATCGAGGAGGTATCGAGGAATTGTTGCCTGTGGCATGGCAGGTGGGGTGGGAGTCGTTGTTGGCTGAGCTGGAGAGAGGCCCAAGGCAGGCCCAGTAGGAGTAGCCGCTTCGTTGATGATACCATCCATAGCCGACCGATGAGTTATATTGAAAGTACCTGTCTCTTGGGTTTCCGAAACAGAAGGTGTTGTCAACCCAAGGGGTGTCTCCACGGCAGTAAGCATACTGTCCCCCTCCTCAACACTAATATCTTGAATCCCAACGGGAGCTTCGATGGTCGCGGTGCTTGGACCTGTAATCTCCGGCTCACCGGACTCATCCGATGCCATGCTATCGCCATTCGGATCTTCTGCATCAGCGGCAGTCGAGGCCTGGTGCCGGATAGATGGCCTGCGTCTAGATCTGACACTCGGAGTTGGAATCGTTGTTGGACGAACAGACGGTGACCGCATCTGGGTGGGTGGAAGGGGAGTCGTAGGAGACTCTGGCTGAGATATAAGTTCGCTGTGGACTCCAGATAACATGGATGGTAGGCGATCGATATCTCGCACGGGCCTTAAATTAAAGCCGTCCGCGGCATCCATAGAAGGCACGGCACTCGCGAGTGGCTGAATAGGAGCGTGGGTGGGAGGGAGGAAATGGTGACGGGAGTCTTGGCTCCTGTGTTGGTTTTGGTGGTGTTGATGATGTCTGTGAGCTGGGAAAGTGGAGCGTTCGGGCGGTGAAGTGACTGTGATCTGGGAGCCTGCTGCAAGGTTTGTCGTAGCATCACCATCGGCCGCAGCGACTTCATCTGAGGCGGAACGAGGTATTTCGATGGATGCAGGAGGTGCTTGTCGTCTAAAGGCACGACTTTCGGCATCCACAGGACGAGGGCGATTGGTAAAGGACTTCGGAGCGTCTCCAGACTGAACGGATCGAAGGTGAGCTCGGCGACCATCCCGTTGACCTTTGGACTTGGCTTCTTCGGCCTTCTCACGGCACCGATCCACAACCTTGATATAATTGTCAAGAATGGTAGCGATCACAGGGACCATATCTGCCTCTACCACCCTTGTTCGGACGTTCTCTGAACCACGGACGCCTATGTTTACTACACATTGGAAAGCCAAGTTCCATTTCCACATGTCCATCATATCCTTACTCCTGCCAGCCTTCAGCAAGCAAACGAGTCGTTCAACACCGCCATCGACGGTCAAGATGTCTCTAATCCGAGCGGAAGAGGTGGTAAGGTAGGCTAAATGGTTAAGTGAATTGATCAGTGGAAGCGTCGAAGTGCAGTCGAGAGCCCGACGGTCATAAAGGGCGGTGGTAATTCCGACCGATGCCTTGTTAACATTTGGAATGCTAAAGTTAACTTCTCTCATGTTGAAGTCGGTCGGGGTCACTGGATCTCGCGACCGTGCAAGAGGGGATGTTGGGAGGTTTCAGATGGATATCGCGACCTAATGACAGCGCAATGATTAGATTATAATACTCTGTGCTCATGATTGCTTCGGTGAAAGCACGTACGTACGATGCGAGCGTGCTGTGATGCACGAGAGGATTTGTGTTGGTGGAAAAACTGTGCAGGCGAAATTGAGATGACGCTGCCCAATGCGATGGGGTGGGTTGAAGAAAGCTTCGTGGGCAGATGACGGGTATGAGATAGCACTGATGATGATAATGGTGATTTTCGGACAAGGGCTTCGTAGAGAGGGACTCGAATCCAGTCGACAGATGTAAGTGTCGATGATGAGGAAGGGGTCGTAAGAGTGGAGAGGGAGACTCCTCGACAGACAGTCCTCGAGCCTCAGAGTGGCTGAAATCGCGTAAACTCCTGAAACCGGCTTTAAAGGAACTTCATTACTGGGTATCCGAAGTGAGGGAAGGGGTGCTCGATGGGGAGAAGATGAGGCGAGAGGGTCGAGAGCGAACGTTTTGTGAGTTGGATGATGATGATGATGATGATGATGGGAGTTGAGTATTGGGGGGGGATGGAGGTGGAGATGGAGATGGAGGTGGTGGTGGTGGTGGTGGATCGTATGAAGGAGATAATGGGGTTGTTGTGAAATTTGTTGTTGTTGTTTGTTGCGGGTAATATCAAAAGAGGATTGGATTTTAGAGGTGAAGAATGGGGATAGAGTGGTAGTAGGGGCAGTGGTGGTAGTAGCAGTAGTAGCAGTAGTAGCAGTAGTACCACACCTGTATGTACTGTATGTACTGTATGTGTGTATGTATGTGTGTATGTATGTATGTATGTACTGTACAGGGCTGTGTAGGAGGGGCCTTTAGTCAGGTTGATTTGGATGGATTTGATGGCGGCGGGTGCGTGGTTGGGCAGTAAGATATTATTACTAAGTGAGTAGGTACACTTACAGGTTCTTACAAGCAAGCACCAAAGTAAGTCAACGTAAGGTAAGGTAAGGTAAGGAAGAGAGAGAGAGAGAGAGAGAGAGAGAGAGAGAGAGAGAGAGAGAGAGAGAGAGAGAGAGAGAGAGAGAGGCGTGACAGTCAAAAGCCGGTTCACCAGTTGGAAGGCGTGGAAAGGGCACGGCACCAACACTACAGCTTTTTTTTTTGGGGTTGGGTGGGGGAGAGGGGAAGAAAAAGAGTCAAGGCAATAATGATGGCGCAAGACTGAACTCAGACTCAGACTCAGACTCGACTCGACTCGACCATACAAGACAAGTCAGACAGACCATTTTGATGACCATTGATTGATTGACCGGACAAGCGACACTCAGATAATGATTTTCATATTCATTTCATTTTCCTCGTTTTTTCCCTTTCTCTTTCTCGTCCTTTTCCCTCTTTCTTCTTTTGTTTCCCTTTCACATCTATATTCATATCCAGATTCAAATCATTTCCATTGCTTTGCATCTCTATACTCTTCACTAGAACCTAAAAGTACGAGGACGTTGACATGCCACATAATGATGATAATATAATTAGATCTGCATGTTGTGATGATATATATATATGTGCCTGTAAATTACACACATGCATATAGGTAAGGTAATGAATGAATGATCTCTAATAGTTACTGTATTGTTTGTTATACTACTAGGTCCAATAATGTCTTTGGTGCTTTATATCTCCGTCTCTGTTTCTCTGCCTCCTCTTCGTGTTATTCTAGCACTACTGGTGTATATACTTGGAATGTATGTTCCTTTCGATCTCTATCTTTATCTTTCCTTCACCTTCACCTTCATCGTCATCTTTATACTCTTATTGAGAGTATAAAGCAAGTCAAGCAACCATTCGAGAAGGTAATAGTTACTTGATGTAGAAGTCATAGTATCATACGAGTACAATATCTTTTTTCTGTGCGTGCTGCACGCAAGTTGAAAATGCAAATTGACAACTGATATTCATAGTAACATTATACTAACATTATGGTGTACTAATTGATACCCAAAAACAACAGTAAGTACATGTTTTCTTTGATGTTGTCTTCTCTTTCTGTCACCTATGGATACTCTTGTCTTGTCGCAGCTCATGCTTACTGCGCATAGTGAGTTGTAGAATATGTACTGCATACCTTGGACACATCAAGAAGCACTTGACTATTGTGTTCTTTCTGATGAGTTGTGTGATGTTTCTAATTCACAAATCATTACAACTTATTTATGGTGGAAGTAAACAACTTAGGTGTATATAAAAGATATACATTTATACAATCTCAAGAGATATTGCTAGGCGGCTAAGGTAGTTGTGTGTTGTATGTTGTGTGTTGTGTGTGTCTGTGTGTCTGGAACTGTCATTGTGAACAAATACTGCGTGCACTGGCTGTTTCGATGAAAACTTGGCGTCAGTGGCATCGCACGCGAACGTTGAGAATGGATAGTGGAAGGCGTTTGTTGTTGTTAGTCAGAGGCCGTAAGATTGGCCCTTCATTCTATTAAAGACCTGTAATTTCCCTCCCATCTCCTACAACATTGCATTATTTTCCAATTATTGATCAACATTAATATTAACATCAACATTAACGTTGACATTGGTATTTGTTCATACAAATACATATATGTATGCCGGATGCACAAAAGAAAAAGATGAGTGAAGCACACAAATATGAAGGAGGGATGAAATGGCTCTCACTCCACTCACTCTCTTCGTCCCAAAGAGTTTGTTTGGTTGAAGATTGAAAGCAGCTTTGTGGCGAACCGTCAGATGTCCATCCACTTTTTTTTCCTTCTCTCTTCTTCCTTTCTCTCCACCATACATACGATACAGACAGCCAAATACATAAGGTTCGGCTGAGTTGAGTGGCTTATGGCTAGAACGCTAGAAGGCACGAAGGTCCTCCTCGGCCCCAGCCCAGTCAAGTCCAGACACTCGGACCTCGATGACCTTCTTCCTGTGACTGTCACTGTCAGCAAAATCACCTGCCTGCATTAAACTGCCTTAAGACTTAGGTAGGTAGTAGTCTCGACTCGACTCTGATCTGACTCCCGTCCGTCCATACCTATCTATCTCCGCTTCAAGTGTGTTATATTATTATAGAGTAGAATTCAAACATACGAACAGGCAAACAAACACCTCTTACTTCTTGGCCATATATACTTCTATTATAGATCATTAAAAGCCTATAAACAAAGCAAAAGATAACCTCTCTAACACGGACTAATGTAGATCTATGTGCAGCGCTCTCTCATCTTCATGCACTCAGTCCTCCCTCCTCCTCCTCCTCCTCCTCCTCTCTCCTCCCTTCCTCTCCCCCATCTGCCTCAGTCTCCTGCTGCCATACATACCCTCATTCTTTAATTCCCAAACATATCCTCAACTCCGTCGGTAGTAGAGACACATAGCAAGTATGCGCATATACGTACCTAAACAATATCGCCTAGGATTGTTGCATGGTGCGCCGTCGCTTGATCCGTGTGAGATGCGCTTCAAGATCCCCTCCAAAGATCTTGATACAAATCAATGCAGGGAGGGAGTAGAGTGCTCGAGGATCTGATGCTATGCGCTTGGACATACTGACTGATCTCTCCTCCCGGCCCATCTTGACTTGCCCAAATGGCTTCATCGCATGAAAAGGTCTAGTAGCGTGTACATACTTTCCCATACCCAATATGGAGTACTATATTGTACCAGACGTTACAGTACATGGCAATTAGAAAGTGTGCAGCACGTTATCATGCTTGAGATTGGCATCTCAGAAGCAAGGGAACCACGTTTTCGCTTCGATTTCCGCTTTAGCTAGACAAATATGTATGTATGTATTGCGTATGTCTACGGGTACTCTATACATAGTAATCCGACTTCAAGAGAATGGTATCTTGTGTTCTTATCGCATTTCTTTAATTGTCCAGCATACGTAGCAGTAAAGCCTGATCACTTTCCAGATTTGAATGAATTCTACTTACTCATCGCATGACCGATGCTCTCATACGTGATTAACATTTGTATGTATAAATATATCAGGGATTAGGCCAATCTGACCATTCCAAGAAAAGGAAAAAGTCTTCTTCATACTATCGCTATTTTTAGGTTTTATTTCTGGTCCATGAATGAATAGTGTAAGGTAGGTACCGTGTCCTTGTTACAATCAATCGTCTTTCTCAAAATTGGGGCTTGAATCTGGTTCATGATGATGACGAGATGGTGTTCCTTTCCACTCAAAGCACCAAATAAGGTACCTGGCATGCCTGGGTAAGATACGTAAGGTAGCTTTCAGGCTGCCGTGTTCATAAACCACAGCCTCGTTATTAAATACTACCAGCTGTTCAGAAACTCCCCACCATCGACAACGCCGTACAAACCTCTCTCTGCACAGCTTCTATTTTCAGGAAGCCTTCTAGCCCCTCATGTCTATTGTCATTGACAAAATACTGGCAGCTTCGCCATCAACCACGCGAGGACAGCCGACTCAACTTTCCACGGATCCGAAAGGAGAGCGCATAGCCTATGCCGTATGTAAACAATGGACTTGTTACAATGTGCCCACAGCTAACGCTCAATATAGTCCGGAAAGTCTGTCTTCCTTCGATCAATTGATAACCCATCATTGAGCAAACAGTACAATGCGCATACGGCTCAGACGACTGTTGCACGATTCTCGCCGAGTGGATTCTATGTAGCAAGTGGAGATGTCTCCGGTACAGTGCGAGTGTGGGATGCTGTGGAGGCACAGAACACCAAAGGTATGCACAGAATCAGGCATATTGGGAATGTTCTGTGAACTAACAATCCAAAGGCGAATACCATATCATCTCCGGTCGAATTAACGATATTGCGTGGGATGGAGACTCTCAACGTGTCATAGCTGTAGGAGATGGTCGTGAGAAATTTGGTTCATGTATAACAGCAGACTCTGGAAATTCAGTCGGCGAGATCAGTGGCCACTCTTCGGTCATCAACAGTGTGTCTGTTCGTCAGCAAAGACCACTGCGCGCTGCTACCGGTAGTGATGATAGCAGTATGGTGTTTTTACACGGGGCGCCATTCAAGTTTAATACAAAGGTTGGAGGCCTTCACAAGGGATATGTATATGGTGTGGCATTTTCACCTGATGGCAATAATTTGGTCACCGTAGGTGCGGACCGAAGAATACAGCTTTATGATGGCAAGACAGGCGAGGCTACTGTACAAATCGGAGATGGTGAACACAAGGGCAGTATATTTGGAGTCTCCTGGGCGAGGGATTCCAAACGATTTGTGACCGCAAGTGCAGATCAGACAGTTAAGCTCTGGGATGTTGAAGCTGGGAAGGCCGTTCAAACTTGGCGATTTGGCGGAGAGGGTAATATCAGTATACCAGACCACCAAGTGGGTGTTGTCTGGCCCGCTGGACGCGATGATGGATTGATCATGAGCTTGAACCTTAGTGGCGATCTCAATTATCTTACTGAGGGTACCGAACAGCCCACGAATATTGTGCAGGGCCACAACCGCAATGTCACAGCACTTGGAGTTAGTGATGATGGTAGAGGTCAGACTCTATGGACAGGAAGTTTTGAAGGTCGAGTATGCAGCTGGGATGTTTCAGGCGGTACTGGCTCTGTCGTTGACGGTCAATCCCACACCAACCAAGTAACAGATTTTGCCAATATACATGGCAGAGCATACAGTGTCGGATGGGATGATCACCTTCGAATTATTGATGAGCCTGGAAAGACATTCGTGGGACAAGCCACCAAGCTCGTTGCTCAACCAAAGGGTGTTGCAGCAGGAGGCGACAAGGTCTACGTAGCTACCATATCTGGCATCGAGACATTCTCTGATGGCAAGTCGGTCGATATTCTTGAGACCAAGGACTTTACTCCCACCTGTATTACGGCGTCGGGTATCCTTGTTGCTGTTGGCGATGATGCAAATGTTGTCCATATTTTCACCTCAACTGGTGATAAGCTGAACCAAGTTACGAAACTGACTGATTCCACCTCCCAAATCACGTCCTTGGCAGTATCCCCAACAGCCACTCTTCTGGCTGTTGGTAACTCATCTGGGAAGATTGTTGTTTACGATACCGGCAGCTGGAATATCGTGACAGATCGTTGGTCAGCACACACTGCACGTGTCACAAGCATTGCTTGGAATGCTTCTGGTTCGCACGCTGTGAGCGGTGGCCTTGATACCAACGTTTTTGTATGGAGTCTCGGTGCACCTGGCAAGCGTGTCAAAGCACTTAACGCTCACAAAGATGGAGTGAATGGTGTGTGCTGGGTAGAAGGCGGGAATGTTGCAAGCGTTGGAGGGGACGCTGCCGTGAAGATCTGGAAGGTAGATGGATTGTTGTAAATAATGGGCGAGTCAATATTAGCACACCGTCAGATAAACGAGTGAAAAGCGAGGTCTGGATTACAGGAATAATGAAAGAAAGGTCTTTCGAAGTTTGTGAGCATGGTATCTCCGAGAGCATATATTCGGAGGTAAGAAATCTAACACTACAGGTAAACACATCATGAGATGTAGGTATATATCCAAAGTGTTGGAAGTAGTATGTGATTTATACATCACGGAATATAAGATATGTATGATGTACCTTATGTATGTGGACTTTCGCTGCAAGATCGTTCCTCGGGACCGCAAAGAGCCTGGGTCAATGGAAGAGAGATGCACTTATCTTTATGTTGCAACTCAACCTCTTTTGAAAATCCCGCTACTTGTTTGGGCTGGTGATAGAATGCAGCCGAGAGGAGGGAGACTCATCACATAAGTTCACCCAAGTTTGTATGTACATAGGTACGTACATACATGAGCACGATGAGGTAAATCTTCAGCCCATTGCGGGTGCTGCCGTGCCACCAACACACCGTGTGGGGGGGGGAGGCCTCACACTCTACTCAGCACCCTTCTAATCTAGTCCCATGGCTTTCTCCATGCTCTTCATTATGCGCGGCTGATGTGCTGTGCATTATGCGGTCGGGTAGACCCTGTTTGCCATTCCACATTTCCAGAAACAACAGCATCATCTTCCTTACATGGGTCAGAGAACAGACACCGTCTATTTAGTATCCTCTACGTATGGTCAAGCTTTCGAAAATCTATGCTCGTAGACTTCTAATAATGTAACCTCTCCTTCCTAGCTTGCCTCGGACAGCAGCTCTCATCACTGTTACCCATCGAAAGCTACGTATGCATAAAAGCTCATGACAACAATGATTTAACACTCGTTCTTAACCTTGACCGACAAGAATCATAATGAGTTCTCCCTCAGCGTCAGCGGGACCAACTCCCCCAACAACTACAAAAAAGCGTAGGAAGACATCCTCAAAGCGCAGCGTAAGCTTCCTGGAGCCTGTCCTATTATGTTCGAGTTCTCATAAGTTTCATTGTTATCTAAGACCCAAAGGTTTACCACGGAAGCTGAAAGTTAGTTCGATAGAGACTTCGAAATGCCACTTTTATTCTTCCGGGCACAGGTGAACGAGTTCGACGTCAGGTAACCCTGCGAAACTACTTCTTCGATGGTCCAGCTCGAACCGACTCGAGTAGTTCTTCTGAAGAGGATCCACTGCTGCCTCACTCCCAAAGACGAAGACACAGCGGTTTTTTCGGCAACGCCATACACACTACCAAGGATAGAGCAAAGCAATCATGGGGTTGGATCAGGAGTCCAACAGGAAGAGGCGTTCTGAAATGCTCCTTTGCATATCTTCTAGGAAGCATGGCTACATTTGTACCACAGATCAGCAGGCTACTAGGCAAACAGGATGGAAAACACATGGTTGCAACCATCACGGTTTATTTCCACCCTGCTAGGAGTGCTGGTTCAATGGAAGAAGCTGCCATGCTTGGAATCGGTGCCTTCGTATATGCCACGTTTGTAGGGGTTTCTTCGATGGCGGTCTCCGTGCTCTGCGAGACACAGTTTGAGCTCATCGAGTTGGGATACGTGATTGTGTTGGTTGTTTTCTGTGCTGGTGGGTTGGGCCTGGTTGGTTGGTTCAAGCAAAAGTTCAGCTCACCCTTGGTCAACGTAGCTTGCAGTTTGACATCTTTGGCTATTATTACAATCCTTACGAAGGAGAATGCTGTGGTTACTGGAGTCTTCTCGAATGACAAAATCAACCAAGTCATGAAGATGATCAGTATGGGTATGTGTGCCACGACGGCAGTTTGCCTGTTGATATGGCCTGTATCAGCAAGGACAGAGCTACGAGAAACGATGATTAAGGCGACGAATGGATTTGGAGATATGTTGACGACTATCACAAGAAGTTTCTTAAGTGGAAGCGAAAGCGACTTGAAGTCGACTACCTTCGAGAATACGGCAAACCGATATAAAACTGTCTTCACTCAGCTCAGTAAGAATCTGAAAGAGGCAAAGTTAGAGCATTATGTGTTGGGAACAGAGGATGAATACGTGCTTGAAAAGAGCCTGGTCAATTGCATGCAAAGGTTGGCACAAGCTGTTGGTGGTCTCCGCAGTGCTGCTGCAACACAATTCACCCTTCTTAGGGAGGTATCATATTCGTATGAGGAACCTCAAAAGCCGACTGTTCAGCATCTCTCTCCCCATACCCATGGTACAATATCGTCGGTGAAAAGCAACAAGGATCGGTTTCCTGTTCTATCAGCCATCGATGAAGCGCCTGAGGAAGAGAGCGATGGCGAGGATGAGCACTCATTGCACGATTTTCGCCGTGCAAGTACTGACAACATGGCATCTGGCATGCCTTCCGTGCGAACCCCATCAGAGATATTTGCTCGATTTATTGCGCACCTAGGGCCTTCGATGAAATCACTTGCGTATACGCTGGACAAGATTCTCCAAGAATTGCCATTCGGAACTGGCCCTGAATACAAGATCAAAATCAATGAGCATTTTACGACAAGTTTAGCTGACGCACTTGCACTTTACAAGAATGCAAGAGCAGAGGCACTGAAGCAGCTATATAAAAGCAAAGAGCTTAACAAGGAAAGACCAGAAAGTATTGAAGCTGATTTCGAAGAGGTTGCAGCTAGCTGTGGGCATTTCAGTTTCAGTTTGCAGGATTTTGCGGAAGAGATGAAGAATTACTTGATCATCCTCAGTGATCTCAAAGAAGAGGTCGAGAGGGAGAAAAGACGGAGCTGGAAGTGGTTGTTGTTCTGGCGTAGGGGGGGAAAGACGGTATGTATATGCGTGCTTCAGAATTTCTTGGGTGAAATGCTAAGTCATCAAAGGAGGAACCCGATCCCGAGCTCTCAGGTCAGATCAACGAAAACAATATACCGAAAATTCCACTAGATGCGGTCGTACACAACCAAGACATGCGGGTATACACTCGCGCACCTAAACAAGCTCTGTCAAAATACCTTCTCGGATTTATCAGATTCCTTCAAAGAGATGACATCAAGTTTGCCATGAAAGTTGGAATTGGTGCAGCCCTATGGGCTATGATAGCATTCATCCCTCAAACGCGCCCATTCTATCAGCGATGGCGAGGAGAATGGGGACTTTTGTCTTATATGCTTGTCTGTTCCATGACAATTGGTGCCTCCAACACAACTGGATTTGCCAGATTCTTCGGCACCGTGATTGGGGCTGTAATAGCTTGCAGTGCCTGGTTAATGTGTCGAAGAAATCCGTTTGCATTAGCATTCAGTGGATGGGTGGTCAGTATGGGTTGCTTCTATATGATTATTGCTCAAGGAAAAGGGCCCATGGGTCGGTTTATACTGCTGACATACAATCTTTCTGCCCTTTATGCATACTCCTTGTCCATCAAAGAAGGCGAGGACGATGAAGATGAGGGCGGTAAGAATCCGATCATCACCGAAATTGCTTTGCACAGAGTGGTTGCTGTATTTGGAGGTATTGTTTGGGGTATGTTTATCACAAGAGTCATCTGGCCCATTAGTGCCCGTGAGAAGTTCAAAGATGGCTTGAGTATATTGTGGTTGCGGATGGGATTGATATGGAAACGGGACCCATTGAGAACTCTTCTCGAAGGTCGAGGTGACAATTCGTACATGGATCTTCGTGAAGAGCTTGCTCTGCAAAGATATGTATGATGACACTTGCTTCAAGATCAACCGACAACAGCGCTAATCTCATACTTGCAGGTTACGCGGCTCGATGCTCTTCGAACACAAGCAACGAAAGAGTATGGATTGCGTGGCCCCTTCCCAGCTGCACAATACGGACGGATCCTCAGTGCTACGACTCGTTGTTTGGATGCTTTCCACGCGATGAATACGGTAATTACGAAAGACTTGAAAGCCTCCGCAGGCGAGGCTGCGATTCTGAGATTTACAGCTGAAGAGAGAGCGCAGTTGAGTGCTAGGATTAGTCACTTATTCCAGGGTATGTTGGAAGGCCACACTTTCATCCATATATTTCAGATTTTACTGACGCCGAATCCAGTGCTTGCCAGCTCTATGAGGCTAGAATATCCTCTGACTGATGCAATCCCTAATATCACCAATGCTCGAGATCGGCTTCTTACGAAGATCTTCCAGTACAGAAAGAATGAGGCAGCATGTCAAGCGACACTATCACAAAATCCATCACATAACAGCTCTCAGGTCAGCTTACAACAGGACCTTACTGACCCAGTCACCCGGACAGACTCTATTCCTCCCAATGGAAAAGGCACAAAGCGGGATGAAGCAACGTCTAATGACTTTGGAGTTGATGGGAGCAGAGGTTTCCGAGAAAACACAAATGGAGAGATCGTGACAACAGATGAGGATTATGCGCTACTATATGCATATGCACTTGTCACTGGCCAACTTGGGCTAGAAATCGAGGTTCTAGGGAAAGAGATTGAGGGGCTTTTTGGTGTACTGGATGAGGATCTGCTGCAGTTGAGGTAGATACAGCTGTGAATATTTGATTTGTTTCGTTACGCTGTTGCTTGACAAAGCCCTTCTCTACAACGGAGCAAGTAGCCATGATTAATGGTGTATATTTACGAACAACGTTGCATGTGCTATTGTCTGGTATCTGGTAATGCGAATCGGGTCGGCTATGACTACGGTTTTCTTCCTGTCTAGTATATTAAGTAAAACAAGGGTCCTAAAGCAAACCAAAAGAGGAACAGAACAAATCCTTATGTTCAGTGACCCATTTTCAGTGACTGGGAGCTCTGGTGGACGTCGTACGTAGTATGTTGGTATGTCAAAGTATATACAAAAGATGCCAGTGAAGCACTTAATTGGAAAGTGTAAATCTTGATATAATCCAGAGAAATGAGAACTATAAATACAGCCATATCGTCATAAAAGCATGCGATATACAGACGAATCGCCAAGCGCTAAACCAACAATACCTCATGAGCTTTCTCATATCCCTTACTGCCAAGACCATAAATGAGAGGAGAAAAAGACTCTTCTAAACTTCGCCCCAACTCCCCATGCCGCCTGTGCTGGCAAGTAAACTCCCACTCCCAATGCTACCACCTATATCCCAATAATTTCTCGAACTGCCGCTTCCCCTTCTCCCCTTGGTACTCTGGCTGGCGCAGCTGCTGCTACCCCTTCGCGCACCGATACCTGCTACTCCACTCCCAGTCAATGATGCGGCTCGCAGAGGCCTGCGCTCTGCAGGCCGCTGACGGCTTACGAGAGGGTGATGCTGACGTACTCTTGCAGCACGTGCAGCTTTATCTTGTGTACTTGAGCTCGTGAGTTGTGACGACTCGTGAGCGTAGGAAGGAGTGCTGGAGTATGCACGAGATCCAAAGCGAGAACGGAGATAGCGGAAGACCAGCTTGAGATCGAGATCTTGCTCCCAGTGCGCCTTTTCACGTTTTAATATCTCCTCCTCTAACTCGGAAGGCGTGGCTTGCGTGAATGATGCATGTGGGGTTGCGTCTTCATTGGTAATCCTGCTTTGCTCCATGTGGCCAGGAATGTAAAGAGGTCTAGTGATCGATTTCAACGTAGGCTCAAATTCAGGGGATGAAGAAGTAGGAGCAGCTGATGGGTTTGAAACGTCTTTAGCTTCCGGGATGATTGGGAGACCGGCGTACGGCAGAGGCTTTGTCCTGGTCTCCATGTACGTAGAAAATGCGCCTGGATGCTCAGAAAGTTGGCCTACGAGAATCCCTAGTTCACGGGCTACTCGTTCAAGTAAACGATGCTCCCAAGCCGAGCCTTCTGCGATGGTACCAACGGTCCTCTCAGTAGATTGGAGCATTGTCTGGCCTGTCGGTGGCGTTGTTGAGAGATCGTCATCTTCTGGAAGGTCTTCGCCAAATATTATTGAAAGTAGCTTGTCATCAATACCCATAAGATCGCGGATGACACTTCTGGTAATCCGATTCCAAAACGAATCGCTCTCATCTTCAGCAGGACCATCTTCTTGCGAAACTGAATTCGTTCTGACCGAGCTCAACGTAGCAATCTCTTCCTCTTCGCCAACATCCAATAAACTTCGTCTTTCACTCGACATTGACTGTTTTCGTCGTCTAGTCTCTTTCTGTATCTCATTCAATAACACACGACTCTGCTCCATTCTCCATTCCTCAATACGCCGAGTACGTTCTATTTCGGCCGCCCTTTCATTCTGTAGCTCTAATTCCCCGATATCTAGACTTTCTTTCCTTCTTTTTATTCTGTGAGGATTGTGTCTCTCAAATGCGTACAAATGTTCTTGTATACCTTCCGCTCTAGCACTTTGATCGATACGAAAAGACCCCAAACCATCGTGGGTGGGTAACAATGGATTGCCACTTGATTTCATACCACCTTCGGAGTTCTCTTTGTACACACTGGATTCTGCGCCAAATGCATGGAGATGACTGTCGAGGCTATCAAGTTCGCCGTCCTCCTCATCCTCTATGGCACCCTCTGTACCCTCAGATTCGGTCTCATCATACTCATAAGACCTTGAGGCAGTATCTAAACTACCATAATCACTGATTCTTGATCGGCCTGGTGTTCGTGACACTCGCTCAGTTGAGGTGGTCTGGGTTCGAGCGATGGTACTTTCTGTACTGGGTGAGAACAGGACCCATTCTTGCGACTCATCAAGATGCCGCGACGGAATAACAATTTGTGTATCGACTTGAGGCAGCTCATCCAGCGTATATGTTCGTTGAGGGTTATGATAAGTGGGTTGGCGGAATGCCATAGCTTATCAAGGTGTTATTGAAGCTTATCGTGCGGGTTGATATGGGTAAGTAAGATAGTTCGGTTTTGGTGGATGACGACGATACGAGAGATGATGGAAACCTGGGACTGTGGGGTCCAAGAACTCGTTGGTGGAGGGGTTAGCTTTCTCAACAACGATTGAAAAAGGTTAACAGAAAAGACAGATGATGGATGTATTGAACGAATAGAATAAATAGGGGACGAGGTGAGGAATAAGATAGGAGTGCGTGAAGAATGAGTGAGGAGTGAGGAGTGAGGAGTGAGGAATGAGGTGTAAATGAGGAATGAGGAATGAAGAAAGGCTGGAAAAGCGTGATGGATGGTTGTCAGGTGTGCAAATGTTTGTCGCGGCTGACACTATCTAAGATGTTAAATAAATGCGCGCGAGGCCGGCGTAACAGAGTACCTAGGTGGTACTGTAGAGCAGGGTAAGTTAGGTAGGAGGGAGGTGTGCGGGTGACTAAATTAGATAGACACGTAGAGTATCGAAGTCATGAGTATATATGTACATTAAGGTTTTGGTGACACTGACACTGACACCGACACTGACATCGACACCGACATGTTTATATAATTCTTTTATTTTATATGCGACAACGTGAGTTGAGTTGAGCATCGAAAGGTAAAAGTAAGGCGATGAGATGTTTGTAGTAATCTTATGTAAGGAACATTTCTGTATGAAGCATCATCACCTTGTGCAGTAAGCCCTGCAGATGAATGGATATACGATATGGTTTTGTCTAAGAAGTATGCTGTTACGGAGTCGACTATCAATCATGAATTATTATTCATCAATCATTACATATCTGCAAATCCCATATATATATTAGTCTTACAGTACATAAATACATCATACGTACATACATATATATATGCATTTATACGTGCTCCAGTGTTTATAGAGTAGCCGAGATAGCTGGCTATCTTATAATCGAGATGCCGCTTCCGCTTTCACGCTCAATATGACAGACATCACCTCATCATCATTCACTCATCACTCACCATCATCCGGCGGCGGATGATAAAACCCCACTTGAAACATCCAACATCTTGTCCTGTACGTATGTTATGATATGTGGAAGATCATAATCCTTCTATCCGAACTATACTCCCAGCGGATCCGTATCCTCGAATACGGATCTCTAAATACAGGATTACCATGTTTATCGTGCATCGCATACCTTGATACATACTGCTTGCTACTTAAGGGGGCGGAAAGGCATTTGTCTATGTGGCGACGCAACAGCCAAGTCTCACGGTAATGGTCCGGAGCATTCATCCATAATGTGACAAGTCGTGCTCCGCTACACGCTATACGCAATAACAATCCTATTGGAAGTCCCATGACGGATGCACTTCCATTACTCATCCACCTCTGTCTGACTCGATACATTTAAATCGCGACATCGCAGCCCTGTGTGATAATGGTCTTATGCTGCTTGTCTGTCCATGTTGAGGGTTGCATATCTTACTCTATCATCAGGAGGTATATATGTATGTGTGTATTGACGGGAAAGACCCTGAAGCGCTCAAGACCCTCAGTCCCCTTTTCCTTTTGACAGCGTTTTTGTGAGAGTGTTGTTAGTGCAAAAATCCTTTGCTGGATGAATATTCTTAACTCAATAGTGATCCTCCGTCATGTCTGTCAAATTTGGATACCTTATATGGCTCTCTAGTGAACAGAAAGATGGGCGTACATATCTAAGTACTTAACAAGTAGTAACTTAGTGGCAACATTAGCTGTCAAAACTCGCAGATTCTTGAACCCGTAGTCGGCCCGGCGCCAAACATACTGGTGCTGCACTATCCACGAACGATGACAACACTTTACAAGGCACGCGGGAAGATTTAGAGCTGGTAGGTACTCGTTGTTGATTGTAGAGTGGTTATGGTTCTAAGTAGTGGTCGAAGAGACTTTAATATACAGTGTCAGCCTGAGAAGGCGCCAACAACGACTGAAGGCAACTTGCAAGCATTGTCATTGATATTTCTGCTATTCTACACACTTGGGCCCCAAGTTGCTCGAGCCATGTCCATATCTTTACTCATACTTCTGGTGATCAAAATCTCTCCTCCTGTACCTACATGACATTGCCTTTGTTCCTGCGACATTAGCCCTTATAGTATCCTACTTATTTATACGTAGTACGTGAGGTGTTAGCATCTGCCCATATGCATATTGATGTATTGATAGAAGATCACTTAGTTTCTTATCATAAAGCGTTCATCGGTTCTCATCCATCCCTACTCACCATACCTTTGTTGTCCACTATTGTCACTATCACGCAAGCGCATAGAGAATGTGAGCAAAATTCATGAAAACAAGCCGAAAGCTTTAGCTGTATTGCTAAGTACAAAGATCATGATCCCTGGTGTGTTGTTTGACACCATGCAATCCAGCCAGAGCAAAATCTACGCCTTCTGCCCCAAATCCATCATCCCATAAAGCAATCCACTTAAGCCTCGAAGGCAGCTGGGAAGCGGCGAACGTTGTCGGCAAGCTTACCCTTGTTGCTCAAGAACTGAACGTAGGCACCGTCAACCAAGACCTGTCCAGTAGCCTTCTTCTCCATGTACTCCTCACGGCGGAGAGGGGTGAAACCCCAGTTCTTGGAAACAATGATCTTTTGGCGACCTGGGAACTTGTACTGGGAACGACGGAGAGCCTCGAGAGCGGTAGCACGGTCTATAATGTATTAGATGCTGACATCTTATAATTCCTGATTAAGAGGTAACTTACGGGAGTCACGGGTGCGGATGGAGAGAATGATCTGACCAATGTTGACACGGGCAACGGTTCCGTTTGGCTTACCCCAAGCACCACGCATACCAGTTTGAAGTCTATCAGCACCAGCGCAAGACAACATCTTGTTGATACGGACAACGTGGTATGGGTGGGCACGGACACGGAGATGGAAGGACTCCTTTCCGGCGGTCTTGACCATGTACCTGTATGATGTCAATATTTTCCAGCTCGAATATGGTTCGATTAGAACGGAACAAAAGAACATCGCGATCGAGTTAAATAAGAGGCACTCTGCAAAGAATGCACCCAGTATATTCAAATCGTGTGCTATGTTTCCATTTTTGTACCCCATGATGAAATGACTAGACTCACTTGTTGGCGCAAATACGGGCGGCCTCGAGAGCCTCGGAACTCAACTGCTCATACTCGTTGGAGACCAAGTGAATGCAGAGAGGGAACTCGTCGACGTTTGCGCGCTTGCGACCGAGATCGAAGATGCGAATCTTAGGGTCTGGCACACCACGGTTGAATCTGGACTTTGGGTATGGCTATTCGAGAGAAATATTAGTCTCGTGTTTCCAAAACCTTGATTTGTTCCTCTCCATCATCTAGCAACTCTTGTCCAACACGTAAACCCTTTAGCCCTTCGACAAAGCATCCTCATTCCCTTTTGAAGCATTCCGACAAGACCGGTCCATCCTCTTTGTTCTCGAGCGTTTCAAGGGAGTCGACAAACCTTGTTCTTGCAGTAACGGTAACATCTCGCTGGGCGACGTGCCATCTTGACTGATTTCGTGGGGAGTTGTCGACGGTGGTGGTTGAAGAAAGAGAGTCGAAGAGCCCTTCAAAAGGTCAGTATCGCCGCTGTGCTTAGACAGCCGCAAAAGCGTAAGCGAGTATCGATTACAAATGTGGGTTTTCTAGGGCAAGATGCAAATAAGGCAGCCACATTTATATCACGTGACTATGATGATCAATCTCCACCTACCTTAGCATTCAGCTGCTATCGAACATTGACTCATCCGGAATTGAATTGTTCACTTATCACCAATCCATTCTTACATCAGCACTTACAACTCGATTTGGTGGTTGTTCAACGCCGCTGGATGTTGGTTTCATGCGCGGAACGACTTGCATTAATTAGGGGGTTTTTCTTTCTTTTTGGACAAATGTTGATGCCTTTAAGTGTCTCAAGCTCATAAGCGTAGTCCGTTTGTCGCACAACTACATTTCACCAGTAGCCAATGCAATAAAAATGCCAAGCTTATGTAGCCAATATTAAGATCAAGTGTGTTCTTATTACTACATATTTACATGCAGAACGTCCACATCTATGACCTGTTCTCTCTTCATCCTCACACGTACGTTCCTCGCAAAGACGTGCACTTAAGCAGTCTGACCAGAGAGGATATCGGAGTCACCAGCGTCCAAGACGGCCATGGTGGAGCATCTGAAGAGCTTACCGCAGGCGGTACCGAGCTCAATCTACGAGTGATATGTAAGCCAATGAATTTACCCTCCGAAGTCTTACAGGAAGTCTTCATCGCAGGGTAAGTCCTACAAGCCTAAAGGCCTGATCGTTGGACTCAGTGGTGGTGTGGAAAACCAGCTCACCGCGAAATTGAGATTCAAAGAGACTTTGTACTTACGTTGTTACCAGCGAAGTGGTGGACGTTGGTCTTGGAAAGCATAGAGTAGTACTCGAGCTCAGACTTGCGGAGAGGTGGGGTGTTGCCAGCAATGATGACGAGCTTGGCCTTTCCGGAGCGGAGAGTCTTGAGGGTAGACTTGTATCCGAGGGTGACTGGGAGTATGTTAGCATTGAATTTTGTTCACAAGAAGCCTTTCTCGACGTACCCTTTCCGGACTTCATAACAAGCGCAAGGCGCGAGTTGATGGAGTCGGTGGTCTTCTTGGTCTTCTTGGTTGGTGCCATCTCTGCGCGTTTTCAGGAATATGATAGTCCTGGATATGTATGTCGATTGAAGCGCTCCGGTCTTGTGCTGGAGTTGTACGGTGGATGAAGTTTGTCGTGAATGATCAAAAGTGTCGAAAGTCTTTTCGAAAACTTCGATTTGTGTGGGCATGTGATATGCTAGTCCAAAAGAGAGCTAGTGGCAATCAACTTTCTGCTCTTAATGCCTTAGGCGTCAAATAAGCTCGGAGACATAAATCAGGTGTGTCCATCCAAATGAGGCATGCATGATTGCAGTACTACTACATAGGTACCTATACAGGTGTGCATTGGACGTTCGTTGGTAAGGAAGGTACTTTACTTCTCATCAGTTGCCCCATGTTTCAAGAAGAATTAGAATACATAGGTACAGAACTCAAGAATACAATACCTTATTAGTGTACTCCGGTGACTCTTTGATAGTCTTTAAATATGGGTGTCTGTTAATTGGGAGATGAAACTCTAGACGACGAACTGTGCTGTTCCACCAGAGCAGTAGGCTGTAGCATAGACAATCTAGCACAGACATATCCTCGTCAATAATACAATACTGTAGATATGTATTCGTAAAAGGATACGAGCAACGGATCGCGAACGATCCTTCCTCCTTTTAGGGGCTGTCTAACATCCTATCCGATGTACAATGGAATTGAGGAGTCCGACGGTCAGATGTATACATCTGAATATCTGCGAGCGAAATCCTCAGCTCAAAGCCACACAGATGGGCGGCTGAACAGAAAGCTTGAGCTTCGATGGAGCGACAGGCTGGACGGAACAGACGATGAGATATTGAGAGAGTATAAGGTAAAATACTGTCGTATCTTCTCGGAGGTAATTCAATACTATGTAGATATGTTTGAAGTCAACTCATTAAAGCTCGGTCATGTGCAAGATAGCCAGTTCTGTATGTATTGTTCTTCGGTCGTTGGCTTTTTGTGCGCGCATGAATGATAAGACGGATGCATGATCGTATTCGCATACAAATACTTTCCTTGACCATGCTCTCTACTTGAGCATGAATAAGCATGAACTCCTTATTGATTGTCTGGATTGTTTTCCTTTCTTCTTTTGTCTTATTGAGGCCGTGTACTTCGTACCGAATAACAAATGCATACTTTTGTGCTCTTCTTGTAACCTTCCCAAGTATCGATTGTTCGTGGCTTTCAATCCAATCTCGCCTTGAAAGCCATCTGCGTACTACTACGTACACAAGATACATACTACTTACTACCTTGCTTTAGCCCATCTTGCCAGGATGACTTGGCTGTCACCTTCAATGGTCCAGCAATCGTGGCAGTGAGAGCACCAACTTGACACTATAATATCGAAGATGGTGAGGACTAAGAATCGTATTGCCTTTATATGTGTGATGTGTGTTTGTGTCTGTGTGCATTTAAATATACCATTCACTACTATACTCATACTTAATAGTAAGTAGTAAGGTTCGCTCGCCCACTCACACTCAACTCACCCACTCACTCACTCACTCAGCACGGAGTCACGATCTGCATGGCAACGGTGAACAAAATATCCACCATACTTGAACAACAATACCAGTACTCTACCAACGGTAATCTGTCATCCAAACAGCCACAACGAACCACTGTCTTCCAAACACACAACTTTTCTGGACCTTCACCCTTATCAACACTTCCTTTTACACAACCAATTACTCCTATAATCTACAACCCATAATTATATGCTGCATTGACACAAAGGAGAAGTTCTGGAAGAAGTATCTCGCTCCTTATCGCGTAGTAGCGAGTCGCGCTGGGCCCCTCGGACAACAATTCAGGAGCTGGAACCCCAGAGTCTCGTCACCCAATTATCGTTCTTAAAAGTTGCAAGTAAAAGGTACTTCAGCTTATCTTGACTGCTTACTGGTGTACACATCTACCTCACTGCTGGACATTACAGTGGCGCAACTTAACCAGTCATCATCACTCCAGCATCAACGTCGTCATGTCTGCAGCAACAAAGAAGCCGCCGGCTACAAGCACCTCACGACGCACTTCTGTCGATCCATCTGCGTCTCCTGCAACATCTCGAGGCACTTCTAGATCATCTACACCATCGACCCCTACAACAAACGCCCCCGGACACGCGCGTACCCGATCCATAAGAGCTGGTGCACCCGTCTCGGCGAGAGCAGCTATGGTACGGTCAGGAACCAACACCTCTACCATGAGCTCCTCCAATACAACATCTGATGCAGATGAGGAGGCTCGGGCAGAGACAGTTGCATTGCTCGAGGAGCTCAAAGATCGTCTTCGCAAAACGGAAACCATCTCTGAGCAGTTCCAAAAGCAAGCCCAGGTCCTGCAGTCGCGACTGGATGAGGCTTTGGTGGAGCAGAACAAACTTGAAGAACGCTTACATGAGGGCGAGGAACGAATAGAATCCTTGGAGAACGAGAAAAGGGATCTCTCGCGACAGCGAAGGGAAATGGAGGCAATCTATGAGGCAGAACGTAGTTCGATGACCAGAGAAAAGGAAGAAATGGCCAATCGAGAAGAAGAGATGCAGACCATCATCGAGCGATTGAAGGACAACATTTCCCAGAGAGCAACCGGCGAGGATGGTGGTCGTCTTGGCAGACAATGTAAGTGGCTACTTATCGGCCTCAAAACGGCAGCATTTACTTACAAATATGTCTAGCAAGCACATCCTCACCAAGTCTTGAACAAGGTCATTTTGCACCGCCATCAGCATTGAATCGCAGTGACTCTAGAAACAACTCCAAACTATTACTCCAAAAGGATAAGCTCATTGAGTCTCTCAGACTGGAACTGGCCGAGGCACAGATCAAACTAGTTGAGACCGAGAACATGGGCGGCGGACGCTTACATGAAGTTGAAAGATTACTTTTGGAAACACGCATGACTAATGCACGATTAATGGAAGATAATGAAAGCTTTCAGTTGCTGTTATCCGAGAAAACACTTAACGGGGATTTCGCAAAGAGTGACTTCGGCTTTGGAAGTTCATCTTCAAATGCCGATGCTCTCAATGCTCTTGAAGGTCGTGCTCCGACAAGCTTAGCTGATGAGCTATCAGACTTTGCCACAGAAGAGGAAAGCGATAATTTCAGACGCTTAGAGGCAGAATTAAAGACGGCTAGGGACCAGAATAAGGCATTGACTCTATACATTAACAAGATCATCGAGAGGCTCCTCCAACATCAAGATTTCGAGTCTATCCTTGATCAATCTGCAGATGCTAAACCTCCAAATGGTGGCAATACTAACAAAGATTTGCCACCACCACCACCACCACAAGCAAGTGGAGCGTCTGTCTTACAACGAGCGAAGTCTGTAGCCATGGCCTCTGGAAAGCCAAGACCACGTCCCATGTCGCAGATGCCTGCAACCCATTCAGCACTCACGGATCCAGATACTGCTCCTAGTATTCCATTCGGCCGTGGTCGTGCATCTACCTTACGACACGGCCGTCCAAAGAGTGACCAGTATACTGGGGGTGCTGCGAATGTGGTAAACCAAATGTACAGAGGTCCAGGTGGTGCAGCATCTCCTCCTTTGGCTGGCCCACAAACTCCTCGCCACTCACAATCATTCTTCGCGCCGCCATCTCAGGGTGGTAATCCTAATGCAGCTGCTCGAGTACCATCCGGAAATTCTGTACCCACACTTGGCAACTTCCCAGGCACTTCTCAACGCAGCGAAACTTCGAGTCTAGCAAGTGCGGAATCAGGGGAGGTACAAACTCCAAGTCCCCCAAGAGCTGGCAAGACTACAACATTCGCAGGCAATAAGCCAAAGCCCTTGAGACTGGTTCAGGAGAATACAGGTAAAACCGATGCTGATGATCGGGCTTCGAAGAGGGCTAGCTGGATGGGATGGGCTTTCGGGAAGAAAGACGACGTTATTCCAGATGAGCCAATTAGGGAGTAGTCTTTCGTATTTTTCATGATTCAGTTTTCACGATCACTGGTATTGTACCGTCTTGGTGTTGGATACGCCTCACCTGTTATGAAATTATGGATGGACACATTTGCAAGCTCAACACAACATGTATAATTTACTTGGATATCTTGGCTGGCCTGAGTGAATTTTGATACCTTTTTGATTGTTATGGCTACTTTAGAAGAAATTGATTGTTTGTCTCCTTTAAAACACAACGTTCTTCCATCACTTTTGCTTTTCTGATTAGTCATAATTCTGTCATGTTATACAGGCAATAGCAGACTACACTCGCAAGATGCAATATGAGTCTCACATTGTAAACTACTCAAATAGGCAATGGCCTCATTCACAACACACTCTTCATGTAGTTGGGTAGTTGCAGAGTAGACCATGCTTTAAGTCCGTGCACATACTGACCGGCCACTTCGTGACCGCGTATGCCCATACTATTGTAGATCTTAGAAATAAAGCTATTCAACTACTACTACTTGTATAGCGTTACTATTGACGTGCCAGTGATTTGATTACTTGATTCTATTACCTAATGCGCCAATACTCCAATGAAGCCTTCAATACCGCGCTCAATGCGGTCTGTAGCGGCCAATCTGTATATAGTATACTGCAAAAGACTATAGGATCCTACAAACTACATTACAAGACTATGTCAATAGGACTAAGTCTATTCAACTTGTCTATAAGCACTAGCAGCGACCTGCTAATAGCTAGGAGCTAGCTATTGTTATTTAGGTACTTCTATAAGGTTGATAAGGCTATACTCCTACTTATATACAGCTCTAGTATAGTACTATATATATTTATAGCTACTAGTAACTATAGAATTCTTAGGAAGTATTAGGTCTGTAATTTTCTTGCTCAGAATTCTAGTCTGAAGACAATATAAATACAAGCTATTAACAATTTTCAAATTAATAAAATATTGCCGTAGCACATCTCGTAATTCTTCGAGCTCTTTAATTACTTTAATATTGAAGATATTATATCTAAAAACAGGTAGGATATAGATAAAATTGGTATTATAGAAGGACTTAAGATTGATAGATTGGTTTTTAGAGAAACTTAGAAGGCAATAGTTAGAAGGAGTTTAAGTTCTCGAAATTAGACGATAATAGTAGAATATATTTTTACTACTAAGATATTAATACTCCTAGTAATATACGTTTTTAAATATGTATCCTACTTATAGCCCTATATAGAGAGAACTGATTTAATGGTTGTAGGCTTTTACAGCTTATTTAAAAATACTTAGATTGAATCCGGGACAGTAGTAAAAAGTCTATTAGTAAGCCTTTTGCTTCCTATACTTTCTCTATTTATATCTCCCTATGTATAAAACTATCGTCGAGTTTTATTGATATCGACGGATACTACAGCGTAAACTCTTGTCTACTTTGTATCGACGCTTTTTTTCTCGGGTATCGAGGATCTTTATTTTACTTCTTCAATACTAGTGCTAATATAGATATAGATAGGTGAAACACTCTCAAGGCACTCCAGGTGTGTAAAGCACTTATAGAGTCATAAAATCTCCTTCAACACAGCCATCTACGTGAACTATTTAGGAAAGCGAGTCTAATACAACTTCTACTGTTGTCAAATAAACTCAAGAACCGCCAGAATCGTCGGCGTCAACAATGAGTTCCGGTAGGTTGAGCTCTTGGGTGTATAAGCCAGCCCACTCATCTATCACGGCGCGCATTGCATAATCTAGCACCGCCTTACGCTGAGCTAGCGTACTCCTAATATCTTCAATCATGTCGCAAAGCTCTTCTAGCTTATCACTGTTTACTCTCGTCCATTCTAGTCCCTGGTTTGCTAGTTCAAGAAGGTCATCTGCGTCCGCAGAGTTCTCCGCACGAGCTTCGGTGACCATCTCTACTGCGGTTTTCAGTCCCCAAAAGTGAGTGAAAGCATCAATATCTGGGCGAGCTTCATTGAAATATCTCTCGCCGTTGATATCATCAGTCCAACCCTCCTCTTCCTCGCAAACCTCTTGATCCCACAGTGTCTCCAATAGAAGCCTCCGAGCACGTGTCACTTCATCCTTGGCCCAGACTGTGATTACACTCTCAAAGTCATCTGGGAAATACTGTTGCCTTCTTTTTTCGGGTAGGTAGCAATCAATTCTTGCTTTTTCTGCCAAAACTACTATATGATCCTCTATTATCGTAATATATCTGGGTTCTTGTGCGGTTTCATATTCGCGACGAGAGTAGCGATTGAACGCTTCAAGCTCCCGTACTATTCGAGACCTTGTGTCCGACAATTTCAGGTGATTTTCAGCGTTCCGGGAAAACCTCTTCCTTTTCTGAATCTCTTCCAGTGCTTTATCCGAGTTCACTGGAGCCTGCACTTCAACGTCTTGAATTTCAGCGTCGTCTTGATTACTACCTTCGTCCTTGTCGACGTTGGAATCCTCTTCGTCTAACTCTGGAGATCCGTGTGTCATCTCTGCAAGACTCGGCTCAAAATCGTAGACTTGATAGCCAAAGACAGTTGTCCGGTTTCTCTCCATGATTGGCTCCAGCGTAGAGAAGACTTTCACTCCTGATTCGAGGTACTTACTAGTCGGGAAAGTTAGGTCACTTTCCTGCGGTGGACAGGATTATTCGATAGCTTACCTGACATACCAATCCCAATATTCGGTCTGTTGTAGCCTCTCTATGTATTCTATAGGCAACGCTCTTATCTCTGTTGTGCTCTGAGACCAGCCTGGTAAAAGACATGGTGTCTTTCTGTTATAAGAGGATTTGAGTGAGGAAGGCCACTTCCAGTATGTCACTGCAAGCGTGGGCACATCCTCGCGATCCTTTGGGAGTTTTCGAAAATTTGCGCCTAGAACGTTCTGTATACAACTGTGACCAGCCTCAGCCACAATCTCAAAATCAAAGTATGGCTCCCCTCCAAGACGTGTGGCGGTGGAGTCTTTCAGAAAAGTGATCGCGTGCTAAACGTAGAGGTGACAATATCAGCCTTGTTTATACGTATAATTTTATTATATCTAAAGGGCCAGACATCAGTGAAGACGGATTGGAACATACTGCAGTCTCATGTACCAAAGTTTCTGCTATCTGAAAATTTGCTATTAATCTCTCTTCAGGGGTCAGGTCAGATCTCAATAATGGCTTTATAACCCAACTGGAGATAAAAATTGTGGCTTTATGTGGAACTCGCTCCGTGCGCTGTGATTTGACTGTTAATCCATATCTTCAAAGTATTCAGTAAGCTTCTTGGATGGAGCGATAAGGGTTGTAGTTGCGAAGTTGTACCTACCTTGTCTCGGGCTCATTAATATCTATGCAAAGTTTGATGTATTGGGCGAATACTTCCATCTGAGCTTCAAAGTCCTTAGACGTTTCACTCGCTCGTTGAGGTTCCAGACGGGGGACCCTATGTAGATTGGTCCGCCCAGCAATCTCCGGTAAAGGCTGCCAGCCGTTGCATATGAGGGCTTGTAACCATGGCGTACAAGCAGGATGAGTTATTATCATAGTGGCACATCTTAAAGCAGGTAGTAGGACGCTTCTAATCAATGGGTTTTCCATCGCCCACCGGCCAGGATGGCCGTTTCCTATGTTTGTACGGGTGGCCTCCTCAACTGAGAAGCCTTTAAACGTTTCCTTCTTTTCAAAAGGCTGAAAGAATTTCTTCCATCGTTCCGGCGCAAAAATTGGGTGGATTGGGTTTTCAAGGTTGTTTGGTAATGCAACTTGACTCCCCAACTTGATGATGCTTCCTGCGTCCAACAGATCCCGTGAACTGAACCCATTGAGGACCCGTCGCTGGTGTATCGTGCGTCGGCTTTTTCTGTATACAGCTTCAGGATCACTTGAAGCTGTAGCCGACAGAGGAGTTAATCCCGACTTTACGATGTTATTATCCTTCCACAAGTCATCGTCGTCTGGCCCATATTTCAGAGCATACTCTGATAACGCCATTATTGATATCCGCCTTGTAACACATGAGTCAGCGTTCCCATTTAGCCTTGGCACATAAAACAAACTATGTCACCTCATTCATGCAAAAGGTTATAGAGCTCGAAAAGCTTACTGACCTGTAGGCAACCTCGATTGTTTCGAGACGTTCAGGGGAAAAATTATCCAGAGAGTCTTCAAATTAAAGAAATCATACAAGAAACGATTTTCGAAAGTTACACATTACAAAAATTGACAGATTTTAATTCGAGTTGGTAACAAAGGATTTTCTCATAGTACTGTGTCTATCATCCAGTCTACACTGGAGTTCTTCTTGATGTTCTTTGTCTTCAAGCTTATTTGTCATTAAGTCTATTTCCAGCGTGTACAAGCAAGATTTCCAAAAGTGACGAGTTCGCTGATAACAACGTTGTAATGCAGAATCAAGTGTTTTGATATGATTGAAAATCCCACAAAGATCTGCGAGAGAGAGAGACTCGACAGTAATATTATTGTTGCATTATTTATAATGTCTGTGGTGTTTGTGATATTTGCAGTGTTTATAGTCTCTCTGATGCTTGAAAATTTAACTTTATTGCTATAATACGTAAATCACTGCATGTAGAAAGTCTCAACTCTGAAATGATAGGGTGTACTTGTGGCATTGCACCAGTTGCAATGGAGTAAAGGGTTGCCGAAATTGTTGATGAGATAAGTCCGTACACATACTGACCAGCCACTCTACGAAACTATTCAACTCTCAATAATTACAATAATTCAATAGAACCACCACAATAGTAATAAAATTGACCTATACACTATTGAATAATCCACTCAAATAACACATCTTTATATACATATGCATTTTGAAAACCTTAGGCTCCAACTATATATGCTCCTGTAACTCAATAACCTGCTTAATAGTAGAGAACGTATTAACGTTAGTATAAACTCTTTTATACTTTTGTAGCTATATTGTAGCTATTAAAAAGGTATATATATATAAACTCTTTATTATTATAGACATAACCAAGTTGTAGAGCTATAATACTAAGTTTATAACCTATTAATACAACTAGTATATATTACTAGTTGGTAGTAGAATACAGATATAAAATAGCTAAAGAAAGGAAGTAGAATCTACTATATAGCTATGTAAAGATACAAAGAGTAAAGACTATAGCCGGCCTATTGCCTATTCGGGAAGTCCTAAATGTAAAAGCCTTAAATATAAGAGTCGGCTATTGCTTATATCTAAACATTCTTTCTCCCTCTCAAATTCTCTCTCCCTTCAAATTTCTCCCTCTTAGATTCTCTCTCCTCTCGAAATTTCTTTCTCTTCTTATATTCTTTTTGCTTCTTATATTTTCTCTGTTTCTTTCTTCTCTCTTGATTAAGATTTAGAGTCGAGTATCTCGATTTAATTCGGTATATAAGTAGTATAGATATCAGTAGTACTGGAGAATGTAGTAATCAAGCTCCTTACTAAATATACCGGTCAGAAGGTAATTTAAGGGCTAAACTTGGAGTCTTTTCCGTGTACGTAGCATATTATTTATAATATACAATATCAGATACTATCAAGAGGTTCAATTGCACAAATATAAAATACTATTTTGGGACTATTTATAATAATTTTACAGTATAATTCACTTAGTTTACAACTATCAGAGTCAAAAGAATATTCGACGCTACTCAGGATATCTTTAAGTTCATTAGTAAAGCCAGCGATTAGCTCCATTTTTCAGGAAATAACGGTTAATATCCATGATCATCTGTATTTGATTAAATTAAATGCTTTAAAACATAAGAAACCAAGTCTCAACCCTTATAAAAATTTCCCGGTTATATGCCACTACTACCTCCACTGCCATTTTTTTCCAGCTAGTCTACTAGGGAATTACTCTCATACTATCCTATATTTTGCGGTTTGAGACCCGAATATTCAAAGGCGGATTTCTCCAAAGCGTGTATCCTGTGCTCTCATCAATCCATGATTCGATGGCAAGAGAGTTCGACATCTCAATATTCCATTTCCAGAACATTTTTGCGAGAACCATGCGGAGCTCGATGTAAGCTAGGCTATTTAATATGTTAATGCTGAATCCTTTTAAGTGCAGGCCACCTTGGTTTACGTACTTCTTGCCAATACAGCCTCGTGGTCCATGTGAAAACGGAACACTAGCTTCCAAATTATCCCCCTTCTGCCCTTCTGGCTCAGACGAGATCCAGCGCTCAGGAATAAACCTTCGAGGATCATGAAAGTTTCGGGGATCCATGACGAGAGAGAAAGGATGAACAGAGACGCTGGTCTATTATAGCAACAAATGATGTCAGCCTTCACATCAGAAAAGGCATATAGAGATATTACTTACACCTTCTGGCACCCATGTGCCTGCAATCTGTGCCCCACCTTTGGGCACGATCCTGGGAAGATGAGCTGCACCAGCTGGCGGGTTTATTCTTAATCCTTCCAGAATAATGGCATTGAGATATTCGCAGTTCATGAGCGCTTTCGACGTCATTTCATCGATACTGCTGAATCTTGAATGGAGCTCCAAGCGAAGTTTCTCGACAATAGTAGGGTTTTGTAAGAGATAATAAGTAACAGCTGTGAGACTCGTAGCAGTAGTAACAGTGCCAGCCATCATGATTACGAGTATTTGGGACGTAAGTTCTGCTTCTGGTGCCTTAGATTTGAGCATATGGTACGCAAAGTCCTTTCTATCTTGATAAGCAGCGGAGTGGGATTGCGTGCGAGCCTGAAGAAGTCAGCCACTATTGTGTTGGTATTCAAGGCCTTTTGCTCTTACATGAGTATGATCCGAAGAATAATTGAAATGTAGGTATATGGTGTCTTTGAGATGCTGTGGAACATATATACGGAGAAGGTCGAAAAGACCAGGTATGATAGCAATCGTACGCATCACATCATTCATCACGGAGGATTTCATGATGACATCTGCCCACTTATATCTGTACTCTTCCTGGGGGTAAGCCAAGTCAGAGCTGTATTAAGAATCGAAACTTACCATCTTCGGAGCAAAGGGTATCAAAGGTATCTCCCAATGCCATCTCACCTGTATTGTAACTTTAGCTTGCTATTAATACTTCAGTAAAACAAGGTTTCACTCTTACCCATTATATTAAAAGTCACATAGCTGAAGAGGGTCTTGATATCGACCTCCTTAGACAAGTTCTCTTTTTCCTCGTAAATGATATCGTCCAAAAATTGGTCAACTCGACGAATTACAATGTCATCATTTGAGAGTAACCCAGAATTACTGAACGCGTTACTTAGCATCTTTCGCATACGGGAATGCTCAGGTCCGTTGGTTTCATTGACAATGTTGTATGATCCATCAACTTCAGAAGTGAAGAACCTAGGGTCTTTAGGCATTCGAAGTGATTCTCGTTGGACGAATCCATAGATGTCCTTAATTGCTGTTGCATCAGAAAAGCTGAGATGGTCTGGTGCAATTCTGACAATTGGACCTGGGAGATATCTCAGTCTCACTCATTACATCACACAGGGCGATCTTACCATATGTTTGATGCCATTGTTGGTTTTCTAGATGAGCCTTGCCCCGAAAGAGTTTGTAATGCCATCGAGCCTAATATCTAGTAAGATGAATAGTAATGAACTCTGTTGATGGGTTTCAATATACGTTGGTGATCGAATTAAGAAAAGGTCCCGGGTATCGAGAAAGCGGGTGAATAGTGCGACGATACGCCCCTCGAAAGACGCAGACAACCACAGACTAGTGTTATCAGCATTTGTTCATTTGAATCTTGAGGAATTGGAGTGAAGTTTGGCTTACGAGAACAGCTATTTTCCATAAGACTCCTAAAACCCCCTCAGATGAGAGCCAAAAAAACTGCAGTAATTGAGGAGCCATTGGTAACATATATGGAGCACAGGTATACGATTCGATTTCTGTTGTCTTTGAGTCAGGTACAGAGGCTCTAGATCATATATATATATATATATATATATTTCTAAATTGAAATATATGCGAGATATGGTTGGAAGACCCTTTCGAGTACTCATGGATCTTTGATGGATTCTATCCACATAGCTGTCGGGAATTTCATGATACTAAAATCTATGTCTTCAGCCTACGGAAATTTCAAGTGGTTTCTTCCAAGCTTAGCTTTACGATGTCTGAATCGCTGAAGAGTTAAGCACTTTCATTAGAATTCGTAGAAGATCGGAGTTTGCACAGCCAATCGATAGCACCAAAAGAATGATATTTGCGCAGTTTCGAAGAAAATTCCCACATAATGGCTGTACCTGCATGTTTTTCGCTCTGGGGGAGTCAATTTCAGGCGAAGCTCCCCGGTATCCTTGGTCAATGTAAGAAGGTCAATATGGTGTCCGGCATCCAGAAACATGCTCTTTGGATTGCTTTCTTTGGTTAGAAGATGGTCTGAACCAAGATCTTGATATCTCTTTTCCTACAGTTGCTCCCCGCGAACCCCTGATAAGGGTTCATGCACTTGCGTTTGTCTAGGATACATTTTCCGAAGGTTTACTGGCATACCTACCCTGTCAATTACGGCACGAAATATCAAACGCCGTTGCCAAGAACTCCGAAGATGAATATTGTACAAAAGCCGTTCAAACCATATATCTACGTCCGTAGCGAGATCCTGGATTAAGATATGGATGAACATTCAAACTCGTATAATAATCAGTGCCTCCTAAGAGGGACCACAATCGATTCCTTGTAACTCAAAATATGCTAGTAAATTTCCTGTTGGAGATGGAAACCATAAGGTTGTTTCCGAGCAAACATTCAGATATAGGCTAGGAGCTCCAAGCCGATAGCAATGTTATCTTGCTTAACACCCTGCGTTGTATTGTGCCAAGAGTGAACTGGATAGTTGTTAGTGACGGATACTGTACTTACACATAAATATTGCTTGATATCCTCACGTCTTCTAGACAACATCAATCTTTCGTTGATGACACATTTACCATTTTCAATTTTTAAGCAGCATGGCCTTGACTATATCACCTAATGTTGAATCCAGAGTTCCCGAACTTCTTGGTGTATCCATAGGATTTGGCCTTTTCACATTTATCATTATATTGTTAAGACTATGGGCACGCTTGATGATCGTTAGGCAAGGACTGCAGGTTGATGACTATACGATTATCGTTGCTGCAGTAAGTGATCTGTCTCCTGTATCAGAGATATTCTGACTGTTTTCAGGGTCTTGCAATATACTTCTGTATCAATGTTCCTCAGCGTAAGACTCAAATTGCTACGATCCTGACTTAGATACTGATTTTCAGAAACCACATTTGGTCTAGGATATCATATCGAAGATCTAACGGTCCCTGCTTATTTTAATGGATCATTGAAGGTTCGTGACTTTCTGGATCTTGAAGAGCAGAATTATACTAATAATTATAGCTCTTCTATGTTGGCGAACTTGTCTATTACTTCTGCGTCACGACGACCAAATTTTCCCTTGTTGCTCTTTACCTTCGATTCTTTACAACAAGAAAGCTCAGAATTACGGCATGGGCTACGATAATATTCACGACCCTTACGGGATTCTCCTATGTTTTCGTTATAGCCTTTCAGTGCAAGCCCATTCCATATGCTTGGGATAAGTCTTTGGAGAGGGGCAAATGTGTAAACGTTACTGCCGTCTTCTATTCTCATGCCGCCATCAACATCATCACAGATATCGCTATTTATATCATGCCGATGAAAACTCTTTGGGGAATCTCAAGACCAACGAAAGAGAAGCTCGGGCTTGTTGTGATGTTCGGTATCGGATTCTTCGTCTGTATTGCTGGAATCATCCGGCTCTGGGCGCTGCAACGGACCAGCGTCAGCAGTGATCCAAGTTGTAAGAGTCTTCATAATCATCACTGTCTGAAATTTAGAACTGATACCCATAATAGGGGACAATGAGCCATCTGCTATTTGGTCAATCATTGAGTGTTGTGTGGGCGTGATCTGCGCTTCTATCCCTTCTCTCAAACCTTTGTTTAAACACCTACCAAGAAATATTGGGACCAACGCCAGCTACAAACTTTCCGAGCACAGTCAAGATAGACTAGGCGCAAGAAAATACACAAATGATGACAATGACCTCCTGAAAACCAACAACTGGGATCAAGAACTCGTGGCACGCTCGAACAATATCGAAGTTGGACACGTCAGCCCATCGAGCAGCACAGCGCAACTAGTTGACGAGGACCTCTCTCATGCTAGTAAATCTTACTCACAGTCTGGAATTTACAAAACCACCAACGTAGTGGTTTCTCATACCGCTGATTTGAAACGCTCTGACCAGATCTAAGAGTGGTGTAGTGGATAGTAGGATAAGAGTCTATGGCGACATCGCACTTTGTTAGCTTCGTTTTAATTTTTTGGAATATATGTACTTCAAGTCTTGATCAAAACACCCGTTCCTACTACTCTTGAAACTTGATGATTTTCGCTATGCTACAAACACCAAAATGTAGTAATTATCGTGCATTAGATAAACTTACAATCAAGAGTGTTGACATGCTTCACAGTACAACTAAGGAGGTCCAGCTTTGACTAATTTCGACTATGATTTACTATTTGGATATAAATAAATAAAAAAGTATAAATCCTTGCCAGTTCTTTCCGGTGTATATGATCCTTACTATCCTGTAATTGAGCGTATAATTGAGCGCCGCAGAGATCCCCGCCACCAAAGAGTGATTTGATCTACAAGTTACGCCAGTGATGGTTTCAATACTGTACTGTCTGTAGAATTATGGGAACATGAAGCCAAAGCATTTGAGTTCCATCGGGGCTTCTGTACTATTTGGACATATTGGAATCGTTCATATGCTCTGACTATCTATTCGTGTTCGCCAAACGCTTTGACAGGACTGCAGTCAAATTAAGGTTAGTTATCGGATAGCCTGAGATGTCCAACGAAACATGAGGTATTATTATCCACCTTGTGCGTCCGTCCATCAATATGTTGCCAGCCGGTAAACGTGGGTGGTACTTCTCTACAGACTAAGGAGACTGCCGGTATTGCAGTGGTACTAAATCTCGAGGCTCAAGCTCCGTTTGAAGCCGAACATGAACCTTCCTTTCTTTTGACTGAGGTGGGTAGTGGCAAGCCCCCGCATTCCAAGAGTCAACACCAGGCAGAACTCTATTGAAATGGGAGTTCTTCCGTAGAGTACAGATTACCTTATAAAGTTGAAACCGAAGATACAACTCCACTTTAAGATTTCCACACCTCAAGCTCAATGCTGACTACATACGTAGACCGTGCCAGTTTTTGACAACCAAGGTTCAACGGCGCCGGGGCTTGCCGGCAGCGTCAAGACTAAATGTGGGTTCCCGGCTCCGGCTTGCTCCCCGCAAATAAATCGTATTTACAAGTCAGGCACCAGACAAAGTATGTACTCTACCAACAACGTCATTCTATCGAATCTCCATACGACCCGTTTAGTATCTCCTTTTGGCCCTTTGTCTGAACGTATTTGTTGTGGTGAGGGGTCCATACTGTGTACATTGGTAAAGTATGTACTCCATAGTCTTCATACGCAAGGAGACCCCGAGCATAGCGTGCAATAAATCTACAGAGTGCGGTGTACATACTTCTCTATACTCTACCACGTGAGTCAAGGTAGTCCATATCAACGCACTGTTGAGGGTTAAATGGGTCGAAGGGGCTGAAGAGGTTTAAGCGGCTGGATTGACTTCGCTTTCCACCCGGAATTTCAGTCCCCGAGGCCCCGAAAGGTTGCCAAGGGGTCTCCTTCTGTTGTTGACTCACCAATGTACACGGCCAAGAGAGAGAGCATCAGGGGCAAGACTCAAGTCGGGTATAATCAAATCTATATGTGTACTCTGTGCTCAATTGTTTCTCCCTTTTCAATTATGCTTTCTATGGTCATACATTTTAAAACAAAATTGGTCATTGACGGAAGTCTATTGCTGTGATCGCCCATCTCTTCCTACTTACGTCGTATCATTACAACAGATTCACAACGGAAGGGTTTTCACCGCTTCAGGGCAAATATCTAAATCTATCTCCCGATGTGCATTCTATTTGTTCTGCCCGGACGTTGTACAGCTTGAGTCCTGGAAATGTGATTTATGGACGCACTTGGGCAAATCCACTGTGTGTGTACGTACGTATGCATGTCCTCCATAGGTAGCAAACACTTTAACCTCATTATATGTGTAAAAGTTAATAACCACTCTCTTCGATCCTATTGTGCTTATAAGGCAGCTAATCAAATATATGGAGTGTAGAGTATTTTATACACCCTGTTCCCCCACCTGATCCAGTATCTCTGATTACATCTCCACAAAGCTTCAAATAATAACCTTTATCAGTACCGGCACCCAATGAGGTCCGAGTCTCCCCACATTTGTCGCTAATAGCCAACCAACTACCCTGCTACCACAACCTGCTTTGTGAATACCTCCGGTCTCGAGAACTCTATAGGAAGATGACACGGCGAAACTTGCGCACAGAACGAAGCAGAGCGTGAATATGTAGTGCTTATCTCTGCGAAATCTTGGCACCTTGCCTTTTCTTACAGACTTCTAAAGCTCTTCCATCTTAATTACAACATCCTCAATACAAATTTCAGGACTCTCAACCGACCTAGCTCTTTACAGCTTTCATTATGGTAGACTTTACTCTTTCTCCCAGTGAATTGGCTGTTCGTCATGCCGCAAAGACTTTTGCAACAACCCACCTGGCTGGTGCCCGAGCAGTCTACTCGTCCTTAGCTTCTCACGCCGACAGATTCCAGTCTATCGAGCCTATCTATCGTCAGGCAGTTCGTGCAGGACTTCTCAAAGGACAGATTCCAGCTCTGATTGGAGGGACAAGTCAAAGCCTGATTGAAGCCGCTATCCTGGTCGAGGAATTGTATGCTGTTGAACCAGCTGCGAGTTTGACGATATTCGGTACAGGCCTTGGCCTTACTCCTCTGGCATTGGCTTTCAGACCTGAACTGAAGGAATTTCTTGAGCCATTCTTGCAAGATGATGGAACTCCGATGGCATCTTTAGTATTTTCTGAGCCTCAAGGCGTGGTGGGTATTGACTAAAACCTTTTCTATTACAGCACTGATATTGCTGATTTAGGCAAATTGGCTTGAACCAGGGACGCCAGGTATGCAAACAACAGCTTATCTTGACGGTGACAATTGGATTTTGAACGGGGAAAAGGTAAGATCGGTCTCAATTACTATATAAATCAGGTGTTCGAACCAAACAAATTGGCAAGCTCTAATACAGCAAAACTTAATAGATTTGGGCAACAAATTCTGCAGGATGGGACTTCAAGGGCCCGGAGCTTTCTTGCGTCGTATGTCGCTGTGTCAACCCGGACATTCTCAGCACAGCTGGACCAGTCGAGCGAATCATGGTGCTCATAGTGACAAGAGCGGATATTGAGCGAGCAGGACACGGTGCTTTTCAAGTCCTAAATCATCCACAAGTCGCCGGTCACACTGCGGTTTCAGGTCCTCATATCAAAGTTAGTTGAATTGGAAATCGGACGTACTTTCAGAGTGGCCGTTGATTTTTATAGTATACTAATCTCCGTGTTCCAACGAAGAATGTTCTGTGTCCTCCCGGTGCTGGAGCCGCAGTAATTACCGCAAGTTTTGAAATGTCAGGTATGCTATTGAGATGTCTCATTTTCAAGAGAAGTCACTAAATGTTGCTTTTGCAGCGGTATTAGTGGGAGCCATGGGAGTTGGCATTCAGCGAGCAATCTTTGATGCCAGTCTCAAGTTTTCAAAAGACAAAAGAGGAGGCAGTGTCGCAATTGGAGAACGACAATCAGTTGCTGATCTCCTAATCGATATCAAGATGCGAACTGAGACTTCAAGGTAAGATCGTGAGAGCTTAGTTATCTTGATAAGTTCCACAACTAACACCCAAGAGATACCTCACTTGGAAAGCAGCTCAAATGCTACAGTCTAGTAATGAGTACGATGATAAGAGAGAATTGGCTCTTGAGGCGAAGATTTACTGCTCAGATGCAGCCGTGAAGTCAGCCATCGATGCTATCAATCTTGTTGGAGTGTAAGTATCTAAAAAAGATTCTGCCTTGATGTTTACCGATCAAGCCTGTACAAGTTACTGATTCAGTCCACGCAATATAGTTCTGCATACAACTTGTCCATGCCTTTCACTGACTTGCTCAACGATGCAATGGTATTACCAATCTTCGATGGCGGAAATGTTGGTATTCGTAGGAGAGCCTTGCAAAATCTCTTTATGATGGAGAACTATGAACCTTGGGCAACTTGTAAATAGCCTAGATTTAGACAGTGTCTAAATGGATAATTAGTTTTGAACCATCAAGATTGAGAATACCACAGAAGATACATTGAAACTCAGGTGTCTTTAACCTTATGTTCGCAGAACTTCACAGACAATACATTAGTGAAAATCGTGGTTGGCGTAACTCGCAGATCTTTTGCCAAAAGGTTGATTGTTTAAGCACACAAGCTATAAGTGAGTAAAAATTTAAATTACCAGAACTCATCATCATATCCTCCCAGGGTAAAAAATTCCCAAGCGACAGCAATATAAGCATGCAACATCCATCAACAGCAAAGAACCAACAACAAAACACCACAAGTATCAAGGACCCTGATCCTTCTCCGCCCAGATTCATCGATATTGGTCTTCCAATCATCGGAATGATATACCGCCAAATGCCTATTCAATGTGGCGTCATAGCTCTACGACTTGGTTCCGTCTGCGAGTACCAGAATTCTATATTAAATTATATCATCAGCCATGGTATCAACTGTTTACTACTTTAGTACTTAGCACTATATAGAAGACGATACAATCTACAGTGAGTTTATAACTTCTATAGCTGTTAATAATAAAAATCTAGTAATTTAGTATTATTGGTTTTGTTAATAGGATAAAATATTTATTAAATTACTATAAACTTCAAATTAACAATACTGGTAGTTTTAGTAGGAATTTATTGTTGTCGTATATAAATACCTTTAAATACAACTTACTAAAAGCAGGGCTATAAAGTGTATAAACAGCAGAAGTAAAAGTAAGCCATCGATCCCTACTTACAAGATCTAGAAATCGTCCGAAAAGAGTAAAGATAGTAGTATCAATATAGTAGAGACTGAAGACTCTATGGTTCAATTGGATTATAGAGTGTTATAGCTTAGAGGAAAAGCTAAAAGAGCTAGAGAAACAACAAATAATAGCGACTACAAAAGTAAGAGTTAAAGTAGGAAAGAGCGCAGGAGGAAGTAAGTTAAATACAGACCGTTATAGGTTAAGGAGTATAGAGAGCATAGGAGAGTATATAGAGGAGAATATAGTATATAGTTCAATTGATTTCTATTGTAGTAGTTCTATTACAGCTGTAGCTACGTATTATAGAAGTTAAATAACCTCACGAAGTAGCTAGATTCTATAGGTGGCCGGGGTCCTAGTACACGGACTTATTACATTACAGAATTTTAAGTAGAAAATAACCAAGTGATAAAGCAGGGTATAAAGCTTGACGAACACAGTCCCAAATGGAGAGAGGAACGCTATTTGTAACACAGCATCTCAAATATATCTCCTAATACTCTCTTATATACAAACTGCAATGTATAGTAGATTATTCTATACTAGGTAGATGATCTCCGCGATTCCATTGACTATCAGACACATCGCTGATAACCGTGTATCACTGGCACTCTTTAAATACCTTATCCAGTTATCCGCGATCCTACGAGGTGGTCCCCCAGTAGATAATTGGTACGGGTACGTTCTGAAGCTCTGGCACAAGGCTGTGTAATCGCTCTTGCTCTGAGCGGAAAGCTGTGCGAACGTGAAGCTCCAGTCTAGACATCAAATTGCTCGATGGTCCGAAACCAAGAAGTTCCAGCTCTGCCGTGCATCTTCAAATAGCTGCTTCATAGTACTTGCGAGTGTTGCGTCGGATAGAAGTAGCAGAATCCTGGTATATTAGTTACTGCTTCAAGGTATTTTGTTTAGATAAACTTACATTCGCTGTATAATTCGCATCGATAGTACGCACTTTTCTTCCGCTGTTCGTTGGAGGTTGAACAGTTGGACGAGTATTGCGAAAGCGCTGACATACAAATGGCTTTGGTGCTGTATCAAAAAGTGCTTGTTCCGAAATACTAACGACTGAGCGGATACGACAGACAGAATGAGTCATCTAGTCTCTTAATCACGTTCACGAGAACGGACAGGGTTGTTGACTCTCTTGTTGCGAGGATTACTCCGATAGCATTATGCTAAGTAGAGGAGCCATCTAACACACCCAAGTAAGCTTTTGAAGATCTTTGGGATGTGAGCAAGTAAAGCAAATATATTACTTACTGTGATATTGGTAAGTGTGTTTGACGATGTTATGGCGTATTAAGAAGATATTACAAGATGATAGATCTCCTGTAGTTGGATATACCCAAGTAAGCTTTCGAAGATCGTTGGGATGTGAGCAAAGCAAAGCAAAGGAATTACGTACTCTGAAATTAAGATAGCTAAATTAGCGACATCGCTAATGAGAGGTATTCTAAAGGCACCGTAAGCAAACTTCTCAGACAATGTAAGTGATTGTCAGGGTAATATACCTACGGCGTCGTAGGTTGTTGAATATTGTTGATGTATCAATACGACTAGTGCGTAGCACCAGTTGGCAGTGGGAACACAGATGTGAAATGGTTGAGGAGAGAAGCAGGATCTACTCTGCAGCTTAAACACATGAAGAGTGAAGACTGTAGCCGAGCATATTGCCTATTCGGGAAGTCCTGAATGTAAGAGACTGGAAAGTAAGAGTCGGCTATTGCATATATCTTGACACACCCCTTCAATAGAGGGATTTAGCTTATACTATATAATATAGTAGGATTAAGTACAAATAGGAGTATGGCCTAATTGAAAATAGTACGCTCTTAGGTATTACTAAGTTGCTATAGGTATTTATAGGCAAGTAATACTAATTCGGTTCTATTGATACAAGCTTGTATTATCGATTGTAGGACTCTGTAGTCCTTGGCGGCACTACGTATAGATTGGCTATTGCCAACTACATTAAAGGCACTTGTAAGTGCAGCTTCGGTATATTGGCGCATTAGCACAATATAATCAAGTGATAGGATCACAGGCACGTCAATAGCAAGTGATACGAGTTATAGTAGTTGAATAAGTTCAATTCAGAGCTCTACGATAGTATGGTTATACGCGTACGCGGAGTGGCCAATGAGTATGGACACGGACTTAGACACTGTCTGAATCTAGGCTATTTAAGAAGTCTAGTAGGAATTGGGTAGCTGCAAAGTGCATCCATCCGAATGTGGATCATTGGCTACTAGTCTACGAGAATGGAGGCAACCAGAAAGGATAACCACCGTTTTTAATCCTGAAGACACTAAGTAAAAAGCCGTACATGAGGAAGATAACGCCTCCCCAAACGAGTACGGCGACCTGTTGGGTTCTCGGGTCTGCGATGCGTGGCACCTTTAAGGCCAATGAGATTGTTGCAAAAGACAATAGACCATCTAGCTGACGTTAGTATGGGAGTAAATACAAAATAAGGGAGAGGATGAACGCACACATTGCTGCAACAATCTGTGTCTCCAGACCATATTGGTTTGAAAAGCCTCCAGCAAAGTAGCTAATACCTCCACGTCCATCACCAGAGACGTATGGGACCTTGCGAATGTGGTTGAACATGTGGCCACTTGTGAAAAGAAGGATGGCAATCAAGCTGATGGCAGCCCAGACATTGCGGTTTTGAAGAACAGGCAGAAGATAAGGCCAGGCAACGCTAAGGAATGTGACTGTGCCAAGTAGGGTGGTAGTTACTGCGATACCACGCATCCAGTTGACCGGTCTTTTGATTGGCGGATTGGGTCTGTCAGTGAGATATCGAGAAAGCCAGGTGTGAACCTGTTCAGCACTTTGTGGTCTACTTTTGTAAGCAATTGCGGACTTTGAAGATGCATTTCATGACGTACCCAGCAGTGAAGTCGTATCTGAGAGGCATAGCATCAGCAACAGCATGAGGACCAGTTGTTGGTTGGAATAAGAGAAGGACTGGTGCAGTTTGGAGGCCAAGCTGCATAGACAGTTAGTGAGTGTGCCTAAGAGTATTTATCTAGAGAGACCGCACCGATTGGAATGTGTTCTTGCCATCCATGAAATCAAGAGTTCCATAGATCAATCGAGATTCACCAGCTTTGTCGCCTTTCGTCCAGCTCTTGGAGATTAACTCCCATTCAGGCTGGAATTCTCGACATAATTGACATCCAAAACGGGCCTCAAGAGCTGTAAGCAGTACTGCAACCGAATAGTCTCTTGGTGCTGATGTTAATTTATCATAGGTCGAGTCGACGAGCTTGATTGGCGCGGATGAAAGCGATTTCGTATGAAATTCGGTGAATCGATCTGTTGTTGGCTTCTTGGCTGCCAATGCAACCAGCGGCAGTAGAGAAACGATCAAGGATCGAAACAGCCTCATGTTCGACTGGAATTTGTGATGTTGATGAAGGGTGAGGTTACTGTAGCTTAAAGCTATGCATTGGGCGAAGCTGTCCTTACGACTATTTAGCCTTATATTCCAGGACGACACGCGGCCCTGACGTTAGCGATTTTAGCTTTATTTACTTTCATCTACATTAAGCACGCGGAGGTCAGACGCGATCGCAATCCAACTCCAACTTCAACAACCACTCAACACCCTGACAATGGAGCGACTAGCACCTGTGACCAGAACGGCGAACTTAGAACTCAAGTACAGCGATAACCTACATCAAATTGATCTCACTGTGAAAGATGAGGAAGCTCGACGGTTGCGACTGCAAATTCAATTATTACAAGATGAAAATAACGATTTACATGAGCAGCTTGCAACAGAAGAGGACCGTATAGATGAGCTAGAAAAAGAGCGCGATGAAACTCACACCCACATGGTCGAAGCAGAGGAGAATACACATCGACTTGAGACGGAGCTGAGAATGAGTGACCGGGCGGTGAACAATTTACGTGTAAGTCATCGATACTGACTTCTACCATTGTGTATAATATTAATATTGGTCCAGGCTGAACTACATGCTTTGGATGGTCTCTCTACAGACTCTACAAAATTATTGACAGAGAAGCTTGCCTTGTCTAGAGAACTTGCGAACTTAAAACCAGAGCTCGACCACCTCAGAGCACAGGCCGACCATCATCAGGCCATCATCGCAGAAAGATTATCCCTACAGCGATTAGTAAGTTCCTTGGAAGTGGAACTTGAGACCGAGAGACGTGCATTGGCGATACGAACTGCGCAGAATATGGATGAGAATGGCAGGGAAGACGAGTTGCGTACAAAGGTAGCGGCACTCGGGAAAGAACTAAAGAAGGAGAGGCGCGAGAAAGAGAAAGAGCTAGCTCGAGGACGGGCTGATAAAGAGTCAAGCGAAGCTGTAGAGCAACTTCAGGAGGACCTGGACAGAGAAAGGGCCGACAAACAGCGACTTGCCAAATCACTGGAGACTGAAACACAAGAATGGGAAGTACGTAAAAGTGCTCTTGAGAGCAAGCTCGATCAGATGCGTACAAAGCTTCGATCAACTAAGGAGCAGTTAAAAGAAACGAAAGCGGAGCTGGCACAATTACAGGCGGCGTCAAAGGCAGTGGCAACAACGAACGACAACGATACACAGGCAAAGGATATGCGAAAACGAAAAGCGATACAGATGGACCTCGACGCAACAATTGGGACACCTGACGGTGTCGCTGTACGAGGTCGGCGACAGGCTGCTAAGAAGGGAAGACTCGAGCAATCGATTGTGGGAGAGAAGTCGATGTTCTCAATCACTCCTTTCTTGAATCGTACTGCCAGTATTGCCCCCGAAACCCCTGGAGCCAATCGCGAAGATGTCGAGGAGATGGCTGCGGACATCCTGGCAGTTGATGAATCCTTGGACGGAGTGGCCATTCCATCTTTGGAAAACAATGAGATGTCAACGCCTTCAGCATCGATGAAACAAAGATCCAAGGTCTCCAGAAGTAACGAGGCGGCAGAAGACAAGGTTCTTGGTGAATCAAAGGGAGGGAAAATGAATGTAAAGCAGCCGATGTTGAAGAGAAAGTCCAAGTTATCCAATACTCTAGCACGAGTCTCGGAAGAAGGTGAAGGTGATGAGAATGAGGAGCCAGCACCGGTCCCGGCGAAATCACTTGAGCAAACCACGAAGCCAGAACTAGCTACATCAAAGATCACAGCAGAGGCTGGAGAGAAGAAGAAGAAGCGCAAGTTACTTGGTGCAGCAAAGACATTGTTTGATGAGGAGGATGCGGAAATCACCAAGAGACCGGCGAAATCTAAGCCAGTTGCTGCAAAAGGATTAACAAGAGGTGGTCTAGCTGGCCCGAAGGGCGGACTGAGAGGAGGTCTTGCGAGTGAACTTGGAGCATTTGGCGGGTTCTCGCCATTGAAGAAGGATAAGAGAGGGGCCCAGGCAAGCTTCCTGGCTTGATTGCATTTGAATGGCGTTAGGCAGCGTTGATTTTTTTGTTTGGCGTATGAAGGAGGGTAGTGTCGAGGGCTGGACATCTGCTATGGCGTCAATGGTGATGCTTGTAAGACTGAGCGTGAGGATTGTTAAATAACGTCGAAATCAAGTTGAGTTCAAATCATCAATAATTAGTTGTTCTGAACGTGCATAACTATGCAAATGTTATGCCATATTTATGCCACTCATTGACAACATCGAATCTTCAATTGTAATTTATCACTTTTTATTTGCAACAATTCCACCAACTCCCAACCCCAAAGTCTACATGCTGTCGCGCCGTATTGCGCGCCCGTTGGTTAGAAAGCTCTTGTTGTCTACAACGGATGTTCCACATTCAATCATAGCACCCTGCTTCGCAGCATCACGACTAAGCACTACCTTATATATTCCTGGACGCGCCCCATCTTCCTCTTCTACACGATGGAAAAGCCGTCAGGGTAGGGACCCGTACGCCAGAGAGGCCAAAGTACAGGGACTCAAAAGTCGAGCTGCATTCAAGCTGCTAGAGGTACGACAAGTTATGCAATCAGCATTCTATGATCACTAACGTGTTTCCAGATTGATGCAAAATACAGATTATTCAAGAAGCGGCAGACGGTCGTTGATCTTGTAGGATACCAAAATAGCCATACACCTCATGACCATTAGCTGACTGCGTTCGAAGGGTTATGCCCCAGGGAGCTGGTCTCAGGTCGCAGTTGAGCGTACAAAGCCATATGGACGGGTTGTCGGTCTCGATATTATACCCGCACAGCCACCCAAGGGCGTGTCAACAATTCAGGGAAACTTTCTTTCACCGTATGTACAGCTAGAGCTGAAGCAGTTCCTTGAAGATCCCAACCGTGGACGTCCGGTGCAGCAGCTTATACATGGTGTGGCTGAAGACGGAAGCGTGGTCGAGGAGGTCACACTTGAAGAAGATCCGCGGAGCTATATTGACCGTGAGAGACACATGGATGAGTTTGTCGAGGGGCCGAAGACGGTCAGCAAGAGCAGGAGAAAAGATGAGTCGGGGAGAATGGTTGATGTGGTTCTAAGTGACATGTCCGCACCCTGGAGCCAAACCACTGGCTTTTGGAAGCGCAGCTTAAGTAACCCTTATATTAGGATGATGAACACCAGCGGCATAAACTTCAAGGATCACGCTGGCAGCATGGTAAGGGAGATGACCGTCATCACCAAGCTTCGAAACACTGATTGTGCCTAGGATCTTTGTAATGCGGCACTACGATTCGCCTTCGATACGTTGAGAACGGGAGGTCATTTTGTCTGCAAGTTCTACCAGGGCGCTGAGGACAAGAAACTTGAGCTACAGCTGCGTAAGCTTTTCAATGATGTGCACAGAGAGAAACCAGAATCATCACGAAGTGTACGCCCTGTTCTCACGCCTTCCACACACCCGCTGATGTAAATTACAGGAATCTAAAGAAGCTTTCTTTGTTGCATTGCGACGAAAAGAAGTAGCTCGTGATAAGGTGTTTCCTCCTGAGGAGGACCATGCACCTTTCCCATCTGAATAGATGTCTGTAAAATTAATTAGAAATGTAACATCGCCGATACAAATCAACATGCCATGTGTAATCCGTATTATACACTCAACGAAATAGACACACTAATACAAGGTCGACAGCAATATCGTCTCACGAGATGTTTGGAGTCCAGCGAATTTGTTGTATCTTGGTATTTTGATTTATCTGGTCTTGCATACAACATGGCAATGCCTGATTTCCGAAGTTGAACTTCCCGAATGATCCATTTGACGCCCATTCGACCTGTGTCATCCACTTTTCCGCACCCATTCCTCTTAAGATTGCATACAAGAATACGTAAGTTAACGCATCTATACCTTGAAACCACGGGAAGCTCTGCGTCCACGAGCCTTCTCGAACTTGCGTCCCTTGGACTCGACGTATGGCTTCTACAATGGTTGTTAGAAATAGTGGTACCAAGGTCTAATGAACGTACCTTGTGCTTGTGTGGACCGAAACCGAAGTGCTTAACAGCCTCACGGGAGTTCTTTGGACCTCTGAGGAGGAGAGTGTTGCTTCCGGTTGGGGCACGGAGAGCGAGCTGATCGAGAGTAAGGACCTCACCACCGGCAGCAATGATGCGGGCACGAGCGGTAGCGGTAAAGCGGAGGGCAGCAACACTGAGCTTTGGAACGGTCAAAAGACGGTTGTCGTCGGTGACGGTACCGATAATAACAACGGTCTTGTTGTTGGACTTCTCAGAGACGTTGGCAACGATTCTGGAGATGGAGACCGGTGGGCGGTTGATGCGGGACATAAAAAGGCGACGGAGAACGACCTTGTTGAAGGAAGAGTCGGTGCGGCCTAATTCATATCATTAGCAAGTCGCAAAAAAGTATTCGATAATTGAAGCAAAAACTTACGGGCCAAGAAGCGGTAAAGCTTGACGAGCAACTTCAAGTAGACGTTGTCGCTCTTTGGCGCCTTGCGGTGGGTGCTTCGCACATGGTGAGCGTCAAGATCGATTCCTACATTAAAAACCCATCATCAGCCATGTTCAGGTATGCTCTATGTATTTTGGCATTTTCAGCGCAAAAGATACGATCGCAAAGACTTGAGAAATTGACAGCACATCAAACGTCGCCGTCCGAGAGGTGCAGGCCAAAGGATCTCCAAGTCCTCACTTGCACACGTAGGCTGGAAAGGGTAACATACCCATTGTTGCGGTTGTCGGATTGTCGAGATTGGTCGTTGTCGTCGATTGAGAATGAGGAATTTCGAAGTTCTCAGCGAGCGAGCGCTGAGATCGAAAAACAGCGCTAATCCAAAGTTGGTCTAGACGAAGACAGAATTGCTTGAGATTAGGGCTACCTAACCCACAGCTATTTTGCAGGAGATGGAATCACGTGACTTTATGAGTTTCTGCTGTTTAGTCCAATCATTGCATTTATATGCATAGTCAGTCATCAATTCACTCGCACAGAATATTTATTATGGATCACAATTTTCGTATGCCTTCGAACAATGCTTTGGAACCACTCGGCTCTTATTCTTGTTTTATTTGATAAATTCGTATGCTTCTAAACAGCTTCATGACCTTAATATATGTCCCTGAGTGAATTCATAGCTGTGAATAATTGTACGACCGCGAATGACATATAGCTCTTGATAAGTGGATGAATTCTGTATTATAACTTTTCATAACTACACAGCCCCAGCATTCAAATGACTCCATATTGTACATCATGGGTGACCAGGACAGATCCATGTACTTCCACAGTGCCTTAGAGAAGATAGTCTCTCATGCAAGATTTTGATGATACATGTGGGTTTGAATGCCATTTGCTCTATTTACAAATTGTATGTGGACTTTTATTTGCTGCATTCTGCCTGCAGCGAAAATTCTTGGTACACGTGGTGGTAATGCCAGTCGATCTAGTCTTCCCCTCCTTTGCGAAACTTACATCCCAGTGCCCTCCACAGATTCCATGTGCACCTTATGATTTGAACGACTCGCGAGATTTTGTTGTACAAGCTTGCAAAGCAAGACTTTATCGAACCTTTGTATTTGTCCACTCTCAAACTCCAAACCCCAATAGCCAAGTCGCATATCAACCTGATTTGCCGTGAAGACTCCGCTTCATCTCTCAGGTCAGGGCGACTTCTGGCTTCATACCCACTAGGAAGTCACGAGTCATCTCAAAGCTGAGCCAACTACTGGCCATGCTTGGGGCAACCTTCAAGAGATTTGGTACAATACCCTTATACAGGCCTCTGATACCTTCCTGGCCAACAATCATACGTACAGCATCAAAGATGGATTTGTACTGATATCCCATGCCAGACATCGTATTGATCTGAAAACGCCGACGAAGTACGTCACTAAAGAGTTAGCCACGCCGTTTTACGCTCCTAATCAGATAACTTACAATGGATACGTGCAAGTTTGGGCGACAGCTCCTGATATTGCACCGGCTGCAAGTTTGCGAACAGCACTGGGGTTTTTGTCGCCATCAGGAGTCAAGTACTTCCTGACAATCTCATATGTCATGAAGTTGAGCCCGACCTTTAAGGGGTAAGTACAAGGACATCGATATCTCAAACTTGCAACTTACATATGGCGCTACACCCATGACTGTAGGAAGTGTTCCACGATAGAGAGCTGCGACACCGCCCTCTGTTTTGTACATAGTAACCATCGTCTCCCACATACCGGGAAGTTGTTTTCTATGGGCATCTCCAAGAGCTGCGAATGATGCAGATTGGATGGACAAGCGTGTGCGAACAATATCGAGGGGATATGTAAAGAAAACTGAGGTTATACCAGCCAGTGCACCACATGCAAGACGCCTGGCTGAAGTCAAATCAGCTCCTGGGCTTGCTTCGAAAAACTAAGTATATATTAGCCCAATCTCCGCAATCTGATGAGAAATCCTGCATACCCTCTTGTAGAAGTTATAGCTTCCAAACTGAACTGCTGAGTATGGAACAATTCTTATACAATTGGTACCATTGCCCCGCATGAAGCCTCTCCAACCCTCCTCTTTCCACATCTTCATTAGGCCTTTCCCAACAGAAAGTTTGTATTCTTCACGTCCAGCAGACTGGATTTGGAAGAGGATCTTGAGTCTCTCAAGCGGCGATACAACAGTCCGTGATACTGCTCCAGCCACACCTCCAGCACAAAAAGCGGCGACCACTGGTTGAGCTATCGATTCTCGCAGGCGCATGGTTTTTGGACCATATAAAGGTTTGAGCACATTCTCCGTAGACTATTTTGCAAATTAGGATTGTGATACCCTGAAAGATAGAAGATGTGCTTACGCCAGACATATTTATGGTGAGTGAAATACAAACTCAAGAAGATGTGTGAATCTGCGCGCAGGAGGCCTAGCCACACAGCTCTTCTGCGAAAAGGAACCGTACCGCAGCTATCGCAATCCGCACAATCGGTAGTAATGGGATTCGTGCTTACAGCCCCGTGCAAGCAGATACAGCAGGATTGGCGGCAGAGGATAATAGATGCTATCAGTAAGTCCCCTTAGGTGTTGAGGGGGAGACGGTATCTTTCGCGTCAGGGAGGGATATCGAAGGACAAGGTAGGTGGATCAGGATCTCGGTGGGATGAGTTTTGGATCCATTCATGGACGTGAACTTTTATTTCTTTTTGGAAAACGAAAGGACGGTTCTAGGTAGAGGAAGATATTTGTTGAAAGGGGGGAGCCTGGTTCGAAGATGGTGTTTCTAGGTTGGAAGGGAAGATAACAGAAAGACTGTCCTTGTTTCTGAATACCTTGATAGCGAACGGTACCTAGTCGCACACGGGTAGCTTGCGATGCTTCGTCGAATGCTCAAGCGAGCGTGAGATTGCGGGAGCTTAGGTTCGATTGCCGCCGCGGAACGAATAAGATGCGGAGTATCTTCCCCAGATTACAGAGAATCAAACGGGAATTTATCGGCGTGCTGAGTTTGACAACTCTCCTTGTTCTCTCTATCTTTACCCTCTCTTCTTCGACTGCTTCTATGGAGGAGATAATATTATTTGTGTAATTTGTATACATACGAAGTACGGAAGACGAATCTAAGGCTTGTGTCATAGGTAGCTTACCTGGTAGGTAAGTCATACCTCAGAGTGCCTTACCTTACCTTATGCGGGTGTCTCGTCGTAAAGGGTTAGTAAGACTATTCTAGAAATATGTATCACCATATCTCCTAAAAATATTACGTCCGTTGAAGTGAGATCCCTTACTATATACTTTCATACAGTATATGCCATGAAACTATGGTATTTGAGCACAATGAAAGTAGATTGGATACTCCGATACTCCGAAGTGGAATTATCTCCTCCATGCAGATAGATGTATGTTAAGTCATCATGCACAGTATCAATACTCGGGCGCGAGGTGTGAACCTATCTCATTCTCATACCTATGGAAAATACCTGGTCGCACATCCTTTTAGACCACCAACCTAGGTACGTACCTAGGTAAGAGAGAAGCTTTATAGTCCTCACTCCGTATTGTGAGGCTCTAGTAGAACAATCATATTGTTATGATGTATGCCTCTAGATAAAAATAAATAGATCGTGTCTCACTTTCGATTACGATTACGATATGACCTCTGGATGTGCATTGATAATCATTAGTTGTAAATGCCCCTGATGGAAATAGCGAAAGCATGAATTGTAATATATGTTTGAACCACACCTTCATAATGACTGATGAGCAGTATAATAAGTATTGAATTCAGTATAGTGTATAGTTAGCCCTCCAATGTAAGGAGCCTAGGTAGTTTTACCATTTGGTCGTTATGAACATTTTACACGTCTTGGTATGAAGCACAAGTGCGTACCGTATGTAATAATTAAATTGGCAGGTTAAAATATGGAATCGCAAAATAATATATATGTACTTGGCATTTGATAGCACAGATAACAAATGACCATTCATATAATGATGAATATATGTAAAAACAAACAAAAAAATCCATCTCTTCTGTTATACCGGTTAAACCTATGCTTCTTACTATGGAATTATCGGAAGTCTTTATTGAATTATCCTTGCGTAATCTGCTAGTTCACATGGTATCTAATTCAATGATGACGCCGCATGTAAAAGTCCAAGCTCAAGCCGCAAGGAAAGCCGCAAGGAACTCATTCACCTGCAGAAGATACTAAGTCTTAAATAGTATAAGCGTTGTTGCTTGGTAAATATCAATATAGACAAATGCAATCATTCATTGGTCCATATTCGCATCCCTAATATAACGCTTACCAAGTGTGGTTAAGTACCCCTGCTCATAAAGGTGAAATGCACAAATGCACCCACCCGTTCCCTCTTTCGCCAACCTTCCTTCTGTCTCTCACTCGACTCTCACTCACCTCGATCGCCTCTGCCTTCGCTCAAAAAATCCCCCAACACCAACTCCAAACATCAAACACCAAATATCATCATCATCACCCAAACACATCAACCATATAATCATCCGTCCCCTAAGAGGAGCATCTCCACTCACATCCAACCAGAAAAGAAGTCCTTTCCACAGCTTCATCGTCAACCAAATTATCTAAATATCTTCAACATGTCTCGTAGCGGCGGAACCACCCTCTACGTTACTGGCTTCGGCCACGGAACTCGTGCTCGCGATCTAGCTTACGAATTCGAACGGTACGTCAGTTAAAATATCGATACAGTCGTTGATACCTCCATCGAGCCCGATCGTTCCCTTCCCTCCCTCGTCCTCTTCGCGAGCATCCTACGATCGTCCTCTTCGTTTGCGCATCCCTCGCGTTATGCCCACGATCACGCCGTTGTCGAAGCGACGACGAGTGCTCACTCTACACTGCGCGAATCCTTTCCCGTCTCCGCGAAGCACCTTATTAGTGTTCACTTTTTATACTAGTCGCCACCCTCAATGCCTCCCCCATACTCTGCCCTGTTCCATCACCAGTTTTCGCGTTCTGTAAAACTAATAGTCCTGCACAGTTATGGCCGCCTTGTCCGTTGTGACATTCCAGCTCCACGCACTGCTGCTAGTCGCCTGTAAGTGTACTTCTAGACTCCCTTAAGAATCGGCTCTAATATGGTTGACACGTAAAGTAGGTTCGCATTTGTTGAGTATGAGAGCCGCCGTGATGCTGATGATGCTTACCATGAGATGCATAACAAGCGGATTGGTAGGGATGATCTCTTGAAGATCGAGGTATGTTGCTGTATAGAGTCATCTATATTGAGACAAGCTTACTGACAATCACTTTAGTGGGCTCGTACACCTCCATCTGCTTCTTGGCGATTTGACTCTGGTCGTGAGCCAGGTCGTGACCGTGAACGTGCACCACGAGGCGGTCGTTCCCCACGCCGCTCTGGAAGATCTCCTTCTCCACGCCGAGGTGGCCGTGACTACTCGCCGCGCAAGGATGATCGTCGTGACTATGACCGTCGTGACCGTGGTGACCGCTCACGCAGCCCAGACGACAGGTGAGTTGATTACGAAAACACATTAGAGGCCAGTACTAATTTATGAAAAGGGACCGAGATGTTAAGGAGGAGCGTGAGGAAGTACGTGAGAACGGTACGAATGGAGAAGAACGAAAAGGTACATTTGCATTCCATCCAAAATCCCGACAAGAAACAACCGGCTTATACACTACTCAATCAGCTCCATTGGACTCTCCACCACCAGTCCACGATGAACTCGACACTGCTGAGTAAACAGGTTTTCGATCGAGTCTAATCGAGCATGGGAAAAAGTTGTATTTGTTGTTTTATTTGCTTTGGGCTGCTGATATTTTCCTTTGTTTTCATTCATCCTTCTCTAGATTCGTCGCATTGCCTCGGCCGCCGACTTGTCGAAAACGAGATCAACCCTTCCCCGATGCTTGCGCTAGCACTCCCCGCGATGATCTATAGTCCTTCGATAGTAATACGAGAAATACACTTCAGTCGCCATCGCGAGCTCTGATAATCATGCAATTTTCGTGACTGACGAGACGCTTGTCCTCCATCGATTCGCCACATCCCCTACGCTCTACACTCCATAATAACAGATCACTTGCTATCAGCGGCAATACTATGAGCTACCTACCGTCGTCGCAGATGAAACAACAAGCTCAATGACTGATTCTTGCGAACACTTGGGATAGACGGGTAGAGTAATGCATAAAGGGTAAGAATGACAAATTGACCAATGATACTTTTTTTTGGTATATATAAATTTTTAAGATGCACTGTGGTACTACTGATCATCACCCAATGCTCCTGGTCACCTCCCATGTGGCACATTAAGCTATTGCATCTTCTCATAAGTGGCCATAAGAGAACCTGTATAGTGTTAGTTAATGTAGTAGAGATCGCAAGTGACGATGAGAGTGACATACCAATGAAAGTGACAACCAAACGACTTCTGACCTGGCAGATATCTTCTGGTACCAGCCAGATGGTTGCACCGAGCTTTCTGGCAATACTGATGCTGAGTTTGGCGTTCATGTAAGCGTCCTCATCGGTTCGGCCATCGGTCACGAGGTCGTAGTCCACATAGCTGCTCTTCATTCCGTTCAGTACATCAAGCAAGAAGATACCGGTGCCAATAGATCCATCCTTGAATGAGCGGATGGACGAGCTCTTGCCACCCTTTCGCGACATTTCGTTGGCCCACTTGACCATCTCTGCGTCTGTGATCTCACGCTTACCGAGGCGCGCCGCGAGAGCCGACAGGGTCTCGGAGATGTCCTTGCGCATGAGTTGCCATACCAGGCCGAGCGTGAGCGTGCGTTGTCCATCCGTAATATCGGCACCCTGCACACCGACCAACGAGAAACGATTCTGCTTGCCGAGCTCGATGGCGTAGTTAGTGTTCTCGACAGCCTTGAAGCGTGACATTTCACTGCCGTTGGTGGGCAGCTTGTTGACATGGCGCCAGTTGACGCTGCCTTTGATCACTTTGTCGTAGGCCTGTAGGAGGATTGTACCATCACGGAGGTCATCGAAAAGGGAGTTGACGGCTGGCTGTACGTCGAGACTGTTGAGCCACAAAGTGAAGACACGGGCTTCTCTCTCGCCCTCGGCGTCGAAGTCATCGACGACTAACTTCTCTTCCTCGGTGATTGGATCCAAAGCCGGGTGGGTGTTGAAGAGGTTGGCAACGAAGGCCAAATTGAGCTTGGGGTTTCCTGCTACGAGAGATGATGGGGTCAAGAACTTGCGGCAGTCAAGCTTATCGGCATTTTGTAAGACTTGTTCGGCACGGTCCAGAAGATCATGTGTTTGGAGAGGAGCACGACTGCAGGTCTCCGGGGCGATCTGGGCCAATAGAACAGTGTAATTCTCTGCGTCCTTGATATCACTGGAGAAATTGGTGACCCTTCTTGGCCAGTTAGCGGCCTTGAGGTGGTAGTTGACCCATCTGAGCAAGATCTGCTCCGGGGGAAGTCTCAAGAACTGCTCCAATGTCTCATCTTCGTCAAGAAGTCTGTAAAGCTCTGGGTGTAACTTGATGTCGATCTTTCCAAGAAGACCTCTTCTGATAATTTGCCAAATCAATCCCAGAATGAGATGCTCTCTCACTTCAATGATATCTCCACTACCAATGTTGACGACAGAGCAGCCGATACCCTTTGCAGACTCAATGACAATGTTGTTATTTTCGGTCATGTGGAAGGCATTCAAGGTCTTGATCTTCTTTCCTGGTCTGTTCAAAACACGCTCATCGATAGTGTCTGGCACACTGTCGTTGATCAACTTAGCCAGAACCAATCCATCCTTGCAATCATCAAACATCTCAAAGGTGTCGAGAGGATATGGAATTCGGGCACCGAGATCTGGGTCGCCAGCTAACACAGCATTGATATGGCGAGTAAATTCTGTGCGCTCATCCTCGTTGATGGTATGCTGAGAACTGGCAGTCGCTCCTCCAACATGAATACGGCCGCTGATACTGCCTTTCGATTGGTGACCGCCAGTCTTCTGGGACACAATGCCGGCTGGGGCTGGCTTCGCGGGACCTGTCGACATACGTTGTTGCGCTGGAGATGAGTCGCGAAGCTTGGCAATTAACTGAGAAGATCAGCCCATGTCCTGTAGAATGCATATGGAGGTTAATTCCGGCGGGCAGTCACATACACCAACATAATCATCAAGCTCAACTCTCCTCGACGAGTCCAACTCCACTTCCTTCAATGCTTGTCGGACCACATCGTATGGCTGTCTCTCACTGGCTTGGGCAGCCTTTATTGCCGTTGCCTCGTCAATGTAGTTCTTCTCATCGATATCCAGCTTGCGGAAGGCATCTTGCAGCGAGAAGATCTCCTCCTGCTGGAACTGGGGGTACTTTCTTTACTTGTCTATCAGCTAGGCGCCTCGATGCGGATGCGCTGTGCGGAGCTGCGCTTGCGCAGTTTGTAGCAGGTGGACATACCTTTGCAGCTTGATGACGTTCATCTTGGCGGGTTGTTGTGAACAAGTGACACCAAGGTTAAGACAAGTTTTGAGGTTGTCTCTGGTGGTGTTTTGGGTGGTGAAGGTGGGAGTTGTAAGCTGGATTTAGGAGAATGGGTAAGTGTAATCTCGCGGCTGGCGACTCCTAATGGAGCTGTCGGAAGAGGATTCGTACATACAACAAGTTCACAATCCAGAAAGTCGAAAGCGAATATGGCGTCTTTCTTTTTCGTTCTTTCTGTCTTTCTTTCTTTTTCTCTTTCGAATTGTATAAGAGGAGAAAGGGCGTTTCTTTTCTTCTGTCTTCTCTCTTATTTCTTACACTCTCGCTGATCTTTGTCTCGCTCGTGCTTTGCGTCTAATGTATTAATTTTTGTTGTTGCTCAAAGTGATTGAAGTTAAGGATCAGGTGAAATTGGGCCTTGGGCTGGGAGTGGGCAGGCAGGCAGGCGGGATTGTGGTTGAATGGAGGGGCATTCTCGCAGTGCCGATGCAGCTCAATAGGTACCTTGTATGTATTTTATGTACCTAAGTATGCCACTCTCCCACTGTACGACAGTGTATACTGTACCTGTAAAGCCACACGCTCAGCTCAGCCCAGCCCAGCTCAGCCCAGCTCATTTCGTCATCCTTTTGATTTGTTTTCTTGCCATTAGGCACCCATTAATCCTATTCGATGCATCCAACTGAAGTGGGGCGTCTATTCTTTCCGACCTTGACTTGTGCATAGGCCGAAGCGCCGATATGGAGCGGACGGATTGTATCTATCATATACTTTCCTTATGTATGTACGAAATACGGTAGACCTTTCAGATTTATATGTACTCACGGCACTTAATGTAGGTACATAATGTAGGTACATATATATACGTAGGTAGCTCGGTCCAAACGTCAGGCGCCTAAGGCACCCAGGCTTACGAATACGTCGTAAAAACAAAACTGGCCTCTCTTAAGGTATCTATCTACCTTGTACCAGGTATCAACGACCAAAACGCAATCATTCATATCAATCATCCACGGACACTCACTCTTTCTTTCACATCCAGATTATCACCATCTACAATCCCACCATCAGTCCACCCCACATTCACTTACATCATGGCCACCGATTCAACCAATGCGGTTGCTGATGCTGCCACTTTCACCTCTACCACTACTCCTCCAGACTTCGATGAATTGGATCATGTCAACGCCGTGTGGAACAACATGAAAGGCAACAGCCCTATCTACGACTTTTTACTATCCGATATTACCTTTGTATCGGCATCAAGAGGCCTCGTCACCGCACGTCTACTTCTCGCTCCCAAGCACGTCAACTCCAAGAAGGGCATTCATGGCGCTGTGTCGGCAACCATCGTTGACTTCATGGGTGGCATTGCCATCTCCACTCATGGTATGATGAAGACGGGCGCCAGCGTTGACATCCACGTAACTTATCTCTCTACCGCCGGTGTTGGTGATGAGATTGAGATTGTGGGGACAGCCAACAAGGTCGGTCGCTCTATAGCCTTCACTTCCATTAAGATCACCAAACTCGTAGATGGTGAACCGGGTCCCATTGTAGCCACAGCCTCTCATACCAAATACATCCGTCAATGATTTTTGATAGTTGATTGATATGAGCAGCATATGGATTGGTGTTGAGGGTTGGGTTTGTGGAGTAGGGTAATCATTGTTGCAATACACTTTGGTGTTGGTGCTACATATTATTTATGTGTGTCTGTACGCTCCTCCTACCACCGCTATGTTTTCTTGGAATTCTGCTTCGATCGCGGAAGCCTTGAGAGACTTTAGGTGTCAGATGTCAGGTATCGCGAGTCAAATAACAGTCATATTCGCCTGAGGCATAAATTGTTCTATCTGAGCACGGCATAGAAATTGACCGACACCGATATAGCGGAAGGCACCGAGTAAAGACGAGTGGGCGAGGCTGGAACTACCACTACCTTACCTTACTACTACCTAAGTTTGACGTCATTTCACGCTACCCGAATCTTAAAGTGCTCGGGTTACAGGGTGGTAGTCTATGGGGAACAACGTTGAGAACATGAGATGGAATGAATGTAATATAATGAGAACATGTGTTTTCATAGTAGATTCGAAGGATATAATATCTCAACGCAGAATCAACCTAACCAAGAGGTATTGTAGTTTGTTTGTAAAATATAGTATGTATATTATTAAAGTAGATTCTTCCATTCCGGTGACAGTAGTGCGGCTGCTCATGTTCAGCTCTGCTGCCCGCCGTTCTTCCGTGCTCTACTGTATTGCATTTTCTCTTTTTTTGGACCCCTAGAGGTCGGACGAGCGCTTGCTTAACCCTTTCGATTCCCAAAGTCTAATTTGCGCTTACTTGAGCACTAGAACGCTCAGACTTGACTTTAAGAAGCATTCTTCCATGTGGACAACCAAGCAAACGCCTGATAAGATGCTGAGTAACTCAAGGCTGTCGATCGTCACGCGCTGCTCAAATAATCGACGTGGTAATGTACTCCCTCACTCATATCATAGAATAGACGATCGATAATGTATCATTGACCACCACATCCCTGAGTGATTTACCTGTCAACTGTTCCTTCCTGCCTTTCACTTCCTTTTTCAATCTTACTAGGACTCGACTTTTCGTATCTTCAGCTTTCCGTTCCTGACCTTGACTTGTTTATGCTCAGTTGTCCCGATGTTTCCGAATGATATTTACGCTACATGAGCTCGGTGCATGATAAACACAACAGCATTCACAAGGACGGAACCCGCAACACGTCACATTGAATCTCTATACACACATACATCTTTAAATACATACTATACGTCGATACACCTCCTCATCTGCGCTTCAATCAGAATCATCCATTACATGGTGCATAGAACCAGATCGTGAATCACATCTATCACTCTCCGATTGTCATCAATAAACTCAACCCAAGATGGCGCGAATAACCACTATTCGCGTTGCGGATGAACCACCCATCATAAATAGCAGGACATCTTCCTTGGATAAAGTAACACAATTGACGGGAACTCTGGGCGCAGACGGTGTGGCGGACCTCCAGGCACAAGTCGAAGACAGTCCGATTACTACGCCAATAAACGAGAGACAACCACGATCCATGAAAATCGCATTGAATGCTGTAGCAAGCAGTGACGGCTTGACCACCGATTCCGAAAGTGCGAGCGAAGAAGACTATGATTCTCTTAAACACGACCCAACAACTGTGATAGCAGGAAGTCATGGTGGAGGGTTTGATGGTTTGGGTGGATTGAGGAAGTCGAATATCAAAGAAGAGAGAGTTTTCGAGGCTCTAAAGCCAAGCTCCCAAGCAAGACCCAAACCTCAGAGACTCAAAAGCATTCCAATCACCTTGAAGAAATCAGACCAGAAGGGCAGATACATACTGACCGCCGACGACTCTGAACTACGAGAGATATTGCGCATTGGCGAAGAGAAGGTAAGTCAGGTCTCTGGGCTTGTATAGATGTCTCGCTGACTGTGTTAAAGGATCACGCAGGACAGTCAAAGAACCGTAGAAACAAGTTTAGCGATCTTGCTTTCACCCGTCAATTTACAGCATTCGATCGACAGAATTCTGCAAGTGCAGACTCTCCATTCCATGGATTCTTTACTCTCTTTTGGCTTGGGACCGCAATCTTCATGATTCAGACAGCAGCTCGGAATTGGCAGTTGACTGGTAATATATTTGGAACGAATGATATCATGCATATGATGTTCCACCGCGATGTTTTAGTATTGGGTCTATCAGATGGAATCATGTTTGCTGCAACAGGTTTTGGTTTCGTTCTCCAAAAGATCATTCAGCATGGATATCTCAGTTGGAACAGAGAGGGGTGGATTATTCAAACCGTAAGTTTACAAGCCATCTGAAATACTTGTGCTAACAGGTTTAAAGGTTTGGCAAGCTATTTATCTTGGGGCTCTGATCGAGTGGACGCTCTGGAGGCAATGGGCATGGCCGCACACAGTGTTCTTTGTCCTTCATGGCTTGGTGTTCGTGATGAAACAGCATAGCTATGCATTCTACAATGGCTATCTCTCCGAAGCATACAGAACTAGAGAACTCCTCAAACGACGACTAAAGCAATTGGAGGAGACATCTCCAGCTAAAACGCCATCAGCCACGAATCCTGCAGCCTCGGCACTTTCAACCTCATATCTTGACTACAAACCGACTGCCTCGGAGATGAACCATCGCCGGCAAAGTGTTCAGATGCAGAATTCAAACACAGATATTGCGTTGATCACTACAGCAATCAGCTCGGGTGAACCGCTCGATATGGAGCAGATCCAGACCTTCGAGAGAATCATCAAATGGGAAATCGATGCTCTGACGGAGGATATCAAAGGAAAAGCATCTACCGAGGATAAGTGCTATCCAAACAACCTGACTCTCACCAACCACTTTGAATATATTGTATTGCCCACATTGGTCTACGAACTGGAATATCCACGATCAGATAGCATCAACTGGTACTACGTCGCAGAAAAATCTGCCGCGACGGTAGGTGTACTTCTGGTTATGATGCTTGTATCACAGACATTCATCTATCCAGTCGTGGTTCGCACGGTGGAGTTCAAAGACGCGGGAATGTCTCTACAAGAGCGCTTGATGGAATTTCCCTGGATTCTGAGCGACCTTATCTTCCCTTTCATGTTAGAGTATATGGTGAGTTCAAGTTCATCCTTCACTCCCCTTTCTTCATCAAATATTGACATGACCTAGATGGTCTGGTACGTGATCTGGGAATGTATCCTCAACCTTCTTGCTGAACTTACCTACTTTGCGGACCGCGGCTTTTACAGCGACTGGTGGAACTCGGTGTCGTGGGACCAGTTCGCGCGCGACTGGAATCGCCCCGTGCACAACTTCCTATTGCGTCACGTCTACCACTCCTCCATATCCACCATGAAGGTCAACAAATACTCCGCCACGCTCATCACCTTTCTGCTGAGCAGTCTCGTGCATGAGCTCGTAATGTGGTGTCTCTTCCGAAAACTTCGCGGGTACTTGCTCTTTTTTCAGATGCTGCAGTTGCCACTTGTTGCTATGAGTCGCAGTCGCTTCCTCAGGGGCAGGGCGACGCTTGGGAATTTGATCTTTTGGATTGGAATATTTACAGGGCCGAGTCTTTTGTGTAGTCTTTATTTGATTATTTGAGCATTGTTAGAGGATGGGGTGTATATGCATTTTGAGGCGTTATGTCTTTCGTTGCGGTCTTGTAATACCCCTCTCTTGGTGCAATGGATATTTGGCGGGCCTTCATTTTATTGTTGATCAACGGGTCGATTCTGGAGTCTGATTAATAGGATTGTTGTTGACAGAGTTATCCAAAATTGAATCTCTACTTGCTGATAGCACTCGAACCATGAAAATACAACACCAATCTGTCGATGGATGTAGTAATTGAATACCAGGATATCAAAGCGGCCTTACAGGTCTGAAGCGAGTCACCATATACCTACTCAAGTACCAGCGGCTCTCTTGCACAATGAACAAAGCAAAGCAAAAGCCGATATACAAAGAATCCACCCTACCTCCACCCTGCAAATCAGACGTCGTTATTCCGTGTAGAATTAACAAGAGGCTATGAGCTGCATCCGCCCGGCAAATCCTTCCCACATCTGTACAGCGATATTCTATTCGCTCGACTCACCTCGCACAATCAACGAAGTACAACACCACAATGCGAATTTAAGCACGACAGACACAATGCTGCTGTGTGAGCCCCTGCATTAGTGCGTCGCAGTTTGTGTTGGCAAGGCATGATGTTGGGCGTACGGCATCTAGAGTAGAATAGAGTAGAGTACGTACTGTACATATTGGTTGCAAGCCAACTGGTGGTGCAAGAGGCCAAAAGAGCGTTTGATGATTAAGCCTTCTCTTGTCGACAAGAGCACTCAAAAGTTAACATTCAAGTGATGTGCTCTAGCCCTATTCGCCCATACAGTAAACCAGTAGGTATCAAGCAAGGAGGGCTTCCAATCCACAGGTGCAGTATTGGATCCGAGGCGAACAAGCCTATGCGCAAGCTGACTTTGTCGTTGCATAAACTCTAGTTTTTCATATAGTTTACACATGATTTTCTATATACATGGAACTTTGACGTCGAAATGTTGACGTTGACATTGACCGCCAAACAACCTGAAGCGGAGAACCCTGCCCATCACCATGACCCTGTCTTGAACTTAAACACAGGCTATACAGGTATGGATGGATATCCGCATGGCATTGCACCAATTTTGTATGTTGTCAATTTATATTGAGCAAAGATTACTTGAAGTGAGGATAGTAAGCTATATATAATTGCGCATATATATATATATCCACAATGTGCTTTTGATACGATCGTGTTGACTTGCTTAAACTATATCACATATACTCTCGTTACTCAGTTTGATCCATTAGTCACTTATCGTCACACATAATCAAACACACGTACGTGCGGTGAATACAGGTCATCGAGTTTGTATTAAAAAGCTAGTATCATTATCACCAGAACGCCTGTATAGTGATGCAGAATAGCTCCGATCAGCATACACGTGATCCCAATCGATGCTCCAGGTCAATATAATCCTCCCTCATTTAAATAGAAAAAAAAAGAACTCTTGAATTGAGCAACCAACTTCGGAGGTCAGTATACTTTCATCAGAGAAAGAGAGAATAGAGCAAAAGAAGAAACAAAAAGCAAATTAGGCCGACCCAGATCTATGAATGCATGCAGATAGCGAGTCCACACCTATCACAATCATCCCGATATCGAACAATCTCATCGAACACATGCCCTTGAATGTGAAAGGTATGTCGTAGGGAAAGAGAGATTGCTATGTAGTCCAGGTCAAGTGTCTCGAGCTAGTTGAGCCGGCTTACAGTATGTAAGCGGCGAGACCGATGAGACCGGCAAGACCAGCACCAGAGGCAGCAACCTTGTTGGCAGCTCCGGAAAAGGTGGAGACTGGAGCGGTGGCAGTACCGGAGGTCTTGCTGGCTGAAAGGGAGCCGGTTCCGCCAGGTGGCTTGGTAGTGTAGGTTACTACAGATGAGGTGTTGGAGTACAATGGAATGCTGCTAGAACCAGCGGATGGGTAGGATGAGTAGACTGGAGCCACCGAAGTGGATGCAACGGAAGTGGTGAGAATGACCGAGGTGCTGGTGTAGGCAGATGAAGTGGGGTAGCTACTGTGACATGCATAAGTCATCATGATCGAGTGAGGAATTGGTAGATTAACTTACACAGGAACAGGAGTTGAGACTGGACGAGTGATTGTGCATGGGCAGTCAGTGATGGTCAAAGTGGTGGCCTAGAGGTTGATCTCAGTTAGTTGAAAGCCTCTGATGGTGAATAGCAGGCAGTATCAAATTCAAGAGATCGAGTATATTTGATCTTGCTTGATATTGAAAATGTGAACTTATAGAATAGCCACATACCTTAGTGACAGTGTAAGTGTGGCTGCCATGAGTTAAGGTGGTAGAAGCTGGGCAGTAGGTAGTCAAAGCAGTGGTGGTGATAGTCTCCCAGACAGTATCGTTGCCATATGATGCTGGAGATCCACCCCAAACGGCACCCTGAACACCAGCTACGACAGCAGCAAGACCAACGATTTCGAAACGCATGTTGACCTTAGGTTATTAAGATTAGACTGGAATTTGGTGTTGTTCGTGTATTGTAGAGCGTAGGAAGAAAGGTTGAAGAAGTTCTGTGAAGTTGACTCGAGTTGTTTATTGTTGATGTTGTTGTTGTTGTTTGAACGAGTGACAGAGACTGGAAGTCTGTTCTAGATAGACTATTTGAGGTTGAGCGAAAGTTAGTAGGTATTAGAAGTGAAGGAGTAGAAGGCTGGACTGGAGGGGGGAGGTGCAAAGTTATTATAGACAAAGTGCTGACTGGATACGCGTCAAGGGTAGAGGTAGTGTGAGAGGGCGAGGAAGAGAGTCGAGTGTGTGCACATTGGTATGGTGCTCTGTATAACGTGATGAGTGGAAGGAGCATGAAAAACGAGGTTGACCAACAGGGGGGCTCAGCGGAGGCGCAGAAGGGCTGACGGGTAGGTACGAGTATTGATACCCAGAATATCCAAGTAGACTGTGGTGGGTAGGTAAGCCACTACTTAGTAAGGGAATATGCCCCGTAAAGCTTAGCCCACGCGCCCGTACACTTCTACTCAAGGCTACTCAAGGCTACTCAAGGCAAGGGATATAGATGATCATGATGGAGATTCCATGATGTGGCGTTTTTATGGTACGAAGTAAGACAAATAGGTCGTTGACGGGTACCTTGTCAAGCGTCAATGTCGCTCAAGAACTACTACCGACCTACTTTCGATTCTTACTTATTAAGCTGAAGCGAGTTCTATGAATATCACTGGATACGACACCTGTCTGTCTATATGTCCGTCCGTCTGACTATGTTGTTTGTCTGACGGTGATATTCTTTCCTTCTTTGTGTCTATTGTTTGTTGACGGCTAAAATCCACTTTAGTCTTGCTTCTGTTGTATCTATCTGTATGGAGCTCTTTGTCCTGGATAAATAAGATGCTGTTACAATACCCACATACTCCTTCGTATGTACATACTTACATGATATATGTGCGGCGTGTTCTGTATGTATTCCGTATGTCTTGTTGGAGCGCCATTTATCCTACCCAGTGCTTTTCCATGATGCTTCTGTACAGTCACGCATACGACTGCCTTGTTGGTTTCTCATTGACTGAAGAAGCGATATATTTGACCGATGCGGCGGCGCTGATGTCGTATGAGTAGCAATTCAACCACGCCCCCATGTCCTTTTCCAAACCCTTGTAAAGAGAGAGAGAGAGAGACGGACAGATAGAGAGGTAAAGATAGAAAGAGATAGAGGGACACGAGAGAGCTACCCTGTCACCTCACCTCACATCGCATCATATCCGTCCTCCTTCCACACCCCTCCCTCCGCTTTCCTTATTACCCGACCACCAGTCAGCTCACTCAACAGGCATTTACTCCACAAACTGGTTCATCATGCTGGCAAGTGAGATTAACCTATGTATGTATTCATTAGCTGCGGTAGTGCTGGCTGTTTGTGGCAATGGGCTGTAGTCGTGGCCGTGGTTGACGGCGAAATGGCGAACACCGCGCCGCAGTTCGCCACTATACCCTGTCAAAGACAGGATGCCAGCCACCTCATGCGTCGAGTTTCTACAGGGCTGGCATTCTCTTTCCCGTAGGAAAACAAAGCTGGTGATTGGGAAGATTCAGGTAACAATGCATTCGATCTTTCAGTATTCTAGCATCGAAGACCAATGCCCAATAGCATTCGTTATTTGCTAACGACCCTATCCCTATCATCCGCAAAAGCTTTGTCGAGGATTGGGCTGGACGCAAGCATAGCGGTAATCATCAACATCATCATTTCATTTGTGAAATGGAATCTGACTCGGACAATGCCAAGAGTAAGAGGACCGGTAAACACTGCCTCCAAAGCGTCCGAGCTGTGCCGAGCTGTGCAGTGTGGAAGGTCATTCATTGGATATGATATGCGACGAGAAAGATGAGGAAGATGAGTGAGATAAGTTAAACGAAGGGAGAGAGGGAGAGAAAGAGAAAGAGAAAGAGAAAGGATAGAGTGTGCTGACAGCAGCAACCATCACAACATGCTGCTACCGAACACACCGAGAAGACGGATATTTGTCTGCAGGCCACCAAATATGGTATACTGTGTACCATTCATACGGACCTCCATACGGACGACATAGTCATAGTCATAGCAAGACACCCGGCGTCACCTCGTAATGACTGCGTCACCGCCTCTTGAAGCGCATACATAGTCAGCGTGCCGAGTTGGTATTGAGTTACTGGGAGTTTTTGACTCTCAGTGCCACGCCTTCACCGAATCCCAGCAACTTTAGAAGAAGGCTTCATCGCTCCTTGAGTTATTCTGGACGTGCCAAGTGCTCTCCATCAGCTATTCAAAGGCACGGAGCTACCGGTTGTGGAATGACACCAGATGATTGTATACAGTGACATTCCACAGCAGCAGCAGACGCAAACGCTTAGCAATTCGAGCTGCAAGCATACACAGGCAGTACCGACCTTATTGCGTAGTCAATCGATCAGTGGGTGCAGGTCAATAAGGCTAGCATTTCGCGCGCACGACCAAGGCGTTGGACGTTGAACTTTTGGCTTCCGCTCAGACGAGACGCCGCCTTGTAATAAATACTGTGTATATACATACATACATATCTACAAACATACAAAATACTTTATTTCCCCACCGTCCATTGATCCTCAGATCGTCGCCGGTAGTCGTTATTTGAGGTTTAACGGGCAGAGTAATCTCCACTGATCTCCACTGGCATCGAGCACTGCACGTACCAGATGCTGCGACATGCACCCATCCATCCCTGTGCAGTGTAATTTACACATGAGCTCCACTCCAACCAACGATATACAGTAACGAAAATTCAATATTATTCTGTATATTTGTCTTCCAATACACACTCATATTACTCTCCCTTTCGATATCTCATTAAAGGACCATAGCCAGCACATTCGGCGCTTCATTCAGCTTGGAAATCGATAAGATTATTGATATATTTGACCACTAACTTGCCCAATGCCGCTTTCAAGGTAAGAAGTCTCATTTCTTACTTTCAAAACAGCAAGGCGTCACAATCCGGCACGGGAAGCCATCTGGTTCCTGCAGAAGCGCCAAAATAAGGGTAAAGGATAAGTAAAAATAAAAATAAAAAAGGTACGGAGGGGCTATCGTAAGAGACAAAGTCAGTCCTTAATTCCAGAGCAACTTCACTCCACATCTCGCCACCCTCTTTCACATGAAAGGACTCTGACCCTCTCCTTTTGAGATGAACCTGTGTTCGGTTATGAATATGACCATCTCCATGTTTTTTTTTTTTGCGTTTTTTTTTTTTGGCTCCATAACCATTTTAAAGCATGTGATGTTCCAGCGGATGCGAGATCGAAACCAGATCCAGATGTGGCGTGCGCGGTTACAAAGCGTTAAAGGAATGCTCTTTTGGAATGAGCCCCCGCGGATGCAATCAGAATATAGTTTACCGGTGCGCTGTTTGCGGAATGCACTGGTCGTGCTCTAGAAGAGGCTGGAATTCCACCTTGAGTATTCGAGATCATTGTAATATTAACTTCTTGAGGTCGTTGCTGGAAACAAATGCATTGCATATGTACAATATCTACATGTATATAAAGTCATCAGTCTATAAACAACTCTACAAAACTCCCATATGCTCAACGTATAAACACGCACCATGCTGGATAATAAACGCATCATTTCATCAATCTCATCCCCAAATAACCCTCCTCGTCCATGCTGTACCATGAGATGTTCCAAGACATCCACATTCATCTACGATCTCAACTGATCTCAACTGATCTCAAGCTATCAATAATTCTCCGGCAATCCAGCAGCTGAATAGTCTGGAATGGTCGCCGAGCAGTTAAAGTCTGGCTTATAAGCGAGCGCAGGCAGGATGCCCGCCGCAAGGCCCTGCTTATAACTCCACTGTGTCGCGCTCTCCGTATCCCAAGTCCAGTAGAACCAGCCCCAGCCATTCTCAAAGCTATTCATCTGCGCCTCAGCAAACATCTGTAGAAATTGCTTATACTGGTCCGAGTACGCACTGGGATCCGCGTTCGCGGGATCGCATGTGCAAGTGCCTTCTGAGGCCGTTGGGCACACAGGGCTTAGAACTTGCGTCGAGGGGTCCGGATAGTTGTATGTGCCAATCCAACGCGCGCCGACGCCTACATCACCCAAGTACTCCGCACAATCCGTGTCGGCTTGTGACCATTCGCCGCACAGCGTGGGCCCGAAGCCGGTTGCTACGTTCATGCTGTTGACCGTCTGTGAGGTCCAGTCACTGCATGCGTATTGGATCTTGTGCGTGTGGTTATAGGGAATCTGAGCGGTATTAAAGATGAGGTATTGATGCACGTCTAGTACCAGGTCAGAATATCCCTGCAGCTGTCCCTGCCAGTTATCGAGACCGAGAAAGCCGTCGCCAAAGACAACATTAGCGGCCAGACCGTTGTTACGTACGATCTGGTATGCGGAAACCGTCCAGTTGTTGACAGTAGTCGTTGTCAGCGAAGTCATCTTCGGCTCGTTGACGAGTCCGTAGAAGGCGATGATGTTCTTATAACGATCTTGTGCGAAGAAGGCGGACAGCTGGTTATGGATGTCCAGCGAACGCTGTCCGTTCAACGTCCCATCCGTGCCGTTCAACCAGCCGATCGTGCCCTGGCGCCCGCTGTGGTTCCAGCCGTTCTGACTTCCCGGTACGGCGTGAAGGTCGAGGTTCACGCGCAGGCCATGCTTTCGTGCCCATTCGATGCCGCGGAGCAGGTAACGCCAAGAGACGCGGAAGACGTAGGGGTCTGAATCGTAGGTTGTCACTGCCCAATATGAATAGGGGATTCGGACGTGGTCGAGTCCGGCTGCGGCTATGTCGGCAAACGTTTGCTCTGTCACGAAGGAGGAGTAATGCTTCTCCAGCGTGGACTTCGCATCTGATGCCCCGAGGTGTTCGCACAGTGTATACTCGTCTATAATATTCAACTTCGAATCGTAGGAAGAGAATAGTGACGGGGTGATGAACGGCTCTATGGATAGCCATCCTCCTAGGTTGACTCCTCTTGCTGGCGTGTCTCCATATGAGCCCCAGTCAGTGTCAAGTGTTGCCGAATTCTTATTCGCACTCTTGCTATCATCCCATGACGAGTTTAAACCCATGATAGGTAGACCACCTACCGTTTCGTTTGTATATGTGACGTTGAAGTCGGTGGTATCGTACCAACTAAACGGATCAAGATATGTACCTTTGGCGGCTGTAGGTATGCTTGATTCAGAGATTCCATCAAGGTTGGAATTCGAAGGGCTAGAAGATGTCGATGTTGATGCTGAGCCTGAACTCTTCGAACTGTGCTTATTGCTCACAACAATAGCAACGGGTATAATAATTGCCAAAAGCAAGACCAAAATGCCCAGTATAATCCCTAAGGGTCGTCAGTGTCTCCTAATAAAATTTGTGACCAAATTTCTCTTACACAACTTCTTCCTCCCTTGAGGCTTCTCCTCGTAATTACGCTTCTCATCGTAGTCCCCACCTCTCAAACCACGCTTTCGCTCGAAATATCCCGATCTCAAGCTCTTGAGTTTTTGGCCACCTCCTTCTTCCAGCAGTGCTCCACTGACAACCCTCCGTCTCTTCTTGTGGTGTTTCCTTGCCGACTCCACAACGATCACCTCATCCGCATATTGATACTCTTCCCTCTTATTGCGCCTACGCTCACCTTCTCTTTCCCGCTGTCTAGCACGATCACGTCTCTCTTCACGAGTTCTCGTGCCTTCTCGCCCCTCTCCTCGATGTCGGGGCCTTTCGCGCTCACGCCCATCCGTCCTATGCCGTGGTGCTCTTGGCTTTCTGGGAATTATTTCGTCTTCGTACCTGGGCTGTTCATTCAATTGATTCAATTTTGCCAACGAATCAATCGACAAGCCCTCTGAGCTGGTAAGTGTCGGGTCCGTTGTCGATCGTGATCTATGTTCAGATCGGCGCGCATGTGATCGTCGTTTACCATTGTGTGATTGTCTATCACGATGGCGGGGCTGTGATGATTCTCGTGTCGCCATGTCCTGCTACAGCTAGGAGAGAGAGAGTATTAATCCCTTCGGCAATGCAAATAAAGTAAATTTCGATTGTTTGAATATAACAAGGCATTTTGGGAGATGTTGTAGGCTTTCATACCTGGTGCGTTGATTCGCTATGGTTGCATAGAGCAGGGTGGTGAGACTATTGGCCCAGCAACTATCATAATAATACCTGTTTACAGCGTCACCACGGAAGGACAGGCCTGATCTTTTACGCTTCTATTGTTGTTATCTAGATACAAAGCGTAGGTAGTTTCAAGAACTCTTTCTCTTTATATGTATATAAAAGGTTACGATTTTGAGTCTATTGATGTTATGGAGAGAAACTCCCACATCGACAGAGCCATGGATATTTACTCCAAACTGCATCACCACGTTCTCATAACAACACTCGTCATAATGTATGTACACAGTGCCTATGTACCTTTAGCTCAGTTTAGTGTGGGAGTAGAGCTTAGGTACTGTATGTACCTTAATTTCCCCGCAATCCTTCCCGTCTCCGCCCCTCACAGCAAAACACCGGCCACTACTACACAGTCCTACTACTAACTACTACTAACTACTACTACTACTACATACTACCTATATTTCCTTCTCACGGTACTTATGCCTCCGCTGCATCCTGCATATCGTCGATAGATGAAAGCCGCATCTAAGCGCACTCTATGCTGCAAGCAATAATCCTCATGTCGTTGTAATCTCCTACAACCAACAATCAATCAACACTGGTCTAAATAATCTGTATACAAAATGAAGACCCTCTATATACCTTCACTAAGATATCTGTCCAAGGTACTGCAACGTACTTCCTCTACTACCATCATAACCCCTTTCTACAACGTTCCATTCCAACAACAATGCTCCTACTCTACGTATCCCCCGAGTGCTCGGCTCAACATACCAACCGACTTCTCCACCACGACCATCCTATCGCATACTTCAAGAAGTGCCCTTCAGAATCCTGAGCTGCCAGATGAAGCCCGCAATGGTACTACAAAGCGTTTAAATCTCTTTCAAGCCATTAATGACGCTCTTTCTACTGCTCTCGCAGCTGATGAGTCGGTGATACTCTTTGGAGAAGATGTAGCATTTGGCGGGGTATTCAGATGCTCTATGAACCTCGCGCAAGAGTTCGGCTCAGAACGAGTCTTTAATACGCCGCTTTCAGAGCAGGGAATTGTGGGCTTTGCGATCGGCGCTGCTGCAGAAGGCATGAAAGCCATTGCGGAGATACAATTCGCAGACTATGTGTACCCGGCATTTGACCAGTTGGTGAACGAGGCGGCCAAATTTAGATACAGAGATGGTAAAGAGGGTAGGAGTGTTGGTGGACTGACTGTGCGGATGCCTTGTGGAGGTGTTGGTCATGGTGCTTTGTATGTATTCGTTTTGTCTAGCTCATGTGATTGCTCTGACATGATTAGATATCATTCGCAGTCACCAGAGAGCCTGTTCACGCACATCCCAGGCCTCAGGGTCATCATGCCTCGATCACCAATCCAGGCAAAAGGACTTTTGCTTGCGGCTATTGCTTCTAATGATCCCTGCATCTTCATGGAACCAAAGGCCTTGTATCGAGCTGCTGTTGAAGAAGTTCCGCAAGATCGTTATACCCTTCCATTATCGAAAGCGGAGATCCTGAAAGAAGGAGAAGATCTGACAATCGTATCATATGGTCATCCATTGTATACCTGCAGTACAGCCATTGAAGTAGCAGAGAAAGATCTTGGTGTAAGTATAGAGCTTATTGATCTTAGAACTATATATCCATGGGATAAGGAGACGGTCTACAAGAGTATAAGGAAGACTGGGAGATGCGTTGTGGTTCACGAGAGCATGGTGAACGCTGGTGTAGGCGCCGAGGTTGCCGCCAGCATACAGGAGGATAAGGAGACATTCATCAGGATGGAGGCCCCTGTAATACGTGTTGCAGGTTGGAGTATTCACACTCCCCTCCTCTACGAGAGGTTCAACGTTCCAGATGTTGCGAGAGTGTATGATGCTATAAAGCGTGCCATAGAATATTGAAGCAGTCTCAATCTATATCTCTATAGTTCAGGGCGCACTTATCCTCCGTAACTTCATGTAGAAAACTCATGTCGGTATTCCTCCGGTCTCTTGGAAAACAACTATAAATCAAGATTGCGATGTGGAAGCAAATCTTATGGGAGAGTTCCACGATATTCAGTTCCGTTAAACAAAACTACGGCAAATGGATGCGCTAAAAATAAATCTTGTATGTCATTAGGTGTTGCTATGTCCTTTCAGTCTTTCGTTTAAACATAGGCGTATTTGTGAAGCTCAAGAACATCAAGGCAGCTCCCACAAAATAGATATATAGAACTATCAATAACCTCAATTCATAATATAGTGACTTCATAGAATCTTCTATCCAGATAGACTATGCTACTATATAGACATAATGATCTCAAATTAATCCATAGTATACCCAATATTGATGGAAAGATCTACCCACTGTTGATGTCTTATTAGTACTTGTGATATTGTCCCGCGGAAAAATATATTCAATACTCGCGCCCAAGAACTTCCTTTTTGTTCATCTTCTTTTCTTGCTTCACCAGAGTACAACGTAAGGACTCTGTCATTCAATTCAACTGTCGTTTGATCCTTTTAGACTTTCGTCATCCCACTCAAACGATCTCATTATCACAAACAATGGCGCTGTCCAGACCAATTCCACCATCTTTCACCCCGCGCTCAGGTCACAGGGCTAGCAGAGTCGAGTTCGCTGAGAACATGTTTTTCGACACCAAGAATACTGAGCTCATATTCATGGGAGAGTTCAAAGTCATCTAAGGAGGTCAAGCGCCCAGCCCCACTACTATCCCAAAAGCCCTCGCAGCCCCTGCTTAATAAGGAGGCCGAGGCGACCATATTGAAGGATCTCAGCGCAGCAGTATAACACGCCACCGGAGGGCGAGCAAAGTCAGAAATACCTCAGGTGGGATGCAGATTTGCAAAGTGAAGATAGCTACACTGACTGCTTCGTCCAGTATCAAGAAGCGCCACTCCAGTGTTGGGAAGAAGGTCAGTCATTATGCTAGTCAAAGGAGGTGATAGTGGGGTTGTCAGATGTTAATAATTCTTAGGCAACCATGACGACTACAGGCGAATATGTTGAGTGGAGAACCGATTCCCTTAATATGTATGCAGGCAAGCTCTTAGTTCCCCTGTGTCTTTGTATCTGTCAGTTCTGCCTATAAACTCAGCCTTCATGAGCCTCCACGCATCCGAAAAGCATAGTTCCGAAAGAGGTCGAGCCTGGCAAGGGCCCTGGTTTCCTCTGCCTGTTCAGGAGAAGTATCTTTCGTTGCACGAGTATAAAGAACAATTCGGAAGTACTCTGCGCTTTCCGAAGAACCAGTATGGAAGGTAATGACTGCTCGCGCCGGGTGCATTGCTCGATTCGCAATCAAGGTTCTGCGCGACAATGAGAAGATGCCATCTACCGATCAAACTGGCCGCCCAACTCTCCTCGACCCCCAGAGGTTCGGTGCCTTCAAATGGGCAGCGATCGACAGTGGATATCCAATCATCAATGTCTTGATTGAAAAGCAACAGAAACGAAGAGGCCCGGAGCAGGGCATCGACTACCCTGGTCACTGGGCCGGCTGTCAGAAGACAAGGCAGCGCCTTGACAAGAAGATTAAGAACTTCTGTGGCTGGACAGAGTGCGAAAAGTTCGAGAAACCCCTTTTAGACTCCAGAAAGAGCACCTTGCCGTTGCAAATGATGAGTTTGAGAAGGAGATCGCGGTTGCTAACTGTTGAACGCGGAGATGGATGTAAGGCTCTTTAGGTGCCTTGACTCCAATTTGGCCATCTGTGCTCTCTTTGTATTCGTGCGCTACATGTTGGACGTGGACTTTCTTAATAATTTCTCGGAAATTCATATGAACGTGTTGCTCGAAGAAGTTCTATGGTGAAGCTGCATGGTTGACTGATACAATGAAACAATACCTGAAATGGGAAACATAATTAGAGAACATATGTTAAAGCCATACACCTACTAAATTATAGTCAACGATAGAACGTTGATGCCGGATTTTGATGTTGAACAGCATGATATAAGAGACAAGTCGGTGTCATAAGTCGATATTTTATGAATTCGATATGATCTTTGGTGCTTTTAGAGATATTAGCGCGGATGAGGCTCGATATTATTCTATAGTACCTAAGGTATGTATCATATTGCTGGGCAGACACCAGCCACAGTTCTCTGTTAGGCACACAGCCACAATCGAGGGGGTCCTCGCTCGCGTCTCATCCCCACTATCCGTTAGACGGATCGTACCGTCATTACTGGAGCTCCCCTTGTAGTTGATCTTGGGATATCCTATTCTGTACTCTTAATTTCATATCCAACATCATAATCTGTAGCATTCACTATGGCATCTCAACTTGAGACCGTGTCTGCCTTTGTCGAAGGAGCTCCTCCAGGAGAGGTAGTAGTTCGACTTCCAATACACCGCACCCACCGCTAACCCCCTTCCAAGCTCGCAGATGTTATAGCTGGTATGGAAGACCATTACTTTTACACCATTCAATCTGAAGCATTCAGCTAAGATCCGCCTAGATATCAAAGCCCTTACAGTTGATGAACCAACTCTTGTGTCTCAGCTCGGTCCGGCCTTCGAGAAATACAACGAGGAACAGTTTGCGACAGCGAAGCTTCCAGGGGGGAGCCAACATGTCAGTTTGCGACGAGACATCCATTCAGTGATGATTCGAGGTTGATTTGGTATTCAATAGGTCATTGTCAGCTCTCACAACTCTCTCGGTGATGGACGATACTTTGATGTAGAGAGTTCCTCCAGCTTCGCATTTGATCACAGCACTCAGGTATGTCAGGTCTTCGCTAGATTATATCATATACATATGGATGATATACTGATTAGAAAACACAGAAAGCTAGTGCTGCTCAGAGTTACGTCTTGGAGAGTACTCATTTAGACTTAATGTAGGCAGATCCTGCAGCTCAGCAGTTCATATACTTATAACAACTTAGTAAATCACTGCTCAAGAGCATGTCAACCCACATCACAGAGCATTATCCAAATGCAACCTATGGGATATATCCGATCGAGAATGACTCCAAAATTGCGATTCTTTTGGTTGCCAACAAATACAGTCCAAACAACTTTTGGTATGTTCGATCTTACCTTCCCAATTGAAACAAATGGTCGCTGACTACAATCTAGGAACGGTCGATGGCGTTCTCTCTACATCTTTGACCCATCAGCAAGCACTTTAGTAGGAAGCTTGAAGGTCGATGTCCATTACTACGAAGACGGTAACGTACGACTCCTTACAACGAAGCCGATATCATCATCGATATCCTCCGCAAGTGCAACATCGATCGTCCGCGAAATAGCTGTGGTAGAGAAGAAGTACCAAGAAGAACTGAACAAAGGATTCACCAACTTGAGTGAAGGAGCTTTCAAGGGACTTAGAAGACAACTCCCCATTACCCGCCAAAAGATTGACTGGGACAAGAACTTGAGTGGATACCGTTTGGGACAAGATATTGGAGGTGGAAGCTCGCGAAGATAGAGGTGTGTGGATCAAGGGTCCGGAATCATACGATGTGATGGCACCAATTCTAAGTCGGCTTCCATGATAAAATGCTCATACATCCCTACCACGGAAATGCGGTAGAGCGATTGGCTGTCGAGACCATCCTCACTCATACTCAAGCTTCACGATAGTTACAAAATCTACAACATAAGTAAAGAAAGAGTGTTTATTCAACACACATTGTATACTATCGAAATGATCGACCGAAGTCAGCGGTTGTACCAAGTAGCCTCAGTGATACCATTCATAAGGGATTGTTTGCTGAGATTGCCGATATCAATAGCCGCCCTCTTTCAGCACTCCGCACTTTACGTTGTTAGTAGGTTGTTTTACATGATAGGTAGTAAGGGTTGTTCACGTTCTCCGTTCCGACCACGAACATTCCATCCTTTATGCATAATAAAGTGACCTTGGTGCCGATTGTGCAAGCACGAATCTCAATACGTACGGAAACCCACTTTGCACAAAATTGCAAATCTACAAATCGACCAGTAAAAAGCAACTTGTAATGCTGACCGAACGGACCAGGATCAAGACTAGGCAATAGGGAAGCATTTCCCCAATAAAGTAATCTATGCCTGAGGTATAACATCCTCCATCTTAGCGACCTGGGAAGTTATCTAGTCGGGTCCGCCGTTCTATGGGTAGTTGTCCTCGACAGCACCATCTCTGGGACAATCTTTCTGTATCCGTCTGAGCAATTTCCCCAAATCTACTTCCTTTTGCTTCTTTGCATTTTCGCAAGCCTAGATTTCTTCATTCCTACGATCTCGGGACGCTTTTCGATACGGACAGATAAACGAATATACATCCATTCACCATGTCGCAAGAATTCACATACTCCGAGGTCTCTGCCCATACCACCAAGAAGGACCTCTACATGGTCATTCACGACAAGGTCTATGATACCAGCGCCTTCGTCGATGAACATCCGTAAGTTTTCTTCGTCTCATATATTTTTTTATAAAGAGTGGGATTAGTGGGGTGAGTTTGGCCGCCCCCTCAAGAATTTCCGCTGTGTACATTTTGGTCAGACAGTATAGAAACTGTTGAGAAGGGCTTTTCAATCTACCATTCACATTTTTTGAATTGAGAACGGCTGTTGACATGACATCTCCGCCGAATCTCTCTCGGAAGTGGACTGCCAGACTGCCAGACCCCCTGATTCCAATCATTCAGCTCTCACCTAGTTCTCACCCAAGACTTACATGTGCTAATTCGGAACATCAGAGGTGGAGAGGAGGTTCTCCTTGATGTAGGTGGACAAGACGCAACTGAGGCTTTTGAGGACGTTGGCCACAGTGATGAGGCCCGGGAGATCCTTGATGGTCTTCTTGTTGGTACTTTGAAGCGCCAGGTAAAATGATTCTTCCCTTTACCACGGAACGGTTAACTGATAGCCATTATTTTACAGCCAGGAGACCCAGCACCAAAGGCACAGGCACCCACATCTTCTTCCTCCTCTTCTTCAGGCAGCTCAACCGGTTTTGGCACTGCCCTTTACGCCGTTATCCTTCTTGGTGGTGCTGCTGCTTTCGGCGCATACAAGTACACTCAGAGCCAAGAAAACAAGGCTTGAATTACGATAAAAACGACCGAAGGATATTGAGGGACGGACTGGTATTATGGGCGAAAACAAGCATACAAAGTGCGTTTATCGCACATGTGAGATTGTCGACTAGACATATACCATTTGAAGATAATGGCTTTCTGTCGCATAAGGGCACTGCCCAAGATGAGATAGCCAACACCTCCAAAGTCCTTTTTTGTTCTGTGCTGCAGATACTTACGGGAACATGAAAATTTAATTACGAAGGAAGTCGTGCTGCCCAAACTTTCGGAACGAAGGATTGACATGAGTGATTGTGGCATTAGTGAGACTTTCTGCGGAGAAGTAGTTGTCGTATTTCGTACCCCATGTGATAAGTGGTCGAACGTGCCCAACTCCACCGTAAGACATTATTAAATTTGGAGCTTAAAGCTTAGAAAACCGCCCCCGCCAAAAGCTCCGAAGCGCGCAAGCAAGCGGCGTGACAACACGCTTCAAGGCAACCAAGATTCTAGTTAAAACACAAGGCACGACGCTGCGCACCAACTCTTACTGATATTCTACAAACGTCTTCCCAATTTCCCTAGCATTTTTCTTGACATCAAAAGGTCGTTAACAGTCATGTTTCGAGCGCAGCAGAATGCGTTCGACGATGTCGTCGGTACGTCATTGCTCCTTATTAGAAGTTTATGTGATCTATACCGCGATTAATCAGATATGGCTTGCTGACGATTACGAAACGTATAGCAAAGGCGACGGACGAGAATCTCACATCCGAGAACTGGGAATATATCATGGATGTGTGCGATAAAGTGACCGGCGAGGACAGTGGTCCCAAAGATGCTGTTGCGAGTATGATTAAGAGGTTAGCGCATCGCAATGCCAACGTTCAATTATATACGCTCGAGGTGCGTCGACTACATAGTATCTACAGTTATGACAGTTTCTGATTGCCCTTTTCAGCTTGCGAACTCGTTGAGTCAGAACTGTGGACCAAAGATGCATCGAGAGCTCGCCTCTAGAGCATTCACCGATGCCTTATTACGACTAGCGAACGATAGAAACACCCATCAACAAGTGAAGGCGAAGATCTTGGAGCGTATGGCGGAGTGGGCCGAGATGTTCTCAAAGGACCCAGACTTAGGTATAATGGGCGATCAGTATCAGAAGTTGAAAAGCCAGAATCCAAACCTGCATCCGCCATCGGCGCCATCAAAGAGCCGACTTACAGATTTAGACAGAAGGAAGGAAGAAGAGGAGTTGCAGATGGCTCTCAAGCTTTCGATCCAACAAGACAAGGCTGCCCAAGCACCAAAATCAGAGGCGCCATCATCGTCAGCACCAGTACAAACTCAAACAGCTGTCCCTTCCGGAACCACAGCTGCAACGGTATCCAGAGTTAGGGCGCTATTCGACTTTCAACCATCTGAGCCAGGAGAATTGCAGTTCAGAAAGGGAGATGTTATTGCAGTGCTCGAGTCAGTGTACAAGGATTGGTGGAAGGGCTCTCTTCGTGGACAAACGGGTATTTTCCCGTTGAACTATGTCGAGAAGCTTGCCGATCCAACCACAGATGAATTGCAGCGAGAGGCGCAGATGGAAGCCGAGGTTTTTGCTGAAATTAAGAATGTTGAAAAGCTTCTGACCTTGCTGAGCACATCGAGTTCAGAGCTCAGGGGAGAGGACAACGATGAAATTACGGTACGTACGTTACTATCAGCGATAGTGAGCTCCAGCTAAATGTCTAGAAACTGTATCATTCCACCCTCGCCATTCGGCCCAAGCTTATTGAATTGATCGGAAAATACTCACAGAAGAAGGGTAAGTCGATTAAGAATGTTCTGAGCTCCGTCCTGATATGTGTATAGATGATTTCACACAATTGAATGAGAAGTTCATTAAAGCACGCCGTGACTACGAAAGCTTGCTTGACTCATCGATGTCGCAACCGCAGCAACCGTATCAGTATGGCCGTCCCGGTCAGATTCCACACGGGTACGGACCTACAGGCTATCCGCCGCAGAATGCTCCACCGCAGCAAGATCCTGGTAGATACTATTCTCCAGACCCGCAAAATCAATCACAGTATCCGCAACAGTCTTCATCCCCAGCCCTACAACACCCGCAACGTAATGGGCCTGCCCCGTTCTACGTCGTTCCTCACCATCAACAACAACAACACCCGCAATATCCGCCTCGTGATTCTACGCCGCAAATTCCTGCCGATCTCAGACCAGCTCCGTTACAGACTGGCCCTCGACCTCAATCTCAATATCAGATGCAGCCCCAGACCGGTCATCGTCCACAGAGCACTCAGCTTAGTCCTCAGGAACTTGCAGCGACGGCCTACGATTCACCTATTGCCCCGGGACAAAATTCTGCTTACAGTGCCTCTGTATATTCACAAGAGGAAGGATACTCAGCACCAGCACCTGTGGAGCAGGCCAATGTAGTACCTCAACAGTACGCCGCCTATGTGCCACCACCTGCTCAACATCAGCAGCCAAGTGCTCCACCTCAGCATCAACAAGTACCGCCAAGCCATGAACCCCCACCCCCACCATCAGGAGAGCATGATGCACCCAGTCCTATTCCCTTGAATGGAGATACCGGATACCCTGTACTGGGGGTGAAGCATGGCCATCATGGAGCGCATCAGGTAGGAAGCCAGGGAGCAAATCATTATAAAGCATACCAGCGACCCGCAAGTAGTGGTGAAGATACTACTGGTGCACCAAGTGTGCCAAGTGTGGCAGATTTTTACAGATAAGAGCCCGCAACCAAGAAAGTTTGGAGTAGTTATTGAGGGATTCGAAGGAGCCTTAGCGATGTGTTATGATACCTGTACAATGCAAGTCTTTTGATCGTATATATAGATATGAGTTCTTGCGATCTGTTCATGTGATCTGTCTGTGATTTTTATTATAATTCTAATCAAGGAGATCATGCTACAGTGTCTTTTGCCAGTAGCGAACACCTTCAAATGTCGATGGAAGAGTCAATTGCGGAAAATCTTTGATGCTGGTGGCATGATGTCCGTAGGAGATGTCCGGTGCTTTGGGAAGGTGTTAAACAGAGTACCTCATGTGGCATAGTGCGATGCATCAAGGATCGGATACATGACATGAAAGGTAGACGTCGTCGTCGTCAACTCTTGATTTTCATTCTTTCATATTTTCCTTAACAATGAGTCGCGATGGATCAAACGATATCAATGACGATGATCGAGGCCACGGCTACCCCTCTCCAGCCCCTCTTCTCCTTAAAGGATAAAGATCGGTTAAACCTTCCGGAATATCCTTGCAACCACGTTTTGACAACCAAGCGGCAATATGTGGTCCGCAGCAGCCGCTTTGTCTCCGCAGTTCCCTCCAACAAAATGACACCAAACTATCGCATGCAATGGCATCAAAATTTATGGAGCCTTACTACTGGGAAAAAGTGTCCACCGAGTCTTATTCCCGATTAATAATGCTATCCACTAAACACTATCTCCCTCTCTTTGACAATCCAGAGCATGCACACCTTTCGTCGGCAATTCTCATTGCTCTCTCACAATTTAAATGTTCTCAGATTCCAGTATTTGGCAAAATCTGGCATAAAATAAAACCATTGGGGTAGACGTCACAGGGTATCTTATTCCGTCAAAGAACACCCTTATTTCCTTTCCTCGACGCCTTGTACCGACATCGCGGTCCAGTGGGGTCGAACTGCCAAAAGAAAAACAATAGAAGAAAAATATATTGAAATGGCCGATACTTACGACATCAATCGGGATCCGACTTTGGCGCCTGGTGCAGGTACAGAAGACGACCATTCGCACAATTCCTCAGAGAAATCCGAAAAGGATGCAGAATGGGCTCCGATCCACTCATCCAAGACACGCTCAATCGCGAACAAGTCCAATGCGAGCAGACCAACATCTCTTCGATCAATGAGCAGAACAAGGTCCCAAAATGGCTACGGATGTGACGATGGTACTGAGGATGACAACTTCAAAGCAGGCTTGGAAGCTGGTCCTGATGAGAAGGAGGCAGACCCCTTTGAGGTAGGGTGGGATGGCGGCGAGGCCGACCCTCTGAATCCGAAGAGCATGACCAAAGCGAGGAAATGGGCGGTTGTGTTGATTGTATCAGCTGGATCTCTCTGCGTGTAAAGTTCCTCCTTTCTTTCTCAATCTCCAAATGATCTAAATATTAAGGGAAAGAAAAAAACTGACATATGATAATAGAACATGTACTTCCTCTATATACACATCAACATATGCACAAATTCTGCCAGGTTTGCACACCTCGAGAGAAGTTGCAACACTTGGGTTGTCTCTATTTGTTCTGGGTCTTGGCTGTGGTCCAATGTTCCTTGGTCCGTTGTCCGAATTTTATGGAAGACGGCCTATCTATATGGTGTCATTCGCTTTCTTTGTTATATGGATTATCCCCTCGGCGGTTGCGAGGAATATCCAAACGATGTTGATCGCCCGGTTCTTCGATGGTCTTGCCGGTAGCGCTTTTCTCAGTGTTGCTGGTGGTACAGTTGGAGACATGTTCAACAGACAAGACCTCCAAGCTCCTATGATGATCTACACAGCCAGCCCTTTCATTGGGCCCTCGGTTGGACCACTTATTGGAGGATTCATCAACCAGTATACTAACTGGAGGTGGACATTTTATGTCCTTCTCATATGGTCAGGTGTTATGCTTGCTACCATAGTACTTTTTGTTCCTGAAACTTACCATCCAGTGCTGTTGAGAAAGAAAGCAGAAAAGCTGCGTAAGGACACGGGTGATGATAGATGGAAGTCAGCACTTGAAAAATCAGACAAGAAGATTTCCACGACAGTCATAACATCCCTTTACCGACCATTCCAACTTCTAGTTCTCGAGCCGATGTGCTTGAATCTGTGTCTCTTTACTGCTATTCTTCTCGGTGTCTTGTATCTCTTCTTTGGCGCCTTTTCTCTTATTTTCAAGAACAACCATGGATTCAGTGAATCACAAATTGGGCTGTGCTTCCTTGGTATCTTCGTTGGAATGATTGCTGGTATCTGCACGGATCCTATCTGGCACAAGAACTACCAAAGATTGGTCAGGAATAGAGAGGTAGCGGGTGGTGAGCCTGGTGGAAGTGAGCCCGAGTTCAGACTCCCACCAGCTATCTTGGGTGCGATCCTTGTACCTATTGGATTATTCTGGTTCGGCTGGACAACATACAGCAGTGTTCACTGGATTGTTCCCATAATTGGATCGGCCATTTTTGGAATGGGGTAAGTCCCGTCTCCTCTGATTCTCCCCTTTGATCAAAGTTCAGTCATACATTGTAAATGACCTCCTATGCCAAGGATAAGGCATTAGAAGTGGAGAGTAGTTGTCATGATCTGGTAGACAGTTGTACAAGCTGCGGAAATATACCCCGCTAGAGTTTGACTTATTGTACATCCAGAATCAGGTCTATCTCCGAACATGATCGATAATCAAGAAACACAAAAAGACAAAGGGCATTCACATAAAACAAGATGGCTGATAATTTTCCAGGGTACTCCTTGTATTCTCCGGCACATTCACATTCTTGGTGGATTCTTATCCTCTTTATGCAGGTATGATAGAGCATTCGATATCCAAAACACTTACCAAGCAGAGGGAATTGTCACTGACTGTTCTCAGCGAGTGCATTGGCTGCGAATAGCTTCGCTCGCAGCTCGTTCGCAGCAGCCTTTCCCTTATTTGGAGTACAAAGTAAGTTGACTATGCGCCCTGATATGAATCCTAGTCAGGGCAACATGCACTGCAATATGATAAATATAAAGATGCTGATATATGACGCCATGCAGTGTATGATAAGCTGGGATACCAGTGGGCCACATCTCTACTGGCATTTTTGACGGTGGCTATGATGCCATTTCCGTACATATTCTTCAAGTATGGAAAAAGGATACGAGGTACCAGTCGTTTTGCTTCAAACAAGTAAAACGTGGAGAGCTGGAATGGCCATGGTTCTCTTGTGTTTTTGATTGGGTTTTTTCTTCTTTCTTGTAATTCTGAGATACCATGGCCGCGCATGTGTGTACTATATGTCGTACATGAGCATTCGATAATTTGATGACTACATATACACCAGCAGCAAGCAATTATTAATAACACACCTTTGCATATATGCAAACATACATACTTAGATAATATATTACGAAGCGTCCACACATGCACTAGCAGTTCATGTACGCGTGGTATTTATGGGTGGCCGCACCTGAGAAACATTATGGTCTCCTCTTGACCCTCGCCCACTGCACACTGCACACTGCACACTGCACACTTCTTCCAGGGCTGTGTGTGCGCCATCCTGCGTTACGGAGCAAGGTGATGTTGTTCAGAGGGGTGAAGATGACCATTGGACACCTGAACTTAAAGAGGTAGGGTAAGCTGTCAACCTCTAGCATCATGGTACTTTATACTTTATTAAAAAGCTTATTCAAGGAGGGTTATTCGTTCGAGATGTTCCATGCAGCTAACACACCGTATACTGCGTAAGGATGGCCGGTTTCTGCCCATGGCCCTTCCGCCCCCCCTCCTCCTTCCTCCCTCCTCCCCTCCTCCTCCCCTCCTCCTCTCCTCCTCTCCGCTGCATCTCATTCATACTCATGCAGCTCATGGCCTCTCACTCTCTATCTTACTTTGTGATTGTCAATGATGCCACCGTTTCTTTTCGTCCTATGTCATTGTGACGGTGAACTGAGTTTGTGGGGCCCCATCCAACATCCAATTCAATTTAGTGGACTTTTCTATTCTATGTCTCTTATGTCTGTGTGTCTCTCTCTCTCTCTCTCTCTCTCTTTTTTGTCTGAGATCGTCTGGTCTGATGAAGTGCATGTGCATTGCAGAAATAGAGTTGCAATGTGGTCGAGGAGTCCTTTGCTTTATTATGCCATGTGTATCTTTCATCTATTTCATACTTTAGTTTCAATTGAGCGCGTGGTTCAATCGTACTGCCTTTGTCTTCCCCCTATACAGGCGATGGGAAGACTCAAGATTTGCAAAAAGGGTGTCTTGAGATTTTCGTGATGAGTAAGTAGGTAGGTATCTAAAGTATGGAGTAGCTGTCGTCTCGTGTGTGGTACCTGTCAGCCACACTGATCATGTGTCGTGTGCGCAAATCAATTGCGTGTATGTGTCAGTGTTGCTGATCCCCTTGTGTCTATCTATTATGTCTGTGCCTGTGTTTATGTCTGTGCCTCTCTGATCCTGTGAACCCCGATGTCTGTAATGTCTTTCCAAGCTATCAAGCTAGTTGACTAAGGCGCATACATACTGTACACAGGAGGTAGCTGACCAGGTAGCTGGCTGGTGGACGCATGAAACTTTTCTTGCTTATGCTTTGTGCTTGTTGTGCTTTTGACGTGCTTGTGCTTATGCTGGCACACTGGCACGCCGGGGTCTGGTATGGTACTGCGGAAAAATTCTGATGCCGTGTTGGCCGCATGAGAGGTCAAACGTAAATAGTCTGTCCATGGACGACGACGGCTATCATACGTCTCACGGCTTGCTCCTGTTATTCATAGACTTCTCATTACGCGTAGAGGGAGAGGGAGAGGAAGTCTGACAAGGCAAAGGACTATGAGTACGAGATTAGTAGAAAGTTTGAGAAGTCAAATTTGCATTTGTTCCCTGCTTTACTTCGTTTTTACACCCTGGGACCTACATACATATATACATCCATCCATCCATCCATACATACATACATACATACATACATACATACCATACCTATGCTTTTGATGTGATGGAAGAAACCCACAGGCAGGAAGAAAGAAGGGGGAAAGACAAATGACAGCTTTGATAAATAGATCAAGATTACGAGGGTGTACGAGGGATATGGTCGTTGAACCAATGATAGAGACTGCGTATTTCGGAGTCATGTATTTTATATTGTGATGATCTTAGTACAAGTCAGTCAATCTATGACGATGAGAAGGAAGTTCACTTTTGATTTCCAAGCACTTCATATATTCTACATACTCATTAACTGACTCGGGGGACAGTGGCTTTTCGTAGAATGCTGTTGCCAAGACATAGAGTAGGGATGAGTGAAGTGACGAATACGTACCTGTTGATAATGTAAGTGATAAGTAACAAGTAACAAGCAACGAGTGATAACAAGGTTAAATAGACAGAACGGTTACACAAATGAGTTGAATGAGTGTGATGAGCATGAGCGGAAGAACTTACTTGAATTTGACCTTGACCAAAGATCGAGACCGAGACCGAGACCAAGACCGAGACCCAGACCAGCTGGACTGAGCATTGATTGACCTCAGAGCCCCTGCCATTTGCTTTACTGTGTAAGTAGGCAATATGTGCGTATGTAGTGAGTATTCTATGTATATACCGCACAAATGACACTTACTTACCTATTTAGGCACTATGTAGTAAACTACCCGGTAAATGCTTGGCCTTTTTATTCGTCAATACCACGGCTAAGTTACACTCACTCACTCACTCATTCTCTCTCTCTCTCTCTCTCTCTCTCTCTCTCTCTCTCTCTCTCTCTCTATCTCTCTCTACCTTACTCGATACTCTCTCTACTACGTACTTACTCTGCCTACTCTACTCTTACTATTACCTCACTCATTCTACCTACATACACTTACATGACATTACATGACATTACATTACTTTACCTTACCTTACCTTACTTTACCTTACCTTACCTTACCTTACCTTCCCTTCCCTTCCCTTCCCTTTCCTTACCCTGCCTGCCTCACCTCACCTCACCTACCTCAACTCTTCGCATCTCCAACGCCGCGCCTGACCCCGCATACGCATCACAGCACACCACAGTACAGCACACCACAGTACAGCACACCACAGTACAGCACACCACAGCTCAAACCTTCACACAACACAATCTTCTCACCTCACAACCATCTATCGATCTATACAATACTGCGACATTTCATAGTCAATTTACCCCAATCCCAGCTATCTTTTCCATATTCATGCTCTACGCAATGTTCTAACCAAAACAAAACAAAAATACCCCCCAAAAGTCAACTTTGTCCAATCTCAAAAAGATCCAACCAAAAAAAAAAAAAGTAAACTATCACCCCAGACTCCTCTAATTCACCTGCGCTATCTGCACGCACCTTTGGGCATCAGCTATCTCTTTCTCCACACCCAGTCCAACAACACGACCTCCTCCTCCTTCGACCAAAGAAAAATACCTACTCAATCAGCCCGCAGCAACACCGGCCACCTGCAGTAAAGCATCGTGACACAACCACTACCTCTCAAACATCGCGTGATCCATGAACTCTGTTGCGCATACATAAGCGATCCCTCCGAATTATACGTACAAGAAGCCGGTCCTGACAAGGGTTGCGACAAGATAAACCCATTGTCAACCGGCGACAGTGGAAGTCGCATGGCAACAGGTGCTGGAGCCCGTCTTTCCACGCCAGCGAAACGTGTGGAGCTTGGAATACTGCGGAAGGCTGCAGGCGCCTCGTGCAGGCGCTGAAGCAGCTGTGAAAAAAATAATAAGTTGGTGCGTTACCATCCATACGAGTGTTTCGCAGATGCGATAGGTGCAGCGCGCTCTCTCATTGGCGCTTATCAGCACCTTTGTGCATTGTTTGGGGGAAGCAAGCTTGTGGTAAGAGGGCTTTCTGTGGCTACACTGGTCCTCAGGGATCATCGTTAGCCATCTTTTCAACAAAGTTTGTGGGAGACGGCTAAACAGTTTGGAAGGTCAAAGGATCGATACATAAGCTACGAACATCATGCCGGAAGAACAGGACATCGAAGAAGTCTCGGATGCCGCGTCGGATAATGACTACGAGGACTCAAAGGGACCTGAGGAGGGTGATTCAATGGCCGACCACAAGTCAATATCAGAAAACGAAAACGGTAACGCTGAAGGAATGGCAGACTCGACACCCTCTACGGCAAAGCCGAAACTGGATCCAAAGGATCCTCTACGGCCACGAAGGAAAAAGGCTAGACGGGCTTGCTTTGCTTGCCAAAGAGCACATCTGACTTGTGGTGAGTTTTTCAAGTGTTATGCCCTGAGCATTTCATATTCCCTATATCCCTAGAGCTATCCACGCTCACTGTATAATCTTTGATGAGTTTGTATACGTCACACCTAGCTGTCGAGCCTATTCAAGTCTACAAAAGGATCAATGCTGAATGCCATGTAGGAGACGAACGTCCCTGCCAACGGTGTATCAAACGTGGGATTCCAGATGCATGCCAGGATGGAGTCCGAAAGAAGGCCAAGTATCTTCACGATGCCCCTCCGGAAGCATTACGACCGGTTCTAGGTCCCTCGTATGGCCAAATCACCACTCGAACAAATGTATCTAATGGAGGCTCTGCCTCTGAGACCTCTCCAGGAATGGGTGGTTTTTTTCCCCAAGCCCAGGCATCCGCAAATTATCCCATGTATACTGGAAATCGACCAACGCAAATGCCACCACCGTTACAAGAGTCTTTATCATACAACAGCCAGAATTCTCCTATGGCCACGAGTTTTGCAAGCAACGACCGGAGCAACTCCATACAGGGCATATCAGGACCGCCCATTCAGCCAACTGGAGATGACCAGAACCAAGCTGCATTCAGTGGATCGTTGTTCGACCCCAGCAATCCGGCGTTGTTCAACTTTGACCTCGAAGGTCTGAATTTTGGCAACCACTATGGTGCTCTTGAATTCGGGATGTTAGGACACATGTCGTCCGGTGCTGCGGAAACTCCAGCCACGGACAAGAGCGGTTCCATGTCACAACAGGGCGGAAGTGATATGGCTTTCAATACTGGTACCGTTTATGGAAATCAGTATGGTCAGATGTTCCCTCAGCAGGATACAATCGTCCCTGATTTTGGTGCGATAGATCGACAGAATTCTGGTAGCTTATTTGCAAATGGCCATGAGCTGCGGAATCAACATCTTCCTCATGCTTATGCTATCGCTGCTGGTCCAGCAAGCTTAGCAAGTCCTAGCACAGATGCAAGTCCACAGGCAAGCGGCATGGGGTTTGATAGCTCTCCGACCGGCACTCCATTCCAGAGCCATGCTAGTCAGCCACATCCTCGACCGCATAACCGCAATGGATCCAAGACAACAACGCCTCGTGTGGGCCCACAATCAGTTCTTGGGAAGCGTTCCCGAGACGCGTCTGCTATCTACGATACCGTCAAGGAACCATACTCCTACACCACTGGGTTTCATTCCCTGACCGCCTTCATACAACGTCGGTTCTCTCCAAACAAGACCTTGAAAATTGCAAAGGCTCTTGCTTCTATTCGGCCTTCTTTCATTTCGTGTACCAAAACCCTGAATAGACAGGATCTTATCTTTATGGAGAAGTGCTTTCAGCGTACGCTTTTTGAATATGAGGATTTTATGGTTCACTGTTGTACACCTACATTGGTTTGCAGGCGAACAGGCGAGGTTGCTGCGGTCAATAAGGAATTCACCTTGTTAACAGGCTGGAAGAAAGACGTCTTACTGGGCAAGGAAGCAAATCTTAATGTCAATACAGGTCAGTCATCGAAAGATCTAGCCAGTGGCAATTCAAGCACATTTGGCACAGGAAAGGGAGGCTTGGCCACACCGAGGAATCAAAATCAAGGACAAGAAGGAAGACCTCAGCCTGTATTTTTAGCCGAATTACTTGACGACGACTCCGTTATCGAGTTCTATGAGGATTTTGCTAAGCTTGCTTTCGGGGACTCTCGTGGAAGTGTCAACACTCGATGTAGCCTCCTCAAGTACCAAACCAAAGACTCAAACTCAGAAGAGGAAGTTGAAGTCAAAGAAGAAGGGCACCTTGCATCACATAGGAGAGCAAACATGGGTGGACCTTCAGGTCAACTTGGAGGCCGGATCAGCAGGATTGATGGGAGTGAAAGCATGGCAAGATTGGAAAAAGATGGTAAGATGGATTGTACCTATTGTTGGACTGTTAAGCGAGATGTGTTTGACATTCCGATGCTGATTGTCATGAATGTAAGTCCATAATACTCTTTTCGTTGTTTGCGGCTCTGGACTCACAGTACTACAGTTTCTACCATGCATATAAGCGATTGAGGCTGCCCGCATGGATGGTTGTGTGAAATATGGAGTTTTGTGGAATGGTACCGGCTCGTAGAGACATTCCGCATTGGACCGGCGGACTTTTGCATGGGAAAGGAGTTTGGTGCTGTTACTATTCTTGCTTTGGGCAAAGAGAAGTCATCACGGCATGGTTATAGTATCCGTCAATGCTCTTATCAACGAAGACGCGGATCTTCTAGTCTGTATTGATTGGTTTTATCTATCGTCTAAATACTTTCTTTCTCTTTCTTGCTTGGTACGCCATCCGTTTGTCTCTGATCGTTTATTAAACTCCCACTTATCCTGCCTGCCACTCTTCACGCAATCCATCTCTCCTGACTATAATCACTGTGCATTTGATGCACCCCAAAGATAAGGGTCATTTCGTCTCCTTTGCCACTCTTCACGTGCCAAACTACGCTTTGTGACTTCAATATCCTCGTTGATATCTTCGATCAAGCTCTCCACAGATACGTAATCGTACTCGGGCCTGATGAACCCCAAGATGCTAATAGCAATATCTCGCTCGTAGAAGTCCTGCTTAAACTTGTGTAGAATGTGAACTTCCTAAAACACCACCCAAGCATTAGTTACGAGAAACTGGTGATGGACATGGGGAAGGGTCCCCATACAGCTGATCGAACAGTGTTCTTGTAGAATGGATTGTAGCCTATACTCATGACCATGGGGAATTGCTGCCACCCCTCTTTTTTCGCACTCTCCGGCACAACCTTTGTGCTCTCCTCGCTCGCTGGCTCATCGGCCGACAGCTTCACGCCCGCCCATCCAAAGTAGACACCACTCTCACATTTCTCAATCCAAGGAGTGTTTTCGACAGGGATATTCGCCGTCGGGATACCGAGCTGTCGAGTATTAGCCACACATTCCTCTCAATACCTCTCAACGCAAAATTAATAAGAAACAGCAGCACTGTCGGAAGCGCTTTCTACTACAACGCACCTCTTTCGAACCACGCCCAAATCCTGACACGACCTTGCCGTTCATGCGCAGTGGGAATGGAGGCTCGGGGCCCGAGTCCGCGCCGATTATCTTCGCTCGTGGGCCGTCTGGTCTCATGATTTCGCAATGTAATATCAACCTCGACGGATGTTTTGGTTGTCTTGTTTTTGTGTCTGGCTGGAGTTAGGACGAGGGGAGCTGCGCGAGTCACGAACGTGGGGGCGTTAGGTAAGATATTTTGGAAGCTATGTAAGCAAGAGGCTGACGATTTAATCGATAAGAGTCCCGCCGGAAAGGCCGCCGGAGCCGGTTCCGATGGATGACGCCTTCAGATCCCGATATGTTGGCGTGTGATAAGTTTGTAGTGTAAGGCAGTGTTTTGGTGAAGGGGGAGTGTCATCGTCATTACTTTAGGTGTTGTCGAATAGTGAATCTTTCTTGCTTATCATCTACAGAAGAAGCTCAGAAAAGACATCCTCTAAAATACTCAATCATCAAACCATTCAAAGTGCTACTCTATCGATGGCAATGACCGACAAGTTCTATGACGGGCCGCCCGAAAATATACAGCTCTATATACATAAGTTGCTTCTAGCAATTGTTCAATATGGTTTCCAATAACACTACAGTTTGGAGTAGAATTAGTATAGCATGTGGTAACTCAGTAACCGCTCTCAGAATTCATAGTGTCGATGATAACTATAGAAGATCCGGACTTTTGGTAGATCGCAATATTTACGTTTAAGTGCATGTATTCAAACATTCCTGTTTTATTCTCAGCCTATTCATGTCTCCACAGTGCTTAATCCCTCCTGTATTATTGTGTTCTTGCTTTTTCCTGACGTTGGGCAAGGGTACATACAGCTGCCAGCCTTCCCAATTACCACCCTTGTCGGCCTCAAAGGCAGATGGCTGGGCAACCAATAATTCAGACTGATTGGAAGTACAAGAACAACAACATCAACAGCCATCTGCGCTGTGCGATTTTACTACCTCTCACTTCTTTCCATTCCTCGAAGAAATTCATACTTTAAGTAGTCGAAATTTAAACCCATCGAAGCTACTTGTGAGAGTGTACGCTTCGCCAATATCAATATATATTATTCCAACCACTACAAAATTCAACTTCTCCGCTGATCAAGCCGAAATTATATTACCAAGCAACTCGAAAAATAGAAAAGGGAGATACTCTCAAAGATCCAACCCCCATACAACTCGTCGAGATGCGCAGAAATATTGTCATAGCCGTTATCATCATTATCCTCTTCCTCCTACTGGCCCTAGTCGCATATGGCATATCGCGTCTTGTGAGGGCTGCTCGCGGTTCGGATGGCTCAGGTTCAAGTGAGGATAGTCTCGATGATGATTAAATGGCTGGATGGAGCCATGGTTCAAAAGGTCGAGGGAGAAATCAAATACTGGATGATTGCAAGGAGTTGGGAAATGTTGGAAAAAATGGTTGATATAATTCACGAGGTGCGGTTATGGCATTGGGATGCGAGGAAGCAATGATAGACTTCCATGGCATTGGACACTTGGGATTCGTTTCGCTGGTTGTGTGTTGGGTACTGGAAACATATCACATCAGTGGCATAGCGTAACAGCGGCTGAGCACAGAGTTAGACACAGGAGTCCAGTGTATATATACCATCAGATATAATGAGGATCACGAAATGAACTAGTTTACATGATTTTATCATCAATGGCAGTAGATAAGCTTGAACAGTTCTGCCCAGCCGCTTTTGACCCAATTTTTGAATTTTTTTGTCCCCCTAACCTAATGATGCTGTATCGAGTGAGATACTAAATAGTGTAAGAGAGTAGAGTCCTTAGCACTATGGTTCCATTTTGAACGTAGAAGCAGTCCGGCAGAAGGAACTCTCTACCGAGATGAATGAGAAACCCATAAGCATATACCATCGTATGGCTCCTTCAAGGACCATTCGAGACGTCAACGCCGTAATTAAAGTTTCCCATGGCCATTCTGGTTCCAAGCGCTGCGTTTTGATTCTCAATTCCATCCATTTTGGCAGCAGACGAATCCTCGTCACCATTCATATAGCCTTGGGTCATTGTTCCACCCATCATGGCCATTGGAGCCTCGGGTGCTCTCTGTTGTTGCTTGGCAGCGGAGGTGGGGGTCTCGACAGGAGCGCTTGACATTCCGACGAAACCCGAAGCAGCATTTTCGACATCATCATCAACAACTTCCATCTCGGCATCTTTTTCTCCATCATCGTTAGACACAGAAGCTTGGCTGGTGTATGTTCTCGCATCCGAGGAGTCCTTCACTTCCACACCATTGCTGTCAAGACGGCGCTGAACAGCCATACCGTTCGTATGGCCAGTTTGGACAACGTCCTTCCATCGACCAATAGCACTCTTGACTATCATATCAACACTCTTTTCCTTATCGTCAATGCCATATCCAATACTGCCACTCTTTAAGAAATCCGTTGAGAGCTCTCCCAGCAGAGGGCCAGAAACATGTATTGTAGATGGTGGCATCATTCTGAACTCTCTAGGTTGTTGCAAGCGAGAGAGTTGTTCAACCTGTGCTCGTAGATGGTTGTTCTCTTGCACAAGATATTCACTTCGTTCCTTAAGTGCAGTAATTGTATCGGTCTTCCTGCCAACAGTGCGCGCAAGCTCGAGCCGCCAGAGATCTGTTCGTGTAGCCAAAGGAAGACTGCTCCAATGAGTGTACGCACTGTGTAAATGTGCATAAATGGCCTGTTCCAGATCCTGGGCCTGAGCATGAGCACGCTCATTCTCAGCGTTACGGAGATTTTGGTCAATCGGCGGTTCGTCATCTACATTATCGGGATTGTGACGCGTAGACAGCATAGTATGCTGACGCCAGCGCCCAATTGAGGCCGAGAAGTGTGTACGGAGGGCTTCATACTGCGCTTGGGAAGGTGGTTCGACAGTCCAACTGGCGGCGTGAGGAATAATGGTTGATTGGTATAAAGTGGGGGGTCGACCCAGGCAGTGAAGTGTTAAGGCTGGAAAGTCGAGAACCATGGGATCATAATCGAAGATTGTGTTTACCGGTTTTACACGTTCACTACAAGGAGTCAGTTCATATGTTCTCCCCACGCTTGATATACGTGAACTTACTTGGCAGCACGTAGGGATCCCAAGACTTCTCGCAGAGCCAATTCAGAGGCGCGGGCAGTGTCTAAGGCATCGACCAATTTCTGCTTCTGCTCAAATGTATTCTTTGCCAGCATTTGCCGACTCACTGTCCTCCTTCCCTCCATCTTCCTCGAATTTTCGGACTCCCCGCCCTCCCAATTGCTATTGTAATCCCCATTCCGCATCAGTGATGGAATGTCGTTGATGACTCCAGTAGAGTGCCAGGTCGCTGTGTTGATATGACCAGTCCTCATCTTCTTATGGCTGAGGGAATCTGAGGTCTCCGCATAGTCCCTTCGTATACTTGGTGAATTCCGTGCGCCTAAATCTCCTTCCGACGGACTCCTCTTATTCATGTTCCCGGGTGTTCCAGCAGGTGTCGAATCTTCCCGCCGAGACATAGAGCTTCGAGGTTGGCGTCTTGTGATGTTGCCCCTGAGCTTACGGATCTCATCGACATTGTGAATGCCATCCGCAGGTTTTGGGTTCTTTTCCTTGATATATAAATCGAGATGACGACCGAGGGAGGATGATGTGAAGGGCTGGTGACAGAAAGGACAAGCCTTATCCTTCACGGCAGCATTCTTTTGTTGTGTTGAGTCGGCATTAGAGCCCGGTGTACCAATTTGCTCGGCCATTTTTCAGAACGCAGCCGTCATGCGAGGTTGTATTGCATTTGGGAGCTTTTCACGGTGAGTAAACGAAGGAGCGTGAGGGTGCAGAAGAGAAAGAGCAAAAGAGTTATGGAATTATGTAGATCCGATATAGCTCGGGACGAATGTATATCAAGTGCAGTAGCTGGGGAGGATGGATTCAGACTATGCTCTGTGAATTATACAACAGGAGAGGTGAGGTCGGTTGGGGGTGAGGAGCTGGAAAGTCTTCCAACAACTATTTGGAAGTTCTTAAAAAGGAGCTCGCTCTCCGCCGCCCGAGGGGCCGCTCCCTGGGGTTCACAAGGGTCACTACTGTGTCGCTTAGCCCGCGACCAGGCCAAAGGAAAAACTGCCGTCGGCTGACAGTTGAGCTTTTGATGACAATTGGTAGAAAGGGAAACGGTGCAGGGTCCTCTGTCAACGGGCGTCACGAACAAAATCCACAATTGTGAAATCTGAACCCGACTTCCGATCAAATAAGCCTCCTTGTTCCTACGCATACGGAGTACGGAGGAGTGAGATCAGACAGGACCAAAGGAGACAAGAGGTGAGGAGAAGAGCGCTTGATCGGCATCTGTCGGGATCGACCGTACAAGGATCAATAGGATAGAACATGACAGAACGGTCCTTAAATAATACTACAAATGGGTGGTAATACATACACGGTAGTACATACGTGCACACATGTCTTCCATACGCATACTCCAGCGAGTGCACACATCAAAAGAATCGTCCTTGGGTTGCGTGCATCAATCAGTATGAAAGCTATCTAGATTCATCTATTTTCCATTGTCCGACCCATGCATGCTTGAAGGTTCTCAAGTACCTATGTACAATGCAAAGTGCTGCCGTTGCTTACCTTTGAAGAGTGACGTCGTGACATCGCCCAAAAGCCTGCAACTCCGAAGACATGACACACAAAATAATCGCAAGAAGCCACGACAATCACTGTAGCAAATGATCCTAACCAGTGTTAACACAATTACTACGGGTATCAAGGCATGATGACTTACTCTCCAGTGCTTTTGGGAATTGGCCTGCTTGTTGTTACCCCATTCTTGTCGTCGTTGCGCTCTTTCTTGCACCTTCTTGGCACGCTTCTCTTCTGTGCGGACTTCTTTCTTCTTCGACTCACTAACACCGAGCATACCAGTGCCACCGTTTGCGCGACTAGTAACAGCTCTACCACGCTCACGTCGAGCAACACGTTGGTCCTCCTCATCCTCCGATTCAGAGCCTCTGCCTTCTCTAGCCTGAATCCGTAACTGCTCTTGTTCTTGGCGCTCAGCTGGAGATGGATGGTTAACAAGGTTCTGTCTGTAATACTTGGCCAAAGAGCGGTGGCCAACAGCACGACCAGAAGGAAGGTGAAGCTCGTAATCGGAGTAGAAGACAGCGTTGGCGTGCTTGTGAGCATGTGAGTGCCAGCCATCAGCATTATGATGAGGACGAGGATCATCGCGGGAGTGGTGAGGATGCTTGTGAAGCTTCTCGTACTGGTGTGTGCGCTGTTCAAGAGGTACTGCGGTAAGGTCTTCTGAATCGAGGGATGACGCGGAACTGTCAGTCTCCCAACCATCTCCCTCTTCCATCTCTTCGTCATCCCCGTCCTCGTTGATGATTTGAGTTGGACGCTTCAAGCCAAGCTTGACGCCTGCATCATCTTCATCCTCAGAGTCATCACCATCAGAGTAAGTGCTTCTAAAATCGTAGAATTCACCAATCTCCAGTTGCTGATCCTCAGTATCGAAAGCGACCTTGCAGTGACCCTTATCTCTCATATGTGTCTGAAGTCCAAAAACAGTTGGCTTCAGTTTTGCGCAATACAAACACTCGTGGTATTCGTAGATTCTCTCGTGTAGCGATGCAATCAAACCCTCCAAATTTACCAAGTATTGTCGCTCCGGAATGAACATGCCATGAATACGCTCCATGTGCAAAACGTTGAGAGGAACTGTAGGTGAGTCGTAGTTACAGAATAGACAGCGGCTCAAGTTCACAGTCGAAGCCGCAGAGGCCTCGGATGGTGGTACTGATGCATGGGGTGTTGCCTGAGAAGATGGCGTATTGGAGGCATCATCCTTGATAGTGGCATTCTTGACACCCGCAGCAACAACGCTGACGCTATCCTCATCATCTGAATCCTTGTGGGAGGCGATGGGTTCGCCGAGGGAGAATGTAGAGCTCACAACGGAGCTTGCATCGTCCATAGCACTAACGGAGCCCTGGGATGACATGGCAACCTTCGCCTTGTGCTTCTGACTTCCGATGTGATTCTGATAGGCATTTTCGCTGAAGTAGGTCTTCTCGCAAATTTGGCATGATCGCTCGTAGGATGCTTTGGTAGCAGCTTCCTTAGTACTGGCTTGAGCGGCAAGGACCTTTTCGGCGAAGACTTCTGAGGTGATCGGTGGAAGAGATGTAACGCGACGCTTAAGGTTGTAACGACTGCAAAGTGATCAGTATGGTTGAAGAATAGTCTTCATACGAAGAGATATCTTACTGCCAATCGCTACGCATATGCGTTCGCTGAAGTTCACTGTTGCGGAAAGCGACCTGGCAGGTGTTGCAAGTATATGGATGGGACGCAGAAGTATCTGTCGCACCTGGCGCGGTGGCCGGTACTCTGCTGGAAGCAATGGTGGCCATCGTGGGTGGGGAAGTTTTGGTGGCGGAGGATTTGGTTGTTGAAGTTGGTGATAATCAGTGGCTCCCAAATAGTAGATAAGCAGAAAAAATCACAAATCAATGAGTGGCGGGCGGAGAGCCCTGCCAAAGTGACGACAATCCGAGGTGGGTGCGTTCAAAAGTCAGAATCGAAAATTTGGGTCAGCTGACCGACGCCGCTGTAGGTAGACATGAAAATGGAACAAAGCAAATTGAAATAAAATGGAATAATAAATGCAAATGATAATCATCATTAACACAGTAAATATAGGTAAGACTTGAGAATACTTGAAGTACTTATATTGGGATTACGAATGAGTATAATATGCTCCTCTTTCTGTATCTTTGTTATCATTTCCTATGAACATACATGTATAGATATTTCTTTCCTTCCCCTCTTTTCTCTTCTGCTATTAGCTTTACTCTTCCTTTTCATTCATCCCCTTTCTCGTTTCTCGATGATTTCTTGGTATCTAATGTGATCCTTTCAGATTCTGCTTCTGCACGGAAAGATGTGCGTTGGCTTTCTCTTTGTTCTCTATGTCAATTCTCATCTCGTCTTCCTACTCTACCTCATTGAGCCATTACCACCCACTCATGGGCCACACGAAGAAATCCATACATACAGCCTTGAGCAAGGTTCGTACTTCGTCGTGGCTGGGAATCTCAGCCAGGGCGCGGGAGCGCTAAAGCAAGCTATTCAATGCCGCCATACAAGGCATATAAACATACTGAGATGGCTAACAGCGCCATGGCAGCAGCTTATTACTTAGCACCTTAGGTACATGCTTGCGTGCTTGGCCCTACCAGATGTACTACTACCAACGTATCGACTTACGTACATCTGACATATCAGCTACCTTAATACTTCATTCTCCTCCCCCATACATCCACCATATATGCTCGAACCCTGTACTCATTTTCGTGACGAGACGCTTACCTGTGAGCCTCTCTCAACTGATACTCTTGTATTCATAACGAGGGGGGGAACAGCATTCTCCTCCTTCCTCGTTCTCCACCGTCGTGCCTCCCTTTCCAACACTTCGAACATCGCTGAGCTTCTGTTCTCAACGTACTCGGCGTCGAATCCTCTGACCGCCTTCGTCGCATTGACAAATACGTCGCTGGAGCACATCCGGGACAAATGTCATGACGCGCGACTCTCACAATGTCCAAAAGGACTTCGAATTAACACCTGATGATCTCTCGGCTTTATGGGTTGCTGCCAGATTTCCTCGATTGCCCACCGATGCTCCCGAGTCGTTCCAATCTCGCACTCTCGACGTTAAAAACCACACTGTCCTACTCAAGGTACATCATGCATATCGTCGCCATGACTTCCAGAACCTCGTCCAAAGGTAGTTTCTTGCGTAGTGCTCATGTAGTACCGTGGCTCTTCTGATACTGCTATAGATATACGAATCAGTTAGTACATGGCTGCCAGGCGAAATACTGCGACATACCCACCTGTTTTACATGTCGAAAACGTCTTGCTGGTAAAGCTGGTATACGTCGGTACACACCAACGAGTGTCCGTGGCCTGGCATGTTATCTTGCTAGTCAAAGCAATCCAGAGACAGGTCTTTGTCGACATCCAAGCCTAGCCCCTTCAACTCAGGATTACAAGACTACGAGTAAAAAATCATCTTCGACAGCTCGAAAGGACAGCTTCCGCAGAACGAATGGGGACGCCAATTCATCACAAGATGTGAATGGCAGGGAGAATATATCACGAAAATCGAGCTCTAGATCTATCGATACTTCCGATTCTTCCCTGGGCCGCCAGAACGGTCGAACCGATTCCAGCAAGTCTCTTGGCGGAAAGAGCGAGAGCGTCTTCGAAGCTGGGGATTCTAGAACAAGTTCACTCCGGCAGTCGCCGAAGAAAGATCACAAATCGTTTGTTCAAAATGTTTGCAGCACTGTAGCATTCAGAATGCTTGAATGGCTTACACCTCAGACGATAGATGAGATGAGTAGACCGAGTCAGGATGAAAGTTTAAGGACGAAGGACGAAGAACTGAGTGATCCTTGCCATAGTCACCCAGTAGTTGTTGAGGTCACTTCAGAGCATAATACACCCCAGAGTTCCCTTACTCAAACTGGCTCGGCTGTGGATATGGGCGATTCTCACGAATCTCCTCCTCCTCCTCCCCCAGAACCTCGTGCTACAACTAATAAAATCGTCACTAAGAAAGATCTTGAAAGAAGCTTCAAATCCTCGGCCGCAATGCATAAGACCGCGGCAAACAGTCACAAGCCCTTCAGAAGTATGGACGGGAGCATTGATAAACTAGCGGAACAGAGAACTCAATCTCGTGATGCTGGCACGTTGGGGCCCCAATCACCACACAAGGTTGCAGATGAAAGATGGGACGGCTTGTCAGATGCTCATGGTCTGCAGAATAAGAAGCAGCTTTCTGCGCCTGACCAAACATTGCTAAACGGGGAACCCCTGACTAGGCAATGCTCTACGGAAACCGGTGTAATCGATCAGCGAAGACTGTCATTTCCTACTCCAGGAATAAGCCCAGATGTGAACAGGACTTTGGATACTCATGATTCCCCGTTAAGCACGTCACCCGATGGTCATAAAAATCAAGAACAAGCCACCAGTAACAGCAACGTTGAACAGGCTGTGCATAACGAGATTCACAGTCAACAGAACGGTCATGAAAGTCGAAAACCTGTAACCAAAGACAAAGAGTATTGGCCGCAATCACTATCACACTTAGATCCAGAGTTGATCGAACATATATGTAATATGCTTCAGGATTATGGTGGCGTCGAGGCTCATGCCCTGGTGCCTCACTTTGTTTCACGCCGAAACCGGATGACAGACAGTCATTTATCCAATGTTTTACCATGGCACAAACTAAATGGGCAGACGAAGTTATCACGGGAATGGAGAGATTTCTCAGAGCAAAGCTTTTTTTACGCTCTCAGCCAAGTCGATGTTCTTTTGAAGTCCTTCTCAGACGAGCGTAACCAACCCCTGGATTCATTGACTCTGTGGTATTGCATGTTTCGACTCACTAGAGCTGCACCCAGTATTGTGTTCGATAGTTTGTGGATATCCGCAGCCAAACTTTACGGTCCTCCGCCAGAAGTACTATCGAAGTTTGCATGGACTGCTCGAATCTCTCAACACTCAGTCTCTGGGCCAGGGTTAACTTTGGGGGAAACCGCAGAATTAATGTCAGTGTGCCTTCATGCGCTCGCTGCAGCTTTACCAGATCTGAAAGACCCAGCACTGGTTTATAATATCTCGCGACTTCGTGCTCAAGGCATCATTTGCCCAGGAGGTGGCCCAAGAGCATTGGTAGCAGTCGAACCATGTTTACAATACAATGACATTCTCTCGGACAATCTGGCTCTACGTCTGGCACGCAGAGTCTTTGCAAGCATACCGACTATTCGAGTTTATCAAGAACTCATGCGCCTAGACGATCAAAACGTGATTACACCTGATATATTGGACTTGGTTCTGGATCCTTTGGGTGAATCCAGAAGTACAAGCAGAATCGATTTTTCTCAGGATGAGCGTGACGCCCACGAAGGCAGGTTACCTCAAGCACTTTTAGACTGGGCACGCACAGTCATGCTCCAAGATTGGGATGGTAAAGCAGAAGTTCCGAGCACTGGCAATTTTGCCGGTGCGCTGGCGTTGCTGGCCAGTCTTTGTATGTTGTTTCCCACCCCTCTCGTTGCAAAACTAACTTTATACAGACTCGAAAAGAGAAGCCCTTCATCTAAACGAACATGTTTTCCGAAGTGATTATTATGGTAGTCGCCTTGATCTGCTTGAAATGCCAGTTGAATGGATATCATTTTTACCTAATGACAAATCGGTCCACCTATTAGAGCACCCTTACTTGTTCACTGACTCTAAATTGGTTGATTACTTTCGAGCAATCAATTTTGCACGCATGCGGAAAGCATTTGAAGATGCAAGCTATTTCATGAATCGAGCAACTGCCATGATGTCGCCAATGCGTCTAATGACGGAACCGGAGCGACGCCAGGAACTATTTGATCGCCTACGAGTCCCGCTTTCGAAGTTTCTTGTGTTAGAAGTCCGCCGCGATAAGATCTTGATGGACACATTCGACTCACTTTGGCGACGAGAAAGAAGGGAACTTATTAGGCCACTAAAAGTACGTCTTGGCGAAGGTGCGGGTGAGGAAGGATTCGATCTCGGTGGTGTTCAACAGGAGTTCTTTAGACTTGCGGTGGCAGAAGCTCTCGACCCCATGTATGGAGCATTCACGAGTGATCCTCAAACCAGGATGACGTGGTTCTCACCCGGATCTCCTGAGCCAGCTTGGAAATTTGAACTCATCGGCCTCATTTTCTCACTTGCCATATACAACGGTGTTACTCTTCCGGTCACTCTTCCGGTTGCGTTCTACCGCAAAGTTTTGAGCCTTCCAGTCACAGAAGTTGAACATATCGAAGACGGCTGGCCTGATCTTGCAAAGGGACTAAACAGTCTTCTCATGTGGGATGAAACGCATGGGAAAGTCATTGACGTCTTCTCACGAACCTATGAGTTCAGCATTGATTCCTTTGGCGAACAAGTCTCTAGAGACATGCAGAATTCCGATAGCTGGCCGCAATTTGGTGAGACAAGAACTAATAACCCTATTGATGCCAACATGGTTACCATCGAGAACAGAGAGAAATACGTCCATGACTACATCAAGTGGCTTACCGACATATCTATTCAACCACAATTCGAAGCATTTCAGAAGGGGTTCACAACTTGTCTTAGCGAAAAATCCCTAAGTCTGTTCAAATGCGATCCAACAATATTCAAAGCAATGACGGAAGGTGTTCAGGACATAGATGTTGCTGAGCTTCAATCGGTCACTCGCTATGTTGGCTGGTTAGGCGATGAATCTAACTCCACCATCAAATCCTTCTGGAGCATAGTGAGGAGTTACGATGCCGACATGAAGAAGAAACTGCTGGAGTTTGTCACAGCCAGTGATAGAGTGCCGGTTGGAGGTATGAAGAATGTCACTTTTGTTATACAGAAGAACGGGGATGGAAGTGTTGGTGGAGACAGTGCAGACAACGATCTCAAGAAGGAGAAGAGGCTGCCAACAAGTTATACATGCTACGGAACACTGCTATTGCCAGAGTATGGGAGCAGAGAATTGCTCAAGGACAAGCTGGGTATGGCGCTAGAGAATGCGCAAGGTTTTGGATTTGCTTAAATAAGTGGCATCAGAGGTTGAGCAATATCACAACCACGTATATTATTTCTATATTAATCAGAATATTACTTACGTGCTCTGTGATTGAGAAAAGTTATAATCAAGTATTCAGCCATACCATCGTGTTTAAGCCACAAAGTTGAATGATGTTGTGGAGTTGCCTGAGCAGCTCTACACCTAGTACCTACCAGTGTACCGAAATCCTGACCGGAATTTTTACCTTTGTTTTACAGACTGCATTTCATAAGTTGTCTTGCACCCCTGTAGTCAAAGCGCCGGCCCTTGCAGAGTGAGCTCGACCCTACAAGCATAACAGGATTCATAACATGTGTATTATAAGCAATATTGATTCCTAAGAAGTAATAACAAGGTTGTTTGATTTGTAACACGAAATCTCAAACGACCAAAATAGTTACAACACCAGCATCATCCAGATTTACTCTCACTGTAAATCAACCGAGAAGCCTACAAAGTGACTGCAGTGTTTTATTAATGCTTTGAAGACTTGAGCTTGCTCAGCTTTGGCTGGGCTTCTGGGTCCCAGTACATCCACTTCTTGCCATCCCATTCCTTCTTCATCAACTCCAAGGGAGGTCTTCTCTTGCCTTCCTCGATCTTTACAATCTTGGATTTAGGCACTTTCCAAGCTGGATTATCCTTCTTCTTGTACAAAAGCGTTTCAGTGATCAACTTGGCACATTCTCCAGGGAAGCCAGTCCACAGCTCCTCTTCGGTATCAAGCTCATCGCCCTCCGCGCATTCGAGGACTACGAACTGCAACTTCTTGAAGCCATATACGAAGTCCGCAAATTCGTCATCGTGAGTATCCATCCAAGCATGCATTGGAATTTGAAGAATTTGGATCTTTCTGCGGTCAGAATTGTGGATGAGCTGCTCGAAGTCCTCCATATCCTGTCTGCTCCTAACATTAACGTACAGACGGTCGATATGTGGAATCATGTAGATACATGGTCCCGAGTTCTTGGTTGCCATGAAGGGTCTCATGTACTTCAGAGCCATAGTTCGAGATTCACGACACGTATGAAGGATGGAAGGAGGTGGAGTACTGGCTCTGAAGATCTTGACCGGTCTTCCTCGACTAATATTCTTTGTGCCAATATGGATCCGAGGAATACGCTGCTCTTTCAAATGTTCGCGCCAGATCTGAAGTCTGAGCTCAGTTGGTAGGTACGGGAAAAGAGTAAAGGATGATTGAAGTACGATTCTCTTTGGTGGCAAAGTGGCCCTGACGATTGAGTCAGTCAAATGAAATCCTCCAGTTTCTGAAGACTTGCCTCTTGGCTGCTAGTTCAGCTGCTGATTTCGCAGTTTCCTCGGCCTCTTGACGTGCATATCCTTCCTCGATTTCTCTACCTATCTTTTCAATGTATCTTCTCTCCTTTTGTAGCTTCCTCAAGTCCTTTTTCTTCTCTTTAGCTACCTCACTTGGAGACAGAGACTGAACATTTTCGCTGAGGGCTTCGGCTATAACCGCGGTAAATGCACAGTCCGCATCCACGACCTTGTCAACAGCGGTTAGATTCATACGGTTTCCGTGGGTGTCTATAAGTCCCCAGTCCTGGCATGAATGCTTGGTTTGATTTTCTGCGATATGCGAGATCCACTGGTCAGATCGAGTAGGACATGGTAAAGCCCACTTCTTGCGTGACTCCTTTGTGCGTTGGTTGTCCTGGCTAATGCGAAGAGTCAGTCTCTTGCACACAGTAGAAGCTAGACCTCGAAGCAACAAACATGAACGTAGATGTACCTAATTCTTCGTGCTAAACGTGTTATTTCATAAGCTAAGTCAGCTTCGGCGCTTGATCGTACGTTAGCATGAGAATTGTCAGGAAGAAAAGGTCACCTTACAGCCATTCAGCTTGCTCCTGTCCCATAAATTTGATGAATGCAGGGCCATCAACCTGTTCCATCAAAGGAAGGTACGGGTGGATGTTGAAGAATCTTCCTGTGCATTTCAGACCAGGAATGTTAGTAGGAACCACGCACAATGTCTCTAATATGAAGTTAGCAGATGTGGGCTTGACAAAAGATTGCAATGATCTTATAAGGATTCCTCTCCCTTTGTAAAAACGTACCTGGGAAGTCATCTGCTCTTCCATCGTTAGTCGACTCGAATGTCAATGATGACATTGTTGACATTGAGAACAGATCAGACATGCTGGGCGACCAAAAGTTGTTTTAAGTGATTGCTGTTCTAGAGATTCATGATTAGACTTGAATAATAAACAAGATTAAAACAAGCTGTGTCGCCTTTTGTAGGCTGAGCCGTGTGGGGGAATACTTACTTTTATGTCGCGTTGTTGCAGGCGGGGATAGTCCTGCGGGGAGGATGGTGTTGTAATGTTTCCAGATATACAACTAAAGTGCCGGAAGAAAAAGAAAGACGAGAAAAAAACCCCCAGAAAGGAAATGAGGATTTCATATGTAGCTTGTGATACGCGCAGTCATAGACTGACTACATAGGAGGCAGGTGGGACATATGGTTGTCTGGAATTGCCTAAGTGAGAAAGCAAGTGCCTCACCATCTCTAAGCCTATTCTTACACCCCGCCTGACCTTCTATTGCGCGATGTTCATCCAGATGCAAATTCCAAGCTCTCCAATTTAGGTATGTAGCTAATACATCTACATTTGAAGTTAGTGGATTATATGAGAGGTGTTAGCATACTTTTGGGCTAATCAAGAACCCCAAAACAAAACAAAAAAGTAGCTTCGACATACACGCCATATGGGCATCATCATTATCATCCTCACTATCCTCGCTTTTTACCTTTGCTGCGAACTTTGTCTATACTTCATTGGTATAAGTGTTTCCATTGTTTGCAGATAGTTGGTTCTTGTTGGTCATCAGGGATGCTGATCTTGACAATCCTCTGATCATCAGCATGTCCAATAGCAGAAATATTAGGCCAAGTATCTAAAGTTGTAGGGACTCTTGAATTTGGAGACTTAAGTTTACGGCCCAAAAATGCCACAACTAAATCAAGATTTGCAGCTTGCTCTATATTGTATCTGACCTCCAAGCATTGGGCAGTGACCAGTAAGTGTATGGTCCGTACAGCTCTACGATCACAAAAGTCTGTAGAGCACTTGACGCTCGCTGTTTTCACTGGCAGTTTATTGTTGTTCTTATCATTGTCGGCATTTACTGAACTGCTTCAACGCTGGGGAGTGATCAAGCCGTATGGAGTCCCAGTGGATAACTTGATCTCTCGACATTCCAAAGCTCAGTACATCTATCACTCACACGTACGTTCATGCTTGGGCTTGGACTCTTCAGACGTTCAGTTCATTTTGTCAGCTGAAGTAGGTATCTAACATTAAAGATCTATGCTACAGTATTTCTTAGAAGTCATTCTCGTCGCTTCCAGCAATAATGACATTGTTGATCTTCAATACCATACGGCACAGCTGGGTCGCCAACATCAACTGTTGTCGCTTACCGATCAAAGGATCAATAACAAAGGCATCTCTCATGTCGTTGCTGCCAGTCTGCATGCAGTCCACTCCCAATCTACTGTTATTCTCAGTGACTTGTCTACTCTTGATAGCTGCAAGAGTGGCAATTGGGGAAAGACCAGAGTTCTCGGCTAAAGCCATAGGCACAGCGTCGAGAGCATCGGCGAAGGCACGCATGGCGTACTGCTCAAGACCAGGGGACTTGACAGCAGCATCCTCAACAGCAAGAGAGCATGCAATCTCGGCTGCACCACCACCATACACAACACGATTGTCGCGGACAAGGTTGCGAACAACACAGAGAGCGTCGTGAATGGAGCGCTTGGCTTCATCAATGATCTACATCACTTAAGTTAGTATCCAAACATTTCCCAAGTACATCGGAAATTCTTACCATCTTATTGCTACCTCTGACGAAAACAGTGACAGCTCTGGTATTTGCGCATTCCTCAATCACCAGCATCTTCTCTCTAGTTGTTCCGAAGCTCATCTCGCGGACGACACCAGCTTTTCCAAGCTTCTCAGCAGATAAATCTTCGAATCTTGGTACAATTCTACCGTTTGTCGCAATTGCGATCAACTCAATCTCTGGACCACCGACCCATCTGACAGCTGGAAGCTGGTTTTGGAGAAGCAGGTGGTTGGCTTCGTCATCGAACCCCCATTGGCAAATGACAAGGTTGGCTCCGGTGTCCTTAATTTGTTGGATCATCTCGGCGAACTTGTCCTTCTCATAGTTTTGCAATTTTCTGAACTCCTCAACGGTGGTGATATCAAGCTTATGCTTAGTCTTTGGCTTCGGTGGCTCAAACGCACATGTGAGAATAGCGATCTTGGCATCGGTAACCTCGGATGGCATTTGCGGATGAGAGAAGTCCTTGTCCACAATAACACCCTGTACAAGCAGCGAATCCTCCAAAGATCCTCCAACCTTTCCATCAAGCTTGATCAGTTCAAAGTCTACATCCTTACGCTCAAGGTCAGCAACTGAAAGAACAGCATCGACAGCGATGTTGGCAAACTGATCGTGGGCCTTCGATACGATCTTGCTGCCCAAACTTGTTCTTGCTACTTTGACCAAGTTCTTCTTGTCATCCTTTGTGAACTCGATTTTGTCGGCAATCCTGTCCAGCTCGGCCACCGCAATATCGCAAGCTTGGTCGTAACCGTCTGCTATTCTAATTGGGTGTATTCCCTTGTCGATGAGGTCCGCCGCCTGTTCGAGGAGAGCACCAGCCAAGACTACAACACCAGTAGTACCGTCTCCTATCTCGTCGTCTTGAGATTTTGATAGTTCCACCAGCAACTTCGCCACATGGTTTGAGATCTCCATTTGTCCAAGAATCGTAGCTCCATCATTTGTGACTGTAATATCTCCGTCTGGTGAAATAAGAATCTTGTCGAGTCCGCGAGGACCAAGGGAGGTCTTGACGAGGTTTGCGACTGTTCGTGCGGCAAGGATATGCGATTTCACAGCATCATTACCATGTTGTCTCTTCTTCTTTCCCTGGCTAAGAAGGTATCAGTACTTGTGCGAAATAAAATGCTTGTCCTTGTGAAGTTCAGCATGGAATTGTATGGAAAGACCAACTCTCTGACAACGATGAAGGGACGACCTTGCTCGTCCTTTACCACCGAAGCTGTAATTGAACATAATCAGTATACAGAGACCTTAATCAAGGTGCTTTGGACCATACCCTGCGACATATCAATATCTAGGTGCTCAGGTTAGCTAAATTCTAATCTTCTAGGCCCTCATAAATGACAAACGTACTCATCGCCATTTTGGCGGTTCTTAGCTAGAATGTCTTTCTTCTCCTAGCTCCTTTGACCACTTGTCGGTCGAATTCAGGTGGTCTTGAGATGTCGAAAATAACAGAACTGTGTTGTAGGTGCGATAAACGCGTGCTCTCCTTGAACCAACTCGCGTCTAAGGCGCTGAGAGAAAGTTGCGAGACGTTGACGCTAGCCGCTGCGTGGTTGCCTGAGTGCTTCTCGGCCCGCAGCCTGAGATATCAGATTCGTCTGTTTCGTTTACCTGTTGTGCCTACCTGGGTAAGCGGTAAGGTAGGGGTAAGCAATATCTAGAACCCTGAACTCGTTTTCGTACAATTCCAAGTAAATCTATTATGTATGTATGTACTACGAATATGTGTGTCTCCCCCTGCTGCATACCCCACAACGCCCAACTCCACAAACTTCCACGTACTACTACGAACGCCATCTGATCATAAAACACTCCTCATGCCCGGTCGGGGCTGACAGGAAACTTTACAACAATTTACTTCTCTCGCTCTTTCGCGACATCTTATATCTATTCAGCCTGGGTTTCTATACGGCAAATACCAAAGATGCTCCCGTGATCAATGTGATAACCCGGGCGAATGGACAGTAACCCTGATATTACGTCGTGGGTGTTACTTCGATCCACGTATCGGAAATGTACAAGGAACGGCCCCACCGCGAGGTATCGTATCTTTAACTTTACAGATACACCAGTCCAAGCACTTTTCTAGATATCACATCTGTATAGTTGCATTGGGGGGTCATGTGTAGAGGTGACCCTAGTCTGTCACAGCACCTTGGTATAGCTTCCCAAATTACAGGAGACTTGAATCACTTTCGATGTTGGAGGGACCCTCGGCAACCGATTGCACGTTCAATTATCCCAATCTTTCCAATCTTTCCAACTATCGCTGATAGTTTCTCCGGATTTATGGACTATTGAGAGGAGGTAGGTACACATCTTGGACATAGTCTGAAGGTAAGCGCGGTGAATGAGCGTCCCGGTGTCTTGAATGTTCTGAAGTGGTGGGATGCTGTGCAGTCGTCACAGCATTACTTGGTTATTGTTTAATACACCCGCGTCATCTCCGTACCTGGATATTTAGATACTGGTTCCTGAACATTACCCTTGCATGCACTCGTGGACACAGTCTATTCTTTGGAAGTAAACCCGAAACATCATATTATGGTATCTATCATCTTCTTTCATTCTTCCAGCACCTCGCTGGCATGGCTGCCAAAACGCAGTCAGCAGTTATAATTCGGTCAATTATACAACGAACTGGTGGTCGTCTTGATTAGGATTTGATTATATTTCCACCATTCAAAGTTATGGACCGCCCATAATTTTCGCTGATTTCATGTGATGGTTGTCACTAAGTATTCAGTACTATATTCGGCATCCCAATCCAGTATGCTCTTCCTGAGCAAGATCTACATCTCATTGAAGATACTGCGGTAGCTGAAATACCTACAAAAGCTTCGTTTTACGCTCATCCTTTCATGAAGTGTTGACCAACCCGTTCAGAATACCTTTCGGCCTCGTTTGTGTCCTCTGAATATCCCTCCCTATTCTTGGTCTCTTTCCAAAATGAAGTCATTTATCATCTTTGCCCTCCTTGGTTCACTGTTGCCCTTTACGACAGCACAACTCGCAGGCACTGTGGGGCCTTTGACAAGTCGAGCAACCAAGCGTGCTACAAAAACATGCAATGTTGAGGATTATGGTGGAGTTGCAGATGGCACAACGGACCTGGGTCCTCCTCTAACCTCTGCTTTTGCTGATTGCAAGACTGGCGGTACCGGTCAGTTCCTTATGCATCCAACTTTATGTGCAAGCCTAACAGTTCAGTATATATTCCTTCTGGGGACTGGGCTTTGTCGACTTTTGTTTCACTTGAAGATGGTGAAGCATGGGCACTTCAACTTGATGGCATTATCTATCGCACAGGGTATAGAATATCTGTAAATATATCGTTTGAGATTTAACTAATAATTAACTAGGAGCACAGCTTCAGGAAATATGATCCTGAGTGCGTCTTAAATCTTTTTTTCCCCAAATCATAATGATATAATCGCCTAACCTTCAACAGTCAGCTCATCAACAGATTTTGAGCTATACAGCAGTACCTCCAAAGGTGCCATTCAAGGCTACGGCTATGAGTTTCATACAGGTCAGTCTAATAGCCCGTATTTTAACTTGAAATAACTAAATATATGTATCAGATGGCACCTATGGGTAAGAAGAGCTCATTGATCGTTTTCACTGTGCTAACTCTGCGTTCAAGACCGCGTATACTACGCCTTGTGGATGTCACCGACTTTTCTGTACATGATATCGCTCTTGTTGATGGTAAGGACTAAGATGATCAGATAAATTATGTCTTACTAATTGCAGCTAGCTGGCGCTTTCCACTTGACCTTGGACACCTGTTCTAATGGAGAGGTCTACAACGTGATTGTGCGAGGTGGTAATGAAGGTGGTCTTGATGGTATTGATGTCTGGGGATTCAACATGTAAGTACTTCGAAGTTTAGCCCGTGGTTTGAGCTCTCTGGAGTCAATAGTTTATGATTCGGTCGTATCATTTTCGACACATGGCTAATACCTGAACAGATGGGTTCATGATGTTGAGGTGACGAACAAAGATGAATGTGTTACTGTTAAGGTGAATATGCATGTTAAAAAATCTAAAGACTCCGGCAAGCTAAACCATACAGAATCCATCCAATCACTTTCTTATAGAAAATATCTACTGCAACTGGTCAGGAGGTAGTGCCATTGGATCTCTCGGAGCTGACACAGGTGAGTTTGCGTTCATAAATATTGATGGGCTTGATAAGGGCTGATAAACCAACCAGACATTCATCACATAACCTACAGCAACGTTTATACCGTAAATTCAAACCAAATGTTGATGATTAAGTCAAATGGCGGCTCTGGAAACGTGTCCACATCTACATTCCAGAATTTCATTGGTCATTCTAATGCCTACTCCCTGGACATCGATGGTTATTGGACGCAGGCCGCGGTTGCTGATGGTGACGGTGTACTCTTCTTTGACCTGACGTTCGATAATTGGAAAGGCGATTGTGCAGCTGGTGCAACTCGAGCTCCGATCCGAATCATGTGCCCAGACGGGAATCCTTGCGCTGGTCTTGACATTGAAGACTTCGCGATATGGACAGATACAGGATCGTACGAGTATTATACCTGCCGAAGCGCATGGGGTAGTGGCGGATGTTTGGCCCATGGATCGACTCACACAAGCTATGCCGTGACGACAAGCACTGTCACTGCAGCACCAAGTGGTTACAGCGCTGCTTATATGCCTTCAGACTTGTCGACCGGGTTCGCTCTTACAGCAAGCATTCCCATTCCAGCTATACCGACAACTTTCTACCCTGGCGCAACGCCTATCAGTGCTCTTTTGGGTTGAAGGGATATCAATTGCTGGACTTGCATTTCTTATGTCACTCTGCCTATCATTTCAAATAATCTTCGTCTTAGTCACCTTTTACAACGCTGTCCTTTACTGCTTAGCCTTTTTAAATTGTAAATTGTGAATTTACCAAAACTTTTTTGACATTCAACTTCTTAAAATGGTCTTGCTCACCTTATGGCTTGTTCTTTAACTTCTCTTCAACGAGTCTTGATACTAACTTCTCAAGGATAGCAGTCTCACCCCCCTCTCCACCCCCAAGTCCCTGAAAGTAGCCTTGGACACTCTTCTCCACATATTTCCCAACCATGTCAACCTCTACGTTCACTTCTTCACCGACCTTCTTGGCCCCCATCACAACCTTCTCTTGGGTATAAGCTATCAGCATCACCTCCCACCATCCCTCGGTATCATTCACTTGCGTGACCGTTAAGCTAGCCCCATCAAGGGTGACATATCCTTTCTCAACAACATATCGCAATACAGACTTGTCGCGAGGCTGTAATCTGAATGTGATAGCGTTACCATCCGGAGTTGTTTTGAGAATAGTAGCAACAGTGTCAACATGGCCTTGTACGAAGTGGCCTCCCATTCTGGTAGCCGCACTAACTGCCCGTTCAAGGTTGACGTATGAGTTCTGTTTTAGGGATCCGAGATTCGTTCTTCGGAGTGTTTCAGGAGCCACGCCAACCTTGAAGCTGTCGGCATCGAAGGTGGTTACAGTCAAACAGGTACCGTTGATAGAGATGCTATCACCAAGATTGCAGTCGCCCAGAATCTCTTTCGCGCCAGAAATAGTTAGGGAAGTGCCGCCGCCACCGCTAGAGGTGTCATCCTGCTTTACAAGCTCGGTGACCGCTAGACAATGTTAGTTTTCGAGTGTAAAGTGTCATCCAAAGGTCCCTTACTTCCAATTATCTCAACAATTCCTGTAAACATTTTGTGTTGGTTCTGAGATTATTTGGAGATCAATCATTACACAAGTTGCTCGTGCTTATATATATGAGACGGAATTATCCCGCCAGGTATGGAATTATGTCCATGCCGACCTTGGGCATCAAACTAGTCTACTCTAGGTAGAATAACTCCAACATCGTATGTTCACATAAAATGTACAGCGATATCTAACGGTCCCATGATATATTGTGAACTCGCATGATGAATAAGCGCAGTATTACTGACAGTAATTAGGTCAAATTTTATGACGACTTGCTACATGTTTGTGTTACTACTGTAGCTCAACGTGTGTTCCACTCCGAATCTACATCTCGCGGAAGGAGACCCTCCGTAGTTGCGGAGATAACTTGCACCACAAGACTATGGATCCTATTGATTCGAGAGGTCTTACTGGGCAAGTTCATTGATCTATCTATTGAATTACCTTGAACGCCTTTTAAGCTACTGAGTTTAAGGATAAATCCAAAGTAAGTGTTTTTTCCGGGGTTACCCCACTGTCGGCTCACGAGCCGTTGATTTCATTGAAATCTCAGATCTCTGCCGTCACCTATTGCGTGTGTGAAATTTAATACTTCTATGGTTGCTACGCTACTACTTAGTAACGTTAATTGTGCTTGTCTCTGTAAAGATTAAAAGACATCTAGGTCCCTGCTTCGTCACCCTTTTATTCTTGCCTCTCTCTTGATTCTTGATATGAAGCAATTGCTCCAAAGATCTACGAGAGGTTTCCAAAATGACAATTTGTGTCCTTTTCTTGGCAGCTATTGTTTCGGCTGGGGTGTTGCCAGCTTTAAGTGTATCAGATGTTCAACCTCTGAAGCCTGCCATAAGCTCTATCTTCCCACAAAGAACACCACTCACATCTCAAATCCTCGATACATTCCTTCAACCAAATGAAGTCGACATCGCAAGAAACTCTTATATCATCAGAGAGAATACATCGCTGCGGTTAAACGGCGACCATTGGACAGCAGGTGGCGCCAACGTTTATTGGTTAGGTCTCGATGAAAATGTTATACCTCGAGCGGGCGAACCATTCTACATCCCTTTTAATGCCAGTTATCCTAGCAAAGGACGCATCACAGAAGTCATGAACACGCTTATGGTGATGGGAGCACACCTCGTCCGAAGCCAAACACTTGGTGTTAGCGTTGGGAATCCTCTGAGCGTCATGCCCGAGCTTGGAGTCTACAACGAAGCTGCTTTTGACACGATCGATTGGTCTGTATACCAGGCAAGGCAGCATGGCTTGAGAATCATAGCACCACTAGTCGATAATTATGTAGGGTATCCAGCACGATATTGCTGTGAAGACTGGGAGCTGACTCGCCCAGGATTATTACCATGGCGGTAAATTTGATTTTCTCAGATTTCGTGGATTAAATATTAGCAGCACCACTTCGCCCGTTGACCCCGAAGTTATGCAGTTTTACACAAACACAACTATAGTTCACGACTTTAAGGATTATATTCAGAACCTTCTCACTCACTTGAATCCCTACACTGGCCTCACTTATGCCGAAGACCCAACAATATTGGGCTACGAAACAGGGAACGAACTCGGCGGTCCAATCTTTGGGGATAAATGGGTCCCAGTGGAGTGGACCACGGAAATTGCACAGTATGTGAAGGAGTTGGGCCCAAATAAACTGGTTGTTGATGGGACCTATGGAATCAACACTACGCATCTTTCCATTGAAGAAATTGACATTTTTTCGGATCATTACTACCCACTAAACAATACCAAACTCCAGGATGATATTACCTTGGTAGAATCAGCGAACAGAGTTTATCTGGTTGGCGAATACGATTGGACGGGGCTAAATGGTGGTGACTCTATTGAAAGCTTTTATAGCAACATTGAAAGTCGACAGATTGCATCGAGTCCAGTTGTAGCAGGAGATCTATTCTGGTCTTTATTCATGCACAACGCCCCAGACTGCAATGTATGTGTTTCCCATCTCGCTGTCTCTTTGAGGCGTGCTTTGTACCTATCTCACCTCAACTAACACCTGTCAGACATTTGTCAATCATTCCGATGGGTTTGCTTTGCAATACGGTAATCCGTCCAATACTGCCTATAATAACTCTAGAATCTCGTTGATGCGGGAGCATTTCTTCGCCATGCAGAATATCACAGTTGACGAATACCTCCCTGCTGTGGCTTGCCCTCATAATTATATACCAGGCTATGATGCCGATTACACATACATTTGATGTTCATCCCCATCAACTTGTGATGTTTGGAGCGCATCTCATATTAGCACTTTTGGGCTCTGATATATGATCGAAGTCCACCATTTGCAGTTCAACACAGCTTATCCTGGAAGCGAAACTCTGACCAGACAGCCTAGATATCTAAATACTATCATTTTCAACTACTTATAAACCTGCTCAGTTCGCAGCCAAAACTTTATCACTGTTAATACCACTCCAAAACTCCTATTAATGCCTACAACGGAAATTCTACCAGGGGTATCATAACAACAAACCATTCTCCGATATATCTCAACCATGAACTCGTCACATATCGCTCAAACCGCCCCAGACCTCCGCAATCTTTGTGCTTTGTGCTTTAGCAATCTTCTTCCTCCCTACTAGATCTCCCATCTTACTCATGACCAAGTCAGTTTTCCTTTTGATACCTTCTGGGCTATCGCCACACGCCTCAAAAGCTTCGACAAACTCAACCGGTGTCTTCCAACGCTTCTGAATCTCCAGTGCCTTCTCGCCGGTCACCCCTCTTGTGCACATGAGCATCTTCAAGAAAACGTCTCTTAACGTGAGTGATTCTGACTTTGAAGCCAATGAAGCCAGAGCAGGATAGCTGATATTGTGATTACGACTCGGGTCTTTCAGTCTGAGATGTGAGAGCAGAGGCAAGTAGTTTTGGTTGGTGAGGACTCCTGTCGGAATAACAAAAAGAGGTTTATTCTCGTATTGACTTTTTAAAAGTAAAGTCATTTTTATCAAATAACGGATTGTTTCGTCCATCTTGTGAGTCTTCTTTACGAAGTACCCATTGACAACCTGAGCACTTGCAATGGCACTTTCGACTGCTTCCTCGTACCTCTGGAAGTGGCCAGCGTCCATGTGAATTTCCTCAATTATATAAATGACATTCTTGACGCCAGATTTCCGTAAACGAAACTTCTGCTCGTGAAATCGTCCGTCTTTGATACTCCCAACGAGGTCATCCAGGCGCTTGCGTTCTACTATCCAGTCAAGGACAACTTCATCGCCTTCTGCGCCATGTTGAGAGAGGTAATAGGGATCATTCAACTTGGCAACCCATAAGGCATCGCCGACCTCAAGTGCACGCATGATTGGCTTCACTCCCTTCTTAGTGAGCTCATCCTGCATGTAATCTCTATCCGTCTTGGCGCGTACTTCTCTGATGTCGAGTACCAGGTGAACTGCAAATGATCCGGGACTTATCGTGATGGGTGAAAACGTCGGCATGTTTGCCTCTTCGCTAGACTTGCCGTTAGGCACAATGTCTGCTGCCCACGGCAAGGCCCGCAGTTGATTGTTTCCGGCTGATACTGCAAGTTCAGGACTGGACTCAACATCGATAAACTCTTCGTAGTCGGTTCTGTTAATCCCAAGAGAAACTTGTCGACCGAACGTGAATTGCGCCCTTGAGAAACTCCCAGGTTCTTGAATTAACGGAGGTTCCATAAATCCCTCCATAGTCTGCTGATCAGGATCCACGATTGCTTGCTTGATACGTATTGCTACCTCCCAACCTTCCTCAGTGAGACCATATTTCCGCAGAGGTCGGCCCTTTTCCCACACCAAATCCTTGTTAAGCAAGGTTTTGATTGAGTTCCATGCCGTATAGAATTTTGTAGGATCTGAAGGAACACTGAAGCTCGAGTCACAGTGCGGCTGTGCTAGCTCTATCGTCTGTGGTTTCGATAGACCTGTTCTTGATCCCTCGTCCAATGTTGCTAAGGCGAGAATGATAGCATACGGTCCAGACCTGAGAGCCGGCACATATGGTCTTGTCTTTCTGGCCCTCTTTGGGGGGGCATCATCGGCATCCTGGTCTGCGGGGCCAGCGTTTGGTACTATTACAGCCTTCCTCTTGCTTGGACGTTTTGGCATTGGAAGGCCATTCTGCTGGCAGAACTCTTCCAGCTTTACCGTCAATCGTTGACAGAGAGTGGGACCAAGACCATGAAGCTGCATAGCCTCCGATGGATGACTGAATTGAACAGGACATGCTTTTATGGAATCATAAGCTTTCTTATAAGCATTGACGCCTTTGGTGTTTCGTTCTCGTGCTTGTTGTAACCATTCACCTACCCATTGCAGTAACAGCGGGTTGGCACACTCAGCCATGATACAAAATGCAAGGAAAAGTGGCAAATTCAGAATAATATGATGATGACGAGGGAATTTGCAAAGAACTGTGATGACAATAGTGAATGAAGCAGAGCAAATGTCAGTAAGCGTTTTGGAAGAAAGACTATAGCAAGAGTCGAGATGTTTTGTTTCCTTTTGTTCTGATCTGTTGATATACTCCATCAAGCTTAGCAAGCGAAGTGGTGTAAGTGATGGCGGTTAGATGGAACGAAGTGGATGATGGAAGTGAATGAAAGCAATGACTCGAGAAGACGAGAAGTCGTGTTTCGATAACGCGAGGTATTCACGATGTCACGTGCTATCTGCAGTTCCAGTGAAGTTGACAGTGGTAGGTACTTATGTAGCGAAGGTCAGAACGGTGCTCTAATTATGGATACCTTAAAGCCCGACCGCCATTCCCTTTCCTTGGTGCATGAGGCCGCATGCGGATCCATGCGTGCCTCACAAGGCGGCCAAATAGCCTCATATAAGGTAATTGACAGTCAATGACCCCGCCCTGAGATCCCACAGCTCCTTCCAACCTCTTTCTCATCTCCTCCTTCTCACAACCCCCTCGATATCTCCCTCACAGCTCATCGTCAATTACCTCATAATGGCATCGGCGGGTAAAATCATCGAAGCTTCAAAGAAGCATCCTAAACCGGCGGAGCGTACCTTTCAGTATGGAACAGCTGGTTTCCGGATGAAGGCAAACCTCCTGGATTCTGTCGTATTTCGGGTGGGATTAGTCGCAGCTCTGAGATCAAGAAAGCTCGGTGGTCAGACAATTGGTGTTATGATTACTGCCAGTCATAATCCACCAGAGGATAATGGTGTCAAGTTGGTTGATCCTATGGGCGAGATGCTGGAGAACAGTTGGGAAGCGTACTCTACCGATCTTGCCAATGCCAACTCTGATGAGGAGCTTATTGAAACGTACAAGAAGCTCGAGACGACTTTGAAGATTAACCCAGACACACCAGCTCGCGTTATCTTTGCTAGAGATACCCGTCCATCTGGGCCTAAACTCGTCACTGCGCTCGTTGATGCCTTGGAAGCTACCGGTACCGAATACACAGATTATAAGCTTCTCACTACACCACAGCTTCACTATCTGACAAGATGTGTGAATACCGAGGGTACACCGAACTCGTATGGCGAGGTTAGTGAGAAGGGTTACTATGAGAAGCTCGCATCTGCTTTCGCAAGAGCTATGAAGGGAAGAAAAACTTCCGGTGCAGTAACTGTTGATTGTGCCAACGGTGTTGGTGGTCCGAAGTTGGCAGAGCTTGTCAAGTACTTGCCAAAGGCAGCTGATGGAGGTGTTGATATCAAGATCATTAACGACGATGTTCTTGTACCAGAGAATCTCAACCACGATGTAAGTCCAGAAAACCATATGGAATGTGACATATTTCTAATATTATACATAGTGTGGTGCCGACTATGTAAAGACCAAGCAGAGAGCCCCACCGTCTTCAAAGGCCGCTGTCAATGAGCGAAGCTGTTCTCTCGACGGTGATGCTGATAGAATCATCTATTACTACAACGATTCCGAGCAAGGCTTCCGTCTTCTTGACGGTGACCGCATCGCGACGCTTGCAGCATCATTCATTGGTGACCTCGCAAGACAAGCAGGCCTTTCCGACGAGCTCCGTATAGGTGTTGTACAAACAGCGTATGCCAATGGTGGTAGCACAAAGTACATTGAGAAGGCACTTTCCCTGCCAGTCGTCTGCACACCAACTGGTGTCAAATGGCTTCACCATGCCGCCACCAAATTTGACGTTGGAGTTTATTTCGAGGCCAACGGCCATGGAACTGTTGTTTTCTCCCAGCAGGCTCTCAAGGCCTTCGCCAGTCACGAGCCACAGTCACCAGCTCAGCACAGTGCACTTGAGACACTCCGCGCTCTTGCAGATCTTATCAACCAGACTGTCGGAGATGCTCTGTCAGACATGCTGATGGTGGAGACGATTTTGGCACACAAGTCTTGGACGTGCAAGGAATGGGATCTCACCTACTCCGACCTGCCCAACCGTCTTGTCCGAGTTGAGGTTGCCGATCGCAACATTTTCAAGACTACTGATGCTGAGCGTAAGCTTGTCGAGCCCCAGGGTGTACAGGCATCAATTGATGCTGCTGTTGCAAAATTCAAGGATGGTAGATCATTTGCTAGAGCTTCAGGTACCGAGGATGCCGTCAGGGTCTATGCAGAGGCGGCCACGAGAAGTGAGGCTGAGGATCTAGCTAATAAGGTGGCAGCCATCGTAAAGAATGCTACTGCATAGAGGACTAAAAGTACTGCTTATGGATATGGAGTTAGGTTTCATTAGATATCACGAATAAGAATTTTGAACTTTTGAGCACATCTATAATACCTATAAATAGAATGACTCATTCATATATTAGATAGAGAGTGCATGTCTATGTTCTTCTCCAACGGCCTTTGCCCAAGCGCCAATCCCATCCGTCTATACAATATCATAAAATTCATCCCTTCCTCCAATCCAAGTAACGCAAGACACTAGACTCTTGTCTCATGCCTCTTTCAGCTTCCTCGTCGCCCGCCTAAGATCCTCTAACCTCTTTCTCTCGACAACTACCATACTTTTTACAAGATCACGAATAGCCTTGCGACCAGCCTTCGCATGTCCGTCCTGCCACCCGGCGAGCTCAGAAGCTACAACTTGCTGGCTATACCTCAGTTCCTTCCCAAGTCCCTGTATCTCCTCTTTTGCTTTCTCCACCTTCTCCTCCTTCTCTCGATCCAGTCGTTGTCGGGTATCGTCCAGGAGACCCAACGGCCACCTAGTACTTCTTGATAACGAGTTATACGATCGATCGATCGATCTTTTGGCCTGAGTAATTTGGGCAATCAGCGTTGTTGGGTGGGAGAGCGAGAGAAGCAATGCAATAATGGTTGAGTGTATATTTAATATATCCATGTGAAATTTTGACTGTGGCGACGTGGGTGTCGGGTTTAAAATCACAACATAGGCGTCGAAGGCCGCCATATGGCCGGGTGGTAAGAATGGCAGCATCTGAAGAGAACGGCACAGGAGTACTCCCGCGTCATATAAATCTATTAAATTGTTAGATAGGGCCCACAATATGAGGGGGTGAAGACTTTACCATTTGAAGCAGATCGTATACCATTGACACGTCTCGAAACACTCTTTGTTGCTTGGTTCGTGCTACGAACCATTTCTCTCGCATGTTCGATGAATCTTTCAACATCACGAATTTCCTCTATAGGCTCATATTCATCTCTGATCTTCTCAACCCTTGCTGCAGCCTTTAGTTTGCTGCGTTTTGTCATCATGTCCGCTTGTATATCGGGTACTAAGAAGAACTCCCAAAGCATCTCATGGGTGGAAAATGTTGAATGAGAAAGGAGAATCTTCAAAAATCCATCTAGTCGAAGCTGAATATCTCGGAGTACAGCCCGTGAAGGTTTCGAGGGTATCTGAAATGGTGACCGCATTCCAGATATTGATGGTAACCATGACGCTGGGTTTTCCATTGCTAGGAGCTCGGCAAGATTTTCAAAATCGGTAAGAGATCTTCGACAAGTGGTGACCGTGAAACTTTGCTGTGTAGAGGGGGCCCCTGATTTAATCACAAGACGAATTGTCGCATCTTCAACGAAAAAAGATCTCACCACCGCTGTAAGACGACCATCCTCAGCCGCCTGTCCTGAGAACAAGATAAGGTCATCTATCCTGTTCCTCACATCGTCGTCCTTGGCAAGTTCAACAGCCGTAAGACCACGAAGCTCCTTTGCATGCAGATCCACACGTGGGTCTCCAAACAAGACACGAACCATTTCCAGACGCCCATACTTGCTAGCCACCATAAGTGCTGTGAACTTTTTGTCGTTTGTTGCATTGACATCTGAGTCGGTGTGGTACATAATTCGCAAGGCTATCTTGGGATCATTAACGATGTGCAAGAGAGTATTGCCTTTTGCATCAATATGATCATCAATGTGAAGTTTTTGATTGTCGCCTTGTGCAAGAGTTGCAGCTGTGAGACCTTCCTCCACCATGTCTCGATAGTTCGCATTATCGTAGGATCGGCATAGTGCAAACAAAGGTGTCTGGCCATTCTTGTCTTTTTGCTTCCAATCAACTAGCTTTCCAACCTTCGAAATAAGGGAGGGTGCATTGAAAAGATAATGCGCCATACTTCGACCTCGTGCATCTTGCCGTTGAAAATATGCTGCAATCACCGATTCGTCTCGCGCTTTGTACACGTAATCCAGAATTATGTTAATGATCTCCGTATGTCCGAGCTGGACTGCAGCACTTAATAGAGTCGTGCCTTCGTTATTTGTATCTGCAAGAACAGATTGAAGAGGGTAATACTCTTCAAGGGACAATAGATACTTAAGTGCTTCGGGCTGCTCTCTTTGAATGGCCATCATTGGTACAGACTCTCCGAAAGAATCTTCAGTTTGAGATAAGCGTTCAATTGATGTGTCACCTTCGATGCCGCTGCTTGTCGAGTCGATAGTTGTAGCACGAGAACGGTATGATCTCTCTGAGCTGCTAGACATGCTTCTTGTATCCATCATCGTCACGCTTTTTGGTCGCTTGAGAGGCGGTAGTTTGAAAGCATGATCGCCATCCTCTTCATGTTGAGCTTGAAATGGGAACACATGAGCTAGAGTCGAACCTTGTGATAATCGGTCTGAACCTCCATCCGTAGAGGATGACGCGAAGCCGTTGACATGTGCCCATCGATCTGGTACATCTTCTGTGTCGTCGATTGCATCTTCATTCTCATGATCATCGGAGTCCTCAGACTGGGCTTTTTCCGGCTCCATAATTTTTATCATCTCTCGTAGATTTCCTTTCGATGTTGCTTGCCACAGCTTTTTGTTCCGTCTGCTAGCCTTGCGGAGGCCACCAGAATCTCTTACAAGATAAGACAGTACCGCTTCAAGTGTACTCAACGCATATCCCATCTCACCACTCTCTACATCATCAATGAAAATGAAATGACGCATGTAAGAAAGTCTAGCTTGAAGATGTCGAACCTGAGAGCGTATAACGACAATCAAAAGTAGCGATACCAAGGTGTCCGCGTTGATTGTTAGAACAGCACTGGGTTTTTCTGACGAGTTCGAGGTTTCAGATGCTGCCTCCAACTGCGTCACGGTCTTAAGCGTTTGGAGCAAAATATCCATCATTTGCTGAGGACTACCAGCACCATTGAGTTTTCGGAATTCCTCTACAGCCCGTCCAAGTCGTAGCGTGAGTTCATGTTTTCCTCTCTGGCCGCCCTGAATTGGAATGCCAACTTGCGATATATCGACATACTCCATCTGCCGAATTTTGCTTTCCAGCTCCAGGTCTTCTTGCCGACGCAGAGCACATATTCTTGGGTATAGAACCGTTTCATGAAGATGCTCTGCAATGTAACGCTCGATGAGTCGCTCAACTAGAGGCCCTGTGAGATCTGTTGTCGCACCAAGTAGCGATAGCTGTTGTTTGTCTACCATTTGAAATAAATCAATTGCAGCAGTCACCGCAGTTTCAAGAGCACCCCTCATAACGTCTTCGTCGTCTTCCGCAAAGAAGTCTTCCGTGTATGGTCTCTCGATATGTCCCTTGAACAGCGAACTATTAACGGAGCTGTTGCTGTTTGATCGTACCTTTTTCATGGCAGACGCAATAGGCCCATCCGGTACGGGATCAGGTATGTTGGAGGCAGATGGTGGTGGTGGAAGAGGCTTTTCAAATACCCCATGAAATTCCTTGAAGAGTCGCTCCAGACCCGGCTGCATCTGCCGCGCTATCATTGGGAACTGGCTGAGAAGGTCACTGAAAGACTTCACATCCTTCTTCTGTGGCATCATACTCATTGATGCTGATCCATTCATTTGCGACTCTGATCGCGTTGGTATTGCAGGTCTCCCGTCCATTAGTCGTAAGGGTAATGCTGCTGGTATGATTTTTATTTCTTCGTAGACGCCGATGAGGGGTCTCGATATGTAGTAAATGAGCCATTGTCGCTGGTCAAAGTTGTCTTGGAACCAAAGGCTGTCGTGAAGTAGTTGCGCCTGGTTGAGCGTCTTGAACCCTATATCTCTTGTCAGGGCATGCTTCCTGACCTGAATGGCACCTTCCTACCTTTGTTGCTGTAAACATAGGAGTCCTTAATTACTACCGTTCTGCCATTGACCGTTGTAAACTGTTTGGCCTTTCCCCTATTTTCGCGCATGTTCGTAACATCCTTCCCTCCCGCCCCGGCAGAATTAGCAGGTATTCGCAAAACATGGCTGCCTAGGAACTCTTCAGAGCTCGCAAGATCTGCGAAAAGGGCACCGGACTCGCGATCGCGGGAGGTAAGGAGAACTTCGGTGGTAGGGACAAGGAGAATCTATATGGCTTCAATTTAGCAACAAACAACTTAATTCTGGGGGCAAGCATGAGAATTCCTCCTCCGAGCTCGCGCAGGAGTGTCAGGAAGATTACATGGCAGAGCTTCTGGACTCACATGATGGTTGGTTGGTGTACACTGCGCCGGCAGAGTACTCTTAAAGAAGGCACACAGAAAAGGATTTAGAGGTTGCATTCATTCGACCAATGCGCGAAGCATATGGGCATGCGCTGGAGGCCCTCGAGTCCCACAAGATGTTGGCTAAGCTCCAAGTCGGTGAGGTTATTCGGAATCGTAGATGTTGCGGATAGCGATCCTCATCGGAAACTCCACGTCGAGAAATGCGCGGTGAGAGTACAATCGATAACCGGGCGTATTTATGCAACAGTGGAGCGATGACGAGATGATATGCCCGAGTCAAAGGGGGGTTGGGAAAATTATTCGTGAGGAAGCTTCTTAGAGACGCTGACAGTGATCAATGCATAGAATTGTTATCGGTTTGTAAAGAAAGGCAAGGTAGGTCAGGTACGTAGGACCTGCAACTGAGTCGTAACTCGTACTCTACTGTGCACCGTGTAAGGTGTAATAATAAGGACGGTAGGTAGGTAGGTCATCGCACGATGCCAATCTGGGGTACTGCTGTAGATCCGCGGCCACAACCGAAGAAACCTAGGTAGGTACCTAATGGTGGGAGCCAAAACAAGACGTCCAGCCAAGCTCATGATTAATTGAACTCCTACTCTCCATCAGCTGTCTTCTATCAAATCTTCAAGATAAACAACCACATGACGATCTTTGGTTTATTCCTAGATACGCTGAAAGCATAGTGATGGAACGGAGTCTCAAGGGGATCGACACGGCATTACGACTATAAAATCAGTTGCATTGATCATGCAACCTGGCTCATTGATTGCAATGCCTGTTAACGCCCAAGGGGCTCGTAACGAATAACGATGTAGATTCCTGTACTGTAAAGGCTATTACTTCAAATAGAGCAACGCCGGCGATCTATCAAGGAGGTTGCTGACTCGCCTACTTGGCGATTGAGTTCTTGACGATAAAGGGACGGCTATCATGTTCAAAGCATTGCAATTGGAGGCATGATCCTCTGGGGCAATCATAGAGATAGATATAACTGTCGTTAAGACATTACTTCTCAGACTCTCGCCATCATCCAGCTTCTCATCGCCAAGTTTGCCAATAGCTGTATTTGGGCTGCCTGCATTACGTCAAGAGGACTATATATAAACTCCAGTATTGTCTTTTGTAGCCACAGTAGAGGTTACTCTATATGTATTCACTGTCTCACCTCATAGCACAGTTCAATCACGTACAAAACTTTACTCGGGGATTGTATTCATACACTTCATATTTCTGTACTTTGAGCGGTTTGTTCTCTTCTAATACGCGTCCATAGTATGATACATGAATCAGATCATAATACATTTTCAAACCTCCAATATTATGAGAAGAGTTGTGTTCGGAGAACCAGGTTCTCCATACTTTTCATCAAAGCTGCCCATCCAAGTTCTGCAAACCCTTCTCGCCATGCATTCCATACCATACTCCTACACCTATCTTACAAAATCCGTAATGATCGCAAACCAGAGATCGAAAGCCTGTCGTCCACACGCCACGAAATTATGCTATGACGCATCAAAATTCAAGACAAATACCGCCTCTCAATCGATTTAGATGTAATCTCTTCCACTCTTCTGCAGTTCAATGAGCCTCCAGCCTCTGGTCTCGGGGTTGTTGACATCCTCTGGTACTCGAGTGACACCAATGGCATAGGTGACGAGCTGCACCTTGTCCTCCATACCAGCAGCCAACTCATTTGTCTTGGCATTTCTATAGACGTGGACTTCCTGTGTTCTACAGGTAACAATGAACACTGGAATATCTCCTGGCTCCAACATACGTGCATTGAGAATGTCAACATGTCTGATGTCAAGAATCTTTCCATCACTCTTCAAGCCTGCGGTGGTGTATTGTTTGCTAAGAGCCTCATAAACAGAGAACTGAGCAGCACTGAGCCAGAGTCTCAGTGTCTCAATGTCACCCTTGACATATGCATCCAGGACTTCGGGAAGTATGTACTCGCGCATCTCTCGGAGGAAAGGTTCGAGCTGGAAGTTAGGGTCCATCTCGCGGAATTTCTTGATAACCATAGCAGTCTCATTCTCGGCGAAGAATCCTGCAATACGATCTGATATACTACGTGCAGTAGAAATGATAGCGTTGTCCGACTCATTGTATGCTGACTTCATAGAGAAGAGGCCTTGCATCATTCTGTTTGAGTCGCGGAAATCGCGCCATGACTCCTTCCAAGCAGCATCCTTGTGGACTGTAACATTTGTGCCAGCACTATGGTCATTAGTACACATCACTCTAGTTGTGTCAAAAGTTACTTACTTTGGATCTTCAACAGCTGGCTCGGTCGACTTGAATGGACGTCCTCCATTTTCTTTAAGCTCGCGAAGTTCTCTAGCCTTTCTGCGTTCCTCCTTCTCAACCCATCCTCCGTACTTAGATGAGCTACCATCATCGATGACTTCCTTGACATTCTTGAATGCTTCAGTCTCGCGAATTGGTCTCGTGCTCTTTTCAATCAAGCTTCCCGTCACATTCGCGGTCTTTCGCACTCCTTTCACAACACTTGTATCCCAAGTCCATGCTGCACCTTTTCCGACCGCACCAGCAGTTGTCTTCAGAACTCTTGAAGTTGTTCCAGTAACAGCGCTCGTAGAGGCTTCGTAGGCCTGTCGTGCGCGCTTTACATTTTCGTTTTCAGTAAATTGGTGTGCCCCGGCGGCAAGAGCCTTAGTCGACTCATTCCATTCCTTAGACTGCTTGAACTCGCTCTGCAGAGTCTCGGTGAAAACTTGCCATGGTGATTTGTCTCCATGAGGTGGTGGAGGCGCAGGCTCCTCTTTTTTCTCTTTCTGCTTACTGTCACCATCTTCTTGCTCACCTTCTGACTTCTTCTCGCCAGTAGCCTCCTCGGCACCAGCATCGGAGGCCTTCTTTGCAGTCTCTTCGGTGCTTTCTGCTGATGGAGCTTCCTCTCTTTTCTCTTTTTCTAATCTGACGCCATTGTGGAATGCTCTCGCTGATCCTACACCAGAGAAATCGACTCGAACATTTTCTGGCAGAAATCTCGACCGTAAAGGCGCAAGAACTGGAGATGTTGTTGATCTTGTAGCAGCAAAAACCAATGCTTGATCACGTCCTGTTTGCGTCTGGGTCGATATCCGTCTATACGCAGCAGTCCTTCCGTACGTCGGTCTCACAGAGGAAACGATCTGGGGCGCATTGGCAGGTGCCCTAGTCGCTGAATACCGCAGACTATTCATGCCGAGTATAATTGTGAGCCACTGAATGATCGTAGGGTAACTCAAGCACAAAGCGTTGTTGCCACAAATATTGAGTGTTCTTCGAGCTTCTGAATTGTAAGGCGGACTTCAGTACATTTTCGCCGGCGGAGACGTATAGTGCAGGGGTCACCGGAAGTTTCCGATGACGGCCGAATTTATCCTCAAGATATAGCAAACAACGCCAGCATCCAGCAGTACACATACAGTCATGAGCAGAACAATTCCACGGCGATTATTGGCGTCGTCGCCCCTCACACCTCTATTTGAGGCTACCTCCTCGCGTACACCATCACTGAGATGTCTCCAGAAACCATTCTCCCTGTCATGTCAGCGCTTAGCTGAAGACAACGGAGCAAAATCTGGCTCTGCTCCAGGTGATGGAATGAGTATCCTGTCAAGCCTCTTTGGCAGGTCATCAAACGATCGAGCAGCTAGATCTCGCACACGCCCAGGGCTTGATCCGCTCTCAGTCAACTATGGAGATAGCCTGACTGCCGAGATTGAAGAAGATCCACATCATCTCCACGTCTTTGCTACAAGACATAATACACATATCACACTTACGAGGCCGAATCGGGATCCTATTATCTCAGTATCATGTGGAAACATCGGGTTTAGGAAGTCTCAACGCAAGCACTATGACAGTGCCTTCCAATTGGCGGCATTCACCATGAGCAAAATGCACGATCAGGGTATCAATGCTCAAATCAAGAAGCTTGAGGTTGTGTTGCGAGGCTTCGGCGCAGGCAGAGAAGCGGTTGTGAAGGCATTATTGGGTACAGAAGGGAGATACTTGAGAACCAAGATCGTCAGGGTTACAGACGCGACGAGGGTCAAGTTTGGTGGTACAAGAAGTCCAAAGCCAAGAAGATTGGGTTGATTGGTTATATTTCTGTTGCCGGTGTGTTTGGTCCCAAGGACCTTCTGTACAATAGCTTTAAAGAAATTCAAAAGACAGACGCTAAATACCATTGCGACACAATCTGAGCCTCCCGTAGCTCCAAAATTCAGACCTGATATCAATATAATGAACCTAACGCCATCCCTTGGTGCAAGCAAATAACCAAATCGGCTGGCCGCAGATAAATATCAAGACTCAAACTCCACGGGGCAGCGGTGCTCTCTCAGCTGCTGGCACAATTCTGCCACTTGTGTCCTTGATCACTGCTTTCCCTTTTCCAGAGCCACCAACTCTTCTTTCCTCTTCGCTATCCCATTCATCGTCAGTCAAGTTGTCAAGATCTTCAGGCCTTACAACATCATCAAAGCTATGTCTTCCTCTCTGTCGATCACTTGTCAACATGCGTGATCTCTCGGTGCTGTCCATACCCTCCTCATTGACTAGCTCTCCATCAACATCGTCGTACTCTGGTGGGGCTATCCATTCTTTTGGAACAACACAGGGCAGGGCGACACCAATACTTGCGGCTCTGTTCAACCAAGCAGGTCCTTTCCTTCCAGTCAGTTTCTCGCACAGGTAGCTCGTGAAGTGATTGCAGTTCCTGCTTAACAGATTGTAACCAGTCCCTTGGAATTCTTCTGAAGCCTCCCGAACGATCTGGTCAATCTCGGACTGCGAAGAGAAGGTGAAGCCATGTAAGAAAGAGAGTCTGAATGTTCCACCAGGAGGTTCACTACGAGGTTTTGTCCAATATACACCAGTCTGGTTTCGTTTATCGTGACCACCAAAGGCATATTCACGATTGTTTATGACGATTCCTGAATGAAGAAGTGATGCACCACAGGTCCATAAAATAGATGAGAGTTTGCCTGGCTATGTCTTTGTCAGCCAGATCTACAAAGTGCGGGGCTCAGAGTCAAAGTTCGGGTGAGTTATTGGACTTTCAATGAGCCTCTTCTGAAAAATCATGAGCTTACCGGCAATAAATCATAAACATTGATGGTCACTTCGGTTTTCTGTAGGGACAATGTGCTTCTATGGCCTGTAGACTTCCGCGAACTCTTCTTGCCAGACATTGCGTTCAAGAGTGGTGATCTGATGTGACGTTCTCCTTGATGCTGGCTGACGACTGTGATTCAGACCACAATCATATATACTTTGAGAGTGGGAACAGTATTTGCACGCATCGACACAAACGAGTATGTATATATATGCAGAGAGTACCCCGAAAGAGTTCGAGATATTGCAGTATTTCAGCAGCAACGAAGGGTAATCTTGTAGAGTCAAGCGATACGATCCGACAAGGCTGGGCAGTCTCAGCTAGGAGAGGCTGTCACACTGCATGCATATCATTTTGACGCTTCTAATACGTCAGCTCGTGCAGCACTGTGTACGTAGCAGCTCCGATGTCCGACGTTTTCGATAGATGTCGACCAAAGAATGGAAATGTGGACGTGGAATATAAAGGTCAATAGGATACAAACTTTCAATAGCAAGTCTTCCATGGCGCAATTGGCTAGCGCGTCCGACTGTTAATCGGGAGGTTCACAGTTCAAGCCTGTGTGGGAGAGACTTTACTTTTGCGTCTTTTTGCGTTTTTCTATAAACTTCGTGTTATCGAGAGGTACGGAGTCACCGCTGAATACCTTTTTGATAGTGTACTTTTTTCTCTTTCTTTTCGGTTCAGATTTAAGATGGCTATTTCGCGAGGGTATTTGGAGTTCCTGAAGTCATGACTCTGGTTTTTCCTGAGGCTTGAAACCAATGTTGGAGTACAGGACTACGGAAGACTTGGTACGATAACAAATTCTCAACTTGTGCTACATATGCACAACTCAAGGACTTTAACATACACAATTACAATTGCTCGATTCTACATGGTTCCTTCAAATCGACTACGCAAAACTTTTCTTCTTTAGTCTTCTGTGGAAGTTGGCACTGTCGCTTCGGGTGGGTTCGGTTGGACTAGTATCACGTGACGTCCATGCTTAATAAAATTTCGAAGCTCTCACCTCCAATTATTTTACCAGTTGTGTGCGCGCTTCTCGAGAGGGTTAACAACTCTCTCCAAGCAAGCTGTCGCAGCATCCAAATATCCCACCACCACGACGTCTTTACGCAGTGCGCACAGCGCACTTTCTCTTGTTTCTCATACTCTTAAACGACCAGCAGCAAGTCCTGTTGTCGCGAGTTTAGGCCTGCTTAATTGCACGGTTTATTTCACAACCACCACATCCTTCCAAAGAGTCAGGAAAATGCCTCCAAAGAAGGCCGCAAAAGAGGAGAAGGTCCTTTTGGGCCGTCCTGGTAACAGTTTGAAGAGTGGAATTGTACGTCTTGGATCCTGTCGCCCGCCTCTGACCCATGCTAACCTGTACCAAAGGTCGGTCTGGCCAATGTTGGAAAGTCTACCCTTTTCCAAGCAATCACAAAGTGTTCCCTCGGTAACCCAGCCGTACGTCACATCACCACCCTCCACCCATGCTGTCGACACTAGCTGACCTCGTTTTAGAACTTCCCATATGCCACTATCGACCCAGAAGAGTCCCGTGTCATTGTTCCAGATGAGCGATACGACTGGCTTTGTGAGAAGTACAACCCAAAGTCCAGAGTACCAGCCAACTTGACTATTTACGATATTGCTGGTCTTACTCGTGGTGCCTCCACTGGAGCTGGTCTTGGTAACGCTTTCTTGTCTCACATCCGTGCCGTCGATGCCATCTTCCAAGTAGTTAGATGCTTCGACGATGCCGAGATCATTCACGTTGAGGGTGATGTCGACCCAGTTCGTGATTTAGACATCATCAGCGAGGAGTTGAGAATCAAGGATATTGAATTCGTGACCAAGGCACTCGAGAACCAGAAGAAGCTCACCCGAAGAGGTGGTCAGAGCTTGGAAATGAAGAAGCTCAGAGAGGAGGAGGCTACCATTGAAAAGGTTCTTGCCCTCCTTGAGGGTGGTGGTGATGTCCGAAAGGGCAACTGGTCTCCAAAGGAGGTACGTAATCATGATCATCGATCACTTCTCTTCTTCCTTCTTCTATTCCTATCAACATGATGATACAAGGCCAGGAGGCCTATAATCCCAGCTCGTCGAAAAAGTACTTCACCTAAACGCAGAAGCACTATGAGATAAGAAACACGTTCTGATTGATAAATCTTCTTTCAATTTAACATGATTTTTGTATCTTGTTTTTGTACTAACGAGTTGATAATCAGGTTGAGGTCATCAACCCTCTTTTCCTCTTGACTGCTAAGCCAGTTGTCTACCTTGTCAACTTGAGCGAGAAGGACTATATCCGCAAGAAGAACAAGCATCTTCCAAGAATCGCAGAGTGGCTCAAGGAGCACGGAGCTGGTGACCCAGTCCTCCCAATCTCTATCTGCCTTGAGGAGCGTCTTACCCGCTTCGAGACTGAGGCCGAGGCCAACGAAGAGCTTAAGAACCTTGGTGTTACCTCTGCTCTTCCAAAGGTCGTTACCACTATGCGAAAGGTCCTGGACCTTGGTTCTTTCTTCACTTGCGGTGCTGATGAGGTTCGCCAATGGACAATCAGAAATGGTACTAAAGCTCCTCAAGCTGCAGGAGTCATTCACGGTGACTTCGAGAAGACTTTTATTCAGGCTATTGTCTACAACTTCTCATTGCTCAAGGAATTGGGTGACGAGGCTGAGATTAAGGCAAAGGGAAAGATTATGACCAAAGGAAAGGACTATGTTATTCAGGATGGTGACATATGCCTCTTCAAGGCTGGAGCAGCCAAGTCGTAGATAAATCGAATACCTGTTGAAAATCTCGAACTTGAAGCTATTGACGTCAATGGAATTTGTGAAGTGCCGATGTGACATACACGCAACCAAGAATACTCATGTTTCTGCTATGATCAAGGATATCTCCACATAGCTATCTTGCTCCTGAAGACTTGTGTCGTTCATATACCTGAAGAGATCTAATATCTCTTTGAAAGTTGATCTGTATGTAATGTTAGATTCCATATGGGGTGCCATGACAGGTGATCAGCACAGTCAGCTCCTACTGTGCAAGCACATCCTATAGATGATGTACACTGTTTCGTTAACGCAGTGCCTTCTGAATCGGCATCATAATTCACAAGATTTATGGTTCAATATGATATTGGGAGATCCTAGTACAGTGTAGCGTCTGTTGTTATACACTTACAAGTGCTACCAGACTGGATATCGCAGGTATCACAGCAAATAGAAGTGGCTCCCATAATATGTTGAAGTGAGTGCTTGTCACATAGAGCGAGCTTAAGCATAGCCAATTGCATTTATATCTATAACCCTACACGTCACATTAAGGTCGATTTGCATTCCTTAACATTCGACGTACCCACTTCGAACGAGTTTCTTTCGCAGTTACAAACAACTGAGCATCCGGGACAAGTAAGTCGAATCCCTGAAATCCATCAGCCCAAACGTGTAATTCCGCTGCGACGCCACATTCCCACAACATAGTCGCATACTTGACAGCTTCATCCCGGAAGGCTTCTGCATCACCAACATCGATGAATGTTGGTGGCAAGTTGGAAAGATCAGTGGCACGCGAAGGGGCTGCGTATATGCTCACATCATTTGTGCCACGTCGATGATCAAGGAGACATGTCCATCCAGTAATATTACTGCCCCGACTCCAAGATCCTTCCCCAACGTATTGATGGCTGGACACGGTGCGGCTGCGATCGTCAAGCATAGGACAAATGAGGATCTGAGCACATAATGGAGGTCCTCCTTGGTCTCTGTTCATGAGAGCAGTTCCTGCAGCAAGACCTCCATCAGCGGATGATCCTGCAATCATCAGTTGATTCGGATTGATGCCTAGCTCTTGCGTATGTTTCTGCATCCATTGAAGTGCTACAAAACAGTCCTCGAGTGGTGCTGGATCAGGATGCTCTGGAGGAAGATGATAATCCACCGTAACGCAAATTGCATTGTGCTTTTCCACCCAGTCAAGGACAGTTCCAATGCCCAAGAAGCGATTTCCAGCAATCATACCCCCTCCGTGAGTGAAAAGTATTCCCGGACAAGTGTCTCCAACTGATGGGTTATTTTGAGGTCGGATGATGGATATGGTGATTTCTCCTCGTGGACTAGTGATTTTTCGTTCTTCATTCGTGACTTTGCGCCCAGCAAGTGCTTGTTCGCTGCTGGGTGCAGACTTTTCTCGCACGAACCCAATCATATCATTGGTTACTGTCGAAGAGAATCCCAAAGCTGCAAGAGCTGGGCCTAACTCAGGATCGTATGGTGGACGGGGAACTGAAGACATCGAAGCTTATATACGCTTGAAAGCGAACGACACAAGTAACAAACTCAATTGAGAGCGCAATGACAGATATATACGAACTTTCAGCAAAGTCACCTCTTGAGAAAAGAAAAGTCTATATACAAGATGACTGAGAGTCAGTCTAATCTCATTATCCTTGCGATAATAGTATTATGTTCACTTCGCGTTCGCGTTCGCGTTTGCCAAGTTAGCGGCTTTAGAATCGCCATTGAAGGGCAGAAATTCGCTCACCTAATCAAATCAATCCCCGGAAATAATCAGCCTGCACAATAGTGAAGGCTCCTTGAGTCTCCCGTTTTGTTCCTTTTGAAACCTTGAATATTTTACTTGGAAATCTTGAGCAATCCCCAAAAAAATGTGTAATGATCACAAAAGCACCAGGATCGTGCTGTCCCAGAAGAGATATCACCAAGTCGGGAATTTTGCATAGAATGCCAAGAAACTGTCAAGTGCTCAAATTTCCACCATTCGAAGTATCACAAGATCTGTGAAGTCGCCTGAGACAGTCAATGACATGCTCATAATTAGAGAATGCTTTTTGATTAGCTCTTCCGACCAATGTTGTCAGCAGTTATAAAAATGTCGAAATTGTCCATCTTTGTGTCATCCAATGTCGTTGATAGTGAGAAGTCAAGCAATAGTGGACTCGATTTTCAAGTTTATGATCTAAGATCTGTTGGCTGAAACAATGGCATCCACCCCCTTTAGTCCGTAGAACTAAGCGATGGGAACCTCGTAGTTTTTTTTTTCTTCAGCCTCATGCTCTTATATAGAAGCAATTGTACAATGCAATGAGAACAGAGAAGGCGGAAAGTAAGGGTTAAGACACATAGTTGGTTTGAGGCATCAACTCATTATATTTTTGCAATCCATGACCATGATAGTAATGAGACGTGACTTGAGGATTGAGCAAGTTGTCTTGAGCAAGTATAGACGACTTGCTCAAGGAGCTGTCACTATGTCGAGTAAAGGGCTTTCGGGGTCGCTTTGAAAGGCCAGGCTAGTTATCTCTGTGGACCATGAAATGCAACAGATAGTCTTCTTATTGATGTTCTGTAAGGTGTAAATTTCTACATCGAAGCTTATTGGGAAAGGCAATGAGGCTTACGAGCGTTGAGAGCCATAAATATACATGACAAAAAGGCAGTATCTCAACTAAGCAGGATCCACTCTCTTGACGCTGTACTGAATGGGCAATCGATGTCGCTGTCTCATCAGCGGGTTTTAACAAGATGTGGAGATTGGGAAACGTTGTGATATCGGAAAGCGCTCAATATCTTCGTCCTATGAGTTCACGGCTTTGACGTCCAAGATAGTCACCACATCTGAGATGCTTCTCATTTCACTATGCTTAATTAACAAGACTAGAACTTGATGTATTGAAGTATACCCTGACCTACCTAGAATTGCACATTGTACAACTACTTGTGCTTTCCTTGTATGCGCAACTTAGTATCATTAAATCCTTTGTTTTCGGTCTCAAAGTTCAAGGTCAAATGACGAAATTGTGTTATATATCACGTTCGATCCATGACGATACTAGTTAGTTCACTTATCTCTAACCAACATGTCATTGATAACGCTGCAATTACAACGCCTCAAGACGTTATTTCTTTCTAGTTCTTATCCCCTCGGTATAATAGGTTTATGTTGACTCTGATTTTGAGGATAGTCATGCTCTATTGTCCGACTCTAAGAACAATTCGAGATCGGCAGGCGATTTAAAACTTCGGGATAATGTAGGGTGTTTTGACAAGTCCTCCGAGCTAGATCTTCCCACGTTAATAATCTTAAATAACGTGTACTCTATCATTCTCCTACGATATTCATGCACAAGTAGTGCTACTATAATCCGCTCAACCTCCCTCATCTGTGGCCATTAGCATAGAGAAGGTTTAAATGACAGATGGCTGACAAGATCATCCGCTTTAATATCCTGAGAAAATAGTATATATTCTGATATGTTTGCTGAAAGGCATACAAAGTGTATGTAAGAACAGAGCTGTAATAAAATCGGCAACTGGTATTATAGAATGCTACTTACATATCGTAAGCTTCAAGATTGAGTTAGACTCAAAGAAGCTTAATGAGATTTCACCACACTTCATAAAGAGGGATTCATACACGTACACAATGACTGGAAGTGGTTTGGGTATCTAGTTGCAACACGCTCAGCGTGAATGATTTTTCAAAGTTCACAAATGCACGAGATATACCAAAAGAACGCCTATACTATACTTTTAATTCTTTTTCAGAAGCGCGCAGATATAGATCCGCCAGCACCAACAACTCCACAAAATACCACGGCTTAATCTACGTCTGTAAGAAGTAAGCTGGGCTATTTGAATCCCAAAAATCAATCCTCTTCCTCCTCGTCAGCAGCGACGACTTCATCAACTTCTTCAAGATCATCGTCGGCGGGTACAGTTCCACCCTTGACGGCCTTAGCTTTGCTCGCAGGTGCATCAGCTTCCGCTTCATCCTCGGCGGCAGAGTCCTCTTCGTCTTCGACGCCATCGTCGTCTGGGACATTGGCGCCGTTCTCCTCATCGTCTTCAACTTCATCCTCGTCAGCCGGGATTGCGTCAGCTGATACTGGGCCCGTCTTGCGCTTCTTTACGGGAGGAGCTGCATCTGATAGCCGTCAGTTTCAATGTAACAATTATACGAGCTGCAGATTTTAGAATGTGGGGAAATGACGAATATCATATTCCAAATAAAATAAAATGGAATGGCATGGCATGACATGGCATGAAATGAAATGAAATAAGATTGAAAGATGAAGTTGAATGTCTTGCGCGGTGCTGATCATATGCAAGGATGATGATAAATCGCGCAGGGCAAAGTATACCTTCAGCATCACCATCCTCATCTGCATCTTCATCGTCCTCCTCTTCTTCATCCTCAGTAGCACCGGCGTCTCCTTCTTCGACGTCTGAGTCTTCGTACCTATACGTAGTTCGTGCGTCAGCGATTAATTCTCTTATATAGTGATGTCATTGCGACCGTCACTATCATCAGCGCACCGATTGTCGCAAGCCGTACCATCATAACAGCATCCCATCAATAACCTTGTCTTTGGAAGCTGTAGCTTGAAAAGGACTTTTCAATTGAAGAAACGATGCGCTGATTGATTTGGTGGTGTTTTGGTGTTACGGTGTTCTACTCACTCTTCTTCTTCTTCGCCCTCGCTATCAGAGGGTAGAGCGACGAGCTCTTCATCTTGCTTTCTCTTGCGGGTAGACATGATAGCAATTGGATGCAAGATGAGGTTTCAAAAATGGGTAGATAATTATATATGTAGGAGAGATGTGGATGAAGAGTTTGAAGATAACAAGCTGAATATTTGTGGTGACGGAGAGAGAGAGTGAGTGGGTGTTGGGATAAGGTGAGGTTTGGTTTGGTTTGGTTTGGTTTGGTTTGTGATGGAGGGCGAGCGAGAATGCGAGGTTGGGGACTGGGCTGGGTTCACAACAAGAAGTGTTACTGTGAGGTAAGGTGTTCTCAAACGCGGTCGGGGAGGGGGGGAGGAGGAGGAGGAGGAGGAGGAGGGAAAGAGAGAGGGAGAGGGATAGGGAGAGAAATGAGGAGGGATGATGGGGAAAGAGTTGAGGGAAGAGGTCATAGGTACCGTTCCTTACCTTGCCTCGACTCGGAGTTAGCTGAATATTCATGTATGTAGGTACAAAGGTACGTCCATACATCCATCCATCCATACATCCATCCACCAGCAAGTAAGCAACAAACATTACGAATTAGCTACATCCGATCATCACCTGGAGAAACAAACTCCTTGATCCTGTTCTCGTTACATAGGTACAATCCGGTCTAATCAACACCGAGCTAGAACCTTCACGGCTTCGGAATACTGGGGAGAGGGATGAGAAACAGCTGTATTGGTAGAGTCCGGTCTGGCATACTTGGTATATTCCATTCTTAACGTCCTTCTTTCGTACAGTGGTACCTCATTCATCATCACCACACCTAACCTTGAACGGTAGAGTACATACATACCTCTTATTATTGACGCCATCCTAGGCAAGGTACCTTACCTATCTGCTCTCCTTATGTATTCATGTACAGTGTACAGCAGCATCATCATCTACGACTTAGATATGAGGGGTGTGCATACTCTCTCTGGTAACAGATCTTCTATTTCTCTAGGTACCTAAGAGCAAGCACAGCTATCCAGCCAGCCATCCATCTCATTCCAAACATTCTGCTGGATGGGATAACGACCAGGCCAGTTCTCACGCACACCCATTTACCACCATATGCGGACCCCAATACGACACTCACGCACATGGATTGTGGTACTACAAGTACGTACTGTGTACGGAGTACACACCGATTCATGCTTACTGTACGCTCATGCTCCAACCTCGCCTCGACGGTGCAAATAAACATACTGCCTTGTAATTTGTAGTACAAAAGCAGGGATGTCCCGAGCTCCAGCCTGGGCGCCGAGGGAGGGACGCTCAGGTCGTTTAGTGACCGCTGTCGTCACTATCGACAAGTATTGCCCTGGACGCCCTCGTCAAAGTACATGCTAAATGCTCCACCCTGTGCGCTCACCTGCAAATCCCCAATGACCGATCTTCTTTCTCATCCGTGCATGTCAATTTCAAACACAGATGGGCTATGGATTACTGACAGCAGCTGATACCCGCTTGATACCAAAGTCTCACGGTTGACAGCACATATTTTGCGGAACAGAGCTCTGTCGTTTGGTGGTCATCTTGGTCCTCTACCATTTTTCGCCTTGCTGGATTTCTGGATTTCTGGATTTCAGTCTTTCTCATCTATGGATGAGTACTTCCTTGATGATTTCTGTACTCAATACTAGTGGTGTTCTACGGGTACCTTCTCACATGCTTATGTTTCGCTTGTTGCCCATGCAAAATCTCTTTGCGTACCAGTCACAGCATAGCAGACAAGATCCGTTGCATCATCAAGATCGGCACTAGAGACAGACACCTCTCCGATCAACATGCCACTGCAATCCTAAGCAAACCCCTCACAGTTCTGCTTTCCGGGGTAGTAGAGTAGAGCAGAACCAATGGAGTGTGTGTGTGTGTGTGTGGGTGTGTGTGCATTTTATGACAAAGCAAGTTACAGCCCATCCTTCCATAGCCACGACAAGCAGTTACGCACCAGGTACATTTAAACTTATTATTCTAGTCCCCATCATTACATGCTTTCTAGGGATGTTATCCAATTAAGAAGCTGGCAAGGTGTCTTCGCCATTTGGAAAGGACAACGACCAATAGTAAACTCCCCCTGAATTTTATAAACCTCCCATCAACTCCATTCCAGTCTCTCCTGTCACCATGCACACAGAACGCCTCTATCCCGAATACCATAGTGAATTATAAACTCCTGACAATCAGAGCCCCAGATATTCAAGCCTCCTCCCAATCGTTAATCTCAGTATCTTCCTCTTCAACCTCACTTAACAAAGCATTTCCAGCATCACTGCCAGCGATACTGCTACCATGAAGGTCACTGCCAACATCTGAAGAAACGACACTCGCAGCACGAGAAGTAACTCTGCTAGTAGCAGCACTGCCCAACTTGTTCTTCGTATTGAAAAGAGCAGTAATGGAATCGTAGTTGATCCTCTTACTCCAGGCTCTCTCCTTCATAGCAGCCGTAGCAGCAGCAGCAGGGCTCTCCGCAACCTCCGTCTGAGCTTCTCCAATCCTGGGCTTTTTCTTGCGTTTTCTGGTGGCCTTTGGTGGACCAGCAGCCGCTCGTTCTGCCTTGTGTCTCTTCTCCTGTTGTTTGTGCAACCAGTCCTTATTCTCGTTGTACCATATCTTCTCTTTGAAACTAGCCTCGGCCTCCGAAAGAATACAGAACTTGACCTCATCATCGTTGGCGAATTCATCTTCTCCAATGTGAACATCCATTGAGATTTGCTTCTGGGGGTTATTGCTCGCCTCAAACATAGATATAATGCGTGCACGAGCTTCGCCAGTTTCGAAAGCAAGAGCGTGTTCACGAGTGTTTGGGTCAGCAATTGATTGCTGTATCTTCTTGGAGGCATCCTCTATCTCCGCCTCGATCTCCTTTCGGAGAGCCTGTTCGTCGGCTTCCCAATCTTCATCGTGTTCATCGGCAGCTTCCGCCTCGGATTCCTCGGGACTTGGAATGACATCATCACCACCATGCTGCATTGCGAGTGAGTCAAGTGCAACCTCTGGGTTGAGAAGCGATGGGTCAATGGGTATCTCATTCTCCTGTTTTTTCTGCTCTGTTTCCTTTGAGGCGGGTTTTGGTGGGATAACAAAGCCATCTGCATCTCGTGGGTAAGTGACCGGTGGAGTGCCTTCAAGCGCGGGAGTAACGGAGGTTGCTGCATTAGAAGTTCGAGGTCGACCCGATATTGCAGTTTCGTCTTCCTCTCCATCATCTTCCTCTTCATCATCGCCCGGTAGAACGGGTCGTTTGCGCTTCCTAGTCTTTCTTGTTTTCTTCCACTCCTCAGTCTGCTGATAAAATGCTGGTGGATCATGAGCGGCTTCTAAGAAGTCATTCTGCAAGAACTCCTCAACAGTCAAAGAACTACTTGCTGTCTCTTTGAACTCATCAAGACGCTTTTGAACGGTGGCAGTGGTGACTTTGACAATGTATGTCACTTCCTGAACAGTCCGACGATAGTTGTACATTCGCGCAGCCAAGATCAGACATGCACCACAGACTCCAGAAGGACGACGACCTGTAATCATCCAATCCTTTTGCATTCTTCTGACCAATCGACAAGCTTGCTCGGCAATTTTATCGGTATCATCTCCAAAGTCAAGTTTCATAGCGAATCGGTAGATCAAGTCCTCAGGTAGTTGAAGTTCGACTGGCTTGTCACTGATAGGAACGGCTTTGAAAAGCGCTTTGTAGACATGGCCAAGCTTGAACACGTTGATCTGATGATGATCAGATAGTGTATAAAATCCTAGTGGGGAATCTTACATTTCGGTTGTCAGCAAAGTCCATGAGCATGACTCTGCATGGACTTGTCATTCGGCATGCTGCATACAAGCAAACTGCTGCGACTGTATCAATGCGTCGACCTTGGATGAAGTTATTGTTCGATGCGAGTCTGAAGATTGAATGGGCGTGTCCCAGTGTGGATTCGGAGATTCGAAGACTGTTGGCAATACCGGTCATCAATTGTTTACCTAGACCGCGTCAATTATCTTTCGAATACGAAGGACTTGGTTTGTTACCTTCACGTTGACTTCTTTCACGGTCTTCCGATGCTCCGGCTCTTCTGAAAGCTGGTCCCATAGATCTTGCACCACCCTGATCAGCACCAATGAAGCTACCTTGAACGACAGCAGCACCACTTGAACTTTCTCCAAATTGAATTTCTGCAACAATGTTTGACTCATCAACAATAGAACCACAGGAGGTACAGTAGCCATCTTCGATCTTCGGTGTGGTACATGCAGGATTAGGACAAAGTCTTCGAGGTTTGGCAACTGGCGGTTTGCTAATAGCACCTGGACCTCTAACTGGAGGGGGATTTCGAATTGGTTTTATGCCTCTTGAGAGAGCATTTGGTCGCCGAGTTGGCGGGACTTTTGGGATTGGCGGCATCGTGTGCTCAGTCAAGCTCCGATGAGCTATTTGACAATGTGACCGCTCTCAATGCGAAGTGCGAGGGCTTATTCGAAGCAAGTTATGAGAACCGTAGCAAAAATATCGCGATAAGACAGCTTTCGATGTGGGGTGTTGTGGTTATCGTAAAGTCGGGGCTATGCGTGGTGTTGAGGTGAATGTGAAATTGAATTGATATGAGTTTTGGGGGTTTGGCGTAGCGGTAAGTTCTGTGGGAAGTCAACGGGGGTCGCTTATTGGGATCAAGTCCAAAGTAGCCTATGCGATTATGGATTTTTTGTGATTTTTTTCGCTACGTTTTTGTGCTTAGCCGAGTGTAAGATTTCATTTTCTTAAAAGCTTGCACTGTGTATTTATTGAGGTGCATGTACAGTAGCGAAAATTTTGCAGTCACCTTAACTAAAGTGAAAACAAATTAAATTAAAATAAACCATGCCGCAACTATGTGCTCTCTGCTGTTAATCAACAACAAAAGAAACGCAACATGATTAAGTCTTATCTTGCATGGGCAAGGTCGACAAAAGTTTACTCTCCCCACCCGGAATTGAACCGGGAACCTCAAGATGAGTTGTTTAATCCATTACAGTCTTGCGCTCTGCCAATTGAGCTATAGAGAGTGGTGGTTGATACTTGTGCCCTTACTTATCTATACAATCATATTTTGTAGGCTAGCCTTATTGCCTGTGTCTCTGTGACCCTACCCTTGACTTTGACGTTGTTATTTGTTTTATCATGTGCAAATACTGTTGAAACAATAGGTCTGGGGTTAAAGTGCCTACATTTCGAGAGAACGAGTGTCTTGTCTGTGCATTATAAACAGTAATTCTCCCCACGGAGTTCCGGTTTCGCACAAATACTAATATTTTTATTCCGATAACGTCGTCCTCTTTCTGCGGTGCATTACCAAGGTGTGATTCGAGTACCTATGCAACACTAATTATCGGGAAAACCTCTGAAACATTCGAATTTTGTATGGATTCTGAGACCCCCTGAACCTATCTAAGTTCTTAGGGATTGAAGTAGCCCATAAATCAATATAACACAATTTCCCAGCTTCAAGAGTTAGCGCGGATGGTAGACCCCAAGTAGTGACTACTACAAATACATATCTGGACGATTCCGTAGATTAAACACTTGTAATCATAGTCAAAGGTATTCTAATCATGACCGTCTAACCAAATTTGAGTAAGTCTCTGGATATGCTGAAAGCCTCCATTCGATGATGTTGATCGTGCGTGAATAGTGTATATGCATTATTCCTCAAGTTCCGAATATCTCCAGTTCTAAAAGTAGTCATCCATACTAGCAATTCTTCTTTAGGAGATATGATGAATTTCCAAGAAAATATGGATGAGCTTTGCCATACGTGAGTTTTACTGCCCGGCCAGTTCTTTTACGTAGACCGAAGCATCGATAGATATCACAGCATTAAGTTGAAGCACTACCGTTTAATTCCATACCCGCAGCACCAGAACGTTCAAAAACTTTCAATCTTCGATCACACTTCAACATCATATGTGCATTAATTGTACCGTGACTCCGAGCGTCACTCGAACCAGCGAGTGCGCAGTTTTAAGCTACTTCCCAGCATATCTTACACCCCTCTTCCCCAATTCCTTTCTACCAACAGCTTCCTCACACCAAACCCAGCCTCTCGCCCTCTTCGCCTCTCGCTTCTCTACCAACTGCGGCTCCGGAATCCAAGTATCCTTCTTCAAGCACTTTCTCCTAGTACCTTCAGCAGGAGCACCAATAGCCGTCTTCCACGAAGGCTGATTCACAAATGGCTCATCCCTCGCCAAGAGATGCAAGTAGTACAGTGCCAGAAGAGCGGTCATCTGGGGTCTCTCATCAGAATCCTCAGGAGTATGAGCGGCTAATTGAATAGTCTGTAATTCAAGATATCCAAAGTACGGAGTATTCTCCGTGCCATTGCGCACAACCACAAGCTCTATCTCAGTCATAATGAAGCCGTATCGGCAACCATGTTCGCGCATGACACCGTGGAGATGCGCAAGTCCACGTAGGTATTGCACCTTCTTGTGATTGCCTTCAACGCGCATGCCCGTGTTCCAGGTGTTGAAGGACTTGACCAGGCCCACGACACGACCGAAGCCACGGCCGTAGATTAGAGCAGATTGGTCGTCTGTGTAGGCAGAGACAAAGTCTGGGCTCGTGGACGCGCTCATGCTGAGATGACGCTCGCCTTGGGAGAGCGATAGTGCTGCATTGAGCTTCGTAGCGTAGAACTTTGCATACATAGACGCAAGTGCTGCTTCAGTTTCTGGTTGGCCTGTAGTTCTTTGTGGAAGTGGTAAAGTATCTGTTAGAAGGGAGACGGTGAGTAGCGAATAGAGAGATGGTGTAGAAGTAATAGCTTCTAGATTGAAGGATGTCCAGGATCTGATCTGACGGATGTCCCACCAGAAATGCTTCGCTGTAGGATCACGAATACTCGTATTGAGGTGTGCAACAAGTGAAGGTGCTGGATTTGCGGAACTTAGGTATGTGAGGAGATTTGTAATTGGAGGATCCTGTTGTGCAGGTGGAGTGAAAGCCATGTCTTCGAAATATGAGAACTCATCAAAAGTGAGCTCATTACGCATAGGCGAGGGCTCGCGAGGCATGGCATGTACCGATGCTGGAGGAGATAATGTCTGGTTTTGAGTTGTGTATGTGGGTAGTTGACGATATGTGGGAAAGCCATATCTTCCCAACGTCTGACCATCTAAGCTTGAGCTTGATGCTCTTCGCTGGTGGGCGTTTGCTATTGAGCTGGGAGAGCATAATGTGGACATCGCGTACTTTGGGGTTGGCGTAGCAATCTCCTGTAAAAGCTGAGGCATACATTCTGGGTTGGTATAGCTTCTAGTATGCGACGGCCTGAATGGAGCAGCCAGAGAGTCTCTCTGCCTTGCCTGAGGCGTTTTCTTCAGCGGCTTGGGAGCAGACTCAATGTTCTGATCTTGGCTTCGAATCTTCGGTAATAAGAGAGGACCATGCTGTCTGACTGGACTCTTCATCGGGGTTGATAACTGCGTGTTGGCTATCTCTTGGTACGAGTCTTGTGACCAGCATGATATCTCGGAGCCAGCTCGAGAATATGCAGAAATGAGAGGGGTATCGTGAAAAGTACCATCGAACGAAAAATCCGGCGGTGTCACAGGACCAAATGTGAAATCGTAGTTAAAGGACATATTCAATGCTTCCAGACTATTCATATTAGCATCTTGAACAAGAGTTGGAATGCTTCAACCTACGCAAAAGGAATGACTTTGTGTAGTGTTGATTAGATAGTATTGATTATAGGGATGAAGAGACCTGCTCCAACGTTGTCTATTGCGACTTGAAAGAGATTCGTAAGTGCACAGCTCCTCGACAGAGTCCGGTGCAGGACCACGAGCAAGGGAAGAACGTAGTAGAGCTAGAGAGACGGTACAAAGATAGATACCAACAGAAAAGACGACGAGAAGAGCGCATACTTATGAGTTCCAACCCTCAAAGCCCAATACAGGCCAATACAAGGCACTTGAACCGGGGTCACCAGCCTCAAGATCAAGAATGTTCGCCCAAAAAAGATGAAACGCATTTGCTTGAGGCTTAAGCTGCACCATGCATCTCAAACCTGTCTCTTGGTCCAGTACTCAGCGGCCGTATCGCCAATTTCCAGGCGCGCAATGCATACTACCGTAGGTGAAGGGGTAAGCGAAGCTGTGCAGGCATTTGCAATCGGATGGCAGATGTCAATGACTCACAAATATAGACCATGTCAAAAGCGGTGACCCATGTCTACAGATCCATCAAGCTCCCAAAGTCGCGTTCAGGGATCGCGTCATCTCGGCAGAGCACGTCCGACAAACTCAGTTCATACTACAATGGAGTGATGAAGATAGCTCTTTGCGCATCTTTCAGGTCTTTCAGGTCTTGTCAGCTTTGTCTCGTGTCGTTTATTGTCGTCTGATTCAGATCTCAGATTATTTTTATCTCGGCGCTTAAACTAATACCCTCGTTACCAACTCCACAGGCGCACATATACATATATTAAGAGTGCACAAGACCGCAGAAGCTACTTTGATTAATATTAAGGATGAAAATTGACGCTGGCCCGTCGCGCGTCACGACACAACACAACAAAGTAGGTCGGCTGTGCAATGTTGGCGGTTGGTGAGTCCTTGATGATGATTGGATCCTCACAACGCGACGGCGCGAAGAGAAACACGCGACTTCGACATGGATACTTACATGGGTTTATGCAGCTTCGACGGAAAAAATGCACGTAGATGCCGTAGCTGCATGTATACGAAGTACGCAGCAGAGCAGAGCACTGTGTAGGATGGGTCATTTCTAGTGCACAAGCAGATGCAGTGTATCCCGTGCATATATTCCATAAGTTACAGACGCACAAAAGATTTTCATAAAAGCGAAATATGACTCACAAACCTGAAACTGGCGATCTTGGATGGAGATCTCCAACGTGGCAGGAGTGGAGAAGAGATCATTGGTTCATGGTGTTTGTGATCGTAATAGACCCTGATGTTTCGTTTCTAGATGTTTGCCAAAGGGAACGCCAAGACAAGATAGAAGCTGTGGGCCGCGGGGAACTCCTCACCGTTGAACGGTGACGTCGGGAGAAAAGTCTTTCAAGGCTGCTTGATAACTTCTGGCAGGTTGGACTGGGAGAAATCGGATGTTACAGAAACCCGAGGTCACATCAAGCTCAAGCTGGCCACGTCTGGGCCGAACGAGTGGCCTCTATGAAGCGTTTCGCTTCTCTGACGGTTGAGGTCTGGTCTCCGATCATCAACAGCTAACCAGCAACTGGTAAGGTAATGGGCCGATAGTTCCTGACTACGCCACTGTGGAGGTATATGATAAGATGTTCGAACACCATACCTTTACTTGCTTAGTTAACTGTCAAGAACACGCAAGGAAGGTTCTGGGCCTTGAGACGAATTAGCTAGTATTTCAATGACAAACCGAGAACCAACAAGAAGTTTCAGCTGAGACAATGACACGAGCCATGTACAAATCAGAGATGGGGAGTCGGGGAACGATATACAAACAGACAAATTTGATAGGCTCATAGTTACTAAAGAGCACTCAATAAGACCGGAGTCCCTGAGATTCACTTCATTGCTTCCATTTTGATATCTGTCGTTCATTTTACACTCTGTAATCTGTTAGTTGCCGCAGAGCCCGGAAAGTTTGAAAAGAAGACCCGCAAGTAACTGACAGAGATCCTCAAAGATCAGGGCCACACCTTAGATTGCTTCAACAAGCAGCTGGGCCAAGATGGCACTCTTCTAGAGCTTCCAAGCTGCTCTGAAAAACTTCTCAACTTCGAGGCTCAGACACACTGCATGATTGTAAAAATCATAGTTAGAAGGTATGAGAACATCATGAAATGGACGAACACACCTTGGCAGCAATCGACGATCCATTCGCGGCAATCTTCTTAGTAGTTATCAAATCATTTGTCGCTGTCATCTCCCCTCGTACAATCAGCTATACGCACTTGATGTAGATATATTGCAGGTTATAAACGATCGTTGACAAAAGTGTGTCCTCAGAAGCATGTCTTCATGTACGCCAGAAGAAGTCAACTGGACCTCTCGACGCCTAGGAGTTTGAGTTACTGCCAGAAATATGTGTTATGGAGACCTTTGATCAATACTTATGATACGCAAGCAAGAACGTTTCACAACTGGATGTTGATGGAAGCTTACATTGTGCCGAGGATCTAGATCATCTTATAAGTATAGAACGTTCAGAGAAGTTGAACAGCCTCAAGAGCGTGGCTTCCAGAAGCAGACAAGGAAATTTTCGCTCGGTAGCCAAAGTATGTGATTGATCAAAGTAGCGGTATACTAGAAGTGACATGTATTCGTGATCCCGACTGAAAGGTCAAGCCTTCAGCCTACTCTCAACCTCTTGCTCCCACCAGCTCGGAAAGTCCAAAACCTGCATACTCTTCCTTGCATCCTCAGCAGCAAACACCATAGCATGGCTCCTGATAACTTCTTCCAAAGTGCAACCTATATATGCAGACTGTGCCTCTGCAACTTTAATGTCATGATTCTTGACAGCATCCACAGCTAGAATAAATTGTCTAGCGAGTCCATCATCACCCCCTCCGTGGCCACCACCAGCCAGATGAGGATGATAGGTCCTTGATTTCCCAGTATCAAAGTTCTGAACAACAATCTTCTCGCTGTCCGCATAGATCTCGCCATTTTCCCCGTAAATATGACTGTATCGTTCACATATCTTCTTCGTAAATGCCACCATATGAAAGATGGCTTGCTTCGCACCTCTGCCAGTCAGTGCCTGGATTCTGCCCTCGCCTGATTGTGTGATTGGATCGTTGTTCCATGTCATAGTCACTACCTGATCATCGCATACGTCGTTATCAGCTTCGTAAACACATCGTCCGAACCAGTTCCGTGAGGAGATCACCCGTTTTGGAGTATCCACATTGTAGTCATCCTTCAATTTCCGGGTCAGTGCATCGATGCCAGCTTGTTGGCCTCCCTGCGATATGCATTCCTCGATTTCTGGTAGTACGATATCAATAGGCCAATGAGTATTTGGTCGTGCTAACCCTTTCATGTCTTGGCGATCACCAAGATAAACCTTCTTGGCAGAATACTTACAATCCTTCTCATAAGAGCAGGAAAGACAGTTTGTTGCCTCACCAGCTTGCACTGGCTTCCGGGACTTGTTGAAATACTGAAGCGATCCACTTGACATTACTTTGGCTGGAAGATGTGCTGGTTTGGTTGAATGAGGAGGTGGAGAGCAGAGAAGCCATAGCAACAGATCAATGTCATGACATGACTTCGTTAGAAGAGAAGGCGCTGTCTTGGACTCCCGACGCCAATTTCCTCTATACGAAATGTTAGGGTACTCGTGTGTGTGAGAGTTTACAGATTCCTACCGGACATAGCTGTGTGAGAAATGCCACCAGCCTATAGGCTCTGTATGCTCAATAGACATGATATCTCCAATCACCCTCTCTTCCAGCAAAAGCTTGCGCAAGAGCATGTTATGAGGACTATAGCGAAGAACGTGACCGATAGAGAAAAGTTTGGATGGTTTTGTACTGGTTCCTTTGGCAAGTAAAGATCTGTAAATGTCTACACAATCATCCAGGGTAGTCGCTAGTGGTTTTTCGCTCATGATATGAATACCAAGAGGAGCAAGACCAACAATGACATCCCTATGCATCTCATCCATAACACAGATAAAGACAGCATCGACTCCTTCCGGCACTGTTTCGCCATTGGTAGCTCTGATCCGTCTCTCTTGCTCCCATCTCATGAAGCTTTTCCAGTCATCGAATTCCTGGCCTTCAGTTGGTTTTGACGCACCCCAAATATGTTTCTGACCAACATGCTGTCGCTTGTATGCTATTGGATCGACAATCCCAATAAGGATTCCATTGGTCGATCGTCCAATTGCAGTCGCATACGCATTTCCTCTTGATCCTGCGCCAACAATGATAATTCTGGGGGGATTCGCTGACATTGCAGGCCGTGTAGGAGCTTCCATGCGAGAGATATCCTCAAGAGGAGGTCCATTTTCAGCATGTGGTGCCATAATGAGAAGATGATGTTCTATCAAAAGGATGTTGACAATGAGAAATCCAAGGGCTTCAATTGGCTATATATAGGAGAGTGGGGTCTCGTCTCATCGGCAACGTAGGATAGCCGTGGGTAAAACGCAACGTTGCAAACGATATGGTTCGAAATATGGACGTGATTGGAGATCTAAAATGCGTCTTCCAAAACGGTACATAAGAAACAGGAGATTTTGAGGATTAAGTAAGTATGAAAGCAACGGATGAGGGCTCTCATAAACACCTCAGGTACTTCAGACATGTGATTAAATTAGGCACAAAATTGTGTTGCCTAACGACACGCCTGTTTGCTGTGTTTGTTTACAATCTCGATATCTTGATGGATACTCTACTACGTACTTAGTGGATTCTCATGAGTTCGCAGTGGAAATCCAGACGCGGTGGTCCAAAACGCAAATTTATATACAATCACATTATTAAAGCTTGAAACTCTTTGGAAATGGCAGAGTTAAACAGAGATCATCTACTCGTGTGGATTGATTGCGAGGTGAGTTCTTCCAGACTGGATCCAATTGTGCCTGAGAATGATAAGTAACTTTTCTCAAGATGACAGGACTCGACCTCGACAACGACGTTATAATCGAAATTTTTTGCATAATCACGAATGGCAATTTGCAGGTCTTGGACGAAGAAGGATGGGGAACAGTGGTTCACCAGTCAAAGGAGAAGATGGATCAAATGGATGATTGGTGTACACAAACCCACGGAGAGAATGGATTGACTGCAGCTGTCATCGCATCAGATGTTACTCCGGAGAAGGCCGCTGATGAGCTTCTCAAGTATATCAAGCAACATGTGCCGGAGCCTAAGAAAGCTCTGCTGGCTGGCAATACTGTACATGCGGATAAGGCGTTCTTGCGAAAACAACCATACACAAAGGTACATGATCACTTCAGCCACCGAATACTGGATGTAAGCTCTCTCAAAGAGGCGGCCAAGAGGTGGTCAAGTCTTGAGGTACTGGAAAATGTGCCGAAAAAGAAGTTACTCCACCAAGCCAAACAGGACATCTTGGAGAGTATCGAGGAAGCTAAATACTACAAGGAAGCTATCTTTCAGAAATAGACATTAGGAACACAGGCATCCCAGCTCCGATCAGAAATCTGCCCGATTTTGGGCCTCTGTCGAAGAGCTTCCCCCCTTATGTCAATGACTCCTGAGACGTATATATGTATGTAGTCGGTGTGTCGCTTTGAGGTACGGACCGCAGATACGCGCTGATTTAATCGAGATTGGCTCATACTTTTGCACAGAGCCACAGAGCCGCTAAGAAAATACAGCTCGACCGACAAAGTGAATAGTGATGGGATTTGACGCCTGAGACATGGATTGAACATAGCTAATGCCTGTGATGATCATCATGAGGCTCTTCATAGGTTTTGTAAAATATCATCGAGTCGGTGACAGAAAAGCCATTAGGATTTTCAAGTAAAAGATGGGGCACAGAGATTACACGTAAAGTATCGTAGCACAAGCACACAAGTGTTGAGTAGGAAGGCGTATGATGTAGGATGAGGAGCAAAACACATCAGAGCCAGGGGGCTACGGGAACACACAGTTCAGGAAACTCTTCCAAAGATCTCTCCCCCATAACAAGTTGAGAATTGATACACGTGCAATTGATAAGTAGAAAGCAGGTATCTTGAAAGAGTCGTAGTCTCTCGCCGGCCTTTCTATCAATTGCCTTTTTGACATGTATGGCCGATAATGTTGAGTACCTTATGACAATGGATTATCGATATCGTAATGTGCACACGCCGCAAGGTATCTTTGTTGACTTCTGCCAGCCCAAAATAGTCAAAATACTACGTACAGGCATCGCATCGCACATTAATTTGCTGCAGATGTTGGCGGTGAGTTCAATTCGCTACGCTGGAACCCCTCCTATTTGGTGGGGCCGACTGATTACCGTACCGCCATCAAGCAGCAAGCAATCAACTACTCTGTGCTCTGCTACATATTCCCCTCCTCATCCTTCTCTTCTTCTCTCCTTTGAATATCAATCTTCATACAATATCCAAAATGAGCATCAGAACCGTCTCCCTTACTCCCTTTCAGGACCAGAAGCCAGGAACGTAAGTAGCACCTTATTGTACTTCTCAATATTATGACGAAATCTGGTTTATGAGCTCCAATCGCTAATTCCCCTATAGATCTGGTCTTCGCAAGAAGGTCGTGGTTTTCCAACAGGAGCACTACTCTGAGTCCTTTGTTACTTCTATTCTCCTCTCCATCCCAGAAGGTGTCAAGGACAGCTTCTTGGTCATCGGTGGTGATGGTCGTTACTGGAACCCAGAGGTCGTTCAATTGATTGCTAAGATTGGTGCCGCATACGGTGTCAAGAAGCTTCTCATCGGTCAGAACGGTATCCTCAGTACTCCAGCTGCCTCCCACATCATCCGCAAGCGCAAGGCGACTGGTGGTATCCTTCTTACCGCCTCCCACAACGCTGGAGGTAAGTCAATTGAGCCATGATTCGAGTTCGAGAACATTCGCTAATATGTGTTTCATCAGGCCCAAAGAATGATTTCGGTATCAAGTACAACCTCGCAAATGGTGGACCAGCTCCAGAGTCCGTTACCAACAAGATTTACGAGGCCTCCAAGACCCTCACCTCCTACAAGATTGCCGACATCCCAGATGTTGACATCAACACCATTGGTACTAAGACCTACGGTGATTTGGAGGTTGAGGTCATTGACTCCTGTGAGGATTACACCTTGATGTTGAAGGAGATCTTCGACTTCCCACTCATCAAGAAATTCTTCCAGTCCAACCCAGACTTCAAGGTTCTTTTCGATGCCCTCCACGGTGTTACCGGCCCATACGGAAAGGCCATCTTCGAGACCGAGCTCGGTCTTTCCTCCAGCAGCACCCAGAACTGCATCCCATCCCCAGACTTCAACGGTGGTCACCCAGATCCTAACTTGACCTACGCCCACTCTCTCGTTGAGGCTGTTGATGCTGGCAAGATTCACTTCGGTGCTGCCTCCGATGGTGACGGAGACCGCAACATGATTTACGGAGCCAACGCCTTCGTTTCACCTGGTGACTCCCTTGCAATCATTGCACACCACGCCAAGCTCATCCCATACTTCAAGAAGCAGGGTGTTTACGGTCTTGCCAGATCTATGCCAACTTCTGGAGCCGTTGACCTTGTCGCCAAGGCCCAAGGCCTTAACTCTTACGAGGTTCCAACTGGATGGAAGTTCTTCTGCGCTTTGTTTGACGCCGACAAGCTCTCCATCTGTGGTGAGGAGTCCTTCGGTACTGGTTCCAACCACATCCGTGAGAAGGATGGTCTCTGGGCTGTCGTCGCTTGGTTGAACATCATTGCTGGTATTGGCGAGGCCAACCCAGGTGTTACCCCAAGCATCTCCAAGATCCAGCACGACTTCTGGAACATCTACGGAAGAACCTTCTTCACTCGCTACGATTACGAAGAGGTTCCATCTGAGGGTGCCGCTAAGGTCGTCAAGGACCTCACTACTAAGATTGAGGATAAGGCCTTCATCGGATCTAAGATCGGCGGTAAGTTCTCAAAACATTCATTTCAAAGTTCAAATACTAATCAGATGATAGACCGCGTTGTCAGCGAAGCCGGCGACTTTGAGTACACCGACCTTGACGGCAGCGTCAGCAGCAACCAAGGTCTTTACGTCAAGTTCGACGACGGAAGCCGCATTGTCGTCCGTCTTTCTGGAACTGGTTCCAGCGGAGCTACCATCCGTCTCTACATTGAGAAGCACACCTCCGATACCAAGGCCTACAGCCTGGATGCACAAGACTTCCTCAAGCCAGATATTGATCTTGCCGTTGAGCTGTTGAAGTTCCAGGAGTACATCGGCCGCACCGAGCCAAACGTCAAGACATAAGTGTTACCTCGTGAGGCTTACGTGAATGTCATGTTTATGAGGTAGAATGTAGAGGCAAACGATCACAAGGGGAGGTGGCGACAAGAATGATTTGATGATTGAATGGAGTCTCTCAAGCACGAGATGTGCATTTATAATTATTAGCTGGTAACAAAACACCGAATACAAGAGTTGAGGCATAATCGGTCCCTACAATGGTATATATGAAAATGTGAAAGGTGCTTGTTTCTGATGAGAGCGTAGAGGGGTGCCATATTGTTGGACGATGAATTTGTGATATCATGATACTGCACTCTCCCTTAACCACACATTCTCGCTGGCTCGAGTAGCACTAAAACTCTAGACCGGCCGCCTGTTATGATAGCGATATAGCTGAGTGATGTCAGTTCCAGATACGAAGACATGTCAAAGAACTCCATATACTGCAAATAACGTGCCAAAACTTATTGAAGTCTGTAGAGTTATCGAAGTTCTCAGCGTTATTCATGTTGGCGGAATGATCAAAAGCATGTAATAACTCTACGAGCTTTGATGATTCTACGGATTTCGGGAATTCTAAGGACTTCGATGATTCTACAGGTTTCGATATCCTACGGACTCCAGGGATTCTAAGGACTTTGGTAACTCTACAGACTATGATGACTGTGTAGGCTTGAATAATTCTCTAAAATCTGTTGATTCATGGAACCTTAGTAATTCGTTAAGACTTAGATAATTCCAAGGATTTGAATGATTCTAAGAGCTTCGATAGCTCCACAGACTTCAATGATTCTATAGGCTTCGATAATTCTAGACCTCATCCATTCTAATCCCTTTAATGATTGTACATACATCGACGATTCTACGGCTTTAGATAGTTCTATGAACTCCAATGACTCTACGGAGTTCAATGATTCCCAGGACTTCAATAATTCTAAACTCTGAGAAACCCATAGACTTCAATGATTCTCCAGACTCCAATGGTCATTAAGGTCTAAATGATTCTCAGATAATGAACGATTCTGAAAGCTTTGGGCAACAGTCACGTGAATATATGCATATCCGCAATCTGTCACGACTTCATCAAAACCATAACATATTATGGGGAATCAACATTTTATTCATAATCAAACTACAAGCCTTTTCGACTTGTAGGCATTCCTATCCATAGTACAAACTAAACAGACTTAAAGCTGGCCAGCAGTGTTGAAGTCATGGAGACCCTCCTTGACACGGGCAGACATGGTCTTCTCACCCTCACGAACCCAGACTCCTAGAAACAAATGATTAGCATGTTAACAGCAATAGAACGGGATAAAGGAGGTTTACTTGGATCAAAGAATTTCTTATTTGGCTTATCAGCGCCCTCTGGGTTGCCGATTTGAGAAAGGAGGTAATCCTTCTTGTTGAGGACGTAGTCTCTGATACCGGTGAGGTATGCGTACTGGAGATCGGTGTCGAGGTTGACCTTAACAACACCGTAGGAGATGGCGTCGAGGAACTCCTGCTTGGAGGAACCGGATCCACCGTGGAAGACAAGGAAGACTGGCTTGTCATCCTTGGTCTTGGCCTGCTCCTTGACGTAGGCCTGGTGCTTACCGAGAAGCTCTGGGTGAAGCTTGACGTTTCCTGGCTTGTAGACACCGTGGCAGTTACCGAAACCAGCGGCAATGGAGAAGTATGGGGAGATTGGCTGAAGAGCGTTGTAGATGGCGAGAATGTCCTCTGGCTGAGTGTAGAGGGAGTTGTTGTCAACGGACTCGTTGTTAACACCATCCTCCTCACCTCCGGTGATACCGATCTCCATCTCGAGCCACTGCTTCATTGGGGCAGCGCGCTTGAGGTACTTAGCGGTAGTCTGGATGTTGAAGTCAACCTCCTCCTCGGAGAGATCGATCATGTGGGAGGAGAAAAGTGGCTCTCCGTGCTCCGCGAAGTACTTCTCATCAGCATCGAGAAGACCATCCAACCATGGGAGGAGCTTCTTGGCGCAGTGATCAGTGTGAAGAATGACTGGGATGCCGTAGGCTGGGGCAATGGAGCGGATGTAGTGAGCACCGGCAATACCACCAGCAATGGAGGCCTCCTGGTTACCGTTTGGAACACCCTTTTGAATTTCAATTAGTTTCAAGACTCAAATTGAAATCGAGTAAAAACGCTTACCTTTCCGGCGAAGTAAGCGGCACCACCCTGGGACATCTGGAGGACAATTGGGGACTTGGCATCACGAGCAGCCTCAAGGGAAGCTACGACAGTGGAGGAAGAGGTAACGTTCTATAAGAATTGTCAGCTATAATCCGAGGATCGATCATTGGAGGTCCGATGTCGAGGAGGCAGTAACTCACAATAGCTGGGATAGCAAAGTTCTTCTCCTGAGCGTACTTGAAAAGAGCGAGGACATCGTCACCGACGATGACACCGGTCTTTCTGCTGAGAACATCTTGAGCACCCATTTTTGCGGATTAAATGTATGAATTGGGGAAGTTTGAGGTGATTCTGTGCAAATCTGTTTGGTTTTTGAAGGTCAGCAATGATGTAGATGTGCGAAGCTGGCTTTATTTGTGGGTTTGTATGAAGGACCGATCGCGACGACGCTAGTGGTGGGGGTGCGGGCAGCCATCCACTTGCAGACGTGCAAAGGCAAATTGTTGAGTTTGAGATATGAAGAGAGCAACCTGCGGAGGTAAAGATGAGGGGATTGGACAGATCAATACTCACAAGTTGAACTTATTTATGTAGGTGATGGGGGTATCTTGGTATAGTTGTCTGTATGAATTTTTCAATTCGTTTTTTTTTCTTGGAGGAGAAGTCTTGATAGGATGGATGTGGGCGGTATTTGAAGTGATGGAATTCCTCTGCTACCACGGCTCTCCGTCACCTCTGTAGGAGCGTCATCGGTGGGGTTGCTACGCAGTTACCATCATTTTGGCCAGTGAGGGCCCCCTCTTCATGCTTCGGCGGATTAATCCGAACTTCAGCCCTTTACCGATTTCACCCACTCAGGATTGCCCTCCAACTCCGGTCAACTCCACTCAACCTCGGATTTCAACTGTGCACTCCACGACCATGACACTCGCACCAGCTTCAAGGATGGAATAATGCCCAACTCCCTCACGTTGAGTGGTTCAAGTGTCTCCCAATGGGTGTATCAGGTGAAGTAATGCACCCGAATCCTGCTGGACTGCTATTATGGATATTGTGGTGCTGCACGAACGCTCAGAGATCCTCCGTTTGCCCTTGTAGTAAGTATGTACCCCTCCAACCCAATTCAAACTGCCCCTTTCCTTTACTTTACTTTACTTCACTCTTGTCTGCTCTGCTCTGCTCCATACATACTCAGTAAATACGTAAAGGCGCACAATCTTTATATATGCTGTCATAAGTGGGGATAACCTCCATCTTAATGGAATGAACCAAAACAGATCATCAATCATACCAAGACAAACGACTTTGATAGCATAAAGTCTGCATAATCTGCCTAGTTGTGCCTAGCTTCTGCCGTTTCCTTGGAGATGAGGTCAAGTTCCCGCACTTCTGACGTGACTTCACCCTTTCTTTCTTTTCTCTCTCTCGCTTTCACCTTCGACAGTCCAGCTGGTTTGGCGTTCAGGAAAGCTGTGAATCAGATTCGAAGAGAAGCGTGCTGTCATGAGTAGTATGAAATTTGACTTTTTCAACAATGATTGGCCGGCGCAACACGCGCAAAAAGGTAGGCCAAGTGATAGCCACCTTCATGGTTCTTGTTCCGTGCGTACTACTAGAAAGGAAGAAAAGTACATACTCTACTAGTAGAGGCTCCTCATCGAATCCTCTGACCGTCATTTCGATCACTTTCGTGTTCCGTGCTAATCTATGTACTAAGTCAGTATGTACTGTGTTAAGAAGACCCTTGGGCTCCATCTACTTAGACGTGCATTTCCTGTAGCGGACATTGTGACATTGCTCATTTGATGTATGCTATTTTATTCTCCCTCCTTGGATTTCTAGCTCAATTCTCATGCTATTCTGGCACATTGACCTTGATCGTTCTTCTTATCAATCTTAAAGATACAAGGTTCTCTGCTTGATATCTCTCATTGTGTTTGTCCTCGTAGGTGTTTGGCATGACATCCAGATTGAGGCGCGCACTGAAGGCAAGCAGAGAAGAGACCATTTCTGTTTGTAGCTTGACTCTCAACAATGTCTGTCGCATCGAATTTCGTATGCAGTAAAACACATCTGGATTAACTGTAAATCCGGTAGTCATGTGATATGAGGCGGCATCCAAGGTGTTCGATAATCAGGCATGAATTAAGGTACAAGGAAGGTGCTAAGCGAAAAAGAAAGAGAATCGACGTGGTGAGCGTGAAAAAGACCCCCCGCACAGAAAAGAGATAGAAATACCCCCCTGTTGATTATCCATCCCATTTTCCCCTCCGCAAAAAACAAAAAAGATATCGGCAAGCGACAAAACCTACTCCAGACTCTCCGTACGTACATGACATATCCATACATATGCATACACGCATACAACCTCTTGCAAAGGGACCACCCGATCAAACAAACCCCCAATTCACTCAATTGACGGATCACTTCCTCATGCATCTATTTTGATGATAATCTTCACTGTCAAATTCATCCCACCCCCAAAAAGTCCCGAACCTTCTTGTTTGATCTTGCCAAACTGCTTGCCTCCCACATAATCACTACCTCACCTTACCTTACTGAATCAATAATCAATCATTCTGTTGGCAATTTTCTGACGGTCAAGTGAGTGAGAAATATTGCAGGCGGTCCCCGCTATTTCTCGCTGTTTGAAGGTCTGAAAGCTCTGCTGACTTGGTCAGAGCCCACCCATCCAACCAACCTACCTTAGATAAGTCCCCTCGACTGAGAGAGATCGCCTTAATCGGAAGCGATCCCATATATCTCAGGAAACTCCACCCCGTAGAAACAATCGCATTATCACCCACTGCCTACAAAGGCCCTCAGCCAGCTTCAATACATATTACATTTTAGACTTTGGCTCTCCCAATTTCATTTCAATTGCATGGCGGCTTGAATTGCTCAATAAGACATGGAAGGAAGCTCAACGCGCTCCTAATCATATCTCTATCCCGCCTTTCTCTCTCTCACCCTATCGACAAAAGTCGACTCTGATCGATCATGCCAGCAGAAAGGCAGATGGCGATAGCGGCATACGCAGCCGGTGCGTCTCTCGCCGCAATCACTCTGGTTTATGTCCTTGCGCCAACTTACTTTACAGATGGTGATTCAAGCAACGGAGTAGTAACCAGTAGGAAAAAAGGTGTCGCCGTCGGCCTTTCGAACCTTGCGAACGATTGCTTCATCAATTCAGTCCTCCAAGCCTTAGCTGGCCTCCCCGATTTGCGCATATACCTTGTACGAGAAAACCACCGACGAAAAATCGATGACCCGATCATCTACGAAACGGCCGTCGAAGACCCAGCACGAAAGGAGACTCCCGAATGGAAGGTCCAGGGCTTGCAGGGAGGTATCTTGACTGCTGGCCTCAAAGTCATGCTTGATGCCCTCAATGAAAGACCCGCAGCTAAAAAGACAATATCAGCATATCCCTTCATAGTTTGCCTAGAAAAAGCCTTCCGGCAGCGAATCAGTCGGCAACAGCAAGATGCACAAGAATTTCTCCAGGTCGTAGCAGAGCGACTTTGTGATGAATATCATGCCGGCCAGCGAGCCAGATTACATAACAAAGGTCTTGTTGCCGGTCTCGTTCCAAAGGAGGAGGGCGAAAGACTTGAGACAATTCAATCAAATCCAGCTTCCATAGACGAGACAGCAATAGCATCGCTCGTTTTGGAAGATGGAACCGAGGTTGTGAACGGAGGCGAAGCTGTTAATGGAACAGAAGCGTTTAATGAAGATGAGAAAGTCAATGGAGCTGACGGAAACGAATCGGCCTCATCGGCTTCGACAGCTAGTGGGGTTTCTGATCTCGAAAGAGCCTCAGAGCTTGACTCGACCGTCCTAGATGATGCCACCAATCAAGATGACGAACAAGATGAGCCCAGCTCCTCTGATCTAGAAACGGCTCAAGGACGAGCTACTATGCTTCATGACAACGAGGAGGGCTTCCCACTTGAGGGTAAGTCGGAGTCACAGATTGAATGTCTGACTTGCGGCTTCAAGCCGAAACCCAGTGAATCGAAGTTCTGTACCTTGACATTGCACGTACCACAAACGAGTTCGACGACATTAAATGAGTGTTTTGATGGCGTTTTCAAAACCGAGTACATTGACGATTTCAAGTGCGAAAAGTGTCGACTCGTGCACGCGGTGGAAACATACCAGACAGAACTTACAAATTCAACATCTGAAGAGCTGACAATAAAGCTGGAGGCTTGGGTTGCAAAGTTGGAAACAGCTATCAAGGAAGATCCAGAACAACCACCTGAGGACGTTGAGCTTCCAGATTCAAAACTTGCGCCACAACGAAAAATTGCCAGGCATGTCAGAATCACCCAATTTCCCAAAGTTATCGCCATTCATCTTTCAAGATCTATCTTTGATCTTACAAGAGCTTCAACCAAGAATTCAGCCAAGGTCCAGTTCCCAGAGCTTTTACCTCTGGGCAGCATTGCATACCAAAGAAAATACAGACTTCTAGGTTTGGTCACACACAAAGGTAGCCACTCCAGTGGGCATTATGAGTCCTTCCGTCGTCAATATGTCCGCCCCAATGTTGCACGTCCCACTCAAAATGGTGTTTATAATAAAGCCAATACCCCCCAGATCGATATTATTAAAAAATCCGAGGACAACCCACTGTCGTCACCAGGAGGCGGAACTCCAGTGACCGGCTCGTCGGTCTCACTTAATTCATCCCCTAATCCACCTGATCCTCGGGCTTCAGTCGACAACCCACCCGGCACTCGTTCTCGATCAGCGACAATCACATCTACCCGTGAACCTTTTACGCCTCCCCAAGCTGAAGGCCTGTCGAAGCGTGCAAGTAGAGTCTCTCTGGATAGCTCCTCTTTCCGTGCTGCAGCACGCTCAGCAATCAACAAGGTCCCATCTCTGTCTGGTCTATCGTCGCCATCACGAGCCTCTTTCCGTTCGACAGATTCTGCTCCTGGTAGCACCACAAACCTCAACTCGAATGGCAGCAATCCCCGTCGCTCTTTGAGGGAATCCCTCAGCCTTGGTAGTGACAGAGGCCCATTCAAGAGACGAAAGCCGAACGAGAAGTGGTGGAAGATCAGTGACGAGAGAGTGCGTGAGAGCAAGACTTCGGATGTGTTGGGTATGCAGAGAGAGGTCTACCTTCTCTTTTACGAATTAGTCAGGGGCGATGTGGAGGATAGTATATGATATCATTTCTGTGCATAGTATTTAAGGGCGGCATTTTCGGGTGGTTTGCATAGGATGCCTGTGCTGATGTCATCATTGACGAAGAATGAATGAATTTTCCTAATGATCTGAGAGCGTTGTGCTTATGACGCAAGGTGATATATGCATGCAAGTCGTAGAGTGTAAATGTTTGTATATTTCTAGATGGCCTTGGATACTGAACATTCTCTCAGTTGCCCCCTTCAATGATCGACCACCACCTTAAATCCAACCAAGGACCGTGGTTTTGCAAAGGCTGCGTATTGTACTGTGAACTATGTCTTCAAGGAAATATTTTTAGCCTGCAAATGACGCGGGCTCTGGCTAGGCATATGCATATACTGACACGAAGTGTTTCTCACTTAAGAATACCTGCTGTATCATTTGTCTACTATAAAATATGATAAACTTTGGAATTTTGCAACTATCGTGTAACGAATTGCCGCCATCATCATATAGATATGCGCATTTCATATGTACAGCAGCAACTTTCATGGTCAGATTTGGCACGTATCCTCACCCACTTCACACACGCCTTGACAGCCAGACAATCGAATCACTGCTACAGAAACAAGTTCACCAGGAGAGCAAAAGGGCAAGGATGCACATCGTCCATTCCTCTCCAAAAAAAAAAAAAAAAAAAAGGTTCCACCTCCTCGACGATTTCAATCACCACTGCAGGCAGTCCAGTCCGCACGCAACTCCTAAGAAGAAAGCCGTCAAAGAATCATGAATATCCCAACCCCCTTAGCCGTGAACTCGACTTGTCTTCCAAAGAATATACGAGAGAAGATAAACAAGAGATGCAAAGGTAGACCTAATTGAAAACAAGCGTTTTGCAATTTTTTTTTCTTTTCGTGGGAGGATTTCGAGCTTCAAGCTGAGGGCAAGACCATATGTGTGTGTGTCATACAAGAGAGAGTAGAAGAGGAGAAAAAAAACACCACAAATGAGAAACCAATTGAAAATTACAGGTGCGTTGCATAGATATTCCACCCGTAGCCAGTAAGGAATAAATCAAACGACTTCTTTTTCCCATTTTCACTCCTTAAGTTCCCTGATTGAAATTAAAAAAAGAAAATAAGGCGGGACAAAAAAGTTGTTTCAAACATCAGTCTGATATTGACTGCCTTTTGATGTGAAAACTATGGCTATTTAATGTCCATAGTTGCCGCCCCATCCACCGCGCTGTTGGTTGTTTCCATAGTACGAACCTCCGAAGCCCTGGTATCCACCATACGGGCTGTTCTGATGACCGGCCTGGTGACCTCCGAGACCTCCAAGTCCGCCATACTGGCTGCCACTCTGGCTTCCATGGAGAGCATGTTGCTGCTGAAGATGGCTTGGGTACCCGCCGTAACCCTGCTGAGAAGACTGTGGTGGTGGAAGACCAGTCTGACCTGGAGTACCGCTAGTGGCAGATCCAGGACGGGCAGCTTGGGTAAGAGAAGGGCTTGGACCATTGGCGGTCTTTGAATCACCAAATGGCTTCAAGTCAGCAGTAGCCTCCTGCTGAGCACCTTGCTGACCGTAATGCTGGGTCTGACCCTGATAAGAGGAGTTGCGACCGAAAGCGTCATGCATGCCACCGAAAGCCCCGCCACCAATAGCCTGCGGGGTCTGAGATGATTGAGCAGAGCCAGTACGACCGTAGTCTCCAAGCCCACCAAGGGCACTGTCACGGCCATGCAAAGAAGCTGTACCAAAGCTACCTGCTGCTGGAGAAGAAGTGTGATCGTAGGGAGTAGCTGGCGACATACCATAAGCTTGCTGTGGCTGGTTGTACATACCGCCCTTGGCACCATATGGTCCGGCACCATAAGCACCCTGTCCATAGCCTTGGTAGTGCTGGTTCATGTACGCAGCGTAGTATGGGCTAGAATAGTATGGGTGACCGTATGGGTATTGAGCAGCACCGCCCTGCTGTGGATGAGACTGCTGCGGTGCAGCAGTCTGGCCAGGCTGGTGTTGAGCTTGTGTCGTTGGATTTGGTGTAGTATGGCCGCTACCTTGAGCCTCACCAGCTGTGGTGTAGCGAGACTGGGACTGTGGACCAGAGCTCTGGGGGTACTGAGAAGTGGCTTCTGTCTGTGGAGCACTGTAACCACTGAAGCTACGTTGGGCTGCACCTGGACCCTCCTGAGACTGAGCACCAGGCTGCTGGCCGTATGGGGTTCCGTAGTAGTTCTGGTAAGCATTGCGTTGGTGTTGGTCCGCAGTGTAGTATGACGAGTAATCACTTGGTGCGGAGGAGAAGGCACCCTGCTGTTGAACTTGTCCAGGTTGACTTGGGTAAGCATCATATGGGCTTTGAGAAGTTGGAACCTGTCTGCTGAAAGCATCATATTCTTTCAGGTCAGTGTTACCCTGTGGCTGTTGGCTGCCGGATTGACCAAAACGACCAAATTGGCCAGAGTATTGGTGACTGCCCTGAGAACCTTGCTGAGACATGCTCTGTGCAGCTGGAAGACCTTGTGGTGATGGCAAGCCAGGAGCGGAAGTCTGCTGTGGAGCAGAAGGAAGACCAGGAGCCTGCTTTGGTGTTGGGTAGGCCTCAGATCCTGGAGCTTGTTGAGAGGGAGGGAGGGAAGCTCTTGGGTGAGCTACTGGAGAGTGCTGTGGTGGTTGGGCGCGAGTCTCTGGCTCTTCGCGATCACCATCAACATCCTCGTCTCCAGAGCCATTGAGGTTAAAAGCACCAAACTGAACGGCAGTGCTATCAACAGCGCGGTTACCCGGCATGCGCACAGCCTCCTCTTGATCGAGTACGCGGCGCTGGTAGCTGGCGGATCGTCCACTAGTACCAGTCGCCTTGAGAGCAGATGCAGCAAAACCACTTGCTGGTGCAGGGCGTGCAGATTGTTGTGGGACTGCAACGTATGGTGTGTTGGTTGCTCCTGTGTTTCGTGGATCCCACGAGCTTGCAACTGTGCTTGCAGCTGTGGCAGTTGGTGCAGGGTTCGAGGTATCAAGAACCTGCTCGAGATTGATCTCTGTGAGCTCGTCCTTCGACGGGGTAATCGATGGTTCCGATTCTTCTTGAGTTGGAGTTTCAACTGGGGCTGGCTCCTTCACTGCTGGTACTGGTGGTTCCTCCACAGCTGGAGTAGGCTCCTCCACTGGCTCTGGCTCAGGCTCTGATACTGCTGGGGCTTCGGCTGGCTCTGGTGCCTTGATCGGCTCTTCGGGCCTAAAAGACGGTTGTTAGCAATGTTGACATAGTACAGTAACTTTTCTATTTATGAAGGCATACTTAGGAGCTTGAGCTGGTGCTGGTACTGGGGCAGCCTTTGGTGCTGGTACTGGGGCGGGTTCTGGCTTTGCGAACATGCTTGCCCAGCTCTTCTTTACGCCCTCTGGAATAATGCTAGTTGTGACAGCAGTGGCAGCAGCAGCAGTAGATGATGCTGCATTAGCAGCTGCACCTCCCCAAGTATCACTTGATTCTGCTGGCGCATCATCCTTCGATACAGTCTCCCAAGCCGAAGACTCTGTGGTTGGAACGGACAATTCGGTCGTATCGGTGGTGCGCGTACCATTTGTTGGTGCAACGACTGCTCCTCCACGACCTCTAATGCTGCCTCGACCACGATCATTTCCACGACCACGACCGCCACGACCTGCCTCAAATCCACCTCTAGCACCACGCGATGGTCTTGTGTTTGGATCGACAGCGGTTGGTTCCTTGACCTTCGACTTTGACTTGTCCTTCTTGCTCTTTGAGACTTCTCCCCATTGCGTAATTGTGCCTGTGCGACGACAACGTCAGTACCAGGTACAAAACAAGCTGCAAGTTAGAAAAGAAACAAAGATAAATGACAAAATGAAAACAGACAGCTTCGTATATCTTCTCAAGGGGCTCATACCATCTGCAATTCGCTCAATTGTGGTCTCTAAGTCGCCGTCTGTTTCTTCTAAAGCCATGACGGCGTCCTCATCGGTCCAACCAGGGAATACATCCTTAATGCTGTCGACCTTGCTACCGTGCTTCTTCTTGAGCTGACCGACCTCGCCATCATCATCAATTGGTGTGTTTGTGTTGTTGTCTGATCTGTCACCGTTGGTTGCGTGACTTCTTCCACCTCGTCCACCTCTCGAAGCAAATCCACCGCGGCCTCCACGGGCGGAGCCTCTACCGCGCGGCGCGGATGGTCGTGATTGCACCTCAGACATTATATGAGGTTATGTGTGCTCGACAGGTACGAAAGAGAAAAGGGTGTAGAGCTGCCGGTGTGTTGTGTGGAGAAATGAGGTTGATGGAGTGACGAGAATGACGCTTTGCGAGTAGGAAGTTCGCGAGGCTAATTCTCCTGAAAGAAGCTAGGCTACCAACGTTGGAAAGGCTGCACAGATAATATTTGGCAGCAGCAGAAGATTTGAAAAGCGTTGGAGCTCTGATCGGAAAGACAAAAAGACACGTAAAATCAACAATATCCAGAGCTGTTCATAAGTTCATACCAACTCACCAAGTGCAAGTGCAAGGCAAGTCGCATTTGTGTAAAGGCGTACGCCAGGCATGAACACGCGATTGAGCCAGGCTCAGGTGAGGCATGTTCAGGCAGGAAGTTTCTGCGGGCAGCTGGCAGGCGGGCAGGCTGGCTGGCTATAGTTACCTCAGGCATGCAAGGCACAGTGGCGCAAAGCGCAGTGGACTGTGGACTGTGGCACCTTACCGAGGTTTGGCGCAGCTTGCTACCTGCATGAGATGAGGGCAGAAACAACAGTCACGTGAAGAATGTAAGGTGGTTTGGGTATCTGTACCTTACCTTACTGCTGCGCCAATTTCGACGGTGACGAGATACAGGTACGGGTGCACTACAAACACAAACCGCAACTCAAGGATAAATTCAATTCCATCATAATACCGTCGATTAGATTATCATTAATACTCCATGCACGAATCAGCTGGCCATTATCTGCATCCTCTCTATCAAGTACAAAGTCGAGAGAAGTAAGAAGTTGAACTGTCTGGAATAGATGAAAGCAGACTAGATGAGTAGATTTATAATCGATTAATATCTTCATAATAGCTTCGGTTGTTATTTCCTTTCTATATTCGTAGTACACAGACAGTATCGGGGCCATCCAGAGTGTTTATTACTTGATAGAAGGTCTACACCATTTTATAGTCTGCAAGTAACTAACATATGTGCTTTGCCCTACATAACACCGCATTCATAGATATTTTGAATTTGCATGGAATTCTTCATTCACTATTTAGGCCACTATTTATAATCGATGATCGTCACCTACCTAGCTTGTTGATGGTATTCGTAGACTGAGCTGAACTGACGGTGTAGTGGGCGGCAACTCTGAGATGTTTTAAGCGCGCAGAATCACTTAAGACCAGCAACTATCACACGCACGATCCACATCTGTATTCATTGACTGATCGACCAAAGGCAATTGCATAGCCAGTTACTTTCAAGTGATGAATCTGGAGTCTCGTCATATACACATCACCTCACAAAGCTATGATATGAGGCACTGTTTCAAGTATGTATATTCAATGTGTATAACAACTAGGTAGGCAGGGCTTTATCCTTGACGGTGAAGGCAAAGCATTGACGCGAATTCCCACCTATGTAATTCTTACTTGACCTGACCTTGTCTAGATATAGCTACCTTGCCTGCAATAGGATTTAGGAATACAACAGACAATCAACGGCGCGAGCCAGCACACAATCTGTCTCGATCTCTTCGATTCGGAGAACTTCATAGATGATGTATTTTCCCCCCTCTTCTCTGTCTTGATGAGTGCGTACTCCGTAAGTATCGCCATAGTACATTTGTACTGTATGTATTCTTGCTCATATACATTCATACATACCTTCATACATACTACGCTATCACTCCTTATCTACAGGCGAGAATAGCAGCGAAGAAATCTAATCAACACCGCGCTTCTGACTATCAAGTTACTATCATTGAGCCATCACGAATAAGGTATGTGGCCAAGGTGTACGCCATGCAAGAGGCGAGAGAGCATGGGAGAGAAGAGGGACACAGCGCCCTTTTTGCAGTGAGACAAAGAAAGACTCTCGATCTTATGCTGCGGAATACGGATAAGTTACTATATAGAGAGACACACAGAGGAAAGGAAAAGACTTTATGTTCGGGTTCTTTTTTGCGTCTGTTTTCCCCCCTCCCGGCTTTTCTTCTTCTTCTTCTTCTTCTTCTTCTTCTTCTTCTTCTTGTTCTTGTCTCCTCCTCTTGGCGCGGACCTTTGATGGACATAATTAGTTACTACTACGTAGTAAGTAAGTATCGATTCCACAAGGGCCATGGCAGTCGTCCCCCAAGTATGTTCTAGGAAGACCACTGTTTACTCCGTGGTACGGTATTGGCTGGGGCTTTTAATAGAAACGTCTTTTTGTTTCGATGCTTGCTCGACACCCAATAGCTTTTAGGTTGGGGAGGGTGGGAGTGACTGTAAGCTCGTACTGAGCACTGCCCAACAACACCATCAAAAGGCTCCAAGGGCTGGCAGGTTTTGTGAGGCGATTGGTAGATGACATTCCCGTCCCGGCGTGTGGTACATATTTAACAATGACAATAATGATGATAATGATGATAATGGTAACAAAATAATTAAGTACTTAAATAATTAAATGATTAAACAGTAAAATAATCAAATTAATAATAAAAACAATACATAAATAATTTCTTAGACATCCATAGGCTGCTAGGCATATTGCAGGTGTCGTGCATATTCTGAGAGACAATCCCCTACACACATAAAATCTTAAATCTTGTAACCCTGGCGTGCCAGTGCCTGTTCATCCTTGGGATCTCTCGCGTCTCGCCGATCATAGTGAGATAATGCCAATAAATCTCAGTAGTGAAATCCAGTAAGTCGTAAGAATCTGGTGAATCCTTAAACCATTATGACCCACAAAGGCACAATTTATCCCGCGACACCCACGCCTATTCTATCCTATCCATTTCCAATATGTACATACATAATAATACAGACATACATTGAATGGACATGACATAGAAATCGTCATTGTCCCTCACGTCCCTCAAAGACTAGACTAATTCTCTCTCTCTCTCTCTCCCCAGCCTACCTACAGCCCTCACTTCCGTCACTCGTTCAAATCACCATCTTCACCATCATCATACTCCTCCCCTCTACCTACAATAACTCTCTACTACTCCTTCTCGTATTTCATATCAAGGAAGGACTCGAACCCACACTCGTTCACCTTCTCCCCCACCTCGAACTCTCTTACAATCCCTTCTTTTATCCTCTCTTCGTCCACTTGCTTTATCTGTATGTTATACGGTAGAGAAAGTATTCCCGAATTTTTACGAAGCCATAACGACCGACGAAATTATTGAAGACAAAGACCCCACGATATCTCCAACGCCTACCAGAAACCTATTGCATCCACATTGATTGTGTGTAACTGCAAAACCCGACCTGCCCACTTTTGACCGATATCTATTCTGGGAAGCCTCTCGATACACCAGACGAAGTCGAGGCTATATTGTTGCAACCTTATCCTCGACAAAGGCCTTTTGCGCCAACTGCGTTCTCTCGTTCATCATGGATTCAAGGGCAGCGCCTCTCACGCCCCGGGAAACGACAGCAGCGGTGACTGGAGCCGGCGAATTGCTGCAATTGTTGCAGGATCCATATAAATCTCAGGTGAGCAATAGTGTCTTGGAAATGGTAGACACGAGGGCATCCGCTGATTACCACAGTTACAAACCAGCTCCATTTGGGCATCCATAGGAACGTCCTTTGGTTTTACCATACTCATCGCTATCGGATTCTCCCTTTTGCGACCTTACAACTCTGTCGTCTATGCTCCAAAACTCAAGCATGCCGATGATAAACATGCCCCTCCGCCTATGGGGAAGGGAGTCTTTGCTTGGGTTCGACCTGTCATTAGCACAAAGGAACAGGAATTGGTCCATTTGATCGGGCTTGATGCAACCATTTTCCTCCGCTTCACTCGAATGTGCCGAAATCTCTGTCTTGTCCTGACGGTCATTGGCTGTGGAATTTTGATTCCAACATACTTGGTTAAAGGTGTATATGATGCAGACTGGAAAGTGTCTTGGCTAGCCAAATTGACGCCAGCAAACATTACCGCTGGTGCAAGCTGGTCACAGGTTATCTGTGCTTGGTTTTTTGACATAGCGATTGCTGGCATCCTGTGGTGGAATTATAGTGCTGTTCTTCGTCTACGAAGACAGTATTTTGATAGTGCTGAATACCATAATAGTTTGCACGCACGAACCTTGATGGTAAGCTCAAGCATAACCGCCTGCACTATATATATCATCTAATATGCTCAATAGATCAACGATATCCCGAAATCCGCTAGATCGGACGAGGGGATCAGCAGAATCATTGATGAGGTGGTTCCTGAATCGTCATTCGCCCGTACAGCTATTGCACGCAATGTCAAGGAGATCCCAGCGCTCATTAAGCAGCACGACAGCGCAGTTCGAAAGCTCGAAAAGTACTTGGCAAAGTATCTCAAAAATCCAGACCAGCTGCCAGCTGCTCGGCCAACCTGCAGCCCGTCAAAGAAAGATCCATCATACGCCACATATCCTAAGGGCCAGAAATTGGACGCCATTGAGTATTTGACAGGGCGTATAAGAGATTTGGAACAAGAAATCAAGGAAGTTCGACTCACAATCGACAAGAGAAATCCGATGCCTTATGGATTTGCGAGTTATGAAGACATTGCAGAGGCACATACCATTGCGTATCAGGCACGAAAGAAGCATCCCCAAGGCACAACGATTGTTCTTGCACCAAGGCCGAACGACATTTTATGGGACAATATGCCGCTGAGCAATAAGCAGAGGTTTTGGAGGAGAGTTATAAACAACTTCTGGGTCCTCGCTCTCACTGTGGTCTGGATCGCACCCAACGCCCTGATCGCAATTTTCTTGGTACAGATCTCAAATTTGGGACTTGTGTGGAAAGACTTCCAAACCTCACTATCCCAGAATCCCACCTGGTGGTCAATCTTTCAGGGTGTGGCGTCTCCTGCACTTACATCCATCATTTTCCTCCTCTTACCTATGCTATTCCGACGACTTTCGATACGTGCCGGTGACAGAACTAAGACAGCAAGAGATCGTCATGTTGCTAGTAAACTCTACATGTTCTTCGTCTTCAACAACTTGCTGGTATTTTCGATTTTCAGCACGGCCTGGACGTTTGCTGCTAATGTCATCAAATCGACTAACAGCGGCGACGATGCCTGGACCGCTATCGTAAACGCCAACTTCGGTGCCAACCTCCATGCATCGCTGTGCGATATCGCTCCTTTCTGGATCACATGGCTGTTGCAGCGAAATCTTGGTGCTGCCGTTGATCTTGCGCAGATGTGGACTTTGGTTTGGAGTTTCTGCTCTCGAAAGTTCTCCAGTCCTACACCCCGAGAGTTAATTGAATTGACTGCTCCACCAGCATTTGACTACTCCAACTACTACAACTACTTCCTCTTCTACATAACAGTTGCCTTCTGTTATGCGACTATTCTGCCACTGGTTCTGCCTGCTGCCGCCATCTATTTTTGTCTCGACGTCTATCTCAAGAAATACCTCCTCCTTTACATTTTTGTTACAAAGAACGAATCTGGTGGCATGTTCTGGCGAACTATTTTTAACAGAGTTATTTTCGCGAGCATCCTTGCTAATCTAGTGGTCTTCCTCTCAGTATACGTCAGAGGAGATGGAACGCACACGCAAGCTTATGCTGTGATCCCATTGCCATTCTTGATGATTGCCTTCAAGGTCTATTGTGCCCGCACATTTGACCGCAAAATTCATTACTCTGCCATTCGACACATGCAAAAAGATATTGAAACCGATATTACCAAGATTGCCAACTTAAAGGGTGACAGGCTTGCTTCCCGTTTTGGACATCCAGCCTTGTACAAACCACTGATCACTCCAATGGTTCACGCGAGTGCTCAGAACATTCTTGCTTCAATCTACAGAGGTCGTCTTACAGATGGTGCTGGTTCTGGCTCTGGAGACATGATGTCTGTATCAGGATACTCTGACACCTTCGCTCTCGACCCAATGAAAGTAGGTCAACCCGGACGTTCAGCCACCGTTAAGAGCGGCAAGGGTGCTGTTCCCGGTTTCGAAATTGTGCCAGAATCCCACCTTGATTTCTCATACTTCAAGAACCGCGAAGAATTTGGTGAAGATCATGGTGGTGGAGGCCAAATATACGGCAAAGACGACGATGCCATGTCTATCAGCAGCGCTACGACGCACGGCATACCAGGACGCTTTGGCAGCCCCACAAATTCCAGACCAAGCAGTCCGGCTGGTGGCCAGCGGAGCAGGTTGGCGAATGATGGAACCACTTACCCGTCCGGCTATGCGCCAGCGTCTGGCTACGACCTGCATGGAGATATGGGAATGGGTGCACCACTTGGCCACAGTGATAGTAGAGAAAGTCATACGGGACTTGTGCACGGTGCCGCTGGTATGCCTATTGCTGCCTCTGGGCCTGATTCCCGCCCTGCTTCCAGAACCCATCATCGGAGAAGCCAGAGTGGAAGCCGGGAGCTTGGTGGCAGGGCACCTGGATTCTTGGGCGGTGGGCCACAAGGCTATGGTGGCCTACCACAGCATGAGGAACTAGATCAGGATCCTACTTCATATGATTATTTCAGAGGCGGCTCGTCGAGGAAGAACTCTGCGTGGTAAGAAGTACCTTTGTCCGTTAGAACTGTAAATTAGAATTTTATAAGGAACAGATGAGCCGTATTGGACTGGCATCATTAGGTTTGTGTCTTCATGTTGGATTAGGAGTTGTATTGGACTGGGCTGGACTTTTCCTGCATGGGAATGGGGTGGGGGGGGGGCTGGTTTTGGGGGTGGCGAGGTTCTCTGGCATAGATGCTCCTTTTATAAGCGGTATATAGAGATCATGAATTACGATCATAATCATGCATGGAATTGACTTTCAAGCTTTTCTTTTAGAACTCGTATTCGATGATATCGAAATCGACTCGTGCATGTTATTTGATGTCGACAATCTTGAACGTGAGAAAGTGTCGGCGGCAGCTTTCAGAGATGGCACGCTTTTCTATCGTTCATGGTTTCATGTCACTTATACAACATATCCATCTCCCCGGTTCCCTGTCCTCCTAGCAATCTCATCCTTGCGCAAAAGATGATTGTGCCTCGCAAATTGTGTTTCTCAATCTATATAAAGAAGCAGCTTCCCATATATCTGCTCTACTCAATCATCCGAGATAGTATCGTCGACCAGTTATAAATGAGTTCGTCTTCTGTTCCAGACCCACCAACCAGTTCTCATTCTTAATCTCGTCATCGCCATTTACCTCATCATTGTCACCCAAGTAAGTCTCTTTCATCGTTGGAAATGCCGTCATTGCTCTATCTTCACTTCATGGTTGACTTGACCCGAATAACACAAGCTATATACAACTCTTCCTTGCACTTCCAATCATGCTCACAAACAATGCCAAAATCCTCGGATTGTATCTACGGTGAGACTGTTGTGTTTCGCAATCTCAACTATCATCTGAACAATTCCTGTCATCATCATCCGAGCTTTCATCGTCATTCAAAACATCTGTGGCGGCCACCAAAATACATGAAGTGGTTAGTTCGAGTGCTTCCCAGGGCATCGAGATGTTTTGACGTATTGGACGATGAGATATTTTTGGTGTAAGGCTGGTACCGGGGCTTCTATAGTGCTAGATATTGCTAGATATTTTGTTGACCAACAGGTGGTGCCTGCTGTGCTCTATTTCACGCTTCATTGCACTTTTCTTATAAAGATAAACAATAATAGAATCTTCGAAGATGACTATCATATTTCCCCATGCTTTTGAAAGAGCATGTCTGCATGGTTGAACACTATATTTCATATTAGATTGCTTAATATTTCTCCCTTACTTGTTTTACACTGTCTAACTCTGGTGGAATTTCACAATAGATAACACAAGGCACTTGTTGTCGAAATAATGGGTATTTGAAATTTCAGTAGAAAGACATATCGAGAAGTGCTTAGCCCTCTTCCCTGTCCATCTCGTCTCTGCCCCTCTTGCCGTCCTTTGGTCTTCTCCCCTTGAGCACCGCACCATGCTTTCCTCTGTCCTCATGCAAGTTCTTCATCTCATTTCTTGCATGTCTCTGGGCCTCTTCAACTCTCGGCTTGAACACCATAACTTCTTCCTTTACCGTCGCATATTCATTCTGTTTCTTGCCCAATGCCGCCTCAATTCGAAGCCAAATCTCTACGTCATACTGTGTCACAAGACTGATGGCGTGTCCAGACTTTCCAGCTCTGGCTGTACGTCCCACTCTGTGAATATAGGTCTTGCTATCAGGTGGTAAATCGTAGTTGAGAACAACATCGACGGACGGGATATCGAGACCACGCGCTGCAACATCAGTTGCGACAAGGATTTCTCGAGAACCAGTACGGAACTTGTTCAGAGCTCCAAGACGAGCCGATTGCGAGAGCTGTCCATGAAGTGGGATGGCACCAAAGCCGAGTGTTCTAAGCAAAATAGCCAATCTTTGTGTTTCGTTGACAGTTCGTGTAAAGACAATTCCAGATTGACCAGCGAACTCGTTCAGCAGGTACACCAAGTAGGTATCCTTGTGTGGGTGTGGAATAAAGCAATAGCTCTGCAACAGTGTTGAAACAGTTTGATATCTGTTACTGCTAATGCTCACTCTGAGTGGATCCTTCAAACTGGCTCTTTGCAGACTCTCGACCTTGGAACTGATAGTGGCAGAAAACAGGTATGTTCTTCGTTCCCTTGGCAAAACCTTGAGGATCTTGTCAAGAAGTGGCCCGAAATCGAGATCAAGAAGACGATCGGCTTCATCCATAACAAGATATTTCAGAGATCGCAGGGAGAATCCTTTTGTGTTTTCGAGATGATCCAATAGGCGACCTGGTGTGGCTACTATGATATGCGGCTTCTTTCCAAGAGCAATCGACTGTGCTACCATATCCATACCACCAACAATGACTGCGCATCGTACCGAGATTAAAGATCCAAGAGCCTCGAAAGCTTGTGAGATTTGGTATGCCAATTCGCGGGTTGGCGCAAGAACAAGGCCGAAAAGTGGTTGCGGCTTGTCGAGGAGAGCTGCAGTATGATTAGTGTCGCCTTCAGGAGATATGAGGATTTTACATACATTGTAAGATTGGCAGAGCAAATGCTGCCGTCTTTCCACTACCAGTCTCAGCAAGACCGATGAGATCTCGTCCTTGTAGCGCAAGAGGAATCGACTCGGCTTGAATAGGTGTTGGCTTGGTGTATCCTAATGCTTCGCAGGCGTCGCATAATGAGTCAATAATACCCTAATATAATATTAGTATTCCGGTTCTCTTGATTGTTCTCCAAGAACTCGTACCAAATCTTTGAATGTCTTTGTGATCTCTACATCATCCTCCGCCTGAATATCATCTTTTTTCTCTTCTGGTTCAGGCGAGGCAGATGGCGACTTCTCTACTGCAGCTGGAGCAGCGGCCTTCGACTTTTTTGCGACCTTCGCAGACTCGTCGCCCGAAATCTTTCTTCTTTTTACAGACGAAGACATTTTGTGTGGAGTTGTATTCGTTTGTAAAGGTCAAAAAGATCCAGAAAGGCGCTTGTGACGATGGAGGTGCCGAAAATAATTTAATCGATTCTTATCGAAATCTGCACGCTGATTGGCCGCGCAAACTCAAGCAGCCTCGATAAAATATAACTCGAAGCTGGAACATTTTTGAGAACGCTCATTCACACACAATTTCTACAAATCACAACATAAAAAATGGCACGAAGACGTACCAAGAAGCGCACCCATGTTGGTGCCAGCATCCCGGCTGGAAAAGCTGTTCCAGCAAACCAGGTCTCTCGTGCTCCGAAAAGTATGGTTATTCGAATCGGTGCTGGAGAAGTTGGACCCAGTGTGAGTCAGTTGGTTAAAGATGTCAGGCAAATGATGGAGCCAGGTACTGCAGCGAGACTGAAGGAGAGAAGAAACAACAGACTGAGAGATTATGTCACCATGGCTGGTCCTTTGGGAGTTACTCATCTCATGCTTTTTTCAAGATCGACATCTGGAAACACAAATTTGCGACTGGCGCTCACACCAAGAGGACCGACGTTACATTTCCGAGTGGAGAAGTACTCATTATGTAAAGATGTGAAGAAGGCCTTGAAGCACCCCAAGGGCGGTGGAAAGGAATACCTTACAGCTCCACTGGTAAGAATAGCACATAAAGTCCCTTCTCAGAACACAAACTAACGAGATGCCAGCTGGTTATGAACAACTTCACCTCTCCACCATCAGAAGATGGCGACAACTCCAAAAAGATACCCAAACACCTCGAATCTCTCACAACCACCATCTTCCAATCTCTCTTCCCTCCCATTGCACCCCAAACTACCCCATTATCTTCCATCCGCCGAGTCCTTCTCCTAAACCGCGAGCCAGCCGATGATGGCTCATATACCCTCAATCTCCGCCACTATGCCATTACCACCAAGCGTACAGGACTCTCAAAACCACTTCGACGTCTCAACGCCGCTGAAAAGCTCATGAAACAGCAACAGAGCGCCGCGAAATCTCGCAAGGGCGGTCTTCCTAACCTGGGAAAGCTCGAGGATATTGCCGACTACATGATTGGTGGCGAGGGCGGCGAGGGATATGTTACCGACAATACCAGTGGCAGCGAGGTCGACACGGATGCTGAAGTAGAGATGTTAGAGAGCACCACGAGAAAGGTGCTGAACACCAAGGCTAAGCAGAGAGCGCGCGCAGAGGCAAAGGGCAAGGAAGGTGCGGGGCCTGATGTTGAGAAGCGCGCCATCAAACTTGTGGAGCTCGGTCCACGAATGAAGCTCCGTATGACGAAGGTTGAGGAGGGTGTCTGCGACGGCAAGGTCATGTGGCACGAGTACCTTCACAAGACTAAAGAGGAGATCAAGGTGCTGGATAAGACTTGGGAGAAGAGGAGACAGGAGAAGGAACTGAGAAAGAAGATCCAGAAGGAGAATGTGGATAAGAAGAAGAAGGCAAAGGCACCAAAGAAGGGCGAGGAAGAGGAGAGTGATGACGAGATGATCGATTATTACAATAGTGATGAGGAAGGAGATATGGAGGTCGATGAGGATATGGGAGAGAAGGAGGAATGGGAGGACGAAGATGAGGATGATGAGGAGTGATCAAATCATCTATTCTGCCTTTCTTTCGTTGCATTGCCGGAGTCAAGGGGTTAATAGATTATGGATTATCAAAAGCGATATGGCACTCAGATCTCAATTAAACGTGTGGTTCATAACCCCAAACGAGTTAGTATTCCTTTTGGTGAACAGTTATTGGAGTCCTGAAGCACTTTCGTATCAATCAACCATTCAGCCATGGAAGTATTCGAGTAAATATGCATGTTTAGTCAAAGACAAGCCCCGAAGTTAGGTAAAAGTAGATAAATGTATCAATCCCAATTCATCGCAGAAGAGGTATCTCAAATTCCAAATCCCATGCTATGCTGTGTTACTATGCCCGTTCTTCCAAATACATCGAGCACTCGAAGTGAGCCTGTCAATGACCCGTAGATCTTGCTGGTGATCCTTCTAGACTAAGGTCCAAACTCCAAAGAGGATCCCAAATCACGCTCCTCTTTAACGCCATCGACCCAGATCTCTGCCAGATATCGCGTAAGCAACCGCTCGTGCAAAATTGCGTAGAACTTATGAAACTCAGTGGTGTAAGAAAATTTCAAGAGTTGGATAGAAAATATAGAAGTGAGTCCAAGCTAACGAGGAACTCTGAGATAATCTAGAGCACTCGAGAAGATCTCGGACCCACGAAACCGTCAGGGACCATTGAGAATATCAACATCTTTAACGAGAGTCTCGCGCACCTCTTGGCCAGTCGACTGACCAGTGGTTGTGGACGAAGGACCCTGTGAGGGGCCGATCGATGCACTTGAAGGACCAACCTGCCCTTCAACCAGGCTTCCGGGCCTTGATATCTGACTCGGCACACGCTTGCTATTACTGCTGCTCCGACGACTATCCAAGCTTTTAGTCAAAGTCTTGCTGACACCCTCTACAAGACCTCCACCGGTAGACTTCTTGCTACGACGAGCAGGAGTTCCCATGGCAGATTCAAGATTAGTGTGTGTAGTTGATTTTCCGAGTCCAGGAGTACTTGGAGCTCCAGGTTTCTCCTCCGCAGCATCGATAAGATACCATCTCAGGCCGTCGCTAAGATCGAATGGATTGTCATCCTCGAAGGACTCTCCACCTGTGGAATTGAGAGATCGTTGATCACTAGCACTCAGCTGATGGTTCTGAGTAGATGATACGGATCTTGAAAGATCAACAACTCGCTCCTCGACTTTCGAAATACGAGCTAGGAGCCATTCACGAGTTCGCAGCTTATGAGAATCTTGCTCACGAAGAAAGTAGTGTGGAGCACCGACATTGAAAGCTGCCCAGGCACCATTGGCTTGACTTCTGGTTGGCAGGAAAAGAGCCAAGTCTCCTTCCTTAAAGTGTTTAAAAGCGATCTTCTCGTGAGCTTCCTTCTGAGCGGTATGGGACTTATCGCGATAAGCACGAGCGTCCTTGCGGAATTTGCGTGCTGTATGTTCAAGGTTGGAGACTTGCTTCGTGATGGCCTCGGCAAACGCCTCGGTGTCGAAACTTCCAATCGAGTCCATGTAAGCTTGATACTTTTCAGCTTCAACGTTAGGGTCCTCTGTGTTCATCCAGTGCAACAAACCCAGATCACCACTATCAGTCAGAGCCTTTTTAAGTATTTCTGGACCAGCGCTACGACGCATTGAAGTACCAGGATCGGAAGAGTCATTAGCATTGCGTTCAGTACGTGGCACCTTCTGAATAATTGTCGAGTCTCCCTGGCGTGTCACAGAAAAGCTGAGACGCTCAAGAAGACGACCGAGTCGGTCGTTCTGGGTATAAAGGCGTAGGGTGAGATCTTTGGCACGAGCGCTACGACCTTCAAATAGACTGGAAAGACTCGTAGAGAAGTTCTGGGCATCTTGTAACTTCTCCTTGATCAAATGTAGTTCTTCCTCAAGGCTTCCGAGTTGGGAATTCTTGATAGCTAGCTCTTCCGAAAGAGCTGTGACTTTGCGCTCCTGCTCCTCAACACGACTTCGCATAACTTCCGATCCTGTTTCGCCGTCGGCCATCTTCTCTCGAAGGTTACTCAATTGCTTCCGTTCGTCATCAAACTCGGCTTCAAGAGCGCTGTATTTCGCCTTCTCCTCCCCTAAGGCTTCCTGAAGTTGCAAGTTCTCCGATTCTTGATTTTCGAGTCTTGTAGTCAAGCTCATTATTTCATCCTTCTGATTCGTTGTAGTGACCTGCGCTTCCTCCAAATCGGATTTTGTAATCGAGAGGTCCCGTTTCTGGGACTCCAGTTCCGTAAGTATATCACCTGATCTGCTTGTGAGAGCTTCAACAAGATCATTTTCATCGGTGGGGATCTGCACAGAAGGTAAAAGATGAGCGTGTACAACCTTCAACGACCTCAGATGCTCCGATTCTATTCCAGTTGCAACCTCGAGGCGAGATTTCAGTTCCTTGTTCTCGGCTTGTGACGCTTGCAATTGTTTCTGTAATGTTTCGTTTGACTCTCGCTGCAACTTAGCATCGTTTCGAAGAAAGTCAACCTGACCTTGTGCTTTCTGAACTTCCCCTGAAGACTCCTTTCGTAACCTGTCAAGCTCATCTTGAAGCGATCGCATACGGTCGTCAACACTTGCCCTGATATTCTCGCGCGATTCTAGAATTCGGTCCATATCATCTTCGACCTCCTCCATTTTGGTTTTAAGGCGGCTGATTTCGTCCATGAGGGTTTTGCGCTCCTGTAAATGATCCTTTTGCTGCGAGTCTAGGTTTTCTCTCAGATCGTTCTTATTCGCTCTTTCAGCAGCAAGATCGGCCTCAAGTCTTTCAATCTTCTATAGATGTGTCAGTGTCAAAGTCCGAACGTTGTCATTTGGTGATGGGGGCCAATAAGTAAGTACACTTACCGTTAAGATCTCCGGTGACTCAGCTGGTGACTGAATGGGGAGTTGAGAGAGATTGCCAACTCCAGAACTTGGACTGGCTGGTAGCTGGAACAGATTCCCCGTGGTACTAGCCTGACCTTGGCGATGAAGAAGATCTTCAAGTCTGCGTACGCGGCTTTCCGCTCCTCTCAGCTTAACCTCGATCCTACTCTTTTCATCTTGTAGATTACGAATCAGCTCATCGTCGCCCCTGACGAGTAAAGCACTGCGGCCGAGCGCGCTTTCATGCATACTACCAGCTTTGAAGGCTTTGATGCGTCTGCTTTGTTGTTTAGTAGGATTGTTGAGTTCTGCAATAATCTTTGAAACTTCAGCGACAATGTCTTCTTTCGCACCGCGAAGTTGCAATGCCCTCAAGAAATCATCCAAGTCCTGTCTTGTGATGTGAGGCCACGACTCTTCTCCACCCTGCAGGTTCACCTCAAGACCTGGGACCTTTCGTTCTGTTTGTTCTGGAAAGAAGACTGCGCCAGTAATTTTCTGCCACTTTCGCCGTCTGTCCTCCTCCTCCCTCTGAAAATGAGCAATCTCGTTCACAAGAGTTGATGAATCGGCCTTTATTTTGTCTGTCCATTCGCGACGACGCACAGCTTCTGCGAGAAAAGAAGCATACTCAATGGGCAAACGCTGTACCCATACCAACAACTCTAGAGCATCCGCTTCCTCCCGTCCTACCTCTAATGTTGCCAATCGCCCTTCGACATTCTGCAAGTCCTTGGTAAGCTTTGAAATGGTTTGCATTCCCTCGACGAAATCTCGCGCAGCTTGGTTGCGCATTTCTATTGAATATCTTGCAAGACCATCCATTTCAGCGCCGCGTTTCATAAGACTTGGTAAATAGTTACGAGTATGAAGAAGTGCCGATTTCGACGCCTGTGATGCAGACTTGGGTTCATTTGACAGACCAAGGACAGTTTCGTAATCCGAGTTGACCTTCTTTGCGATCACTTCAATATCCTCCATCAACTGGACTGACTCTTTGCTATTTTTTAGAGAAGCTCGGGGTGCTCCTTTTTCAACATGATCCAAGGCCTGGCCTGTCCTTTGCATCAGAGTTTCAATATCGGTGAAGAGTTCGTCACATCTTCTATGAAATCCATCAGAATCGTTGTTAAGTACGCTCCCAGCTTGTTTAACTTCTTCGGAGTCAACCAGGTCCGCCAGAGATGCAGATTTCCGCTTTCGTGGAGTATCACGACCAGTTAAGAATTGTATTGCGGTGGAAGTGGCCGGTAGGGATCGAAGGCTCTCGAGATAATGTTCCCATTCGTTTTTCAAAACATTCTGCTGCTCTACCACACTAGCCACCCATGATGACAACTCCGAACCCTTTCGCTCGAGTCCCCGTACATGGACTTCCAGGTTGATTATGGCCGCATCAAATGATTGTATATAAACACTGGTCTCTTCGTACCGCTGTTGAGTATTTCGTGACATCTTCATACATCCATCTGCAATTTGCAGAGCCCATGCTCTTCGTGCACGGAACAAGTCTTGCCATGATTGTAAGTCGTTTGCGTCGAGTATAGTATCCGGGGGACTTTCGACTTCATATTTCGGGGGTAGAGGTACCGGGGCGATGAGCTTCTCATTTTGGTCCTCACCACTGACATAGTTCTTGTCGTATACGAATATCTCCGACTGAATGATGTTAGCATATTGTGGAAAGCTGCAGTTGAAAGTCAATCATCGCAACGGAACACCCGTTCGCACGACTTCATCTCCTAACCGTGCATCAAGAACCAGGCAATATAAATACGACATACTTCGCTCAATAGTGTTTGTAATCGTACAGCCTTGCCTTGTGCACTCAATAAGATTTGATTCTGCTCTGGTACTCCATGTTTGGCAACCCAAGTTCTAAATGCTTCTAGGCTGTCATGACATCTCAGCGTTACGCCCACTGCACATCAAAGGAGCAATACTCACGACGTAAGAGCAATGGGATCTGCTTTATAACTCTGACCAGCATGGGCAATGTACACTCGAAGTGCCATTATGCCACTCCCATCTATGCTGGGCGACCGTTGTGTTGATTCCAAAGGTCAACGAAAGGTTTTTTTTGTAGTACACCTACTTCAGTGTGTTTATGAATAATTAAATGAGCACCTGGTCCCGGTCACGAGCGCGACGGTGACCTCAGTCCGAAACCCTGCAGATTGGCGCGTGGGCGCGAGAACGTTCCCGATAAGAGCTTATCGCCTAATAGCAGCCTTGAGCACAAGGCAGTAGCCGGAGATAACCAGAAATGACCGATGACTGCCGATGTTGACTGCCTTAGTAGTTGCTTGAGGAGGTATTGGTAGGTGATTATATAAGGCAATTCTGAGCTACAGGTCTTCTATTGCTGATTTATACTAAGCCGTCGAAGGAATGAGAACTAGTATATAAATCTGAATTTGAATAACTCACTTAGATAGAAAGATAACATAAAGAGGAACGCCTATCACACTATAATAAAAACGTCTACAAAATCAAACACGGACAATTGAAAGGAGAAAAAAGTGATAATGTATGGGATGTACTTTTATACTAAGGTAGCCTTAGATATCATCAATGTCAACAAGCAGTCCAGTCCATAGGCAGCTTACTCTGACAACAATTGAAAGCTTCCTTACAACGACATTTGAGGGGTTCATAGACCTACATCAAGACATGTATGTTGTAGCAAGGGCGTACGGTCAAGGGCCGAGTAAATCCGCTCTCCAGACGGAGCCTGGGTCAAGGATAAGGTGAGAGATGCATCTTCGGCGCAATGCTGGTAAATCGTGAAGCAGTGCATACACAACAGGCCATTTAACAATGAGGAATTGTAAGTTGAATGTGTAGTGATTCCCTCAAACCATTCATATTTAGGCACGCGAAGAAATTGGAAATGTAAAAGAAGGAGAATGGAAGTAAAAAGAAAGAGAAGTGTTAATACATATATATATATATGTATGAGTTTCAGCTCTGCGTCTCATAAATTTACAGCCTTTCGCTGGAGACATCTCCAACGTCTCCGCTGAGCTCGATCCTTTCCGTCGGTATTATTGTCTCAGCCTTCTGTAGTTGCCGAGACGCGACCTTGACGCGTAGGTCTGTGCAGTAGAAATAGTGTAAGATGTTACAACCCTTCGATACAGAATATAAGCAGAATACCGTAGAAGAGCAAAGAGAAAATAATTTCCCTCCATTTCTTTTTGTGCTCTGAGCTGCGTCGAGGGTGTGTCGACGCGATTGAAGCTCGTTCATACATCTCTCAGCCGCATGCTGTGTGACAGCCTCGTCCAAATTCAAGTTATCATCAATCATCACTGTTGCGATCTTATGTTCAACGAACACATGAACATGATATTCTTATGAAAAGCTAATGTACATATCGGTGCAATACAACCAAGGCCTTTTGCCTCTTAGCTTTGCAGTAGCATGGAGTCATAATCATCAGTGCAGCGAAAAGCGGGTACGAAATCTTCTTTGAAGAACGAGGTTGTTTGATCACCAGCTTGGATTGACGAATACCCTCCCATAAAATCGTAGCAACCCTCATGCATCCCCAGACAAATAGTAAAAGCACAAAGTGTTCAACCGGGTCCCAAATACAAAGCAACACCCCCAAAACCCAAGTGACAAGGAGACATAACGAAGAAGCTCTCAACACGCTCATACACGCGTACTTTCTTGTCATAAGTCTCCACGAATATAATGGAAAGTAATTCGGGAGAGAAGACGCGTTGTTTGATGGTGTGAGTAAATAACACAAGCAGCTTAGGCAGACTCCTCCTCCTCAGCCTCGGCCTATAAAGCAGGTGCGTCAGTACTGATAAACACTCGATGGATTTAACAGCGTGTGAAGTATCAGTAAGGACTCACCTGGTATGTAGCCTTCTCGTCCTCGTATCTCTTCTTGTCCTGAGCAGCCTTGGCCTCGTATGGAGCACGTTGCTTCTCGCTCAAAGCCTTCCATCTCTCACCGAGGACCTTACCGACTTGACCTGTAAAGCAAAAGCATTAGCTCCGGGTTTCATGCGACGACTCGAATAGCTCCGTATAGACAGGATAACTTACCGAAGGTAATTCCTGGGTTCTCCTCACGGACGTTCTCACGCTGGTCGTTGGCGAAGAACATGTAGGCGGAAAGACCACGCTTTGGGGCGTTTGGGTCTGTAGAGCGCGTTAGCAACACGATCCATGAATCATCTCGACCTGGCGACGTACCCTTCTTCTTCTTCTCGGTTCTGGCCTTAGTGGCGCGTTTTGGTGCTGCGGCCTTTGGCATAGTGACGGTGGGTAGGAGTTGAGGTCTAAAAAATGAATCAATTGGTGATCAGCTTGGTGCGCGACACTAGGTGAGGTAACGCGACGACGATGGGAAAGTTTCAAGGGAAATGGAGTATGTGGTGTTGTTGGTGGATTGTGCTGTGCAGTGGTGCTTGTATGAGGCGCGTTTGGATGCGAGGATGGGTTGAAATGCGATGAAGGTACCGGTCGCAAAGACAACACCATCCACAGATGGCAAAATTGACCTCGCGTCGAAAGTTCAATCAAAGTGATCAAACTTACTCGATAAGATATGAATGTGAGGGAAATGAGAAAAAGAGAGCGTGGCAGTGAAATTGGAGGTGCGGCGCGTGTTATCAATTGTCTTTGATCAACATCAACATCGACGACGAGGATTGGGAGAGGAGAGGAATCGCGACGGGATGGACGCGCCAAACAGCTTCAAGATACTCTCGGAAGCTTTGTATTTGCAGAAGAATAATGGGTGGAAGCGACCCAATGAAGATTTGAAAAAGAAAGCAGTGAATATGGCGAAGCGATTTCTTATTATTTACTTACAGTGTATTGAGAGTATTGGCGGGGAAATTTGTATGAGAGCGTGTACAGTATGAGCGTACTGTGAGGTGTGAGGTGTGAGGTGTGAGGTGAGTGTGTATGTGTAGGTGTAGTTGAGTGTGTGAGAGTAAGAGAGAGAGAGAGAGAGGGAGAGAGTATGAATGTGGGATTTTCTGCGGTGAGAGGGGAATTGGGTGTTTGGGGGAGAGGGTAGGTAGAAGAGTAGGTGAGAGAATGGGCGAGTGATCTGTGGGTGCAAGAAGTTGGTGCAGCTTTGTGAGGGGAGGCGCTCAGTACTACTAAGAAGGCTCTTTGCGCAATGGGCCCGTGGGCGTGGGCGTAATGGGCGGATTGGCACGAAAGCTGGCTTGGGGTGGTGATTGAAGACTCCATACACGCCTACGGGAATATTTCACACTTCTCGCACTCCCCCCATACCTTTTACTACTACCTACCATACACGCACACATACACACACACACACACAGACATATACACATACACGCACACGCACACACATACAGACAACCACACACATACACATACACACATACACACATACACATACACACATACACACATACACATACACACATACACACATACACACATATATACACACACACTCGTACACTCACATACAGATACACACAGATCACGGATCACAGATCACGGATCACACAGAAATGGATACAGCGAGAAAGGCAGACAGACAAACATCCACACACATACATCCACACACACATACACACACACATACACACGCGCACACACACACTCACACTCACACTCACACTCACACTCACACTCACACTCACACTCACACTCACACTCACACTCACACTCACACTCACACTCACACTCACACTCACACTCACACTCACACTCACACGCACACGCACACTCACACTCACACTCACACTCACACTCACACTCACACTCACACGCACACGCACACTCACACTCACACTCACACGCACACGCACACTCACACTCACAGAGAGACAGACCGACCGACCGACCGACCACAATCATCCGCATGCCCACCTATTTCCCCCATCTCTCTTCTCTACACACTCCTTCTCTCACCCTCCACTCTTTCTCTCTGCTCTCCTCTCCTCTCTCTCCTCTCCTCTCCTCTCCTCTCCTCTCCTCTCCTCTCCTCTCTCTCCTCCAACCACCATCACCACACCATCAACCAACCAATACATAGGTAGAGTAGTACTCCGTGATCCAGCTTTCATCTCCATCAACGATAGACAGGTGATCAATAAATCACCCATCATGATGTCTGTCTGTGGTCTCTTGTTGTCTACCTTGTCTACCTTACCATTTCCCTCTTCCTCTTACTCCCCGTATTCCTCGTGCATCCCCACCCATGGGCCACGCCTTGCCTTGCCTTGCCTTGCTGTACCTCTCATTCTCACTTGCCCACATCTTCTATCACTACTCTCTACATATGTAGTAAAGTCGGAGAAGATCGGTAGAAGAGGACTAACTATCTTGTATCTTTGAATACCTCGCTACGTAGCATGAATATCTGCGGATTTCCTTGTTTCCCCTACCTTGCTTACCCATTCTCATCACCACCCAACCTACCCGCGTTATCAACCTCAACTCTAGGAATATTCATAGAATATACTTCCCGTCAGCCTTTCTTTCCACCTACCTCACTTTGTCGTACTTTGTACTCTGTACTTCTGCCCTCACACAGTAATGAACTATCTGCCATGCCGGAGTCTTTGTCTTATACATTATTTTCCACGGATATATCTTCCTTCATCTCAACTCTACTTGCCTTCTTCCATGCAGTGCAGGGAATATTACTACTCCTCAACCTCCTACTAGAATATAACCGCATACGTAGTACACCTACTGTGAGTGCAAGTCAGGTATGTAATGTATGCACTGTACTTACTGTACTGTATCGTGTCTATGAGTACTTACTACTAGTACAGAGCGAGCGTGGGATACCATGATACCATGATACCACGACATATGTACATACATACATACATACATACATACATAGGAATAAACACCAACCCCATCATGATTCCCCCATGTTTTTCTCTCTCTCTCTCTCTCTGTTTACCCACCCACGTTGAAGAGTTTCCCAATTACTCACAAGTTTTCCCCAGTCTCACCCGGTCTCTCGGAGTCCTTATTTATGGCTCCATAAATATTATGCTCACTCACGAACTCAGCCCAATAGTGTGTAGTGTAGTGTGCACCGTAGAGAGTATGAATGTGTATGGATGTATGGGGGGGTGCGTGATGTAGGTGTGTGGTGGACTGGGGCTGGGCAGGCAGGCAGGCAGGCTGGCTGGCTGGCTGGCTGGCTGGCTGGGCTGAACGGATCATCCAAGATTGTAGTAAATGTATGAATGAATACCTGTAGGCCATGTAGGTAATGTAGGTAATGTACGCAGTACCCAGGGACCGTATTGTGCCTTTCCCACTCTACGCTTGTACGCTTGTACGCTTGCACACGACGCTTGTGTTATAAAAGGCTACTACTACTACCACCACCCAGCTCGCACCCGACCGAAACAGCGTATGAGAGAGAGAGAGAGAGAGGGGATACGGGTAGGGAAAGGGCAGCAGCGTGTGCGGGCAAGGGAAAGAAGTCACTCCTCTTTTTCGCAGTGACCATCATCCATCACTCCAAACAACACAATCCTACCAATTACATACTTTCAATCCTTTTTTTCCCTTCTTTTTCCTTTGGTCTACTACGTACTACTTATCTTACCCTTCACCCTTTTTTTACTCTTTACCCTTCCACCCTTCACCCTTCCACCCTTCCACCCTTCACTCAAGCTACCTTACCACTCTACACACCCAGCAACACCTAGCTACACCCATCTTATTACTTACTTACTCACTCTCTCTCTCCACACATTTCTCACACCCAGTCGTGCCAGTTTACCTGCTCTGCTCCGCTCTCCTCTCACCCACCAGCTCCCAGTCAGTCTCGTCCCTACCTCGACTCTTGGATTGTTCCTTCAACTCACCCAATCCCCTCTCCTCTCCCATCATCCCTCCCCTCCTCTCCCTCTCCCTCGCCCTCAACCCTCAACCCTCACCCAAGTCTACTACACCCAATAAAACACGTACAAAGCAACAAGTTGTGCTTATTGTGCTTTATTGTGCTTATTCGTTATTTCTTCTCTACGCCGGATAGGTTGAGGACCCATAGTATCATCATCGTAAGGTACCTACATATCTACATATTTATTCACCTTACTCCTCTCCCGTACTGTCCCCCCTACCATACATACATAGCACGCATAGAATATAGTAGTACGTACCATAAACAAAAGAAAAGAAAAGAAAAGAAAGCCAGCCAACCAGCCGACCACACCTGACGCACCTTACCTCGCAACACCATACATTAGACGCATCACCATACTTTTTCACACTTCACACTTCACACTTCACACTTCACCCCATCCATAATCTACTGGGTAGGTACTGTCTATATGTCCCTCATCCTACCTTTTTGGCCCTTGCCTTTCGGCCTCGCCTTGCCGTGCTTTGCTTTACTTTGCTCTACCTTGCCTTGCCTTTCTCTCCTCAACTCACCAGTGTGCTATCACACAATTCATTCATTTTATTCGGCAGACTTCCTTCAACTACGATTTTGTCTATATGATCATTTAATCTTGCTTTTTTCTTCTTTTTCGTTTTCCCCTTTCTTTTTATGGTTTTCATTATTCCTTTTTCTCTTTCTTCTTCTCTATGAATCCATGTATTAATTGATTTATTTATTCATATATGTTTGTTTTCCCAATGGCTATAAATCCACATATAGAAGAAGGAAGGCATTTAGAAGAGTCAACGCATAAATCCCGTCATTCTCCACTCCACGGTTTGACGCTTTGGTGTTGAACTCTGCGCTCTAGAAAAGCAAGCGAACAACAAGCCACAACAAACAAAGCAAAAGCGCGTACTAGGTGTAAGGTACTTCCGTAGTCGAGCAATCCAAACATAGATACATATGGAGCATATGGAGTACGTACCTTACTCCGTACATCACCTTACTTACTACATAGGTGACGGGCATACCAGGTACTATAGCTACCGTAATCAACTAGGTACCTTATGTAAAAGTAGACACTGACACTACTTTGCTGCCGGACGAGCCATGCACATAATACATACATTCATACATTCATACATACATACATAGATTAAATCATACGTACCAAGGAAAAGAAAAAGAAAAGAAGATCATGCATCTCAAATCTCCCCAAGCCGAGACTGCATCAAAAGCCGCAGGATACCTCGGATCACTGCACCAAAATCTTTCAGATGCTGGGGGAGTGTATGTACATACAAGTGTGTACATACATACATACATACATACATACATACTTTACTACCTACTTACTACTGTAGCTGGGTCCAGCAGGTGGGAGGGAGGGGGGGTGGTTGGGGCAATAATGACTAGAGTGAGTGAGAGTGAGCGCGGAAAATCAAATGATGACGGAGTCGTAGGAGTGATCCTACGCGCCTCACTACTCTACTCAATTAAGGGACCCTCCTGGTGCTCCAACTACCCTCTCCCCCCCTCCCCCCTCCCCCTCCCAACACCACTCAAGGCATGTATGTGGGTTTGCTTTGCCTTTTCCCGACACACCACACAAACTTCTCTCTCTCCTCTCTCCTCTCTTCCCATTACGCATTGCTCATTACTCATTGCTCATCAGTAAGCAGAATTTAGACACTTATCCCAGAAGAAACATCGTAAGGTACGTACGTACGTACCTTACCTTACCTTACCTTATGATCTTATGCCCACCACTCTCTCCGGTCACGGGCGAAGGAACCACAAATTGCCGTAAACACTGAGGTCATGGTCCAAAAGTAAAAAGAACACAAGGGAAATGATGGAGGAATGAAAGAAAGCAATAGAAATTCCATCATCCTCCTCCTCAAACTCTTCATCATCATCATCACCACCACCACCACCACCATCACTACCACACCACAAAAGCAAGAGAATTCCCCTTCTTTTTGTTTGCATCCAGCCTGAGTTTTGATACGCAAGAAACATCAGACGACTGTTCTCCTGCTGCGCAACGCCTGCCGATTTCATGCGCCTGAGGAATGTGAAACCCATATCACGTGCGTCTCGACAAATTCAGCCTAGAGAGGATTAGGCAAGGTGTACTTGGGTTTCTGAGGGACTGTTGCATCACGTGGGGAAGGTCTTTGAGTGAATATCGACGACATGTTCTCTTTTGTATGGGATCGTGGAATGCTTCATGCCCATGTTTAACTATATGGTTAATACCGGGTTGTATCTATATAGAGTATGTAGTGAGATTTCTCGGTCATTCGGTGCTACTGACTATCAAATTCCACTGTTTGTAAGGCGAGGACGGCGTGCACCGCACCTGAAGTGTTGATAGTCGGACAGCATATCAAAATTCCAAGTAGCTGTCACTCCTCTCCACGATCTGACCAGATATCCGCCTCTTCATTGTTAAGCAGCAGCCTTCTAAGCCCGTCTCGCGCTCAATCTATCGCGCTTCTCGTAATGAGACCACAAAATAGACCCCTTGACAATTCTCTGCCTCCCTTCCAGTCAATCCCCAAGCACACCATTCAGATTCTCCCAAGAACCCCATCACAGACACAAGAAAAACCGCCGCGAGCTTTCATCAACCGTAGCAACATCCTTTAAAACCTCCTTAGCCCAACTCGAAGCCAGTTGGGGCGGAGAAAATATACCTTGCTATCAGGTAGCATTTACACCCGCAGAAGCCGCTTCGAAGACCGGATCAGCTACGCCGACACTCTCGATGATATTATGGCGCGGCAAGTAGGGGATTTGGCATCTCGGCTTCCGCTCAGTGGCCTTGATATCTAGTCCGGAAACTCGTTGATTGATTGTGGCTTTTCTTTGTGTGTCGGACTTACTCCTGAAGTGTCAAATCAGAATGACATGCTTCCGATTCTATCAGGATATGGCATTTGTTTTCATGTATGTGTCAAATCGGGGGGTCATTGGCCATTCAATGCTCATTCATTTTGGATTAGGGGATATGTTTTTCTATAATTTTTCGAGGTAATAATCCAAAACACATATACGACGTATACCTTTCTTGATCTGCACCTGTCAAATTTGATTGGTTCTTGATATCGAACAATTCTGCTACCTTATCACTTTAACACCATGCGCGCCAATCTATCCAGACAATTTATATTTACTATTCTTATTTTTATGGGTTATTTATGGAAGAGGTTTCTCAAGTAGATTTTAGACTAGCATATATTAATCGGTTAACATAATTCGGACTTCAGTAATGAATTAGGATCTAGGAGTATTCAATTATTGAGTAAATGTGTGTACTACTTGATCTTGATCTTGTTAAATAGCTCAAGATATCAATGTGATTCCGGTGACGGTCACTATGGAGTTCACACGTTTGCTGTAATTTTTGTTTACAGCAAACTTTGGGACAACTCAAGACTTTGAAATAATTCGAGGTTCTGATGTAAACAATGCTCTTGATAATACACGTGTATATATACATAGTTCAACTTCAAAGCCAACCAAAGCACCAAGGTAAGAGTAAACGTTTTCATTAATTATCTCAATATCTGTCTACGACAACATAATATCAGTTCCCCTTCTTAGCATCCTCCTCCTCATTCTTCGGTACAGACACAAAAGCCGGTACAGTAACGGCATTCAGATTCCTCATGGCCTAAATACTAGTTAGCCAACGTCCATCTGACCAAATATGAAAGTGAAGCACTCTGGAAGATTGAAGCAAACGCAACCAACCTCCCATGGCCAAGTTCTCGTGATAAGAATCCACGACCACCATAACCACGCATAGACATAATGCGCCCACCAGCGCGGGGAAAACACCTGACTCCAACTTGCCTTTGCGAACGCGCCTTCCGGCAATTCTCCATTCCATCTGTCCTCCACCATCTTGATCTTCCCGTCGGGCGTGGTGTGGATCTTCACCACACTTTCAATGGTCTGTTCTTTGTTGATGCCCTTGACTACATATCGAGTCTTCAGATCCATGGTGATTGGGTTGCCGCCCGATGTGACCGAGTGGTGCAGACGCTCAATCTCACTGAATGCCGTCTGGAGTCCGTACCATTGCGCGCTGTACTGCTTGCGGCCTGTAGCGTTCGTGATATTGTCTTTGAAGGTTGCGTCGTCCTGAGGGAGGATTAATATAGAAACACATAAACTGTTTATCACTTGGGACATAGAGTGACTTACTGTCCAAAGGGAAAGCTTTTTTAATGAAGGTCGACCTGCAAAGAGCTATAATATGTAAGTAGTCTATATATGGTAAGTGAGGCAGCAAATCATACATCAAGTACACTGCCAACCAAAACCTTCTGCTGGTCATCTAGATTGACACCGCTCGCGGTGCTGATGTTGGTGTTCTCGATACCCAAGTCACTGCTGCTAGGAACACTGGCACTTTGGTCCTTCTGCAATTTTGCAGTCTCGGAGGGAATTCCTGCAGTCGCCATGGTTCTGGGGAGAGATGGTACAGTTCGGGTCTTCGTATAATTCGTACAAGTTCTGAAGCTTGTGGAGAGCAACTGGAGATTTGAATAACGCATGAAAATGGATGGAAATCGTAGATTGAGAGTTGGACTTAAGTGGTAATGTCTACGGAGAATTTAATATTCTATGAGGATTTAGGTGTGGCTCATTGATGTCCGGAGTATCTATGCGTATTACTTTGGTTTCGTCACCATTATCGCTATGATTGATATTCGGGATGTTGATGTCATCAATCTAGTGGAATGTGGAGTGTTCATCCATAATAGCTGACGCGCCTCGGGTTTTTATATTTGCTCAGATAAGCTCAAATAAGGCGTTTGTATTTATCCGTTTGAACTAAAAGTTGTTGCATAGGTGATTCATAATGTTTGATGAGATATCGGCGAGCAATGCTGCAGAATAAATAGCTGTAGAGTTGGCTTCGGGGACACCCTCGTAGCCGCAAACTACCCCACCATTTCAAGATTCAGGGTCGATATCGGTAAGATTATCTCAACCTATAGACTATTTAGTTTTATATCAACAGCCTGCAGATGTTGATGAGCCGGACCAGCCCTCGAAAACTCATAGCTATAAGCAACTTGATAGCTTCAGGCAACTGAGTAATCTAAACAACTCACCTTATATTGATGACTGGATACTTCGAAATAAGCGCTTGGAACTTTAAGTACGATAATTCATAAACTTTTTTAGTGACCATCTAAGCTTCCTCGAACTTTATCACTTATTGGTGGATTACTGGTCGATAATAAGTACAACAACGTAGTGAGACTCAAGACCAGAAAATTCGAAGACGATGTTTCCGAGATACTTTCCAGAGCAAAATAATCCTGATCCTCAGGAGAAACCCTGAACTAGTATCCTCTCCCATGATACAATATTCAGAATTCTATTTGTTGAGCTTTCACAAACTCATGATCACAGAGCAAGTGCAATGTAGCAGAATAAACTTGATGCCTCAACTCGAAGCGTGGCGGATGTTTTATTAGTGATATCTATGGTTCCCACAGATATCTCAGTTATCGTTGTCTATGATATGTAAACACAAAGACACGTTATGATACTTTTCGTGGTATTGTGAGACGTAAGTAAAAGCCATCGCCATGCAAACAAACAATCTATCAACCAGTCCTATGTCTCCGAAGATTCACTCCCAAACTCCAGGTCAGATGCGCTACTAGCTGCAATCCCTCCTTATTCCCTTTAGCACATCTTGTACTCGGCACCACCGGAGGCCGCTCTCTTTGGGTCATCAGTCTCCAACTTGTACTGAATCTTGACATCTAAGTCACGCTTGTTCTTCTCGTTTGGTCGGTTGTCAATGACACCCTTGATCTGCTCGCCTTGTTGTACAGTGAGAACCTCCTTGAGGTAGAATACGGTCTGCTTCCAGTGAGTGTACTTGGTGTGTGGGCCAGTTGAGAAACGAATTGGCTTGTGGCAGGCAGTGAAGTCAATATCGAACCAAGCAATAAGGGCATGGACAAAGTCGTCTCTTCTGGCATCAAGCGTGAATGGGGAGGTGAAAGCCAAGTCCTCAACCTTAACGGTGTATAGATCAATGGTGAGAACGGCGGTTGGGTCGGTGACAACAGCCTTCATGTCAACAGTGTCAACGAGTGGCTCAGTGAGAGCGGTGGCCTTAAGTGGAGAGTAATCAAATCCGTAGACATTGTCCCAGACTGAGATAAAAGTTAATGAATTGCCATGGCCAAATTTGAATGTTCACTTACAGCCAATCTTCTCATCCTTGTACTCGCCATCCTCGATACCGGCCATGAAGATAGTAGCTTTATCTGGGAAGATCAAACCACCTGGAGCGAGGTACTTGTCTCTAGCGTAGAGAACAGTGTCCAACATGGATTCATAGAGAAGGAAGTATCCCATCCACTCGGAGATAATGATATCGACCTTTGGGAATGGAAGAACAACCTCCTCCATCTTGCCCTGAAGAAGGGTGATCTTATCAGACATGCCGTTGACCTCGACAATCTCCTTTGCCTTCTCAATGATTGTTGACATATCGACACCAATAACGTGCTTGGCTCCAGCCTTGACAGCGAACCTATTTTATCCCTGTCAGAATCCCATCACGAAATATTGCCTTTCATTGAGTATCTCGAAGTGCGGCAAGGTGCAGGTACTAACATGGAGAGAATAGAAGTACCACATCCAACATCGAGGACAATCTTGTCCTTGAAAAGATGCTTGTTTTGAACAATAGCGTTCATGTATGATCGAGTTCTAACTTCATCTTTCTGTAGAAGAATAAAATTAGCCTTCTGAATTTTACGATCTCATTGCACATGCGAAAGTACATACCAACATCTCCTCGTGGATACCTTGAAAGCCATTCAGTTAGTATTCAGTGTATGATCATGTTTGGATATGTATCTCTCGTACCATGGTGGTTGTAACTATAGTCCAAGTCAGTTCGGGGTCTCTCAAGGGTTTAGATAATCGACGATTAAACAGTAGAAACATACCTGTTGAAGTAGTGCTGCTCGGAATGCTCCATTCCTTCCAACTTTCCATCTGCCATGTTTGCGGGGATTTTTGATAAAAATCTATGAAGGAGGGAAAAGTAGTTTGCGATGTGGGATGGGCTATCAGCGTTATTTGTAGGATGCAGAGCTTTACTTTGTTGTTCCTACAATAACCAGAACTTTTGAAGGCGGTCAATTATTTTTGCGGGCGCTAGCGTTAAGATCTGTTTTGCTTTGCCTCGCCTTATGGTACGCGTTGTACAAAAATATTTAGCTTAGATTTTCGCGCAAAGTAGTAGCGCAAGGTACCAATTTGAAATTTGTTATGGCCGCAGCATGAGTTTTATCATCTTAAATTTCAAATGCCGCTGATAGCAATGAACTCTATGTCGGTAATCTTTCTTCACCTTTGTAATCCTTTGCCCATAGCATAGATCTTGTCATCTTCAGTCCAGGTCGTCCTTCTGCACCCTGTCCAAACATGCGTGGACCCTTCTTTGTGTAAGCTCGCATGGCGGGGTCGCTCTCATCTTGAACTGGTGAACTGATGAACTGTGACGTTCAAACTCAACCAAAACCTTCATTCCCAGTCCATATGCACTCAAATGTCAGCTATTGCATGGACCTTCAACTACTAAGTGTTGACCACTTCAGATCTGTGAGTGCTTTTTGCTTTTCTCATCTCTGTCTTTGAAGCTTCTGATCTCAAGCAACTGCTGTGACCTATGGGCCTCGTGCTTTGTTTTTATGAAATTCCCTCAGATTGCCCATATCAGGCTGATTTCATGATGAGATGGTGACAAATGTGCATAGTCTGATGAGCCCTCCGTATGGATGCTCTGGGAGCATGTGTACATTTCTCTATGTGGTAGACAGTTGGTGCCCAAATCATGTGCAGGGCGGTTGAGTCTGACCATCATTGTCTCGAGTTTGATCCAAGAAACAGATTTTCTCAATAAAGTAGCAAAACAAGTAGAGGCGATAATGCAAGGTTGTTCCTGTATCTCGGTCCCCTTCGGTCGGGTGTCATAGCATAGGTAGGTACGGCGATGTAGAAAATATCCGCATCTCAAGCCCAATTATGTACGAAACTCCACTTTATTGCTGTAGCCCACCACCATTCGTGCTCTAGATTAGCAAGAGGTCGTGCAAGTTTTGAGTTTGGACTTATATTTAAATAAGCCGTTCGCTAACAACTAAAGTCATTTGGTCAGCATTCATCTAAGATGAATATCTTCGGGGTTGTAACTCAGTGGTAGAGTGTTCGCTTTGCATTAACTGATGTGCGAAAAGTCCGGTGTTCGATCCGCCGCTGCTCCATGACTATTATTTTTGATTCTTCTTTCTTCTCCTTTTGTCAAGCTCATGATTAAAGTCCAGATGACTGCCTGATCATCTTAAGCAGGAATTGAGTTTAACGTGCTTCTTTCAGTTGAATAAGGTTCAATTCTCATCAGTATCTTTTTGTGTTTTCCCTCCACTTTCTGATGGAGATCTTAAAAGGATGAAGCAAGCGAACATAGCGAATTTTGGCACTCGGAAGAGAGTGTGAGAAATTATCGTTCATAGAAACAGCTGGACGATGTCATTTAGCTTGTGAATTGTCTTATAAGAGATGCATGCTAAGATTGATCAATGTAAAAAAGTCTTGGGTACGAAGAGATTCTTCAGGGGACAGCTCGAGTAAGATAGTCGTTGGCAACAATCAACCCAGAAGAAATCCTTGCTTTCCTTATTCTCAGCGTAACTCTGCGCCCAGCAAAAAATGAGAGAGAGATTTGGTCAAAATGCATACACTACGTATTCGCCATCTTAAGTACATCCCCATCCAAATCCCATGTGCCAATTTGTGCATGTTAATGCTACTCAACGGCTGCCGGCACATCCAGTGCTCGGAGACAATTCCGCGGTAGAAAGTCGTTGGATCAAGCAACAGCTCACGTACACTTCAAACCTTCTTGTTGCTCAAGACAAACAAACAAACAACACAAAACAAAACAACAATGATTTTAAGACAAGCTCCGGGGCGATTGCCTCGATGCATGTTCTTCATCATTTTGATCGCTTGTTTGATCATCGGAGTTCGCGCTTCTACTGGAGACCAATTGCCGGAATTCCGGAACTGTTTAAAGGTAGGTGGAGATGCTCATAAATCAGAGTTGCATGGTTTTAACGGCGCGTACAGATATGCAAAAGAGAGAACTGTGATGATGGTTCACCATCCATTCGTATGAGCAATTCACATCTACTATCAATTAAACAATGACTGACACGAAGTAGCTCTTCTTCACAGGCTCTTACTTTGGAACTGTCCCTCAGAATGCGACTACACCTGCCAGCACATCATAACCGACCAACGCGTCAAAGCTGAACTACCCATCGTTCAATATCATGGAAAATGGCCTTTCTACCGATTCTTTGGAATGCAGGAGCCTTTCTCGGTCCTCTTCTCGCTCTTCAACTTCCTAGCTCATCAGAATGGGCTTGCCAACATATACGCGACAATCCCTAAATCATACACCCTTCGAAAATACTATGTCCGCCTGGCATATTTCGGAATGATCAGCTGGATCTTCTCGATGATCTTTCATACACGCGACTTCCCCTTTACAGAGCAGATGGATTATTTTGCAGCTGGCGCAAGCGTTCTTTACGGACTGTACTACACGCCGATCCGAATTTGGAGATTGGATCGCGGAGACGCAAAGACGAAATCTATACTCAGGGCTTGGACAACTCTTTGCATTGCATTGTATATCGGTCATGTTACTTACCTGAAGTGGTACTCATGGGATTATACCTACAATATGGCAGCTAACGTAGTAGTTGGAATTATCTCGAACGGCATGTGGAGTTTCTTCAGTGTGAACAAGTACAGAAAGTCGAAGAGGACATGGGCCGCTTGGCCGGGCATAGTGGTGGCATGGATCATTGTAGCCATGAGTCTGGAATTGTTAGACTTCCCACCTCTTTGGGGATGTTTGGATGCACATAGTTTATGGCATCTGGGAACAGTTGCGCCGACCATTTTATGGTATAAGTAAGTTCGCAAATCCTCGAATATCCATAAAAAAAAATAGAACAAAAATATGATGACTGACTTATGATGACAGCTTCTTACTCAAGGATGCTCAGGATGACATGTCAGGACAGCGTCTGAAGGCATAGATAGAGCGGCAAAATTCGAAAAGAGCGTCAAGGATGATTATCCTTACCTTGTTAACCTTGTCAACAATATAATTCTTTGGCTGAGCTGGTCTCGTGCCTCCTGTTGATAAATTCTGACATTCGTATGATACTTCTGAACTCTGTAACAATCATATGCCACCGATAGACTAAGTGGGTACTCGCGCAAAACCTCTGGAATGTTTAGATATCTTAGACCCTTCGGACGGGATGAATGAGAGGGTCATGGGGGTCGGAGTAAGCTAGAACTATCGTATCTCGCGTTTCCGAGACCAACCACAGAAAAGTGCTCTGCCTCTATGTGTGCGTACTTGGTAATGATATTCGAGGATGAAGATTCGTGCCCATCACCTAGAGAAGGATACGTTCTATTCACAATGGAAGATTATACGCATAAGCTTATATTACAATACATAAACTCACGTCGTCAGTACTTTAGTCTGGTCAGTAAAGTAACCTTACGCAGTGGTGCTGTACCTGTGAGAAACGCCTCAAGTTGCGTACCATGACGACAGCAGAACCAACTATTTAGCGGCAGCTCAGTTAAACCAATGAAGCGGGGCAGAGGACACTCTGGAATCCCTGCCATTCGGCCCTGGCACGCCTGGTCTCCGTCTTGAACTCTCACAGCTCTCACACACATCTATCTAAGCCCCCTTCTATTCAATTGCGATTAGATCCGTCATTCTTTTACCTGTCACTTCCTGTGTTCTCATAAGAACCCCACATCACGATACCTTCATCTTTCACCGCTGGCGTCGAAAGCCATCCAATACATCGACCCTGCCGCATCTGAGTCGGACACTTTTATTCTAGTTCTCTGTACCTACATACAACAATAACAACAACGAACATTGCCCCTCATCAAAAGTTGAAGAAACTCCCACAACTCCAACATCAACATGTCATCTAAGGAAGCAGAAGGCGGCGCTATCGCTCCACAGAACAAAGGCTCATGGTCCGCCTTTCTCAAGTCCATCGCCTCTTTCTCTGGTGATCTCTCCTCCTTAACTGCCCCGCCCTTCATCTTATCGTCAACTTCCCTTGTCGAATTCTCTTCATACTGGGCCGAACATCCAAGTATCTTCGTTGCGCCAGCCAAGGAACAGGACCCAAAAAAGAGAGCATTGCTGGTTCTGAAGTGGTTCCTGAGTACCCTCAAGCAGCAGTATGCCAGTCGCAGTGAGAAGTTTGGTAATGAGAAGAAGCCTCTCAACCCATTCTTAGGCGAGCTGTTCTTGGGTAAATGGGAGGATGATTGTGGCACTACAGAGCTCATCAGTGAGCAAGTCAGGTGCGTAAAATTTCGAATCAGTAACTTGATTGTTGGCTAATCTATTTGCCCAGCCATCACCCACCTGCCACCGCCTACGCAATTTCCAATAAGCAGCACGGCGTATACCTCCAAGGCTACAACGCTCAGAAAGCATCCTTCTCACGCACTATCAACGTCAAACAGATTGGACATGCCATCTACTCGATCCCAGCTTTCGGCGAGACATATCTTATCACCCTTCCAAATTTGCACATCGAAGGTCTCATCTTCGGATCTCCATTTGTCGAATTGAACGACAAGACCTACATCACCAGCTCTTCAGGCTACACTGCCAAGATTGATTACAGTGGAAAGGGATGGATCTCTGGTAAGAAGAACAGCTTCACTGCTACTCTGTATCCAACCGGCAAGGAGAAAGACACTCTTTACACTGTCACGGGTCAATGGACAAAGTCCTTCGAAATCAGAGAAGGTAGCCACAAAAATGGTGCTCTCATCGATACATATGATGCCGAAGCCTCTGTCACCACCCCACTCTATGTAGCGCCGATCGAAGAACAAGACCCTTACGAATCACGTCGCGCATGGAGCAAGGTGGCGGCTGGAATTGCCAAGGGCGACATGGAACTTACCAGTATTGAGAAGTCCAAGATCGAAAACGAGCAACGAGAAATGAGAGCGAAGGAAAGAGCGGAGGGTACCACATGGGAAAGAAGATATTTCACAAAGATGGAATCCGACCCTATACTAGATGCTCTTGCACCAGCGATCTCTCTCGCACCCGAGGCAGACAAGACTGGAGGCATTTGGAGATTTGATGAGAAGAAGGCGGCTGCGCGTGCCACTGCTCCAACTTCCACTGCTACAGCCCCAGCTCCAGCTCCAGCGACTGCTGCGCCTAACCAAGAGTTGAAGGCATAGATGGATTAATGATGGCCGATTGATGGGGTTTCCTTCTACTCTATAAGTGTATCATATAGATTGAGACGACTATGTATTGCTTCTTTTTGAAATTCCAAGTAAATTGTGATCGATAGTTATGTCGAAAACCAGTGGTGAATTTAAAATACAGACCTGGGGCTACTTACAAGGACCTTGACCAAGGTACCTTACCACTTGTCAGAAAATCACGTGCTGTAATATAATGTGGGCGTGATAGCGGGGTGAGTGGAGTGGAAAGAGGGTGTGTCGCACCCACCGTCCTTTCGACGCTTTACAGCCGACACAAGAATCGCGTCGCGTTCTGCATCCATGTCATTCTTCCATTCTCGTTACATGTACCCCAGTACTCTTTTGCTGCACCCAAGTTACTGAACTCGTTCCAAGCCTCAGGGTTCATACTTCATGATCTCTGCCATTCAAGTTCCATAATCATTGCACACTTCTTTGCTACAGCTTCAGAATTCGTTCTCAAGCCTCCAAACACGTGCATCTGCGTCTCGGCGCGTGGTCAATCAGCACCACAGTGGTCAATCCGTACCACAACCTTGTGAATTCTCAGTATATGAGGATCTTTGACTCCAGCCTGCATTCATCCAGTTCATACTCTTGCTTCAGCTCCTGTCTCGCAATCCTCCTTTCTTGCTCACGTATATTTGCGTCTCGACGCGTGATCAATCAGCATCACAACCATACCTTACAGTACCTTAGCATATCAGCTTGCGGCACCCATAAAGCCTTGAAAAGGTTGCTTCAATCTCTATATTCTCCCTTCTCCTTCATCACAAATATCAGCTTCTAGAGGCGTACTCAATCCGCACCACATCACCGGAGTACTTTTGCTTATAGAATATCAAAGAGCTTTGCGTGCCATATCTTTCTCGTGGTCAATCAGCACCACCATTGTTTAATACCGTGCTACAAATCGTAAGTCAAACCTCACCGTGCCTTGAGATACATAATACTGACATCGACCTCAGCCACCCGTCACAATGTTTAATACAAGCACATCTCACTCTATCATGGATTTAGAAAACTATAAACGTACGTCAGAGTTCCCTATTCTCACATGCTGCACCGATGACGCGTCTCGATCATGCAATTTGTACTTTCAACGTGTAAATCATGTCTTTACGCGTCAAACCACCCCTTCACATGCTGTTCAGTCACTAATATATACAATAGCCATGCCAGATCATTGGGAACAGCATATTACCACCAAGGATCAAATCCATGCAACGAAAGCATATAAATTTGCATCCCAGATCTGGGATATAAAGGCCAGAAACAGACGTATCATGTACCGACGGGCCACAGGGAAAAAGAACAACATGTCATCACTCCTCGCAGAAGACAAATATGTTGATCCTACTGAATATGATGAGGCTGGTGACCATATGCCTAGAGAAACATTTGAGCAACAGAAGCTCAGCTGGTACTGGGACTACGTCCAACGTAATGAAGATTTGCTGTATAATGATACGACAACTATTCAGAGAGAGCTATCTCAAGCACAACAGGTTGCTCCCGAGAAGAAGCCGGCATATATCAAGCCGGGATATTCCAAGCCAACCAGTGTCAAGCCAGCGAGACTCACGGAACATTCCACAGATCCTATCGTTCTGAAGTATAAGGCGATGAAAGCACGTAAGGATGCAGGGATTAAGTTTGTTGATTCTAGCGATGAATCCGAGGATGAGCAGCCATCGCGCCGGCAAGCAACTCGACGTGCACCACTTGGAAAAAGCTCTGCATCAAGACTCAATCTAAAGGAGCCATCAACTATCCCTGAAAGTAGCCCTGAGTTAGCAGAATTCGCAAGAAGACAGCCAGGTTTAGCTAGAGATTCCCCCAAAGACTTTACCAAAACTACTGAACCAACTTCCGATATTTCGAAATTCAAGCCTTATTGGCCATCCCGCTTGGGTCTCGAGGAAACAAATGTAAGCTCAAGGATTCGCCCTGAGATCCTAGCTCCACAGCCATCTACCGACCACAGATTACCTGTCTCAACCCATGTTTCGACTGCAGACTCAACAGCTAGCGCTGATGATGCTGCGAAAGAGAAAGCCCGTGAGGTCTCAAAGCGCCGCTTCCAAATCTGGCGCCAAATCAAAGCTCAACAGAAAGCCGACCAAGAGCTCTCGGTTTCTCAAATGCATCAACCTTCTCAGCTACCCGTGGCCCGCAAGCATCCAACTCCAGTTGCTCCCATCGTTCAAGGTCCTCGAGAGACATCCAAGCATTCTGGAAGATGGGCAGATATCGATGCGTTTGTTAGGAAATCAGTAGCCAATTCCCTTAGACCACGATCCGCTGATACCACTTCTACGTCCTCTGAGTGGAATTCGTCCTCGGTCATTGAAGGATCTAGACTGGCCGTTGACCCTCCAAGACGCGAGGCTCCAAAGCGCGAGTTGCCCCAGCGCGATCTCACAAAGCGTCTACCACCCAGGCGCGAAGGTTCAAATCGTGAGCCGCTGCAGTATGAAATCCCAAAGCCTGAGCCGCCGATGCATGGCCCATCCGCTCCAAAGTCATCTGCCCGTTACCATCCCATTTCAAAGCCAATAATCAAAACACCCGGGATTGTCAAGGGTGCCAGTTCCCTCGAATTTACTCCGGTAGAGCATATTAATGGGTCCGATCCCTTCATGAGTCCTCGAAGAGATCAGTTATCCGGGCCCCCTCGTGCTACCAACAGTGGAAGAGCCTACCATCTCAGGGCACGATCACTTGATAGTCTTATCGATCATATCGATAGAGAGATCGACGCTGACCCGGATACTCCCACACATAAGGCGCCTCGCCGCAACACAGTTGCAACTGCTGTCCCTACAATCGAACCAAATGTTCCAAAAGTAGAATTCCGATCAGGTTCTGAGACATCTCAACCAGAATCTAGAATCACGCAGGCTGGTCCTCGTGAAGAGGCTCCAGCCGTGCAAATGCGCCGCATAGTGCGCTTATCAGCCAACCTAGTCCCTTACCCTCCGGTACCACGTAAACCATGTCCAGAACCCGATTATGATGCTGCGGTATTTGGATATTATTCTCCTAAACCGCTACCCAAAATGATTTCCCAAAAGCAACATTTGGCCATTATCAACATTGCTGCGGAGGAAATCAAGAATGCACAACAAAAATGCTGGCGCTGTGATGAAACGATTCCTGCGACACCAGAGGCGGTGACGAAGAATTCCTGTACCTGCGGTCATAAAGTTCCTGCTACTCATGGCAGTAAGGCCGATTCAAAGCAACTATATCGCTCAGAACGCAATAATGTTGCCAATCCTTCCACTCAAGCTACTTCTTTCAACGCGGATCTAGCCCCTACTAGCCGTTCCTTCACAACACAACCTCCTTCTTCCCGAGGATATGAAGCTTCTCTTGTCGTTAAAGATGAGTATACTTCAAAGTATCCGCATTATTCTGACCGGTCCCGTTACAATGTTACTCAGTCTGCCCGCAATCAAGGAACCGTTGCTTCTACAGCGAAGTCAACCCTATCTACTTCTAAAATTGAAGATCAGTTCTCTGCCATGCTATCCGGCATTACACCATCTGTATCCAGACAAGGAAATATTTCTTCAGTTGCTCATCTCAATCCATCCGCTTCAGAAAGCCTATACCCCGCCTCTACGTACTCGTCTTATATCAAAGCGCCTGCTTCTGCTCCTAAATCCGCTAGACCTACTCCGAACAGTGACCATGTGAAATCCTCACAGGCCACCATCGTCCCAGAGACTGTTGTTCAGGGTACAACGAAAGATAAATACCAGGGTCTTGTTAATAGTGCCTACGAATTCTCTTCTCCTCATGCCGACGAGAGTATTCTGAACTCCGGCCCCAAGTGGGAACACCCAACTCCTGAAAGCAACAATTCAAAGCCTACCTCCTACCAAGGAGATGTGGCTGCTACATCTGAATCAGCTCAACCAATACCAGAAAACAAACATCCAGCTTCTAAAGTCGCTCCAATAACTGAGCTCATCAATTCGCAATCTCCCTTCAAGCGAGAACATATCTCCAACAAACCGAAGAGAGTCCATCGCAAGTCCTCTACGGAATCTCTGGTACCATTTCCAGAATACGACGAAACAAAAGCTGTTCCGAGTGGAACCATAGTAGCCAGTGAGAGCTACGACGAGAGTCGCAGCTCCACTGGCTCAGATTTAGTTGTTGCTGAAGTCAGGAATGATTGGAAAAAGATCATTGATCCGCAAATTCGTTCAGTCATCAATGCATCAACATCCCAAGAAGATACCCTACATGATTGGTACTCCAAGAACATGCTGAACGATCGTGCTCCCTCACCACCTCCGTCATCTGGACTCACTATAAACATCTCCATTCAACTATCCAGAGTCAGCGTTCTTCAACTCTCCACATTTTTGATGATTGTCTACTCCTTCCTCGAATTTTTTATGGCTTCGATATATGGGAAGCCACTTTATTACGACCAACCACACTGGACGCCAAATTCACCACTATTTCCCTGGGTTCTGCCCACGAAGCTCTCCCAGTGGTGTGGCCTCGCAGGCGCTGGTGGGGGTGGGCTCCTCACCAGTGCCTGGCGCTGGTACGAAATTGTTGTGCGGGACTTTGTCCCAGAAATTGTGAGGGTCCTTGACGTTATTGTTTTTTCTGTAAGTATCGCTGGCATCTTTTATGGGTGGTACCGGTCGCTGGGCGTTCGGGCAAACGAGGGAGGTAGCTGGTGGGATTGGGTGGGGAGCATTGTTTAACGTTGTATTTCTTATTCCTGTGTTTCTTTACTTTTTGTGCATCAATACCCCTTGAAAGCAGTCTTTCCAGTGTGTTTTCCGGTAGAATTGTACTTCTAAAAAGAAAGAATTTAAAGAGAAGAGATTCGAACTTACAAGTTGAACTAATCGCGTGACTCTTGAAGTAAAGCAATCTTCTCATCGACCTCTCCTTTGAACATGAGGCAGACAGTTAGATGGTGAAGTATCTTACAGAAAGAGGATCACGCCAACAATACCATACCTGCAACTGTGTCCAGAACTCAGCAACTGGCATGCGCATCTCATGACTCCGTCCTAAATCTTCAACAAATGAAATCTGAGCCACTCAGCTATTGGAGAAGAAGCCTTTGTTGATAAGTACACATGTAACAGGAGCCATCGTGATTGAGAGCTGTATAAGAATTAAGAGCTGCTTTGAACATGGTTATTATTATCAGGGGCACGTTTTCAAGCATCGACTCCTACCTAGGGATGTATCTTCAAACTACCACTTACATAGTAGGCTTGATTATCTGCATCGGCACTGCAGGAACCGATGTCTCTACTCGGGCACATTGTTCACCCGTTGGCCGCCAAGGCCGCCTAAAAGTGTATGACGATCTCCCGCACAGTGCGTCCTCGGCCGCCTCTCAACCCCGGAGTTAATTCCTCCGCAGAGGCCGGGGTGGATCGCGTGAGGTTTTTGAAAAGTAACCTAGCTACTTGGGTACAAGGTGACCACAGACGCAGGAGCAAGGCCTGAGCAATTGCTGATGCCTTGACTCTAACTCAACTCTACTGTTTACTTTTATATATCAATATCGTGCGTCCTCTTCCTTTCTGCTTTTCCTCGCCCGAAATGCGCAATTTTCTCTACACCCTATTCCGGCATAGTCCAGGCAAAAGTTATAAGACTGCGAAAATGTCTTCTACGAGATCAATATCCGGGGGAGGAGTCGCTGCTGCGTTGTATGCGTGCACAACTACCCCACCTTCCAGCTTGGGCGCTGTTCCAGAGGATTCAGCTGCGAAAGCGCATCACTTGAAAGATGGGAAAGGATTTCAAAACCCGTGGCCTTCCTGGACGGAAATGTCTGGTCCTGCAATTGGTATTGCTATGATAAAGTAAGTCAATTGAAACAGTGGACGAATTAACTCTACAAAACGGAGAAATAAGTGGATCTGATTTGAAGTCGATGGGCTGATTTGCGAACAATAAGAGTTTTTTTGGAGGGTTTGATCCATTGGTTGACTGACAGTTTCTCAGACGAAGAATAAACGGCACATCTAAGTCTCCAGACACCACTCCTCCAACTGTGACTGTGGTCAAGCCGTCTTTCTTGCAATCGCGCCATGGTTCAAAGGCCCTTCGAGCTACATGGCTCGGACATGCATGCTACTACGTCGAGTTTCCAAGTGGTCTCCGAGTCCTTTTTGACCCTGTGTTCGAAGAACGATGCTCCCCATTCTCATGGCTTGGCCCAAAGCGATATACAGAAGTTCCATGCCAGATTGATGACCTGCCAGAAATTGATTGTAACATATTGCCCAATCATTATTCATACACACTTACTGATGTTCTCAGGCGTTGTTATTTCTCACAGCCATTACGACCATCTCTCTCATCCAACTGTCACAAAGATCCAGAAAAATCACCCTAACGTTCAATTCATCGTCCCCCTGGGCAACAAGAAATGGTTCCAGCAGTGCGGTATCGAAAACTGTGTAGAACTAGATTGGTGGCAAGATATTGATGTCACACTGAGCCCCTCGACTGGAGAAAAGCGTATCTCAACTGCCTCTTCAACATTATCATCTTCAAAAGATAGCATCCTAGGACGGTTCTCATGTCTTCCTTGTCAACATACCTCGGCGAGAACAGGCTGGGATAAGAGTGTTACCCTCTGGGCTTCCTGGGGCGTATCGTCGGGCGGAAAATCAGTATATTTTGGTGGCGATACCGGCTACCGTGCTGTTCCTCAGCTTCCAGCCGGTGTTGATGATTACGGTGCTGAATATGCTGATCTTCCAGTATGTCCGGCGTTCAAACAAATCGGAGACTTACGTGGACCTTTCGACCTTGGATTGATTCCAATTGGTGCATACGATCCAAGATATATTATGAGCTCCATGCATGCAAACCCCTATGACAGTGTAGAGATCTTTGTGGCTACTAAATGCAAGAAGGCCATGGGCATTCATTGGGGGACTTGGGTATTGACTGAGGAGGATGTACTGGAGCCTCCGGTATTACTCAGAGCGGCGATGAAGAAGAAGGGCCTCCAAGAGACTGGCATATTTGATATATGTGACATTGGCGAGAGCAGAGAATTTTGAGATGGATTAGATACATGTAGTATAGACTGGCGTTCTTGGTGGGTCTCATCATAGGTTTGATGATCATACTACTTAATCATGTTCTATAACGTATGTCTATTATATACGTCCACAACTTTCACCTAATATCATTGACACGTTTGATTATGATTATCAGGATATATCTCCTTTAAGAACAAACGTAATTATTCGGGGTTGATGAGCTGTCTATGCCGATTTAGTTCTCGATAACTACGTCTCGCTATTCAACGCAGCGACTCGTTGAAAGACCTCTATTGAGACTCAGATACCTAATGAAGCAAATGCTTCTCAATCTGCTTGTATCAATCTGCCTTGAAATAGTTGTTGGATACGCGCTCCTAATTTGGCTATAGTTCCAGGCGCAGAAGCCTCATATATCACATGTTTAGTCGTTCAATATCAAGCTAAATTCCCATTTGAGCGAAGGTCAAGACCCAACACCCCTTTCATAAATTTCCATGGTACATACTCGAGCACCTAACCATGGAAAAAAACCCAGAAATAACCATATGAGTTCAACAACGAGCTCTGAGCTCTGGCTCATACTCAGGACAATTATGACTTACTTGTTCTATGACAAGTAGAGGCCTAGTGATGTCTCTCATCCCACATTATGTGACTCGACAATTTTAACAATACTTTGCTGCGATTCCCACCTACCTCCTCTGTCATCTTTCACAATCCAAGCCCGTCAACATGAGCTACGAATTACTTCCCCACGATGGCGACAACAATCTGCAAGCGACTCAGGCAAGACACTGGGCTTCAGTCAAAAGGACCCTGGGTCCTGTCTTGGGATATATCTCATCTACGACGTCGAAGATTAAATCGAGAAAATGGACATTCAACCGCAGTGTGAAGATCACCCTTGGACTCCTAGTCTTGATAGTTATGGGCATCATTGTCGCTGAAACTCCAAAGTACGCCTATAATGAGGTGATTACGAATATCAAGGATGATTTTTCTTTCTCTGAGAAAGTCGAACCGCCGCCTGTCGAAATAAGTCCTTCTCCTCCGCCACCACCCATTACCAACATGTCGGTCATCGGACTGGTATTCTACGGTCGCAAGAGCAGGGTTCAGATGCTTGAATGCTATGTACGACAGAATCTGAAAGAGAACGGTGGGCTTCTGGATGAAGTCCACTGGGTTCCTCATACTAAAAACGTCAACGATCTAGTTTATTTAAATAGTATCATAGACAACTCTCCAGCATATTCTCGTGTGGAGGAAAGTATGGCCGTAACTCCTCAGGGCGTGGATTTGGGATTTGGATCAATGTGGAGTCACCTACGGAGGAATACACTGTACATCAAGATTGATGATGATGTCGTAAGTATTCCGTTTGTGTGCTTTACACAACTGACCTTTTTAGATCTACATTGAGCCTGGTGCAATTGCGAGCATTATCAAGACGAAAATAGCCCATCCAGAAGCCTTCATGGTGTCTGCAAATGTAATCAACAGTCCGTTGATGGGCTGGATGCATTACCACATGGGGGCATTACATCCATATCTCCCTGAAAGTGCCGAATCTGCTCTCAAGCAGACAGAGAACGGAAATAGGTGGTCACCATCTTGGCGCACATCCGAATTACCATCATTCAATGGAGATGATAATGAGACTTGGAAGCCGGACCAGCTACCGCCATATGAACATCATAGATGGTTACCTCTGCGGGACCAGCCAAGAGGGAAGGCAATGGCGAGAACTCCCGTCTCTCATATCGAATATCATCCTTTTGGATCTGCGGTAAGTATTTACATTTTCCTTGCTTTCAAAGAATAATTCTTAGGATTGCGAATCCAAGGCCAAGTGTTCCCTTCAGAAAGTCTCCATTTGGTTGCTGTTTTCTTTGGTAAAATACTTGCTGACACCAATCAATAGTGGCAAAGCTGGGCTATAAATGTTTGTTCTTTTACATCACCCCCAGAAAATGACATGCTAACATTCAGAAGGCTCAACAACACTACTCGTTCTTTGAAAATCTGTAAGTGGTGCGAAACGCTCCGTTGCTCAAATCCGAACTGACTTGAAAGGGAAAATGGAAATCTTCACTCGTACAGCATGGGCAAGCCATGGGATGTGACTTATGAAAGGATTTCAATAAACTTCATATGCATACAGGGAGATGACATTATAGAAAACAGTCCCGTTCCTGACGGAGACGAGGAATACCTGACTGTGGAAATTTCGAAAAAGCTCTCACGCTGTAAGTTTTTGAATCGGAAATTCACCTTTGATATATATATTAACGTTGAATAGCTGTAATCGTTGACACAGACGCCATTGTTTCTCATTATTCATTCAGCTCTCAGAATGGAGTTGAGTCTACTGATATACTGATGAGATACCAGAATCTGGCAGATGAGACAGTGTGTAAGACGGAACAGGAGCACAAACTGCACGAGATTCAGGAGCATGAGGAATTTGAATAAATTTGTGGAAGTTTTTGTATATTTGGGCTGGATCGTATTACGTTGGCTTATGCTCTTTTATTTTAAGTATGGAAACCGGATTGTGTTGTTTGTGGGGTTCAGTTTATGTTTATATTGCGGGATCGTCACACTTATAATGAATGCTATTGCGGCAAAATACATAACGGAGACCATATGTACTCACCTGGATGTTCAATAACGTGGCGTACGAGTATCAGCGCCGTGAACTAATAATATGTGTGTTTTCTGACCTGACCCCGATACGAAGTTTGTAGATGGCAAAATATGGGAGCAGTTGCAAAATCGAGGGCTCTTGAGTTATTTAGGGCTTCAGATATGTTGAAAACCATGTAATCATTCAGAATTATACAGGTTTTCTGAAACACATAGTTGATCAGAACCGTCGAAATACTGACGGACATTCAAACTGGGAGTGGGCCAACATGAAAGGTACAGGGGAGTTTGACGGTGTATGATAAAGCATTAGGAGCCATGACTGACATGTCGTTAGAACTAGAAGGGCTCATAAAAGCGCAAACGATCAATACTGCTCCAAGCCCCAAAAAAGCTCGCCTACATGCTATATCAAATTCCTTTCAGGTCAGCATCAAGTCTTTTTTCTGAACTTCGATGTATCCTTATCCTTCTACGCCACTCCTCTATCAGTTCCCTCTGCTACCCGCAGCTGGCTGTACCTCCGTCGTCTCCAGTTCTTTCCTCAGATTCTTTATCTGCTGCTTGATTGCCACCCACAACAATGTCCTCTCAGGGTCAATATCAGAGCTATCACTGAATGCGAAATTAAGATCCCGAAAGGTCTTCAAGAGATTCATACTCTCGTCAAGCTCATTGTCACCCCGAACAATCACCAATAAAGCGCCAACAAAAGCCTCTTTCAGATACGCAAAGCTGAAGTCATCTGTGATATCGGCAATCTTAGCACAGAGTGCCTCTGGGAAGTCAACTTTCTTGTTGTTACGCAGTTTATGCCTCCAATACTGGCAATACTGCACTCTCTCATCTCGATCAGGCACGTCGAAAAGGTATTTCCTATCAAATCTGCTTGGTCGTTTAGCGATTCCAGGATCCAAGCGGTCAAGGTGGTTTGTGCTTCCAATCATCAATATTCCATGGTTGCTCTCAAGACCATCAACTTCGTTGAGGAAGTAACTTCTCACACGATCATCGACAAGGGAGTCAATGTCTTCGAATATCAAAAGGCATGGCGCCATTGCTCGAGCCTTGTTGAAAATCTGTCGGACGCTGAATTCTGTGCCTTGGAATGATTGCAGTGTCTTGACATAGAGGAGCTCAACCGTGGGCGACGTTCGCTGCATTAGCGAATGCATCATTGCTTTGATGCTGATGGTTTTACCATTTCCTGGTGGACCATGAAATATTACACCACGCTATAGTATGTTAAGAATACGTTGTCTGCTAAGATGGGGTTCTGGAACTCTAACTTACCTTCCATGGCACCGAGAATTCTTTATACTCAGCTTCACTATCAAAAAACCCTTCAACATCTGAAATAAGGGCTTTCTTCTTGTCTTCATCCAGGATCACATCTTCCCAGTTTGATTTCTGTACACTGTTGTATAGTTCCTTGCTCTTCTGCCAGTACCCACCATCAAATATCAAGATCTCTTCATGAGATTCTATACCCCATCTTGTAGCTGCTTCAATCAACGCATCCGTCGCAACGATGCACTCTTTCATGTCATCAACTTCCTTAGCAGTCTTGTCCTTTTCAGTCAAAATATAAGTCATGGTCATCCTTATCGATCCATTCACACCTTCCGCCATGTAGACAATGAAATTGATACCCTCCCAGGAATACTCATATCCGGCGAAAACTACCCTCTCAGCCACTACGCCATCTTGATCAGAGCGCCTAGCAGGAACTAAAAAGTAGCGCCACAGCAGAGAATCTGCCTCTTCTCCAAGAATGATAGCTTTAGCATGGCCTGCTTGAGCGAATCCAAGTAGATTTGCCTGAGAAGTTGTGATAGTGAGATGATGGTTAGGATACTCCTTTCGAAGAGAGGCGGCAACCACTGCATCAGTGTATACACGAGGTGCCGATGCATTTTTGGTGTATTCTTCAAATGGCTGCTGGCCTTGCATAGACGTTGGCTGAGGCTCCAGCATAGGGAGCTCGTTGAACGTCTGGGGTTTGTATGGCCGTCGACTGTGAATTGTCATAATATCGGATTTTGTTAAGAAGTGAATTTAAAGAAATCAGTACAGATCTGGGTGTGTAATTTTTTGTTATTTGAGAAAGATGAAGATACGTTGGATATTCAAAAAGGACGAGGTCGTGAGTGCTGCTTACATGCTGTACGTAAGAACGGAAAGAAACCGTAGCATCCTCGTATTCCGCTTTCAGCTCAGATCGTCTGTTAAAAGGCACAGCAGACTCACCGCATGTCGATGATTACATTACCTACCAAAACCATATCTACCATACCAGAAATTTTGTCAGTCTATCTTGTCCAGAGCAGCGAGCATGGTATCGCGCTATCCTTTTGAAAAAGACGTCACGTGTGTATTCAAAGTTTCAAGGTATGCCTGTCTTTGTACACTGTGTATCACAATATCTCGTTGCTTCAAACTTCAATCTATCGATGGAATGCACTTAGTCACCAATATGAACCCCATCTTCATGTGTTGTACAACCTATAGTGGGTTATACAATGCCAGCCTTGCGTTACACTGGCAGTCAAAATTGTTCGCATGTTAATTGATTCCATGCTATCATCATTACTGAATTTGGGATTCGCGCCATTGTGCACATGCACACATTGCTCGCCGGTAGCTTTGGGGAATGTATGAGCGTCCGGTTGTCTATGTAGTAGAAATACTGATTTCTTCACTCGGTAAGCCTTGCGAGATAAATCCAGCAAAAGTAGTGGCGATATATAACTAAAGATCTGTCATCCAGCGGTTCATCGCATTCTCGTCGACGACTCTTCATCTGAAGAGAGTCGACTTTGGAAAGATGGGCTTCGACAGATCCATGTTCGGCTGGACAGCATCGGAGATCTATCTAACTCGACGAACAGCAGTTGTTTGTGCTCTTAGAATTTCTCAACTGGTCATAATTTCCCGGGGCGAGAAGCCGGTGATGAGGAGTAAGGAGACATATACACATTTACTTGTCCCATTGCGTCTTATCCTGGTGTGTCAAACAAGGAACGGTCAAACGTGCGACGGGGCATCTTGTTGACATGGCTCCAGATGCATCGCCTTCCAGTGCTTATACCAACCACATTGAGCACAGTGCAACTTTGGATCCTCATCTCAACTGTGTGTCGAGTGTACCTGACTATCATTCACGAAGGCTTCTAGTGTTATCGTCATTGAGCCACCACCAAAAAAAGGCTTTGGAGAGTGGAAAGTTGGATTTTAGCATCTATCCATACGCCGATTTGCATGACAACTCTGCCATGGCAATGTGCCGTGTGCTTTTCTTGTGGCCAAGTCAGCACGTTGGAGAATAGACTTCGAGGTTACATCGTTCGTGGAATTAAACATGGGATGCCCAATAATAGCGGTTGGAGTTTGGTTATTGGTGCTGTAAGGTTAATCCAGATTTGGATTATGACGATGCATTAAATCTCCCTGATATAGCTCGACCATCTCTTTACGGCTCAGAGGCAAATATATCCATCAAAATGTGGAGCAGCTCGTTAGAAGTGCCAGAGGCTTGCAGGGAACCCTGGCAACCTTAGTGGCTATTGAGCTTCGACGACAACGAGGAACTGGTTTCATTTTGGCCCAGCATACATAATTTCTGGGTTATGCGTACCGAAATCATATCCCTTTCTTTCAGTCTATGAACGTCAAGCGCCACGCATCTTGAATAGCTCAAGCCAAGTCGGTTTTGTTGGCACCTTTTGCAGAGTGCATGATGACCCACAATGTCTCTATCCTAGGGCTGGAAACGCATGCCTGTCAGATCGGGAGTTGCTGATCTCTGTCGATAATGTCCGACAGAACCTCTTGTTCAAACTAAGATTATAAGGCTCCTGTTAAGATCAAGGATTGATTGATGTTTGAAATTCCTTTGCCTGTATTGCCATTTTGTTTCTGCCGATCAGATGTATAGGTGAGATAAAGCAGCCCTTTCATTGATGCTGAGCTCTTGTCGATCTATGCCCAATATACAATATGGAATTCCTGGGTTTTCATTTCTGTAATGTGGAAACTTATATTCTGGTAAATCATCTTGGGTTTATTCCACATTTGACTAAGTTCTTGACCCTTGGTTCGTCCTTTTAGTCTTGAAAATGCCAGTTTCTTAGCTCCAGGTACATCGGCTACAGAGAACGTTGGATTCTGTAAACTTAGACAGTAAGCCATAAGCGGGCCACCCCGAGTCTTGGCTACTGACTTGAACAATAGTGGGCTACAGTGCTTGGTGCTAGGTGCTTTGAACCGGCGGAGCCGATAGAGTTGAAGGGTGACAAAGACCCTGCGACAGACATCGTGCGACGAGTAATCCATTGGTAGCTCAACTTAGACTCCGAGCTCGAAGCGATGTACCCAAATGACATCGATCGTCTCTATGTGGCTTAAAAGAACCTTGAGAATAATATGTCCGTGAACGACGCCAGTTCTTTATCCCGCAGCTACTGGCCGCGCTGATGGGTGTTCAACCGCCTTAGAACGCAATGAAGGTTAGAGTTTTCATGCAATGCAATTTGATCCGATGCCTCGACACAAGTTCCCTGTTATGACAAAAAAAATATGAGATTTACATCATTGTCAAGTGTTTTCAAAATTACACCACCGAAATTACCTAGACTTTCTCTCTTGACCAAGAATGTGCGAGCGATTCCAGATGCTTACCCATTGAAAGACATGTATATGGATCGCCATTATTATGGAAACCATGATATATGAGCCAAGCAGGCCATGTCAATGACGACTGGGACGGCACGTTCAGCTGGGCATGTAGGCAGAGGACTTATGAGGCGGATCACAAAGTCTATAAGAATCATTCACCTCTTTAAAAGATACCCATCCTGATCATTATCATATTCAATACTCATCACAATCTCAACTTCACCTCAACACGAACTTTCGAACTTCAATTTATTTCCCAAAATATTTCAAGATGAAGACCTCGTTCATGACTCTCTTCGCCCTTGGTGGCATGCTCGCCGGCGCCCTCGCTGCCCCAACCATCAATGTCGAGAGTTCTATGATCCAGAAGCGTGACAATGCTGATATCGCATCCGTCTTGAACGACCTCTACTCTACCATCCAGGGCTACACTGGCACCATCAACTCCACCACCGCAGCTCTCAACAGCGAGTCCACTGCTGCTGACAATTCCACTGCCTCTGACACTGTCAACACTGCTGTCTCTGGCATCACCTCTGCCGTCAATGATGCCATTCCAAACATCAGCTCTCTTGCCAAGCGCGCTCTTGTTGACCGCCAGACCACTGTCTCGGCAAGTGATATCGGTGCTATCCTCTCCAGCATCCTTCTTGATATATCTGGTGCCCTTAACAACGTCATTGCCTCTCTTGGTCTCAGTAAGTCTTAACTAGAATCCCTAGCCTTCTATCAAATACTTACATGTTCCTAGCTTCGCTCCTCGGTTTCCTTGACCCACTCACTAGCGCGCTTTCCCAGCTCGTTGCTGCTCTCGAAGTTGTCGTCGATGATCTCCTTGCTGTTGTTAAGCAGCTCTTGGATGGTATCCTTAGCGGTCTCAGTGCTGCTCTTGCCGGCCTTGTCTTGTAAGGTGGATTATGATTATGGAGAGTTGTAGGATAATTAAAGTATTGAGTATACACAAGGGTTACGTTCATGGGGGAGGGATGAAACAGGTAAACAACTATGTAAAGTTCTGACTAGTTACTTGATTTCATTGATATTTTATTGTTAATACGATCATTGCGCCTTTTCACATCGCTGTGTGTAGAGCCCAAACTGTTTTCAATACTCACAATAACTTGGGCTGGTTATGTAAAATCCAGCATGTTTGCTTCGGATAATAAATGAAATGATGGATACTAAACAGCTTGACTAATGAAGCGCCTCTTTATAAAAATCTTCAGCTACTTGCATACTTTCCCCACATCTCATCCAGTAGACTATTCTCCTCAGCAGCCCAAACATTCGCCAATCTCTCAGTATCCTCTCTCAGTCTGGCCCTAATAATCTTCTCGACGATAAGAGAAAACCGCTCATCCCCAGCCACAACAGCCACATGAGCCACGCGAATCAGCCTAACAAATATCACAAGAGAGTTCAAGATCATGCTGGCGGCCTGGGGATCCCAAATGCCAGGCCGATCAAACACCCGAAGCAGATCGCCGGTCAAGGTATCCCATTTCCGATCATCGAGCCTAGCCTTGTTCTTCCCGTCCCAGAACTCCGTGTCGACCTTCGCCCAGATGGCGAGCTCTTCGTTGAAGTCCCACAGCGCTCTCAGCAGGTGGCGCTTGCTTTCGGGCGAGACCGCCTCGTCTTCTGAGCGCTCTTGAGGCGCGCACTCTCGAGTTTGGTCGGCGAGACGTTGTACCAACTCGAGATAATCTTCTCCGAGACGTTGCCGCGCTTCTTGCTCTTCTTTCTTCCTCAGATGTTGCCTTGATTCTTCTTCTTCGTTTTCTCCGTCTGTTGAGCTCATGTTGCTGTGGTTGGAAACGTCCTTGCGGTGTTGGATAGTCTGGAAAGTTCAAAGGTATTAGAGGTGGATTCTTGATATATCATCAACGATGAACTCAGATGTTGATGAATACCATTTGTAAATTCGTCCCTTGGTCCGACGATTATCACTATATATATTGAACGATAATGGTCATGAAGGTAACTTGGGGTAAAGAGGAATATGGCTCCCGGGATCATGAAGGTACTCTGAACTGATACGAAGGATCGCAGCTTCCACCTTAACCATATCAGATGTATCGTTCTACATAATCTTATTACGGCACTTAAAATCGTTGATTTAGACAGTCATCAAAGCTACTGATCTATGCGAGACTTTATTTGTACCAGTTTGTACTTTTAATGTAGTGATCAACGAGGTGGTTCCCAGATATAGTATCGAATATTTCGACTAGTCTTGAAGGACAAAAGCAAGGACAATATGACACTACAGCATTCAGCAAGGTTAGCGATCCCGAAGGACATCTTCTCTTTACCAGATATATTTTCTGATGTGTTTTAGCATGTACCGGTACTTTCTAGTACAGTGGCGCATACCATCTCTCATAGAAGGAAGGGCCGCCGGAATGATAAGAAAGCCACCCCTCATTCGTCATAGAAGGGAGGGCTGGCTATCCGGAAGGATATGAAGGTCATCCCTTATTCTTCATAGCGTAAACGACTTGGACAAATGGATCACTGGATATAAGTCATCCATTGCAGCAAAGTCATGCAGCAACAAAATACGCCACGACCAAAATCACGTAGAGATAAACCAAAGCGTCCATTTGAGGTGCAAAATACTTATACGTAGCACACTTGATATCTATTCAACTTCCACCTTCCATCTCCTCCTACATTGCACTACAAACCTTATCTCCACCTAAACTACTATTACCGTCTCCACCTCGAAACAACAACATGTACTTGAACTAGATATACAAGGTATCCCAACCCAAACTCCGCTGCAAGTCGTATATAACCAATACCAAACCAAAAACTGGGTATCATCCAAACGAGCGACAAAATCACACCTTCAACATCGGAAGGTCCCTTCTCCCCCACTTAATCACGATTAATAACCCTCAAAGTCCTTCTCGGACTCATAACAACCCCCAAAAAGCTCGGCTCCAAATTGCCCATCAAATCCTCCGTCGAGCTGCTCCCCGAATGCCCATTATCTGTCCCAGGCCACTGGCTCTCGTAACTCGCACCGCGACCCTCATCATAACCCATTCCCCCATACCCTCCGTACCCAGTACTCGCCTCGCCAGAATTGCTCGTGGAATTCGAGATATCCGTGCCAAAAGCGCCCAGGATAGCACCGGGGCGCTGGATATTCGAGTTGGTACTCGCGACAGCCTTTTCACGCTCCGCGGACGATCGATAGGCGCTGAGTGATGCGCGTTGTGCCATGGCGACATGATCTTTGTAGAGGCCGAGTTGGCGACGGTAGAGCCAGGTACACCAGCCAAGATAGGCTGCCAAGAGTGCAAGCAGGCCCGCGATGACGCCGGCTATGATTGCGCCTAGGTTCTTGCCTTTGGCAGCGGATGAAGAATTAGATGTACCGGTAGGGGAATTAGTTGCCGTAGCCGTGATGGTCGAGCCGGATTGCGTTACTGTCATTGCCGGCGACTTTCCCGTCGCTATGGGTCCTGAAGTAGCAGCACCTGCAGCTGGCGTCGTGGCTGTTGCGCCGCCAGAGCCGGAACCTCCTATCACGCTGATTACAATGTCTGGGACTTGGTAGCCGTAGGAGCCAGGGAACATAGCTGCGCCGGCGGGGTCAGAAACGGCAGTTGTGGAGCCGGATGAAGATGAGGAGTCTGAGTCGGAACCACTGGAGTCACTCGAACTGCTGGAGTCTGAAGAGGATGATAGAGAAGTGAAGGTGTTTATCCATGACAAAGAACTCAGGTTGAAGTTATAAATCCCTGGGCTGTCACAACTGATTTCTGTACCTACATAACCACCAACCACGATCATTTGTCCATCCATGATATCGCATGTATGACCTGCTCGAGCCGGTGGCTCGCTCTGGTCGCTTGTATCGACGGATATCCATGTGAAAGACGGAACACTCAGGATCCAAACATCAGAGTACTGTGTTTGGTTTCCTGCTGGCTGAAGAGATTGTCCCGCGTACATGTAGACTTGAAAAGAGGAGAAATCGGAGGCGGCAGCAACAACCGCACATGGGTTGACGCGAATCTTGGGGGATGAGCCGCTGGTGGCTTGCTTATACCAAGTCGAAGTGGCGATATCGTAGACATCTATTTCGTTCATTTCGGTCTTGACTGTCAGCAGACATCCTCATTGGGAAAAGTCGAGACACTCACATATTTATCAGCAGTCCCGCCAGCAAGACCTAGTAGAATTCCTTCGTCACCCCATCCAGGTATAAACACAAGGACACCATCTGCTCGCTCCGTGAAGCCGGCATCATCTTGTAGCCCTCCTTCAGTGATGTTCCTATAAACGCCATCACTACCAGCACCGCTTCCATCTGCCAGGGTCTGTACTCCTGTGTTAGTATAACCCGGGTGCGTAAATTCCAGTAGAGATTTCAGATAGATTCTTTCAATTTGGTTCGACCAGCCTTCGGTAGTGTAAAGATCCTGATGCCCGCCAAAGTAATACGAGACTCCCAATTCTGGTACAGAGAGCCCAGCTCCCTCGGCGGAGCGTTGGACAGCGACACCGTCGTCAGCAGAGTTGTTGCCGGAGGAGGTGGTTGGCGAGGAGTGCTCAATCCAAGATTGTGAGGAGATAGCATACTCCCAAGTGCTTACTGGTGAGGGGCTCGTTGAAGGGTTATCGGCGAACTCTCCACCATAGAGGAAAAGGGAGTCATAGGTGGACCAGAGATAGCCGTTTGCGACAGCAGGAGGACCAGAAGGTTGAGAGAGACCGGTGAGGGAGGGAGAAGAAATTTGCCAGGTCTTTGTCAGTTCGAGGGTCAGGAAATCATTGTCTGAAACTTGTCAGATTCGTCTCGATTATAGGAGATTAAGAAACGTACTCCAGGTGTCAGTCGTCTGGCCCGATTCTGTAGTCGCCTGTCCACCATAGATGTAAACGGTTCCGTTGATATTTGCACCTAAACAATGAGTTTGAGTTCTTCATGGAGGGAAGGGGTTACTGACTCTGATGGCTCCAACGAGTGCAGACATCCGTAGGACTAGTGTCTCTGCTATTCAATGTCGTTCTCATTTGAACGACTTCTTTGGGAATTGTGCCTGCATCGGCGCCATTGACGGCATCTCCATTAATAGGAGACCTCAAAGAAGGAATCACCATAGCAATAAGGCAGGTGATCAAGGCCACTCTCGAGACGGAAGAGAAGGAAGAAGGGGGACCATTAGCCGCAGCCTTAACAGGTGGTCTCTCCAAATTTCCCAGACTCGAGTACCAGGAAGGTTTCTCAACGGTCGTTTGAATCTCATTCGTTTCCTTCGTTATCTCCTGCCCGAGTTCCTCAGCAATGGTTGAAGGCTGTCGTGGTATTTGTGACAGTGAAGGAGGCTGCTGAGGGGTTATCACAGGAGATTGGTCAATACCCTCATCATCGGATATGTGTTCCTTAAAAACCGATTTTCTACTTCGACGGCGAGTAGCTAGTGGTCTGCGAATAAGTTCAAGTTGTCTTTGAGAGTACTCCGAGGTATGTTGCGGTCGCGAGTAGGGATTATGGCGACCAGACTCCATTGTAAATGCACGAGACATTTTTGGCGATGTTAGAGAATTAGAGAGCACTGGATGTCGATGGAGATGCTGAATTGTGATTAATGGCCACTCATGACAAGAGTCAGTATAAACTGGTTGAGAAGCTGCAATACGCCAAGTCGAGAGACGAGGACGATGATAGGACAATGGACCTCCTTTCTCAGGCAAAGATTGAGGGGAAGGATTCAAAGAAAAGAGAAGAGCTTTTCGAATATCTGTTAAAACAAAGGGTTTACAGAAGACAGAGTGATCAGAGAGGCAAGAATGGAGGAGAATTGAAGCGTGTGTCTTCTCTGTCATTCATCATACGTCGAATATGGCTATCAAGCAAGCAAGCAAGCAAGCAAGCAAGCAGACCAGCAGAGAAGCAGGCAAAATCCATGCACGCAATGTACAAACAACGACATCATAGTTGGTGACAGGTCGGCACGGCAGCTCTCCACCTTAACAACCATGATCCTTAACCGTGTGTTAGCCAGTGCATAATCCTTGTTCTCGCCTGCTGTTCACTCCTCGATCGATACCCAAAGGCGGGAAGTATCAGCGGTGAAATCCAATGCCAGCTCATGCCAGCTTTTGGGACTTCCCCCTGGGCTTTAGTGATTGGGCTTGGTCTGGTCTGGTCTGGTCAGGTCAGGGTGGTCTGTGTGATGGAGTCTGACATCAACCGTAGAGGATCCTGGTACTTGTGGAGGGTGCAAAAGTTTGAATGTGAATGTGAATGGGACTTCGCCGTACGCGCATCTTATCGTACCGGAGAATGTACTCCGTGTACTATGAGCGAAATGAAATACAAAACCGGCTTGCGTAAGATGAGATCGATACAAGACTGATATTTCGCTCCATGAAGTGGACTGTAGGTGCATTCCCATAAATTGGGACGGTACCTTATTCTTTTCGGGCATTTCCATGGCTGCCGTCAAATGACTTGTGCTAGTCTAGTTAATTTAAATACCTGTATTTAAAAACTCCGAGTATCTTCACTACACATCGTGCATGTACTAAGATCAATTGACGGGATGCGTGTAGGAGGATATGCAACCGGATATAGCAATCGCGGAAACTCTGTTGTTGATATATATATATATATATATCTCTCTCTCAATATGTTAACTGCGTAGGTAAGACATCGAGGAAGCAGACACACTTGGTGGCTCACCAGCTCGTGTTGCGTTCTTCCATGTTGCATACGGAAGTTCATGTATGGAGGAACACCAGCAACAGCAACAAGTCGTCTCGTAGTCCGTACAACAAAGCAGGTCGTGTAGGCGACACAAGCCATACATACATCTATCTATCTATCTATCGTGCCTATACACTTCCTCATGTCCACACAGAACCTACACAGAGCACACACGCGTGCGATCATACGATGGCTCGGGAAGTTGAGACGCGTCCTCGCACCTCCATCGTCTCGTATTGCCCGTCCGTGTGCGGCATAAGTTCCTCGTGTAAGGCTGGAAATCGAGTGAATAACCCATCGCATCTGGAGTACTTGTACGTCTTCAATAAAAAGAAAGAAAAAAACCAAATCTTAGGTTCAAGACATTGGCGCATGGGCGTGGGGCTTGTCCTCTGCATGTACGCAGGCCGGGTGAGCGCGAGCCAGCGCAGAAGATGTAGACGCGTATGAGTAAGAACAGATAACTGTGTTTCAACAAGAAAGCTAATATCACGAGAACTGCACTGAATTGCAGATGTGAATAACCTCGGACACACCACGTGCTGTGTGAAGTAGTGATCCGCAGATTATCGTTGCATTGTGGCATCATGCAGGACTTCCCTATTCATCGTACCCATCCAATCCACGAACACATTTATAGTCTACATTCAGGTCTCAACTCACTCACAGCTCAAATATCATACAGAGTCACATGCACAAGTCACATGTGTACACAAGACATAATCCGAATACGTAAATATCATCCATTCCCATCGCTAAAAGCAAAAATGTCGTTTCGTTTCCACTCTCGTCATCCATCGTCAAAAGACTCATAGAAAACGAGGAAAGGAACATCGAAACCACTAAAGTACATAGTCCGCATCTGCTCCGTTTTTCCACCACCCTGCCTTCCACTATGAAAAGGAAAATCAAATCAAGACTCAAGAGGTCAAGTAGAAATAAGAGTCTTCGGCTTCGTAACAATCGTTTCGTGTCAGCGGTTCAATTCCATGGAATAGAATTGCAAGACAGGCAAGCAACCCTACCCACTCATGCCGTGAAAATTAAGATTTTTTTTTCCAGGTTTGAATCATTGAGAATACAATGTGGCCATGCAGAAGAGCATAGTGCATTTACAACTCCTCTTTGATGGCGTGGCCGGCCTTCTGGGCCTGCTCCTGAGCGCGGTGAGTGGCATAAGTGCCAGCTTCCTTAGCAGCATCAGTGGCCTTCTCGGCTTGGTAGGCTGCGTTGTCGGCCTGAACTGCTGCCTGCTTGCGACCAGCGGCGGCTCCGATCCTCAATTGATCAAGAACCCACTGGCCAGCCTCAGAGAGCTTGGCGTACAGAGTACCTTGTGGAGTAGTAGTGCCGTAGCGGAACCAGTTAGCTTGGTTGCGAGCGTAAGCCCTGAGTTGGTTGCTGGTAGTTCCCTGTGGAACTGGAACACCATAACTGTCAAGGTAGGCCTTAATATCACTGTCGGACCAAGTGTCAAAAGCAGAGTCCTTGGCAGCATCGGTGGCCTTGGAAAGGTACGAGGTGACGGAAGCATAAGCTGGTCCACTAGACTTGGAGGCAGTAGCGTAAGCTTCTTGAGCAGCGCTGAGGAGATCCTCACGGGTGGCATCAGCCTTGTTAGCAATCGCCTCAGCAGCCTCGTTTCCAGAAGAAGCAAGGTAAGACTTGAGGTTGTCAACGGTCCAGGTATCGAAAGTCCAGGCAGACCATCCGGTAGCAGCCTTGTGCTTGTTCAAACGTACAGCAGCCAAGAGCTCGTCCTTCTTGCTCTTCTGAGGAACTGGAACACCACGAGCATCGAGGTAAGCCTTGAGGCGGCTATCAGACCAAGAGTTGATAGCAGCGTTGAAGGCTTCCTCACCCTGAGCTGAGGCAGCATCGGTAGCCTTGGCGTATTGGTTACCAGCGTTGGAGGTAGCGGCGCCGAAGGCACTGACACCAGAAGAGCTAGCCTGCTTAGCCAAGCTAGAGGCAGAAGAAGCAGCAGTGTCACCAGTGAAAGCAGCACGGTGTTTACGGGCAATGGCAAGGAGCTCATTGCGCTTGGAACCTTGTGGGACCTTGATACCGTTCTTGTCTGCCCACTCCTTGATCTGGCTATCAGACCAGGCATCGAGAAGCTGATCACTGAGAGTTTCAGCAGCGGCGGCAGCCGAGGCGGAAGCGGAAGCAGCAGTCTCCTTAGCTCTGAGACTGGCGATGCGAGAGTTGCGACGAACAGCGGCAATCAGCTTATCGCGGGAGGATGGCTGAGGAGCTGGGATGCCGTGTGTGTCAAGGAATTCCTTAAGATCCGACTCGGACCAAGTAGAGTAAAGCCAGTCACCTGGGTAGGCGGCGGTCTCACCAGCCTTCTTTGCGACAGATTCATAGTTAGAGCGGATCTTCTGAATAAGAGTGTCACGCTTGCGTGGCTGTGGAACTGGGATGCCGTGCTTGTCTGCGAATGCCTTGAGTTGAGAGTCGGTCCAGCTATGACTTGTTAGTGGATTCGAATAATGGTGTATAATGTTCTTGGCTCACCTGTCAAAAACCCAATCCTTGACAGAAGACCAAGCGTCCTCAGCCTTGTCCTCGGTCTCATACCAGTAGTTCTTAACCTGGGCAACCAGACCATCCTTGTTGGCCTCGGCGGAATCCTTAGTCTCCACTCCCTTTTGCTTGAGGAAATGACCAAGCTGGTTGGTGTCCCAGTCGTTGTATGGAGATGCGACCTTTGTTTGCCAATTGGTCTTCACCAAGTTTTCCAGGTCCTTGCGGTCTGCTGGTGTTGGGTATGGAACATTGTTATCTGAAAGCCAGCGTTCTAATTCGGTCTCGTGCCAGTTATTGTAGACTGCACATACAGCATATTAGTATAAGATCTGATGGGTTTGATGATGACAGAAAAATCTACAGCCCTCTGAGCTATTTGAGAGCTGTTGCAAGCTCATGGAGTTTTGAAACAATTCGGTATTGATGAGAGGTACGCGATGAAAGATCGACGTGCTCTCACAAGGGTTGTATTGGGTCGAAATCATGACCAACTCCACAGCATATAGCTCCCAAAGCTGGCTTGATGCTGACGATCAAAGGCAAACATACCTGCTTTGCTGAACCAGTTGCTAGCAACGGTCACTTCGGCCGCGAGGCCTAGAACGAGAAGCTGTGAAAAGAGCTTCATTTTCGCGAAGTCCTTCGTAAGTTGATTTCAAACAGAAGGAGGCGGATTCGAACTGTCTATTATGGATATGACAGAAAGAAGAGATAAATGATTTGGGAAGAGAAGAAGGAGGAACAGAAGGGAGAAGGAGAAGTAGTAGAAGAAGTCGTTGTTGACCAGATGTGGCTGAAGCACAGGGTGGGAATATTCGCTAAGAGGAATACGTCATGGGGGATTTACTCCGTGGTGTTCGTTCGGTACAGTGCACATGCATGTATTGTTATGGTGTCAGAGGGAGCAATTGGTGTGCAAGAATGGAAGCTAGGCTTGTGGCGGACAAAGTACTCCTCAGCAACTGTTACCTAGGGCGTGACATGTGCCAGGGAAGGAGAGAAAATTCTTTTTGGTTTGTGAGGGAGAAGACGATATGCATGTTGTCTGTCGAATGTGTACCAGTGTGGCTTGTGATAGGATATGCGATGAGCAGGTACAGTCCAGATTCTCTTTTCTTCGCAGTCTCAGTCTCGGTCTGTGTCTGTCTCTACTTGTGTGATTTGCCACAAGTGACCATCTATTCCCGCTACATTTATCTGGAATGACGACTGGATGAATTGTCCTGTATGTATCTCAGCGGTTTCATCTGAGGAGGCTATAAATCAGTCCTCAATCATATGATTGAATTGCTTCCGTGAAGTCTTTGTTTGTCTTCCACCATTCACATGACTCTACATAGGAGTAATATCATCCGCAACGAAGCATCAATATCTTCAAGCAGCTCCTCATTGTCTCATCCATCTCATCGCATCCACCTCATTTCCACTAGATCTCTCTACCTCATAAAATCATAAAATCTTAAAATCATAAAATACCATGCCAAAGAAGCAAGTTTCACAAAATCAAAAGAAGCGCGTAGAAAAAAGCATGACCGCCTCAACAGCAAAATAAGTCAGTACGCCTGCCTCATCGACCGATGCCTTTTTTTCAACAAACCACATCTGATCCCCCATCTGATCCCCCATCGATGAGATCAAAAAAGCTCCAAATGCGATGAGGTAATGCCGACAAGGGCCTTAGGGCCTTAGGACGGGCCCTGTCATGGAAGCACATCCCAGTCCAAGCTCTCCCCGCAAAATCAATGACATGCCATTCTCCATCGTTTACGTAGAGTAGCGCCTCACATCACTCTCCCACAGAATATGTCCACGCACTCCCGTCTCCCTCCCAAAAGGACAAAAGCTACGACGCAAATCCTTCTCGCTTTTCGACTTCCAAAGCTTGGAGATATGAAATATATATACAAATACTAAACCTCTCCCATGCTCTGCGTTTCAAATTGATCAGTCCCCCTTTTCCGTCGACCATCCACCGCCGCCGTCGCATGAAGACAAGCTGCTGTGGCGTTTCAGCGAGGCCTCGATGCATCGCGCTGCGCTAGCAGGGATGCTGATTCGATGCGTTGCGCATCTATGGAGTGCCCGTTCCCAGCATCGTCATATGTCATGATTTTGCATCATGCTGGTGAATTATGGGGGTTTTGTGCGAGGTGCGAGAGAAGTGAAAGATCTGAAGGGACCTGTGCTTTGAATCTAGTGTGGGCAGTGGGAACATATCCATCGTGCTCTTATGACTGGAGAAGAACCAATCGGTTCTGAGATGGATTGATGGTTGGATGTTAAATCTCCTGGCACGTCGACACGTTTTAATAAAAGCTGCCGATCGAATCAATTCGAAGTGCTTGTAAATGGTAGTAAACAATATAAAAGAAGACCATGAAATTAACATGCTCTTGAGAAGAATGAAGTTGGTTCGTTAGGCGTGGACTATGTACAAGCATTATCCAAATGCAGAACATGAGCTCGAGATCAATCTCAAAATTATTTTATCATCGCAAAACAGAGCATGATCCAGAGGTATTTCACACAACTTCAATCACAACGCAACGTACACAACAGAAACAGTAACTGAGAGCTGGTATTCCCAATGCAGGACTTTTTAGATACACACAACCCATGCATACTCTCCATCAATATCCTCCAGCTCCTTCCATGACCATAACAGATCCAAAATGAAATTCACCCTACGCACAAACATCATCAGCAAAAATTCAACAAGACTCAAACATCACGAGCCCCATGATCATAACCCTTGCGAAACTCCTCATTGTGCCGCTTGACCTCCTCGCCAGAGGGCAACTCATGTTCCTTGGGGTCCAAAATCTTAGGCTGAGCGCCCCCAGCAGCCTTCTCCCCATCACCAGTCTTATGACTGATATCACCATCGGGCACATCGCCGCCGCCCTTCTTCTGGCTCAATTTCCCCTCTCTCTTACCTTTCTTGATCTCGCCGCCCGTAGGACTGCTGCCCGTCTCCTTGGCCTCCTTGCTCCGCGACCCGCCGCTCTGCGCGCTCGCATCCTCGGGGTTCTTGCCGCCGGAAGTCTTGCTGCCCTTGCTGCCCTTGGACGCGCCCTTGGTCGGCCCGCCGCCCGTGCCGTGCCCCTCTGATGGCGGCGCGGGGCCCGGGTGCTCTGCGTTGGTCGTCGTGGTGTTGGATGAGCCTTGCGCCTGGGGGTCGCCGCCTACGGGGTCGCCTTTGCCGTCGCCGTAGCCCTGCGCTGCGCTGTAGATGGGGGTGGTTGTGAGCGGGCGGATACCCATTGTTAGGGTTGGGCGGGCGAAGGGCAGGCGGGCTGTGCGCAGGAAGAAGGACATCTTGGTGTGATTTCGTGAAGTGTTGAATATATGTGATTGTGGTACGGTTGTAGATGTTCGGGTTGAGGTATTGGCTGTTGAAGGTTGGGAGGTCAATTGAACAGAACGAATTCGAGGTCTTCTTTATGAAAGGTCATGTAGCTTGTTTATGTATCTGTAGCTTCTATCTGAAGGTCTAGAGGTAGGAGGGGTCGATTGAGGTGAGCTTAGGCTTGTGATGATGTTGATCGAGGGACTGACTAGAGACTACTTCGGCCTACTGATATGATGATGTAACCACCCTTCACAGCGGATCTTTCCGCATATCTCAGGTACGCACGCCATTTCATTCGCGCTGCACTCGATTAGGATCTTTGAATCTGTTAATGACTGCTACTTATAAGTCCATTTGTTGGAGGAGGGGGTGGTGGGGATCCTGTCTTGGTTGAATTCGTGTGCCATGTATCTATATCTACCTTATGCTATGCTCTGATACTCTAATATTTGCGCGTTAAGCTTGGGATTTTACAGTACGGATGTTATCATTCCACGCTCTTCTCTTCATAACCTCTAGACGTGTGCTGTGTCTCATTGTCCACGCCCCCGCCCTTCTTCTCCTCGGCAGCCAACTCATCCAGTGCCTCTTCGATAGCCGGCCTTTCCTCGTCATTCTGCTTCGTCTCAACAGGGAGCTCTTCTTTCTTCAGCAGATCACGCCTCTTAAGATTCCACCCACCTCCCCATCCGTACCATCCTGTCTCCCAAGGTCCCTTGAGAAAGCAGACAATCAAAGCCGACCCGATGAAAGCCACGCTGGCACTCCCGCTGGAAATCCAGCCGCCCTGAGCATAAATTCGATTCCCGGCCGCGGTACCTGTCAATTGACCAAAGAATGCAGATACCGTATAGGCGGTATTGATTCTATTCCTCGCTTTGGGCTCGATGCTGTAAATGGCTGATCGATTCGATATTTGCGATGTTTGAAGACCGATGTCTATGAGGATGGCCTGGATTACTGGACCAGCCACGGTGAAAGTCCCAGTATAGGTTCCTATGCATACTCCTACAATGGTAATGATCTGACCGAGGATCACGGAAAAGAGTGGCACAAAACGGTCGATGATTAACCTACTGTAGATAGGTATAAAGCACATGGCACCAATACCGATGAGAGCAAAAAGGCCTATCACTAAGGAACTGTAATTATATGGTGGCGATGAAAGGAGAAATGTTAGAGTAGTCCAGAAACTAGTAAACACAGCGGAGTCGAGAAACCCTACAAGGCAGGCTTGCACAAGAAGGGGGTGCTTGTAGATAAGGCTTATGATAGACCAGAGCATCTTGAAGTAATTGATTCCATCGGGATTGGTTGCAGGATAGTCGGGCATGAAGAACCAAAGCAGTATGAGGATCAAGTACTGTAAGCCAAAGGACATCCAGTAGATATTCCTCCAGGACGTATAGTTTGTGACAATTCCAGACAGGAGTCTTGCAATAAGCAATCCCAACATCAGACCAGAGACAACAATGGCGAGAGATTGAGCACGCTTGGCCGGTGGTGCAAGATCGCCAACAAGAGGTAACATGACTTGAGGAGTGACAGTTGTTACGGCTGCGATGTATGATAATCCAGCGAATGTCGAGAAATTGTGTGTTAAGCAAAGACCAAGCCACTACCCGCTATTAGTATATATAGATCGAAAAGTATCATCCAGACTCACTACTGTCGCAGTAAACCATACGAGCAGAAGAACAAAAGCTCTTCTTCTAAAAACATCTCCCAAGGGACACAGAAAGAGTAATCCAGATGCATAGCCCGCTTGCATAGCAGTAGGAATGAGCGAGGCTCTCTCATGAGTAACTCCAAAGTCGTCCGCCAAAATATTCAGAATGGGATGACTATAGTAAAGATTGGCCACTGTGAAGGTCCCCGCCTGCCATCACCAGAAGAATCAGCCAACATACTTCAGTCCGGACATCACATATCATACAAATCCAAACAGCAAATTTAGCGGCAGCGAGAACTTGAAAGGCTTCTCTGGATTCCATCTACACCTTTTCGGCGTATACGTGACAAAGCTCCAGCATTTCTGTGCAAAAGGACTGCGACGAATTCTTGCAAATTTCTCTGTCGACTGCGTACTTCTCGTGGAAGTCGACTCCGTAGCCTCATTTTGCTCGTCCGCAAGCTGTGCTTGTGCCGGCTCTTGAAGCGGCGGGTTAGTCATTGTTGCATCAGCTTCGTAACAAAGATGACAGGAGCAGTACACAACTAGTCCGAGAAGCCGAACATGATTTTGTCGTCGTCGACATCGACATGGAATCAATGACAGCGGCAAAGGACATGTCCATAGCGTCGGGGTATTTCACGAAGTCGGGGTATTTCAACGAAGGCCGAGTGCTGTGCATGATCCCCAGAATGGAACTCCGAAGTTCCCTCATCTACCTATGTATGTGTGCAGTGATCTACTTGTGGTGCTCATGCCGTTCAAGCATATCTCTTATCCCCGGCACATATCTCCGCGCAAACCTATGTCGACAAGCGAAAGGAACAAGAAGCTCGCAAAGCAGGATCTGTGGTCGAACATATCTTTCGGTTCTGGCAAGGAAATTCCATGTTGTCGGTGAACCAGTACTCCACTTGGCTATGCGAATTTGAGCCCAACGCTATCTCGAAGGATTCATCTTTCTATCATGGGTCTGCTTGGGGTTCAATTGTCGACAGAACATTGGAATAACGACCACCGTAAAGTAAGGTGGATTCGGAGTACGGCACATCAGAAAAAAACGGTGCAGATACTGCATAGATGCCAAATTGCATGCATATGTGCAGCAGGTAGTCCATCCGAGTACATACCTTAGTGTAATGCCTTTAGATTAATATTCCTCACGCTACTTCGAACATATCCATCCGCAACAGTAGAGGTTGTTAGGAAGAGCGAAAGGACATTCATCAAAGACAAGCCGATAGTGTACTATGAGGTATGATAAAACCTCAAATTCCAATTAGTTTGAGGGCCATGTGTACCCGTACTATGTATTCAAGGAGAGTCCACAAAGTTGCGCGAACATGGTGAATAATCAATCAAAAGAATGGGATAGTGCATGGATGCATGCACACACTCGCACTTATCTTTGTTGCATACTACTACAACGCCATAAGTCGTAGGCAGTGAGTCGACCAAGGACGGCAATGTCTTTATCTCGTGGCGTCTGGAGAAGCGGCCAGATGAACGAGCGGCTTTACCTAAATGTGATCTTGAGCCATGGAACAGAGCTCACACTCTATTCCGTGGACTCCAACTCAACCATGCAGACAGAGCTGATATGGTGCTGGTCGGACATGCCACTCCGTCCTTGCTCCATCTTCTACGACTCTTTCATCTTGGTCTTGGTCTTGGTCTTGGTCTTGGTTTTGCAGGCTTTCGCGCCGCACGAGGCGTGAAGCATGCATTCGGAAACAAGTTCTTGCTTGCGCTAGCCACGGCATCGTAGTATGTATGTATTTACATCGGACCCCATCTCAATGGCATGCAGTCAACGGGCTTTACGGCAATTCTAACCACAAGTATTTAGTCGGCGATACGACTCGAGGTCATGTGTCTCTGCGTGTCTGTAGCCCGGCGTGCAACGATATTGCTGCTCCACATAGTGTGGTATAGCTCGCTCTGCACTGACACTTACACTTGGGGACGACATCACTATTGCGCCCTATGGTAGCTGTCGGTATTCAAGTAATCATACTTGTGATAGTGGTTTGGAGCGTGATGAGAAAGTCATTTTATTTGACTCTCCTTTTTGCTTCGTTTTCATTACTTTTTTTTTTTGTTGCTTACCCCTTGAGTACACTCACGGCTACTTTGATCTACGGAGCAATAGAGTAGTCGTCGTTGTCGTTGTCGTTGTCGTCGTTGTTGTGAGTCGTGAGGTGGCTGGTTGGGCTATGTGTTTAGCCAAAATCATGGGTCCTGAAGCAATTTTATTTGCTTGTTGCAACCCCTCAGATAGAGGTCCACGCTGCTTGGAAAACATTATTGGGAGTGAGCAAGGTAAATACAGTAGTAATTTGTAAGTCGTCAAGTACCTAGACTGTACAAGTAAGCTGTATCTATGGTGGTGCATCAGGGTAAATTAAATGAAAAGAGATAAGGCAAAAGCAAGCTCGTTCTTCGGAAGAGAGCGAATACGCTTAGCCGCTGACGAGGCGTATTTAAGACTAAGATGTTTTATGGCAAAGTACATACATGCATACACACGGCGGCGTACTCGAGTATGTACTGTGTACTTGACAAGTCGAATTTGGCCGTGGACGCGAATGCTTGTTTGGTAAATAACCGCGGTCCCGTAATCTCATGTCTGATGTTAATAGTGCATCTTTGGAAGTGGTTGGTATTTGCTTCTTCCACCTTCGAAGAGTATCACCTTGCTTAATCTTCTTCTGTTGTTGCCCCATGCCGACAAATCTATATGCCTCAACTCGCCTGACCTGGCCTGGCCTGGCCTCGACAAACAATTCAGGAGGCGGGTACCTCTCTTGTACAGACAGTGTTCATACTTGTTTAGTAGTGGATGGAGTCTCGAAGCATCTATATATGGTATCTTTACGACTCTTGCAATAGAAGTTTGTTTCTTGAGAGTCGTCAGTCTGGTGCAGGTATGGAGTACGGATGAGATAAGTGGGCGCGCGGATGTTTCGTCCGTTCGAAGGGGGTAGGAAAGTTGAGGAGTTTGGAGCATCGTGAGGTCGAGAATGTTTGGAGTGTTTAGACTCGGAACCTGCCTAGACCGGACTTTACCTAGTCGGTCGACTTATGAGGCCTATGATGGGGAAGATGCAGACGAAGAGAACGCGAGAGAAATGCAAATGGATGTACTTATCAATATGGTCAACGCGCACTAAGTCTGAAGGTACCAAGGGAAGCTCGAACAGACTCAAGCAGATCCAAGCAATCCAAGCAATCCAAGCAACCCTGGTAAACTATACCAAATCATAGCGAATCAGATGAGCGCTAGCTGCTCACTAAGAGATAGCCTCCGAAATCTGGTTAGAGGCCGTCGCTGTCTAGTCCTATCTGGGAAAGACCCAATCTGCCCGTTGTCTGTCGGCTCAGGACCTGGTAGAGTACAGCCTTCGTCGGTGCATTATTGTATACAAAACTTACGGCGGGAGCCTATGAGAAGCTCTACCCTCCCATAAGTAGCGAAAGAGCAAAAAGGCCAGCCACGCCCACCAGAAAGAGAAGAAAGAGAGCATTTGCAAAAGCACCACCACACCAATACCGCCCGGAAGGAAAAAGAGAGCTTCGTGTAGATTCCTCGTCCGAAAAAGCACTGAACACATTCGCTGTCCTCCCTCTTCATCTGTCTCATCTTCATCTTCATCTTCATCTTCTCATCTCACTTTCACTCGCTTTTGAAAAAGTCCCTCGTATCATCTATCTCCGAGATAAATCTCTTCGATAAGACAAGCATCGTTTGTGCGATTTGTATCGTTCGATTTCTCCGCGTTCACTTTCTCGCAACACCACCACCACCACCACAACTCAACCACTCAACACACGTTCAATATGTTCTCCAAGCTCACAGTCATTGCCGCGGTCTTCGCTGGCCTTGCCATCGCGCAGAACAACACTACTTACATCGACCCATCTACCGTTGATCTTTCCACTAGAAGTATGTAACCCTCGCACTCTTATCATCACTTTTTCCCTCGTACAACTACAGCTACATCCACTCTAAAGCTTAATCACTAACCATTGCCTTTTGTCACAGACTCCTGGTGCAACGGTGAATCCTCCTCTTGCAGTTACCTTTGCTTCGGCGATGCTACCACCAATACTTGCGATGGTGTAAGTAATCAATTGCAATGATTTGCCTATTTCTTATCGTTTTCATTGTCGCTAATTTTCCGACGCAGAGCACTCTCGAATACAGCTGTATCTGCTCCAATGGCTCTGCTCCAGGTCTTCAATACTACAAGAACACCATGGCGTACTACATTTGTGAGGCATCTTACGCTCAATGCATTCAAAACCACCCAGATGATCTCGCTGGGCAGAAGCTCTGCACCACTGATATCTCCGACAACTGTGGTACCCTTGACCCATCCAATGTGACCGCTGAGACCACGACCTCTTCTGCCAGCTCCTCTGCAACCGCCGCGTCAACCGCTACTTCTGCCACTGTTGCCAGCGCCAGCTCTACCACCACCGGCGCAGCCGCTGCCTTGAAGCTGGGAAGCGAGTACGGTCTCGGTGTTGCTGCTGCCGCTGGAGCCGCTGCCTTTGGACTCCTCCTCTAATCGCCTTCAGCCAGAATATCACTGGTGGAACGCGTTTCGACAATCGTCTCCACTCGTGCTAGGAACTAAGAATGCTTCTGCGAGCAACTGCATTGGTCATTGCGATGTTTGAGGCATTTTCGCTTCTTCCTACACAGAATCCATCTTCGTTTCAGTGGGCTCAAGTTTGACACGCGGGCTCTTGGCTTGGTTTGGCAACCCTACTTTGAGTTTTTCAGAACAATCTTGATGATTCAGGAGGGCTCTGCTTTATTCAGATGTATACGGTTTGGTTGTGCGTGTTTTCTTAGCAATGGTGTTGTGGCTTGTGTTTTGTATCCAAGGGCGTTTCATATCCCTTTTGCTTTCGAGCTGTTTTTTCTTTAAGTGTGTGGATAAGCCACAGTAATAATGGGTGGGGATGGTGATGATAATCATGGTTGAAGGACAAAATGAAAGGGTCTGTAGGAAAGATGGCAAGCATAGCAATGAAAGCAAATACCTTCCACACTCTTTAATTCGTTTGCATATTCCATTGTGTTCTCCGGGATTGTTGCTCTTTCGAGGCTCAGTGTCAAAGCTTTCGGTATATGAAGTCGATGATTTCTATGTCAACAACCATTAATAAGTTACTCGGTGGTGCGTATGCAAAGCACAACGAAGATACAACAGCCATTCTATTTAGGTCCAACGAAGCTGCTTAGTATAATGTCACACTTCCTCTCCTGATTGACCAATACTCTTGATGATCTTGAACTCTCCTTATATCGTCACTTCTCCATATAGAAACGTGTACAAATGTGTTTTCGCTAGCAAAGAGCCTTATATTCCCAATCACATGCAGAGCATCAGCACCACCATCCATCGTCTTGTATCTCAACGATCCTTAAACAGGATCGGTAAACTCTAACACCAATCCAGCGACATCCGAGATAGAAGCGGGGGACGAGCAGTGAAGTAAAGTGAAGGTTTGAGCGTGGAATGATGAGGCGGAGAGTAGGTAAGAGCGTGAACTCACGCGTGAGTATGCACTTGACTTCAGGGACTTAACTAAAAGTGCTGGGCAACTCTTGGAGGTAGAGGAGCGAGCACGCTGGAACTGATATTGAATCCAGCAGTTCTCTGTCCGACACTGAATAGATGGGCGGCTAGAGAGGGAGATATATAGTGGCAGCTATAGCTTATCTCTATACATCGTGCTGAAATGGGGAAAAGACTTGAAGAATCGTCGGCGTTCTTTGGCGTTGTCCTTCCTTGAGCCGGGACGGAGAAGTGTAAGACATGATGATCCCTATAGTTCCTATCCAATTTCAGCTTGGAATTCGAGTTTCTTGTCAACTACATCTGTCTAGAGCATTCGAACTCCAAGTACCTGGGATTATGTAAAATCGGGCTCCGTTTGGGAACATGTCTTGAATACCTCCCTGAGTAACGTGTTTGAGGCTGTGGTTACCTTTACGAATCCCTTCTACTAGTAGGTCGATTTGAAGAGCTTCACTGACATCGATTGCTACAGATTGCTAGCTTGGCTTAGTACTTTGACGCCTATTTAGTAATGTTTCTCGTAGCTGCAAATCCTTTATAGGTACCTACAGTCCCTCTACTACCCGAGTCTGTAGCTTGTTAATTACTCATATGCAGTTAGCTAATATAATGGATTTCAAAAAGGGTCTTGAGAATCTTTAGATTTTTTGGGGGGTTGTTTTGGAAACGCTTAATAGGCTGCAAAGCCCCATTAAAAACATATCAATAGGCGTCAGTCTAAGAAAGAATATTTTATAAGTGAGATTGCTCCTTATCGATAGCAGCATTGCTTCCCTTATAATGTTTATATGCTTTCCTTTATCTTTATATTTGACATTCAGGGCGTATGTATATTTTTGGTATGATTTTCATTCTTCTGAGTTGGCCTGGGATGTCAGATCAATCTAACCATATAATTACCTGCATGAAGTCTATCTCAATGTATGCTGATTCATGTGATGTTGATTATTAAACAGGAAGTAGAAGAATACTTCCATGGAGGACGACGACCCGAGTACCCGTATGCGAGATAGCTATTAACCCATCCACAGCAAAGATGACTGACTACGCTGTTCCTGCATTTGGAGAGGAATGGTTACTGGTTCGACAAGTTCGGATGCCGTCTATATATAACCAAGTGATGCTGATATCGGATATATAAAACACAACTCGAATGGTGGGACAGATCTCGGCTGTGCAGCCGTACAAGCTAGAAAGGCTCATGTGAGGGATCAGTTATTTTATCCAGAGTGAACATCACAACACTCTTCTTTCATCCTTGTATCAATCATAGTCTATTTTAACAAGTTCAAGGACCGTTTGATATCGAGGCTAAGTAAGTACGTACCTGATGTACGGAAAAGTTAGAATTGTGGAATAGACGGCATACACGGAATACCCTCGTAAAAGATGTTTGGTAAGGTAGTACGTACCTTTTTATGTCTCAGTGGAGCGATCGGGGACAATCAGGTTACGCATGCGATTGGGTCCACCAATTACCACTAGTATCAAGCGAATGCTGGAGGCGATGGAGCTTGTTGTGGTGTTGTGAGTGTTGAGTGGGTGCTTACAGGCTGAGATAGTGCGTGTTTGTGCGCACGCATATATATATATATACATATATATACCCATACAGTAGTAGTGTAGTAGTACAAACAGACGCGACAGGGTATTTAGATGTTGCGCTTGGGCCGGCGTTGAAGCTCCAAAGGATAAGAGGAAGTGGGTGGTGGTGGTGGTGGAGGTGAAGGGTGGTGGGTGATGGGTAGGGTATGTGTTGTATGTATGTATGTATGTATGTATATATGTATATATGTACCATGTTGTATGTATGTTCTGTATACACAATATATGTAAGTCAGTCAAGTAAGTAGATATGTATATATATATGTACATATGTAAGGTATATAGGTAAGGAAGACAAGGGTAAATTAGGTAGACAGACACATACACACACTCCACACACACACAAAGACACAGAGACGTAGGTAAGCTCATCATCCACTACACACGCTACTTACTCTACGACACAACGTAAACTCGGATCCTCTCCACACAACCATCCTCCTACCTTACCTTACCTACCTTACCTACCTCACCTACCTCACCTACCTTACCTACCTTACCTACCTTACCTTACCTTACTTCGCCTTCCGCACCCTTCCTTCCAAACCTCCCACCCCCAAATCCAAACCCAACCTTCTTACCAACAAAAACAACCCTTCCCTCAATTCCTCGAATATTCTACTTCAAAACATCTACTTGTTGACCTTGCGACCTCTCAAATCCCTCTCCCACTCAGACATTTGGATCGCATAGTCCTTCATCTTTCTTCAATCAGCCTTTATCGCGAACCTGGTCAGAAAAAACGGACCTGTGTCCCGTCTCCCAAAGATGACCGATTCCGTCTCTTCCACAAGGCTCTACCTGGGCAACCTTCCCAAAGAAGGTCAGTAAATGGACCTGCTCTCTACCCAAGGCGCAATATATACAACCACGCCTAATCCAAAGGATCATGGAGGCCTCCTACAAAACTCAAATCGCTCCCAAACGATAAAAAAGTTCGATCGCGAGCAGCTACTGATGGATCCATAGCTACCAAGTCTGATGTTGAGAATCACTTCAAGAGCCATGGCACCGGTGAGATCACTGAGATCAAACTCATGAATGGCTTCGGCTTCATCGAGTACAGCGATGCGATGGATGCGCGTGATGTCGTTCCTGGTGAGTCTCAAGATAAATGCGATACCGGCTCATAGTCTAACCTTGTGGCAATAGCTTTCCGTACGTCCTCCTCGAAACCTCCCAACATACAGCGCACATGAATGTTGAAATGTTAATACGAACAGATGGATCCGACTTCATGGGTCAGCGCTTGACCGTTCAGTTTGCGCGTGGCTCGCGTCCTCGTGAAGCGTTTGCACATAGCGGTCCAGACCGATCTGCTCCGCGTCCAAGACGTACACCCTTTCGTATGGATATCTCTGGCCTTCCAGGAGAGACCAGCTGGCAGGTCTGTTCCCCCAATTTTTTCAACTGGATTTCTGGATTACCGCTTCTACTTGTTGGACTTCCTGCGATTTGAAATATGGCAACTGTATTTCATAATTTTTGAGCGCTCAAGAACACCACCAGCACATTCACGCACATCCATGACCGAGTCATTCTGGCGCGAATTGCTTTCTGTTTCAATCCCACTTTGTCAATTTTTCTGTGCGGAAATCTCTGCAATCCTTCTCATTTCACATTGCGCCTGATATCGCATGGATCCTCTAACGAGTGCCCTTGATATGTTGGAATTGACAAGTCGTTCTTTCTGGTTCCGCATCTTTCTCTTCCGCATTTTATGGACTCATTTCCGGCTGTATAAACCGGGAAGCCCATTATATAAACCACTTTCAATCCTCCTGGACCTCAACTTACTTGGATACTGGAATAGGATCTTAAAGACTTCGCTCGTCAATCAAGCCTTGATGTTGTCTACTCTGAGACAGGTCGTGACCGCGACGGCAGAGGGTATGTGACCATTCCTATGACTGCTTTACTATCAACTAACATGCATACAGAAGCTTCGTTGAGTTTGAGACTGCTGCTGATCTGAGAACTGCTGTTGAGAAGCTTGACGGCCGCGAATTCAAGGGTGTTCGTGTTACTTGTGCTGCTAACGTGGGTAATATCTCCAGCATCGAAGAGTGATCATACTAAACCCGTGACAGATCCAGCCTGATATTCCTCGAGGCCGTGATCGCTCCAGATCTCCAGGTCGTCGCCCATACCCACCAATCGATGACTACGACCGCCGTGGACCACCACGTGGCTACAGTCCTCGTCGTGACGGATATCGTGACAGATCCCCACCACGTCGTGATTACTACGAAGATCGTGGACGTTATGGACGCTCTCCACCACGTGCTCGCGGTCCAATCGATGACTATCCTCCACCACGCCGTGGCGGCTATGATGATCCATACCGTCGGGACCCATACCCACCAGCAGATCCATACATGAACGGTGGTGGCGCCGCAAGAGCGTACGACCGTCCACCACCCCGCGATTACCCTCCAAGAGATGCTGGATATTCTGGTGGTCGTGATTATGAGCGTGGTCGCTACTGGTAATTGCTCCTTGCCTTGGTGCTTGCCTGTGCGATTGTCGCTTTATACCCGCTTACCAAGCTAGATTTATATCACGAGATGGAAGTGCGTACGTACATACGTAGTTCAGCTATTTTACGCCGAAAAGTGGGACTTCAATGAGGTAAAGTGTCGACGTATAGGCACTCTTTGGGTTCGTGATGCGGTTGGTATGTCCAGTTGCGAGAAATACGAAGCAACGTTTTTTTATCTACTTTACTGCTTCTTTCAGGGAATTCAGGATGCCACGATGTGGCCGTGGTTGGGCCCGGTCTATTGGTAAGGAGGGTAATTCGATACCTGTAATGGAATTGTCCTAAAAGTCGTTTACGTATTCAAAATAATGTCACATTTAGCTTCCTTGTATTTGTGAACTGGTGATATTATGTTCACGGATTTGTAGAAAAATTTGGGTTGGATATTATGTGGTCGAAATTCATCAGGTCATCATGAGCTTCCATGGAGCTCTTGGAAGAACAGCATCAATTGAATTGTGTAATTGAATTGTGTAATTGAATTGTCTCAGCCGTCTTGTACCAGCGTATGTATAGCTTGTACGTACACTGTAGATGATATCGCAGGGTTACAGAATACTCGCTATTTGTCTCTTTACACAAAGTGTGGAAATAACAGCTGCTGCGTTGGCGTATCTGCTATCTCCATGGTAACTATCATAGTTATGGCGGGGCATTCCCGAAATGACAAGCATTTGCTGACATCATCATAAATGGCTGCGCTCATGCATCCACATATTGGTATCTTCGCAACAGCTTAAGCTTACAAACAGAAAAGCTTGGATCCTTTGAACAGATGAATTGTCCAATGAGCCAATAATTGAATTGCTAAGCAACGTACTACAAATGAATGAATGAAAGAAAGAAAGAAAGAGAATAATCCACCAGCTTGTGAAAAACTTAAACAACCCCTCATCCACAAGCAGCTCCCCACAACCACATCGTACGTAGATATAAAGTGTACAGTACATCCCCTCATTACTTCTACACTTCATGTTTCGAACTACCCTCGCCCGACTCAACAATACAACAAATCACTTGATTCGTACTACAAACCAGACAATTCGTACAATGTCGTCCCAAGAACCGCCCCGTCCCAGTGGCCTCATTGCCAAATCGGGCATCGAGCTCCTCACGTTTGGCACACCTAACGGCCACAAGATTCATATCATCCTCGAGGAGCTGAAGGCCGCCTACGGCAAAGACTATGTCTTCCAGTCCATTAACATCATGGAGAACATCCAGAAGGAGCCATGGTTCACAGCCATCTGCCCAAACGGCCGCATCCCCGCCATCGTCGACCACGACCGCAACGACTTTGCCGTCTTCGAGGGCGCCGCTATCCTCGCCTACCTCACACGATACTACGACCCGGAGCACAAGTTCTCCTTCACCGACCCAGATGATCTCTCGCGGGCCGAGCAGTGGATAGCTTTCCAACACGGTGGCGTGGGACCAATGCAGGGCCAGGCGAACCACTTCTACCGTCTGGCAAAGGAGCGCATCCCGTATCCTACACAGCGCTACATCGGCGAGACGGAGCGCCTGTACAGCGTGCTCAACACGCGCCTCGAGGGCAGAGATTATCTCGTCGGCCCCGGCAAGGGCAAGTACTCGATCGCCGATATTGCAAACTTCTCATGGGTCAACATGAGTACCTTCTCCGGAGTCGACCTCAAGCAGCCGCAGTTTTCGAACCTGTATAAGTGGTGGCAGCGCATTGAGGAGAGACCTGCTGTTAGAGCTGGTCTCGCCGTGCCGAAGCCCGCACCGTATGTTAACACGGCGTTGGAGAAGACCCTTCGGGAGGATAAGGAGGCCAGGGAGAAGGATGCTGAGCTTGAAAGATTGGCGAATGAGGCGAAGAAGCAGTATAACTATCAGTTCCAGAAGGTTTAGATTACTATTGGAGTCTCTTAGTCGAAAGAAAAAAATGATGACAGTATTTCCCTCTAGAACTTGTATGGTGGATTATTGACATGGTTTTATATATGACGTTGCTATGAATCTTCTAGGATGAAGAATGAACATATTGAATACAATTACTTGAAATCGAGACTCAAAGTTGAATATTACAATTGGCTTGATTCAATCTGTGTACATAGTAATCTATCAATCTCATAATCACAAGCCTCGGAACTGAGAGTTTGCATTGTTTGCACCCACCAATCATCAACCATATTTACTTTCTCGTACAAAACCACTCCACCAAATCACAAAGGAGAAAGCACCATGTCCGATCGTCCATCAGATAACAGACGCCGCTCTCGCTCTCCAGAGCGTCACACGTCCCGACGACATCACCGTGAACACCGTGACCATGGAGAGCGCAGTGAGCGACACCACCATAAACGGCGCCGCACGACTCCACCACCCGCCGTCGCAGAGCCTATCCTCCTGCCGTATAATTCGCGGCAGCTGAGCAAGCGCGACCTTTCTGTTTTCAGGCCTATGTTCGCGTTGTATTTAGATATCCAGAAGGGCAAAGTTATGGAGGAGCTTGAGGAGGAGGAGGTGAAAGGACGATGGAAAAGTTTCATTGGGAAGTGGTGAGTTTTCTGCTGTTTCTTTTGGGGAGTGTATGGGGAGAGGGGAAGAGAGAGGAGGGCAGCCCTCTGATTTTATTGGGTTTTGGGGAATGGTCTGGGCTGACGTATTGCTTGGAGGAACCGTAGAGAACTCGCCGAGGGCTGGTATGATCCAAGCACCTTACAGAAAGCCATTGCTTCGGCGGAGGAGTACGGTGACAGAGAGCCGGAGCGCGAGAGACGGGAGGTGAAGAGGGAGGAGAAGCTTCTGAAAGGAGAAGGGAAGGAGGACAACCGTCACGCGAAGGAAGAAGATGACGACAGCGACGACTCTATCGGCCCTGCGCTCCCCGGGCATGAAAAACGGCAGCGCAGAGCAGGACCCAGCATCCCGAACACAACAGACCTGGAGTTGAAGCGAGGTACGTTCTCTACACTCCCCTGACCTCGCAAAGGAAGCTAACGCCCGTACAGAAATGGACTTGGAAGACAGCCAGGCCCGACATGAAGACCTACGCTACGCGCGCAAAGCCGACCGCAAGTCGCAGAAAGAAGCGCTGGACGAGCTAGTTCCGCGCGCCGAGCCCGGAACCCGCGAGCGCCAGCTCGAGAAGAAAGCGGCCGTGAACGAGGTGATGCGGTCCTTCCGAGAGAAATCGCCGGGCGGCGAGGTGCCAGACGCCGAGATGATGGGTGGCGGGGATGGGATTGGCGAGTATAAGAAGGCGAAAGAGGTGTTTGAGCGGAAGAAGAATGAACGAGAGCTTAGGAAGGAGGAGTTTTTGAGGGCGAGGAATGCGGAGAGGGAAGAGAGGTTGGGCGCTTATAGGGAGAAGGAGGAGGGGACTATGGCTATGCTTAGGGCGTTGGCGAAGCAGAGGTTTGGAGGGGAGTGAGGTGTGAGGAGGTTATTTTCATGAGAGGAGCACTTGTGCTCTGTGGAGTCTCGTGATATTCATGCTTATGCTGTTAGGGGCTTGGAGTCGCTCATTGACAGAGCGTCTCTTAAATAATAAAAAAAGAAGACAAAAAAAAGACGATATCATCAAGTACCACTTTAGTAACTATAACAATGTCAACCGGTATGAGAGACGGTCTGGCATTTAAGTTGCATATGCTTGATTGTTCCTTGTTGGATATGCTGCTTCAGCGTTCAAGTGTAGACATCACATGCTTCGATTATGTCTAATCAATTAGACACAGTTACTTGACCTAGGGGAATCAATAAGTCTATCATAAAGCCTTCATATCAGGCTTCTAAATACGGCTTTCCTCTTTACAGATACTATCAAAAGCTCAATATACTCATGTAGATTTGAGAGGAGCCACACTTGGAATAAGGCAGATTTTGACCGCTGATAAAGGCCAGGCAGGATGTCTGGCTTGAGGTTGGTTTACCTCCAGGGTCAGTTAGGTATATGATGAAAGAACTTCAACAGCCTCAGCATGCCAGCAACTAGAATCGTGGGCTTGGGAGATCAGTCGAGTAAGCAATATTGTCATAATGTTGAACGTAGTTATATTATCCCTAACTAGTGTTACTAAGATACTACGCTATGGAAATTTAAAAAGAAACAATTCTGTTGCCTCCCCAAATCGGCTCTTTCTCTTCGACTCGAAAATTGAGATTACAAAGACCTTCTTGAAAAGACACTTCTCTCACAGAAGCCTTCATAATGACAATGGACAAGACAGAGATAGGATAGAGAATCGCTGACAGAGTAAGATCTAGTAACGCAGGTTAGGACCATCAACGCGAAGATCGAAGTCTGTCGAAAGCCTCCACAGTATCTTCTGGAAAGAGTTTATGGCAGAATTACTATCGTTGAGACCAACCCTGTAGCCGCTATTAAATCCGAAGCTCGAAGTATATACAAGTAAACTTGAGACAAGAACCAGCAAACAAATCTTCGTACTTCGTACTTCGTACCCGTCACTTCACCATACTGTGTCCTGTGATCAAGCCAGTCTTTTCTAGTGACAAAACACCCTTGAAGTATCTCCACCTTCAAATTCTCATACAGGTACAAGGAAAATTCGTATAACCAGGCTGTTTTATCAACACAGACACCAACTCACCAAATCCTGTCAGTGGATTCTTCGTCCTCGCTTTCACTTAACGTGCTACTACTAACCTTCAATGAACAGCCTAAAAAGTGACAGGCCATACTCTTGTAATGTAAATGAACGCAACTAAGTGACTGGCGGTCCCATAAAGCTCTGAAACCCGTTGTTGCACGTCTTCCGAAAACGTCGCTCTCTGCCCCTTGTCCCTGAATCACACGAAACGCCGTTGCGCTATGACGGATCCACTGATAGATAGAGTTATAGAGTTATTTTGAGTTTGTGCAAAGTGAAAATTTTCTTCAAGACCGTTTCTTCGTCAGACTCAGAGGGATGCCGGCAAGATGTTGGGTGCACAGTTATTGGAGTGACAGGCGGCATGGACTTGGACTTGGAGGGAAGATCCACAGGTCTGTCTTATGTCGATCTTGCTGCTTCAGGTATGTACAGGGTATCGCACATAATATTGAAGTGGGTGGATTTTAGATTGAATGGAAAAGTGACAAGACTGTCACGAATAGCCGCATTGCCGTCTCGTTTAGATAGTGAAAAGGATGGGAACAGCGGACGGAGAGTTGCGAAGTCGTCGAGCGGCTCTGATCTCGTATTCTCGCTCCTCCACCCGCCGTCAGGGAAGAGGAAATCTTAAAAGATAAAGCCGAAATGATGAAAAGAAAGCCGAGAACATCAGGATTAAAGAATTAAACCTTAATACTTACTCACGTCTTTGTAAAGATGCTACCGCCCATCAACAAAGCTTCTTGTTCTCTCCATCATACCACCCACCTCAGACACTACTCGACGATCGTTGTCAAGTAACCTTACGTGCAGTATGATCGTCTAAGAGGGACAACCTAAAACTTCCTTCTCATCACACTGCACCGCATTACTAAGAGCAGTCACTTACATGAAATACAACTTAGGCGGTGACCAGGAAATTCATCGGCATGTCTGATCCGGGACGTTCGAGGACGCTTCCGCTTCCCGAGTCCCATCGTCCAGATGGGACGGCTGGCCATGTATGGACATTGCTCCGGCAAAGCATGGACGGGCATGCCTGCATATCAGGATCTGTGACGTTCGGTGAATGCATATTCAGACTCCCCGTATTGCACATATCCGCGCAGATGAGCAAAGTACGCCAGTGGTTAAGAAATGATAAGATAGATTCGGTGTTGACGGAGTAGGCAATGTATCCTACATCGGCCATTTGTGACATCGAAAAGGCCTCTGAGTGGAGGAACGAGAATGGAATTTGGCTTGGCCGTTGTGTTGGGGGTGTGGGCGACTTCCCCTGGTGGTGTATGTATGGAGTTTTGTGTGATGATTCATGATGAGGAGGTCTGTTGTGCTTTATTGCACACCGGGTAAAAGAACGCCCTTCTGCCTGCTTTGGACGATTATGCCATACCGAGAGTGCAGCGAGTGCTTGATTAGGCTTAAATTGACTAGGTATGTACATGTATGCAAACCTACCTTATTGTTGATAAAGGCAGATGCTTGATCAATGATGATGATATTCAGGTCAGGCAAACGGAATACTACCCAAGTTTTAAAAGTTCGGAATTGCTCAAATACTACTACGTACAGACGATTTCAGAGAAAATACGGAAAATTCAGGGCTCAATACGAGGAGGTAATTAGAGACAACGTCACACACACACACACACACACACACACATATATATATATATATATATATCACACCAATTATACCATCAAGAACAATATGATAACTCCGATAGTTCAAGATTCTTCATAAAAACAATCTTATGAATAAGATCACATCTCCCAAGGATCATGTATCAAGCACGTACAGAGAAATGAGCCCAACACGGCACGGTGCTCGCCCATGAGCCTATTTCAACCGCGCCAGCGACCTTCCTCGTAGCACCTAGAACAGTCATAAAGACAAGGAAAATATGAGCCGTTTATGGCCAAACCAGTGGGAGATCCGAGAGGAAGGGCAAGGGGCTGGTAAAGTTGTAGAGTACGTAGTTGGGGGTTGACAAAATACCACGAATCATCGTCGACTGCTTGTGCGTACCCCACGTCGCAGGGCCGGCCAGCAGTGCCTTTTGACCCCAGCTCCCTGAAAACACATGGCTGAGGTGAAGGCGTAGATATTGATTGCGTCGCGTGCTCGTGCTCTACTTGCAGAATGGTGGAGCGGCGTGAACTGGTAAGGCAGTGTGCAGTGTGCAGTGTGCAGTATGCTCCGAGCTGAGTGTAGCAGAGCATCACGATAGATTTCAGACAACCGGTGGAGAACACTGTACGCACCATCCAGATCTAACCATAAAAATATCCAGTGACGTCCAAAGCCAGCATGTTGATAGCCGCCCTCATGGCGAAGGTACAAGTGATACAATCTGTGAAGCAAGGAAACTCCAATTGGGCGTACGGTACACAACGATGCAGTAGCACAGTGGAGTCGCGTCTCGTCTCGACTCAACTCAACCCAACTCAGCTGTGTCTCTCCCTTCTTGACACGCTCGTCGAACGCTTTATCCCTGCCCTCCCTCCCTCATGCTTGCGTCGGCCAACGTTGCGGGAGAGGCGTTCGGATTGCAGAATCGAATCACGACCGGTCAAGGCTCTATCTTGCAAATTCCAGTCGAGAGGCTCGGTCCGAGTGTAGACAGCATCTGACATTGGGTCTGTGGTATGGTAGGGTTATTCCCGCGCTTCTACCTCCTCTTATTTCCAATGGGGAGGTTTGCGACGGCGAGGTGGGCTTGCGTGCAGACTCGAAGGCTGCATGCTTTTTGGGTGGTGGTGACATCGGGGATTCATTCGAATGGACTTTCTGACTGCATGCGCATGGACAAGACTGTACAGGCAGTATTGGGGCTACCCATCCCCCTCCGTACCGACGGGTCAAGTCAAGGTGGTAGGAGTGTTGCATTACATTGCATAAAAGTATGCATCCTCATATAAATATCCTCTCGTGCTTGCTGATGTTCACGCCTTCGCAGATAATGGGGATCTTTGAGGCATGGGGGCTGTCATTGGTTGGTTATGGACGATGTCAACGTGAAGTGTGAGAGAGCGAAGTGAGATGATATTTGCGAGAGCAATCTTAACATGGGCCTCTCGCACATGCTTTTCTCTTCCATGTCTCCCACGAGACTCTCTACACGTCCCCAACGTCGTAATAACCGATTTGCCAGGCTGTAATAGTATTTATGTATGGAATTTATGTTGGCTCGAGAGCATCTTCCAATCATGCTCAACTCATATCACCTCAGGACGCCGACTCAATCCCGCGGCTATGTCGTCCATTATTTAGTAGCTAAATCCAACAAAGACGAGAAGAAAAGCCCTAGGGTGAAAAGTCATTGAACAATAAACCAAATCAGTCAGCAAAATAGTCTATCATATGCACAGTATTGGATTTCCGATATTACATGCTTATGTCTTCATACCTAGCGCAAACCCTAGCACGCTGCCCGCCTCAGTAGCAGCAATAAGCTTTGTAGATGCGGCGGACGTTATTAGTTTCGACTAAGCCGTGTAAGAGGCACTGATCTGCTGAGTGAATACTTACCATTCTTCGGTGCGGTATAATGATCTTAAGAGTCTGCTTGGTCCCTAGTCCAGCCCAGTCCAATCCAGTTTGCTTACCTCATATGCCGCTGTCTTCACCGGTACTTATCCTACAGTAGATAGGTGGTAAACAATTAAATGCCTCGTCCGCGAACGACGCTTTGGTAAGGGGAGACAAAGGAATTGTTTTGCCGTTTTTTTTCAATTCATCTTGTCGTTTTCCCTTTCTTTTCCCTTTCTTTCCCCTGTTCAGAGGCGAAGGAGTGTTTACAGCTGTGAGAAAAATCTAGGATTCGGTGGATCAATATAAGCAACGAAAGGTTCTCAGACTTTGCCCCGGTTGGTTTCCGACTCTATTTCTTGAGCTGAAAGGGTTGTAGGAAATCTCTACTCACTGGATATCCTATCCGACTCATACTATGTAGATGTCCAATTCAGTCTCTTGATAACCCGAGCCTCACTATGAACGGTGTATTTCTACAAACCGAGCTGTGTAAACAACATCCGATCCGATGCACTTGCTCTCATGAAAATTAAAGGGAAAAAAAAAACTCTCTCGAAAACAGACCTTCACGCCAAGCGCCAGACTATTTTTCGACTAGACTCTCGAGCCCCCCCGTCGCCAAGTTCCAAGATCTGCATCCCAATCCTCATTAGCGGCCATCGATTAGACTATGTAAGCCTGCTTCGCGCTCAGCCCGCGCAAACTGTAAAATCCTTGGGCGTCGGGCCTGGTGGAGAATCGTGACTTTTATTATTAATGAGTATCTTCAAAGTCCTTAATCGTACTATGTTGGTTAATTTCTTGCTCTTGCAACATGAAGAGGTTACCCAGCTGCTCGGATGTCCATACGAGTGCGTGTACCAGTAGGATAGGATACTTGTGATACCCCGCCAATATGTATGCATGGCGATAAGGCAAGTACTACGTCGATATTGTACGGTAGGATAGTGCATTCAGTGGCATCGGAAAGACGGAACGAAGAGTGGTGTGCAAGGTCAATGGTAAAAGTTGGCTAAGGGGTTTTCTTTCCCGTCTACTCTAGGTCGTAGGAAGTCATGTCGAGCGTAGAATACAACGGGTATCACGAAAATATCTGCTCCAGTCGACCATTCGCGGTCTTCGGCTTCCAAGAATAATGCTAGAGTTGAGCACCACTCGTGGCTGCACACTACTAATGATACGAAGTAAATACCTCATCGTCAAAATCCTGTTCGGTCACCATACCAGACTTGAAGCAGTGTTACTCTCTCAGTTCTATCTCCGCAATCCTTTTTCACACGTCGTATTGTGTATAGGCTCCTCAACATGGATGCAAAAATCGATGATACTTTGTCTTCAATAGTTTTTCAGCTGCTGGGCTTAAACACACTTATCCCTACAAAAGGTCTGACGGTGCTCCCAAACCAAAAGCTGAACAGTGGTGAGTCTCTAAAGTGACTTACTCGCTCGCCCAGAAGCCAAGACTCGGGCAGGGCAGCACTGTGCTGGCGGCCTGAGCGCATGCGTTCCATTCAATATGTCCGTTTCGGTGAATCCACCCCTAGAATAATAATGCTGTCACAGGCCTATCCAGGGATGGATCTCGAAGGAAGTGTACCAAAAAGGAAAAAGTGTTGTATTCTCAGGTAAGAGCACCAGAGTGATTTTTTAGTGAGTGAACTTACGCTTACTGTGTTGTAGCAGCCCAAAATCCTAACATAAATTTGCAAGAATTGGAAAAGGGCTTTGAGCTTTTGATGATTGGGAGTCAAAAGAAAGCTGGGTGGTAATAAGCACATGTTCGTGATCGTGGGGCAGAGTACACCACAGTTCTTGGCGCATGGGCGTTGCCTGTGGATGTATATTTTCGGCGGAGGTCCGGTGGAGCCATAAGCAGTGGGCCTTTGCTGATAAGATGAAAGATTCGATGTGACTGACGATGATGATGATGATGATGATGATGATGGACATTTAACCTTTGTTTTTCTCGTGAATTGGCCGTTCAAATCATTCGCCGTTTCGTTATTGTTATTGTTGTCGTGGTTAACTTTGAGCGCCTGTAAGATATCTCTTTCGTATTATCTGTCAGTTGCTTATTGGTCGTTGGTCGTGCGGTTCTGGTTTGAAACCGGAGTTTTGGGGCTGGGAAGGGGATTGGTTTAAGAAGGCTTGTCTGACACCTTAGATCTTACCACTTGTGTAGCACGACACAATCGCATGTTGTATGATCAAATAGAAACACCAGAACGATGGTGACGATGATATGTATAATTCGGAGTCCGAATCATTGCATTAAGACGGGATTTTGTTCTGCGTGCGCTCTTGTGAGATGAGCCTTGGGGGGAGTGATATTGCCGGCGACAGTGACAGTGACGGTGGTGGTGATCTTACTTTGTGATGCTCTCACCACTCGCTCTGCATTACACTTCCCGACGAGACCTTCACAGTCTCTCCACTCACTTTGAATAGAATGCGAGATGTACACAGTACGATGAGAGCGCATGCGAGTACCGACACGATGGGTCAGATAGATAGATATCTTTTGTTGTGCTTTCTCACGTTGTTTATGAGAAGTAAGGATTCAAATGCTCCATAGTTGCTTGATCCAATAACGAATGAGCTCATATCTGGTGAGTAATTTGCAGTATGTTTGAGGATGAAGATCGATATGAGAATAGAGATAAAGGTAAAGGCGAAGCTTTTCGTATCTCTGGAGAAATCGAACAATCTTCGTATATCGCTTGTCGATTCGTATCAAAATATATGAATGGCTGTTAGGATTTGCACTACGGTATTTTATGTGTGGTGCATGTTAAGTGGTTGAGGTCGAGTTCCAGTTGAGTATACGCAGGACAGTCTGTGGAGTGTAAGTGAGTAAGAGGAGGTAACTTTGGAAAAGATGGGGGTGAAGGAGTAGAACCACTAGCCATTCTGCAGAGGACAGTATTTAGAGTACGCTACGGTACTGGAGGATTCTGATTTACTCATAGCAATGTTATAGCGTTTACTATGGATGCACCCCCCTTGCTTCAGCCCGATGCCATATTGGTGGATATGCTTGCACGGCATGACCCAATCGGGTCTAGTCCCAGTATTTCCAAAACGCCAGGTCTAGCGCCATGTTCATTTTCTTCTCCTTCCCAGTTCAGGTCGTTCGCCTATCTTCACTACTCCGTCCTACTAGAATAGTAGCTACCTAAGGTATTTGCAAGACTGGAGTCTGGACAACAGAGTAATTGGAGCAAGTGAGTAAAAGTATACAAGTATTTGATCGTATCATATTGCTTCCCTCTTGATATTAGTGTCGCTTTAGCCACATCGGCCATCCTCACTATGCGCTGTTTCCGGTAAAGATAGAGAAGCACTAGTATTGTGCACATACTCCATTACCTACGTATGGAGAAGTACCACCTTAGCCCGTACACACCACTCAAACCCGACACCCGCTACCCGGCATCTGCACAACGAATGTACTTACATACGTACCTTTTTCTTTACTCCGTACGCTCTCGCCCACTTCTCTCTTCCCCCAATTCGCTCCCACACTCACACCCACTCACACCCATACCCACACCCACACCCACACCCACACTCACACAGTCACTCACACTCATTCACACCCGCCGCATTTCCACCACCAAGCAAATCCACACATCCACTGCCAAAGCAAAAAGGTCTACCTGCCTACTACTTACTACTCCTACCACCACCATCATCACCACCCAAAGCCATTCGATATACCACCACCACCACCACCACTGACCCTTACTCACCCTTCTCTCCTCGCTCTCTTTCACACCTATTCACGCACAACACATCCACCCTCCCCATACACATCCATCCCATCCCATACCACGACAACAAACACTACTACCAAGTCTTCCTTCCTCCACCTTTCTCCCTCGCTCACTAAGGAAAACAATTCGACCTCATTACCCACCCACCACTGCGAATCCTTTCCTTCTTAACATCATCGCCATTCTCCTCCCAATTGAACGTGATTTTCGAATACCAATTTGCATGATTTGATTTCGAAACCGTCGGATCTGCGGGCGGACTGAGCCGGTTCTCAAAGGGCTGAAAGCCATCGACAAGCGTCATTCGACTTTTCTAAAGCCCCCACAGTCATGGCCGATTCACGACGTTCATCAGATGTAGGGCGACGGGCTTCCATGAGGACTTCCATGCGATTGTCGATGCAGCCAGATGAGGATGATTACGATCTCGAGGCAATGGGAATGGTTTCCGATGGCTTCCGCCCAACACAACCGCACCAACAACAACAACAGAATGTGCAACATACGTCAACACCATCACAATTCCACGATCGACGACCATCCGCAGCCAGCACATATAGCAATGCAAACCCACCGCCACGACCGTCCAGTATATCGAAACCAAAGGGTCTTTTGGCGTCTGATAATCTCGCCTTACGGCACGATGGTGCGATGGGCCCTCTCTCAGAACATTCCGAGGGGTCAACATCAGGAGCATCCAATTCGGTACCAGTACGATCCATGAGCGTGTCTTCGACAGGATCATCAATTATGCCGCAGCAAGAGACTCCATATACTGGTCCCACGGGCCCTTCTCATCCATACAACATGTACTCACCGCAATCATCACGGCTTGCGCGCACTGCTAGCGTCGTAACATCGTCAACAATGCAGGCACCAGCGAGTGTTTACAACGGACCAAATGGACCGACACATCCATATGGGATGTACCCCCAGACCACCGAGTCAGATACCGAGTTACCTGCGGCACCAGCGATACCCGCAGGGTTCCCGGGCCTCAGGAACGATTACCAGCGACGATTAGGACCTGATGGAGAAGAGATTGCTGGCATTATTGGACCTGATGGACATACCGAAGAACTACCTCCTTATACGCAGTATCCGGATGAGGCATTTGCACGCAAGACCGGGGTTGTCGGAGGAGCGGCTGTCGTTCCAACTGCAGGACTGGCGATACCAGCAGCTGTTTCTAACGCAGGGGGCATTGGGCTGGCCACACGTAACCCAGAATTCGAATCTCGTGACAGTTTAGCTACACCACAGTCACGTATGTCGAGCCGAAGCCTTGCATCTGAAGTTAGCTCACATAGGGTCAATATCGCAGCGGAAACCGAGTCGGAAAAGCCTCAACTCAAACACTGGCAGATCGTCGCTAAAAGGAAGCTTTGTAACATTGTGCCTATCTGGGTGGTCGTATTGATCGTCGCCATGTTTTGTCTTATGGGTATAATTCTTGGAGCAGTTCTAGGATCACTCAAACCCAAACATCACAAAGATTATGAGCATAAGGACGACTCGTTGGTGCTCCTATCATGATTCCTTTGTCGTTTGCTGACAACTCTTTAGATATAGCAGTGGGTCCAACACTGTATACCAAACAGTGACGACTACCTTTGATGCTTCACCACTGACTACGAGTCTACCATCTGGTTTTCCAGCGCTTCCTACCGGTGTTTGGAATGTTGTGCTTGGACAGGATACCGCCAAGGATCCTGGTTGTATCGTCGATTCGTCTGAAATGGCAGCATGGTCTTGCGATGCCGTGCAAGCTCCGATTCAAATCAACATCACTACAAATAGTAATTCTGATAATCAGATAGTCATCAACGGCAATCCTGGAACAGTATCCAATACCATCAGTTACGGTACACAACCACCATATATCCAAACCGAGCAGGAATTGACCCTCGTCACCGATAATCGTGATGCCAGTAGAGGTCCAGCATGGTTTTTCCAAATACCATATAACAAGATTGTCATTCTACCGCCGAATAGTTTCACCACAAGTTCCAAGAAGCGTGGAAACCCGCCATCGCCCGGAGACTTCCAGCGCAAGCAGACCGCCCAGGCAGGAGATGAACCATGGTTTTGCTACTGGAACAATACACTGCTCGAGACATTTATCTATCCAAATCAGAGTGTTTCCTATAGCAATTCGAATAGTTCATCCCAACCTGCATCGTCGGCAACCGCCTCAACATCGTCGTCGTCATCATCATCATCAAGCACTTACCCGGCCAATAAAAGGGAATACGCTCAACAATCCTCCTCTGGGTCAGCAACAACCACCTCGACCCTATCAAGTACCTCAGCAACGACTACTTCTTACCCCAGTTTTACCCCATTCCTTCCCAAGGTTATGAAGCTCGAGGAGCGCCGCATTCCACAAGGGGATCTAGCTATCAGTCCATATTGCATTCAGATGCAAATTCAGTCGGACGGATCGGCATCGCCAGTCTTGAACTCGACCAATCAACCAGTCATGATCTACGTTAATGAGACGGAACCAACCTTTGCCTCAATGTCAACGAAACGCTCGGTGATACTGTATGAAGATGATGCATCAATACTGGTCGAGCGCAACCTCGAAGAAAGACAAAGTACAGCATCGTGCAACTGTGAATGGGTTGCAAGTGGGTATTAAAAGAAGAGCCTTGTGTGAGCGCGTTTGTATTATAGATAATGATGGATGATAAGTTTATTGGGGTACAGCATTTGATCGAATATTGGGGGGGGGGAGCATTTGCATGGGACAGTCGATCTATGGATGGTCTGGGAGGTTTGGCGGCGTTCTTTTTGTGATTTTGGTGAAGGAAGACATCGTCGTGTCGTTTGGTTTCGAGTACAAAGTCATGGGACATCGGATTTTACTAACCTGTCCCATCAGCTCAGATGTGGAACCTTTGCTTTCACGTGTGTTTATTTGTCGATCCACATCATTTACTGTTTTTGAGGGAAAATTGGCGGGATCTTTTGCCCCTTTTCTTTTGTTTATTGTGGAACAAGCGATAGCGTTTTGAGGAAATCACTTTGGTTTGTCTGATTTTTTTTTTCCCGAGTGTTTTTTTGGGCGCTGGGTTTGGTTGGCTTGGATGGGAAGATGAGTAGGACCCGATGGGTTTGTAAATCTTTTGGACTCTGGGGATGGGATTGGATGGAGCTGTTGGGTTTGTGACATCGCCATCATGCATATGTGCTAGTACTTAGCTGCTATAAACATTATTTACCCTTCATTTGCTACCTACTGTGATTGGCTCCTTGTGTTGATGGCCCTAGTTTGAGTGGGAAAGGAGTTTACGATGGGAATAGGGTTGAGGGGCATGGGGGTTCGTGGGAAGGATAGAGTAGTAATTAAAACTAGGGAAGACGGATGGAGGATTCATTCATGCATTGACGTAAAACCACACATGGGGTTCTCCCCGAGAATTATGCTTTATTTTTATGCTCAGAAAGCCTCTACCAGCAGCTTTGTGGAAGATGAATACATTGTATCTGATTTGGCATTGGTTATGGCTTTGTACGATCCTTCGATCCAATTTGCCGTTAACTCACTTTGTGCATGTGAACGGAAGTTATGCGTGGGCTTGATTAATGCTATGGACTGAAGTGATAAATGTTTGAGTGGCTCCGCTTATCTTGAGGAATAGTTACAGAAACTATATTGTACCTCCCAGTGTAACGCATATGATGATCTTGACATCACAGTGGTACCTTAACGGAAGTTGATGCTTCTTCAGTATTCAATGCCTCATATAAACCCTTCCTACTCTCCGCCCAACTCGGTACTTAACCCGTCTAAAAAGCTATCGGCTTGCTTCTTCGCCCTCTTCTCCCCAATAGCCTTCCTCCTCTCCTCCACCTCCTTCAACCGCTTGGCTTTCCTCTCCTCCCTCTCTCTTCTAACTCGTTCCGTCTCTTTCCGCTCCGCCTCCAGCCCCTCCATCTCCCGTTGTCTTGTCTCCTCATCCTTCGAAAAGCTATAGAAGCCCGTCCCCTTGTTGCGAATCTCCTTATCCGCCTCATAATGCTTCATTTCCGGCGGCGTAGCACTCCGATCCCTCTTGGCCGCAAGTTCTTGCATGCGCTCTCTGGTAACCTCATCCGGTCTAAACGCCTCACTCTGCACCTCACCCCCATAAATGAGCCGTTCAGGTGTCTTCGGTCGGCCACTCATCTTCTCCAGCTCATCAGCAGCCCGCACCCCTCTTGCAATCCTCCGTTCCAACCTGGCCTTCTCAGCCCTGGTCCCCGTCTTCGTGCGCCCATACTCATCCTCAAACTCCACCACCTCCTCCTCTCCAGAATCCCCGTCCTCATCGCTCTCCGTCTCATAGTGCGCCTTCCCCGCCTCCTCATCCTCCGCCCACTTGCGGTCGAAATCAACTAGCGCCTCCTCGCTGCCCACGTAGTCCCCGCGCTTCATCGCAGCATATTTCCGCGCCTTCTCCTCCATCCGCCGCTTGGAGCGGTGCAGCGCCGCATCGTCTACCTCGCCGAGCCGTGCTGACGCCGTCGCCGGTGTGTCCTCTAGGTCGCGCAGCGCGCGCTTCTTCGTGTTGCGGTTGTGGGAGGTGAAGATGGAGGATTTGTCGGCGCTCGGTCGTGCTCGGCCGCTGCTGGGGCGGGAGCTGGTGGCGCTGTTGGAGAGGAGCGTCGAGAGCGTCGAGGTGAAAGCTAGGGTTGTTGAGGAGGAGATCTCTTTCTTCTGAGTTTTGGGGGCGCGTACACCGTAAAGGTGGGCGTCGGAGGGCATGTCGGTGATTGTTTATATTGAGGTTCGGTGCTGAGATTCGAAGATATTCGAGGGTTGAATGTGGCTCGAAGTAGCGGATTTGTGGAGTTGTTGGATCTTCTGTGCTCAGTCTACTATTTCAGGTGTAGCTTTGTGGTATCGTTTTGGAACTGAGCTTGAGAGCTTCTGATAGTTCAGTGGCTCATGGTTGTAGTGTTGGTAACACTTCTAAAGTCAAGATGCTCAATTGGCTATTGATGACCATTTATCTCACATTCATTTGCACTCGCATTCGCGATAAACGATAGCGATTAGGGTGGTGGCAGAATGAGCATATGGCTACAAGCTTGGCTTGCGCCCACCCCACTACGACATCGGAGGGCGGAGGGTGAGTAAAGTTATCGAATTTGGAGCTTCGCCGAATAATTTAAGTACTCGCTCAAGTACACCTCATTCAATTCCAACATCAACCAACCATTGACAGCCAACTTCACAACTAGATACAAATTATTTATAACATCATAGTTGTTATATCCAAAATAAACCACCACGGCAATCAACATATCTTTAAAGATTTACACAATGCCAGCAGCAAAGCAGGTCTTCATTGCCATAATTGGTACATAAACAACCACACATACATCTCTCTGATAGTGATACGTATACTTACGGATAAATTCAGGCGCAGGAGGTGTAGGAAAATGTTTCCTCTCCCAACTCAATGCCCTCTCGACACGATTGTCAGCCCACCCAACGGCACCACTCCAGCTTTCCCTCATCTTCCTCTCGCGCAGCAAGTCTGTCCTCTACAGCGGTGACTACAGCGCCATCTCCATCAGCGATGCCACCAGCAAGCTCGCCGCTTCCAGCCAAGAGCCATTGAGCACCTCCAAGATCATCGAGTATCTTTCTGCCGCTCCTTCGAAGGTTGTCTTGGTCGACAACACCAGCTCCCAGGATATCGCCGACGCATACCCAAAGTTCCTCTCCAGCGGTATCAGCATCGTCACTCCAAACAAGAAGGCTTTCTCGGGTTCTTACGACCTCTGGGAGTCTATTTTCTCCGCCGCCTCTGCATCCGGAGCCAAGATCTACCACGAGAGTTCTGTCGGCGCTGGACTTCCAGTTATTTCTACTCTTAATGACTTGGTGAACACTGGTGATGAGGTCACAAAGATTGAGGGTGTTTTCAGTGGAACCATGTCTTTCCTCTTCAACTCCTTTGCTCCTACCGAGGGACAGGGTGGAAAGTGGTCTGAAGAAGTCAAGAAGGCTAAGGAATTGGGTTACACTGAGCCAGACCCAAGAGATGACTTGAACGGTTTGGATGTCGCAAGAAAGTTGACCATCCTTGCAAGATTAGCTGGTTTGAAGGTTAAGAGCCCAACTTCCTTCCCAGTCCAGAGTCTCATCCCATCTGAGCTTGAGAGCTGCCAAAGCGGCGAGGAGTTCCTGGCCCGTCTTCCGGAGTTTGACTCCCAAATGGAGGAGACCAAGTTGGCTGCTGAGAAGGAAGGAAAGGTTGTCAGATTTGTGGGTAGCATTGATGTGACAAGCAATACTGTCAAGGTTGGACTCCAGAAGTTCGACCGCACCCATCCAATTGCTGCTTTGAAAGGAAGTGACAACATCATCAGCTTCTACACTAAGCGATACGGCGCCCAGCCATTGATTGTGCAGGGTGCTGGAGCAGGAGGAGATGTAACTGCCATGGGAGTCACTGCCGACCTCATTAAGGTTCTTGAGCGCATTGCGTAAACTCGAGTCCAATAGAAAAATTCATACCATAATTCATGTCTTCATTATCTATCATAGCCGTGTTCAATCCTCAATTCCCGGATAGCTCTCGCTACTCTTGTGCCCATTCCCGTTCTCACCGTCGACTAGCCTCTGTTTCAAGCCGTTTACTGCTTCGACCACTTCGCCCTTCGCCATGGCATTCGCTGAAGAATGTACCCCTGGTAAAGTTAGAGAGAGCTTTTGGGGATGCCCAGTAGATCTCTCACTTAAACTCGGTGCTCTAGGTATTGGACGATTGCGGGCTCGGCCGCCAATGATGGGAATGTCGTAGGTAATTACTCGGAAGGCGAAAAGTAGAACATCGTATGTAATAAGTAGGAGCCAAGGGAAGAGTACGATAAATCCAAGAATTAGCTGTGGGTTGGTCAGACTCGTGGTGCGATATCAAAGTCGGACGACTTACGAATATCCGGATAGCCCAAGTCTCGATGAATATTATGCTTTCGGGGAGGATGGACCACCAAGAGGCCATTATGTATGTGTTTAGTCGTAGTCCCCTGGTCTCGTTCTTGCAATGTGCGACCGTCGTTGCACTGAATTGTCGTGGAAGAAGCACTTGAAAGAATAGCGCAATCGCAAATTGATATGACGCGCGCCGAATGAGAAGGCGATAGCAGAGGAGCGTTGAGATATGAATGTCGAAGCAACGGCTCTCGGCAAGAAGTCAATTCACAATTTCAAGGTGTGGAAGAATGCCCAGGCCGTCCCTTGCTGATATATGTTGAATCGAGTTGGGAAGTTCTTATCATGTCGTGAGATGCTTACACGTACATATGGAGAGGAGAAGATGCATATTACTGCAGAAATGATGCTTGCTTCGTCGCTTTTTGGCTGCTTAGAAGTGCCTTTCAGTAAGTCCTTCACTTTCCTTGTTCATCCTTGCTGATCCTTGTCCCGTCGCTCTCCGGCTGTGTTCCGCTCCGTTGATTATGTATGATGTATGCCAGCACTTCGCTCAGCACGCGAATAAGCATTGACATGTTGTAGCAGGGATGCAACGGCGCACAAACTCCGCAAGAAATAGTACGGATATCCAATACATAGCATAGAATAGCACAAAACAGCACCTGATAGCGCCAGAAAGTGCTCCCAGCGTCGGCTCTACCGTCTCACCGCCTGCGACTTCCGGTTAGTGCCCGTCACACATCATCATCTGAGGTACGCATGTCACGGAATGCTCGAGTCGAGTCTCGGTTCAGGCACATCATCCAAAAAGTAAACAGGACGACTCGAGTCACCAAACAAAGCATTGTGGGAGACTGCCGGCAACGTATTACCACTCTCAGGCCTACAGCCGTACCGTTGAAAGTTATTCTGCATCACATAGCTAGCTGTTCGCAGCCATGGATTTCGCACCCTATCAAGACACCGCGCCAGAGACCATCCGCGCTCTCTCACCACCGCCATATGGCCGCCCGTCGCTCGACAGAGGCGCCTCGGGCCTGAGAACTCCCAGCCCTCTCGCTCCTGGCAATAATGCCCCAAAACCACAGAAACAATGGCCACCTGTTAGTGCAACAAGATCTGGCTATGCGGATATCGAGTCGGGACGGGGCAGATTGGATGAGTTCGCGACAAGCCTTCCGATTCGCTTGGACTACGAGGCATGTCTTGCGTACTTGCTACTCCCTCCTGCTGGCGGGGTGTTTTTGTTGATCTTTGAGCATAAGAGTGACTATGTCAGGTACGTACCATTTCAAATCAAAATAACATGTTCTTGGAGAGGGTGAGGTTGTTGGAGTGGTTGTGGTGATAAATGGGGGATATGCGACGATATTGATCTTGCGTATTTTTTGGCTTCATTCAACTGCACTCCACTGCACTTCACTTCACCCCACCTCATTCTTTTCCCTCCTGATATCTTGACAAGTTTGTACTGATTGTTGCAGATTCCACGCCTGGCAGTCCTCCCTCCTCTTCACCGCCATGTTCGTCCTACACCTTATATTCTCCTGGTCGTCCTTCCTCTCGTGGATGATATTCCTCAGTGATATAGGCCTCATAGCATACCTAACCTTCCGCGCATATCAGGATGGTAAACCTTCCTTCTCTGCATGAATATATTTAAGGCACGAGCTAACTGGCTCTTGCAGCGGATACTCTAGATCGGTGCGAAGTGCCTCTATTCGGACGCCTGGCAAGCAGTATACTTGATGACGAATAATGTATGAGAAATATGTATGTACGAGGCATGTTGTACGAATGTAATGATGAAGCGTTTTCCTATTATTGAATTTCTTGCATTCCTTAGATACCCCAGAGCTACGCAAGTAGTCTGTATTGTCGCTGGCTAAGTTTCAACGTGTGTATGCGTAACTCTCATTTTAAGTCATATTTTATAGCAGGATAGAAGGAGTCTCGTTGAAATATTGAATGATGAAAGAAGCAAATTGAAAACAAGTGTTTGGTTTTGAATTGAGTGATCATGTCGAAAAGGTTTGAAGTGCAGATTGAAATACTCAAAGCGGAACGTGATACAGTAGACAACACGAAATATAAGAGTATGAACACTAGGAACGAAAGCTTGATCTCAAGAGCACAAAAGCGGGCAATACTAGAAGCAGTAGCCTTTCTTAGTTTCTACAGTATTTAGGGACTACAAGGAAATCTAGCCGGCAAAAACCTCCAAATATAGCCACTCTTACGAATAATTCATTCGGATTATATATGAACGAACTATCGTCCCATTTCCATAACTGCAAATATTTCCAAATTCATCGCAACACTAATCAACAAGGGATATCATCAAGCAATCCAACCCACCAAGACGCCGTCATGACCATCGTAAGCCGCGAGAAAAGGAGCGCATGCAGACAACAAGAAAGAATCGAGCACAATACTTGATCAGGCACCCAAACTCCGTCTTCCCAATCCAACCCAGCCAAGTATCATCCTCAAAGCTCCCCTTCCATACCAGCCATGGTCTCATCTCCATCCTGGTGGTATCTGAGTTCGTCTTCGACCTCCTCAACAACGAAGCCCTCGTAGTCCTCCAGGTTCTTTTGCACATGCACTTTGAACTTGATGACGTCGTTGAGCATGCGCTCAATCTCAGTGTGTAGTTCTTCGCGTAGGGCATTGGCGCGGACGGTCAACTGTTCATACCTGCAAAGAAATTAGTCGCTGCGGGATCCTTTAGTGATAGAGGATACTTACTCGATGTTGGTGTTCATCTCACGTTGCTCCATCAGCTGCACGGATTCGGTCAGATCGGCTCGCAGTCTAGCAAGCTCCTTCTCCATCTTCTCAATCTGAGCATCAGAAGCATTCTTGAGAGTTGTCAGATTCTCCTTTGTCTTCTCGTACTCCTCCTCAGCAGCTCTAACGCGATGACCCAATCCCTCAACTTCTCCTTTCTTTTCGTCAATAGCTTCTCTGAGACTATCAAGAAGATCGTGCTGCTTCATCATTTCTTCCATTGCTGCGCTGCGTCTCTCGGAGATCTCTTTTCTGAGGCCAATGAAGCTACTCTTGACCTGACCACGTAGATCAAGATTGAGAATATGTTGTGGCTGATAGCCGCTGACAGGGTCATAGAGAAGTCTGTCACTGTCGCTATTTGCAATTTGTTGAGAACCCATCTGCGACATAGAGAAGTCCGGTCCGGCATTTGCAGTGACCTGGAGTTCATAATTCTTGCCCTTGGCATTTGGCGCTGTAGCTGGAATGAGTCCAATCTGGTAGGCTGAGCTGTTGAAAGTCTCAACTGCGCGCTCAAGTTCTTCCAACTTGGTACTCGCCTCAGATTCCTTCTCAGAAGCCTTCGTCTTGGCCTCTTCAAGTCTGAGGGCTGTGGCCTCAATACCCTTTTGGAGACGCTCTCGCTCGACAGTCATACGGTCAATGTCGCGCATACTGATGCCTTGGTCGTCTACTGATTTCTGGAGGCTAGCTCTTTCTTCCTCAGCTTCACGCAACTCTGACAAGACCTTTTCAATCTCCTCCTGGAGCATCTTGATCTTTGCATCGTGTCGGTCGGATTTCTGAGCCATATGCTCATTGTAGGCTGAGAACTTCTCATGATCGGCCATGATAATTTCGTAATGCTTGTCCAATAGTGGAATATTTGGCCCGGATTTCTCGACATGATCAATCTCGTCTTGCAGGCGTTTGTTCTCAGCCTCTAGAATCTTGAGCTCCTCGAGGTACTTTGAGTTTGATTGATCGAAAGCAGCAGCCATATTCTCGACATGAGGAGCGAGCACTCTATCCATCTCTCCATCATCCGCATCTTCGTCCATGCTGAGCCAGTCTCTGTATGCGCCACTCAAGAACCCAAAGATGACTCGGTCGCCGCTAACATCAACGCCAGCCTCAAGGCAAGCGTCATCATATTGTCCGGAATTGTAGCCATCCAGCATTTGTGCGAGTTGCATCAGCCAATGGAGCAAGCCTAAGAAAGTGCTCCAGTTTTGTCCTCCTACCGCCGCGATCTGACTTTTTGTAATACTCTTCTCAAAGGGGTATCGTAGTTGCTTGAGAATAGGAGGAACTTCTTGGTCGATGTTCTTGAGAAAGCGGTAACTAGGATCAATTCGGTGGTACAGCCATTGAAACATATAATTGAAATCCTTCTGAGTTGGTGATTTAATGGAGTTTTGCGAAAGCTGGTGCTTCATTTCCATCTCAAAGTTGTTGTTTACCATGTATTCTAGAAGCTCCTGGCCGATCCGTGCCTGGTATGCACGATCCTTCAGTGGCCGAGGATCACGAGGCACACCTGCTGGTGGTGGTGCTTGTTGAAAAAAGCTCTGATGGCCCATAGGTCCATTTGATGATGATCGTGCCTGATAAACACTACTTCGACGTTCCGAGTTACCACCAGCGGATGACTGGCCAAGAACTCCCGGTGCATAGCTCTTTCGTCCACTTGCATTTTGGAATGAGTTGCGCTTGACTGAAGACATTCCCATCTCTGCAAGATTTGTACCAGAAGACGATCGCTGAAATTGAGGTTGATTTGGTCGAGATGGTGCCAGTGATTGTCTAGAGCTGGACATTGTTCGAGCATGGCTAGCAGTGAATGGCGCACCTGCTGCTGACATAGACTGACGCTTCATGGCAGATGCCGGCTGTGGAATATTTGAGTTATAGTTGATTCCCCCAAGGGTCTGTGGAGTTGATGTTAGAGTCATAATCCCGACGAGAAGGTTGCGATGGTGAAGTATACTTCTCGAGGTCGACGGACACTGAAAAGACCTGTGTCTTGCGCCATATTTATTTATCCTGGTTGCTATCCCAGTGAAGGCAATAGCCAAATTGTGGGCAGTTATGGAGAGTAGGAGCAATCTGTTATCAAATATCAAAAGATCGATTATGATTATGGTTGCTGAAAGTTGTCGGTACTCGTGGGGTTGTGTCGCGGTTGCGATTGTTTATGCGAATGAAAGTAAACAAAGACTAGCGTTGGGCGCCTACACGTGATGATAATGATTTCTGAGACTAGCCCACTCTTCGGGTCGGAGGCGGAATATCGCCGAGCCTCGGGCTACTACCCCAGGTTCTGATAAATGGAAATTCATCATCCATTCTCCAGGACATGCTCTGATTGCAGGTAATTACCATATCAAAATGGCGATTCGAGAGGATCTTGTAGCGTCTGCCGTAAGTCACTTGACAATAAAACCCTCTGTGATCCCATAACTAATAGTGTCAATAGGTGACATGTGAGTTCATACAAAGTGAGACCGAGCATGTGAAGTACTGATAATTTCAGTCTTGCAAGACCCGAGTGTAGCATCGTCACCAGTTGAGAGCCGAGTAGCTTTTCTACAGTCGAAAAACCTCACCCAAGAAGAAATAGACATCTCACTTGCTCGTGCAGGCGGCGATGGTACCGCGGCACCGCAACCGAATTATTCCAACTATGCGCCTCAGCAACAAATAGTAAGACAACAACAGCCCAACTACGGCGCATATCAACAACAATGGCAGCAGCCTCTGGTGCCGGAGGTACCCAAGAGAGACTGGAGGGATTGGTTCATTATGGCTACAGTAATGGGAGGCGTGAGCTATGGGCTATATGTTGTCGCCAAGGTATGGAAATATTGTAATCTAAAGGTGGGATATGCTAATTCGTACAGCGTTATATTGTCCCTCTCGTAGCGCCACCTACGCCACCACAACTCGAAGCCGACAAAGCTGCCATCGACGAGTCTTTTGAAAAAGCCTTTGCTCTTCTTGACCAATTAGCTAAGGACACCGAGATATTGAAGGGTGCGGAAGAAGCGCGAACTGAACGCCTCGACAGTGCGCTTGCTGAGGTAGAAAATGTTATACTAGACCTCAAGACCAGCGCAAAGAGACGAGAGGACGAGACTCGGAGAATTAGTGATGAGGTCCGCGGACTGCAAGATCTGATACCCAAAGCCATGGAAGGACAAAAAGAAAACACCGATACACGATTGAAGGAACTCAACACCGAGCTCAAGGGCCTGAAGACTTTGATAGGACAACGAATGAACCCGACCTCGACAGCCTCAGTGCCATCTTACAACCGCATTCCTGGCAACATTCCTACTCCACAACCAACAAGTATCCAGACCAGCATCATGAATGGAGGCTCCGCAAGTCCTAGCACCGAAAGTGGTCCTAAACCGGCTTCAGTTACTACACCAAGTGGTGTGGAATCATTTGCGCAGTTGCAGGGACGAAGTGGTAGTCCATTCAACACTGGCGCTCTACCTGGAAGGGCTAGTATCCCTGCATGGCAGATGGCCGCCGCGAACAAAAGTTCTAGCTCAGTGAATACAAACGGAGCTTCGAACACACAAGATGGCACATCAAGTACTGGTAACTAAGAATCAATTATGTATGAGATTGATAGGATTTGCTGAGTACTGCATTTGAGATGCGGACTGATGTATCTGTAATATTTAGCTTTAGAATTATGGTATAGCAGTTATGAAGTTCGATCATTGATGTCTTTAACTTCTCTATATCAACACTGTGACAGAACCCTTGGTCTGACCCAAGTATATCAATGAATAAAAATCTTCTTATGCGAAATAGTTAGGGATCTTAAGTATCAAAGGATAGTATAAGATATTGAAACACAACTTACGAACTAGGAGACATATACCTAGTATTGGATAGTCGTAATGAATTAACTTTCTTGACATCTTCATGTGCTGATACTATATCTCATGAACAACCGCTTTTATAGTGCTTGAGAACTTTGGCATGTTTTGTTTGTGGTGATTGAAGCTTTATTTATACTTAACCTGCATTTAATCTCCAATTATTGTCAATGATATTCTCCACTCCAAGATAGCATTCAACCAGAATTATGATGGTTATTTTTGAGTCCTCCATTGTAGTCCAGCTACTATCACATTTCGTCGCCTCACAAAGTATTCCACAAACCCAAAGCCATTGAAAGGCATGCAAACTCATATGTGGGGCCATGTAATTTGTCGATTACTCCTATCAGGAATTTCCAATACGTACAGGAAATGTCACACATGTCAACACTCATGATGTGTCATACAACAATTATTAGAGGGAGGATTCCGGCAAAGTTCAAGCCAGCCTTCGAAACCTCGGTATAGAATATGGTATTGCAAGAAATGTACAGCAAATGTAACCGGTAACGCCCGATGCAAACGATGAAAGCATGACTCCTCTCCCAACGAATCTGCTAGTTGAGCCCAATCAAAAGTGCCATATCCCAACCGCCCAGATACAAATCGCCATGCAGAAGCTATTACATGGCCATCTCAGCTTGTAATTTCCGTAATTCTTCTTCCTCATCATCTTCCTCAGCATGCACTGGTGTCTTTCCTTTGACTATAACTGGAGTCAGTATGCATATCTAACGAAGTTAAAAAGGAATATAAAAACTTACTTTCACCGTTGCTCACTGATGGCAATCTGTGAATCTCATCAGACACTGGCACAGTTCCGGTCTTGAGCATCTTATTATCAAGCTGCTCCTGTTCGAGCTCAGCAAGCTCGTCGTCCAAATCAGTCTCGTCGATAGGCTCTCCAATAGGTGCGCTTGTAATTGCCTGTGCGATTTCCTCACCCAAAGCATGCTGTTCTCGGAGTTTGTCCCTATAGGCAGTCAGCACTTCCTTCGTGAACTCACAAATTGAGAATTAAAATAACGTACATTGTCTCATCTACCTTATCGATATTGAGTTTGCCATGTATTTGTTGCATGGCCTCACCAGCTCTCTCCATAGCTGCCAAAGTCTCGCGGTTGATATTCGCAGCCTCGATCGAATAGATCTGTTGTTCCAGTGTTGATATTTGCGCAATAGTTTGGTCCAAAGTATGCTCATGTTGCTTCTTACGTCTCAGAGCAGCTCTGGCAGCTAATTTTGGTCAGCTTTACATGCCCCTTGTAGTAGAAACCAGAATAGGCTCCGACGCAACTCCGCTGCGATACATACCATTCTTGTTGCTGCTGACATTCTTTCTTGCAATAGCGTCCTGTTCATCCATTTGATTCTGCAAATGCCGTTCCCTCTTTTGCAGCATTTCCAGCTGTGATCGAAGGCCCAAGATCGCATTCTTGGGAGTATCCTTCCGCTTCTGCGCACTCTGACCGCCAAACCATCCCCAAACTCCAGACATCTTTACCGTTGATATTTGTGCGGAAGATCTGGTGTATTGTTACAGGAGAGTTTCGCTCCTGGAATTGAGATGACTGAATCTGCAGCTGTGAGCCTGTGACAGACCCTTATCTGGACGACGATGGCGGGGTCTTCCGAAGTTTCTTATCGTGTGCGACAAGCCGTACGGCCAAGTTCTTGCAGTTGTTTTGTCGCTGAAATGGTCAGCGGTCGTGAGTCTTGTATCTTATCTCCCGTAGATATCAAAGGGATCGTCCTCAAGATATTGTGATTGCGTAGATGTGGAAGTGGAAGTGATTCAGTAGGCTTCCTTGAGTTGCCCGATGACGCGCTAGTCCAATACTAGCGTAAGTGACTTGCAGGGTGTCACGTGGAGAATCAACCTTTCTTGCTCCGTGCACAAGACCTCATCCACTACGCTACAATATCAAATCGACTCGCTGAGAAGTAAACCGGGGATGAGTCGAGAAGTCAAGAATGGCAGGGACATATCAGGGTCCACCACCCACGAAACTTGTTTTCCTCTCAGCTCTCAATGAAATTCAATATGGAAGTAAAGTACGCTTCCTTGGATGGTGAGCTCTATTCTCTTTCAGAAGCTCCCGAAAGATGATTTTCATCAAGTTTCGCGTTCTTCACGAATCTGACTTGAGCACAAATTCTTCCTTTTCATTCACAAAAACAATGAAGTGATGTTGTTCTTATACATTCTGATCATGAAACAGCGTGACAAATTACAACACCAAGTTAGGTCTTTTGACCCTACATCATAATTACCCAGTATCATCATCGACTACAAAGGCTTTTGTGGATGTCAAATTGTTACTTGAGAGCCTTTCTGCCACGGATACCGCAATTGGAGAATGGGTGAATGTCGTTGGATACATCATGAAAGATCACTCTGAGAAGCAGTCTGAAAAGGGTGTGGCATTCGTACAAGCATTGCTGCTGTGGTCCGCCAAGACCATCAAGCTTAACGAATATGAGAATTCCTTGGATCTTCGACAAGCAACCTACAAAGACGAGACACAATGAACAGTAGTGACTGACTGGTCAAACCATGATGGGAAAGTAGAAGAACTCAAGAGCAACTCATAAACCTTGTTCTTCTATACTCAGGATGCATTGCATCCGCGTATTTCCAGTCGAAGATACAATGGACCTGTGCAACTCAAATCAGTCGGATGGTTTGGTGTGCTGGCTAGACGCAGCAATTCTTCCAAGTGTCGAGAGCTGCTTTGTCAAGAGTTTGACACACTATAAAGCTGTTTTCGTTGTCATAGACGATATATCCCACATCGCCAACGTTGAAACCATAATCACCCCCCAGCTGGGAGAGACGTTATGTGTGCACCGCTTCCTGCAATATTGAGCGTAAACTCAATCAGACTGGGGCTTGAAGGAGAGATGCGAAATACTAGATACAGAGATCCATGAAGTGAAATCTTGGTCAATTATATGGTTTGGCAGGTTTGATGATGCAGTAGTTGACACAGGGATGGTTTAGAATATATCTAGTTTTGATTGTCACTGATCCATATGCTACCAAGACCATCACGCATATCAGGGGTTAAGAAACATAGCTAAATTGAGAGTGCTTTGGAATGGTAAAAGCGTTGATACCGCCTCGTTTCTGCTCTTATTATCTGAGCTATAACATCACTTGTTATGCAAGGAGAAGCATACTGACCATTAGCACATGGTACCAATTGTTTATTCCCAGACCAACCAAAAAGGAAAGAAATCGTTGATTCAAGTGTAATGGGCACCGTACAGACTGCTAGTGCTCCAGATACGAGACCTGAAATTTTGGCAAAGAGTGATGGGGATGCGAGTTTCTTCAAAGCTATTTCTGATAGTACGCGTACTGGATGGAAGATGTATCGAAATGCTACAGAGAATTACCCCAGAACATATGATCGAACGCATAGACAGTATCAGAATTGTGTAAATAGATTTTTATTTATCCTAGTCAGAGAAATTCATGATTACTTGTAGTAGAAAGAAAGCAACCCCGAAGGTATGATCTTGGATGTAGATGAGAGAAAGGAGAAGGTTTGCAGCTACATCCCCCTGGAATTTTAGTTTTGTATGAGTATATGACAGCACGATATGGAGTTTTGATGTGTTCAAGACCAGATGAAAGCGAGCGTTTCGTAGAACCCACGACCACGGTGAGGTCATATTCCCTTCCTATCTCCTACCTTATGTAAGCTATCCTTCTTGTAGTACCTTGTATCCAACTTTCTTCCACACTGCAGTGTCTGATTTCTGTGAGGACTAAGCATTGACCATTCAGTTCAGTTCTGTAGCCACGCGTGTATGTAGGACGATGGATTCCGCGCGTAACCTTGTTACATGGCACAAGATATGCAAAGAAGAAGAGTTCGAATTTTCCGCAATACCTGAGTCAGATGTAACTTCATGATCTGTTTAAGGTTGATACACGCAGACAAGACTTACCCCGCTATGATATACTGTGTAAAGGTGGAACTCCTACAGTACTGTGGTAAACTTTGTCTCTCGTATATGCATTGGGGGATAAAAGCTTTTGTACGAAGCTGAACTACCAGTCCGGGTCATTCTATACACGTCGCAGGCAGATAATTTCGTCCCAGGTTTGTGGGAGCTATATAGAGGCTCAAAGTCATGTAATATATTTGTCATATATATACATAAATCATATTTTTATACGATAGCCGCGAATGTTCGGAAAAAGCAAATTCCAAATCTTCGTCATACCTTTTATACGTGTTTCAAACTCTATCGAGCTTGATTTCTCGATACACTTTCGTGCCGCAAGAGGTTGAGGCAGAATTGGATAGAAATATTGATTAGAAGTTCATGATCTAGCATTCAGACGCTCATCAAATTATATAGACAACGAAGTCTTGAAGTCCTGTGCTCGTCCAACTGTCGTATTGCAATCCCCCATGGCGCTAGCGTAAGCAGTAGCTCATCATCTCCTTCTGTCAGATCTTCTCTGCTCACTCAGTCGCTCTCGTGCAGACTCATGAGGTCGGTCTCGATCCGTCGGAGGGCTCCACGAGTCCCCTTTTCTGGCGGGGATCTCACCCTTTGAGGTTTCCCCCTCAATCAACACTGGTTGATTATACGGACGCTTGAGAGTCTTGTCTGTTGCTGCCTTCGTTCGCGCTACAGCTTGCTGCTCCCAAACCTTCCTACTCTTGAGGCAGATGTCATCAATTTGCTCCTGTATGTCGGATTAGTCGCTCTTCTACGAGTCTCTCAATGCATATCTTGCAAGTCATACATCTGTGAGACAGTCTCCTGGAGTGGTAATGAGAAATCCATCCTGGCCCTTGTACCTTCGTCAGTAATTGCCATGAGGACGGAATAAAATTTTGCGCTTGCATCTTTCGTGAACGGCCTAGCGGTAGCTTGGGGTCCAAGATAACACTGGATTTCCTTAATAATGACTGACTTGTTGATGTCGACGTTCGGGATCCACCATTTGTTCATGGTTCCGATCAGAGAATTGCTTGAAAAGCTTGTGATCGAGGATGTTCGACTTACGGCCAGCCGTGAGAGTCTGTCTTATCATTTGGGGTCCAGTGATAAACCTGGGAAGGATGTATGCTCTTGAGTCTTTTTTCTTTTTCCCTCTTCAGCAGGATTCTTCACATCTATATACTTTTGTGGAGAGAAACTTTCGATTCAAATCTCGAACACGAAATGCCCAGTGACTAGAAAGCTCGCCAATGTAAACATAATGCATGTCCACGTAGCCGCTTCAACTAGAGAGCATCTCTCAGCTCCCATTCAGAGAGCTTGCATGCGTCGTTCGCCTTGACGAGGCGAACAACGGACACCAACCAATCGCTTGCTCAGTGTCTGAGTGTCTCACCGCTGCATAATTATCCCCAAACCGAATACCATAAGCATAAACCCATTTGACTGCTGGATATTCTTGAAGAAATTCGTTCTTCAATTACGGGACACGGCAGACATCTTCGGATGTGGCGTTCTATAATAGTGCCGTGGGGGTTGAGCCTTCTTACTCAAATTGGTGGGATTACAATCCTTGTTGAACATCCTCAATAGTTTGCTTACTTGAAGATAGGTATATTGTGATGTGTATGTACCATAGTTGGGCTATGGACTGCAAAGGATCCTCTGCAAACAGTTGGGTGCAATCCATTGTTACCGGAACTATACAGTGTACTGTGTGACTATGGGCACCCGCATCAAGACCTACATGTATGTCAAATACGCATGAAGTACATCTACTTGTATATGGAGTTAGTGCAATACCCAATACTCCGTATTGGCTTCTTATTTATCGTGTGCCAGTGTACAGCATATAAATGCTTACAGGTACCAGATGGCTAGAACTTTCGGAAACCCCCCCCCCCATCTTCCAAAGATTCATGTAAGCTACGTATCTGGTGCCTTGCCTACGATCCCAAGACTTGGCCATATTTCGAGCGTGACAATATCAGAATCAAAAATTTCAATTTACCTATCGAGAAGAACCCCAGTCTGTGTATTCCTATACACAATTATCCTAACCACCTGAGCCTACATATCCAACCTGTTCATAATAATTTCCCATCCCAAGCTCCTCTTATAAGAGCCAAAGGAACTACAATCGTATCTATGACCTTTCACATTTATCCGTCCTCGGCATCAATCCTTAGTTGTACCACTATACATTCGCGACTTCGCCAATACAAGGTCGCTATCATGTTACTGATCTATATCGGTATGGCGTTCGATATCTGACCACTTATATCAACGGGAGCCCCGAGCATTCTGAAAGATACATATGTTAGTAATACTATACATCGCAGATGTCGTGGTAAGCTTACTTCTTGCCCGTCTCGGTCATACAACATCCGCAAAAAAGTGATGCCGGCCAGCAAACGATCTATAGATGTCAGCATCATGAACAGTCGAGCGTCGACGAAGACCATGAGCAGGAGCGGGAGCACCCACAGCTAGAACAACTGCAGCTCCGAAACCAATTGTTGGACCAACAACTTTGCCTACAAACCAGGATCATAACTGTTAGGACTGCAATAACCATCAAGCTCCCCTTGGGAATCCTTACAATGGCATGGGTTCTGGTCAGTGCCACATTCTGTATGATGAAGGTCATTGTCAGCAAGTATTCAAATTGAGGAGGCCCAGCAGTCAAGAATTATAAGTCGTCTCATGGGAGGCTTTGAACAGAAACAAATGATCAACAGAGCTGGCATCGAAGAAACTGTGAAAGACTGAGGTGCGGTGAATGATTGTATGATGACTTCTCGGATAGCTAGGAACTGAGAACTCAATTTTGATGATGCACTTACGGAAACAAATCCAAGGAATTGGAATACAGTCCATTTTGAAGATAAAGTTAGAATATTAGAATGAAATTGAAGAGGTACTCGTATTTTTGTGCCAAGAATAAGGATACCAAGGCGGGAAGATAGCTGGTTTTGATCAGTTCACTCAGCTGCAGCGGGAGATGGGCAGACGGAGTCTGGCTGTGACGTAAAGGATCCGGGAAGAGGATGAAACTCAACTTTGTGCTAACAAGCACTTTATTGTGCTTGATTTCGAATAAGATGGAAAAGCTCCATTATTCTTGACTGAGAAAGCAACTGATTGATATGGAGAAGTGTCTTACGTCGATTGTATTGGAAGCACATAATTTATTTTAATATGTAAATCCAAGCTCGCAGGGACACCTCGACTCAACATTTGCATTCCAATTGACATAAATGTGATCAAGACTTACCGATCGTCTGAGCAACCGAGGAACGTTTTTGCGCCCCGAAGCCATTTTTGGACGATAGAAACATGGTGGTTAAAAGGTCGAGGTAGGAGATTTCAAATGGTGCCAAAGCGTACATGAGAGATCAGAGGAGACTTGAAGTGATAGTCCATTCTGGAGTTCTGGCGAATGCTATTCGTCATTACCCTGCTTTTCAAGATGTGGTGAGTTATGCACATTATTGATTCTCTCATGAAGCCTCGTTCAGGGATTAGTGAAGTAAAGACCAAAGAGTATGGGAATCAGGTCAGCCAATCAAGTGAGCGCTTGGCTTTGATACATGTGCTAGGTGCCTGATCTGGCCTGTGCTTGCCTCCTTCGCAAGGCTTTCGCAATCTTTTCTGGCGTTCCGATAAAGTTCTTCGATAAATCACGTGTCACCCATTTCAGGTCCACTTCTCAGAGAGTAAGGCTCGGATGACCAGCATTAAGTATCGCGATCCTATCTCCCGCAGGACAGGAGCGAGAAGGCGGCTCTGTCCTTTAAATCCCACCTATCCCAGGTATCCTGCGCCCGGTGAAGGAGCTGCCAGACAGCGATGACTTCACCGCAAGTTGAACCGGCCGACGACAAAGTTGCCACAGACATGGCGACCACGACCAGTGTCGCCGACGCGCCGTCGCAGAACGACAATCTTACCGCTGCAGCATCGCCATTACCACAAGATACGGCGAGCGATGATAGAAATTTCGTCGAAAACAAACCAGAAGTAATTGAAACAGCTTCCAACGAGCAAGAACCATTTGATGCGCGCCCGAACGATGCGGTCAAAGATGAGCCCATGGGCGAACCTGCAGTACCTGAAGTCCCGAACATGACGGCAATGGATATGTATTCCTCAGTAACCGACATGGATTCACTCAATGTGATGTCATTTTCTCAACCCGGGGATTATACAATCGGACTGAATGGCCATTCTATGACAGATGCGAACGGTCTTGCTGCTCTACAGATGGCTATGCATGGCAACGACTCGATGATGAACGATGGACCGATATTCGAGGAAGCACCACGAGCGCCAATCTACGATGATACGCGTATCTCAGCCTATGCCAAGCTTGAATTCCCAGATGGAGAGTTCTACATGAATACCCATCAGGTCATACTGGGCAGAGACCAAGCGGCTGCGAGGGCTGCGTTGAAACGCGATGAAGAACAACTGAGACGGGCAGAAATGACTTCGATGGAACCAAAGACACCCATCCGAATCAAACGTGAGGAAAGCAGATACACAAAATCAATCATAAGTGAGAGTGGAGGTATCCTAAGGGAGGATCATGATTCTGAGAGCGAAAAGAGGGCAAGGAAGCGAAAAAGTCGAAAGGCTAGCAGAAGGTCCAGATCATCTAGATCAGATTCAGCAGGTCCATCTCGCCGCAATTCCGAAGTTCAAGCAAATGGTTTCATTAAGTATAAGCCACAGGAACAGGTACCCATCTCGCATCATGCACCCGATGATGACCGCGCAGCTGCACTCGATCCTGCATCATTGCGCCCTTCACCCCACGGTTGCCCATTGATTGGCATCCATCCACCCGCAGCTATTCCCCATAGTGGTTACAAAGCAATCTCTCGCCAGCACGTCATGATTGCATATAACTTCAAGGCACTACTATTCGAAGCACAGATTATTGGCAGAAACGGAGCATTTGTTGACGATGAATTCTATCACCACAATAACATTATTCCTTTAAAGAGCGGTAGTCGGTTGCAAATTGGAGGCGTTGTAGTCAAATTCGTGCTCCCTGATGTTGCACTTGGAGAAACTGGAGCCGAAGGCCACCAAGAGGAAATGGAGGAGGGTGAGGAACGCACTGCAGAGCGATACTCAGAAGGCGGCAAGGAAATGAGCTTTGATTTTGATGATAGGCCTCGTGAAGGTGTACAGATGAACGATACAAGTGACGATAATGAGGAAGAAGAGGAAGAAAGAGGAGAGGACGACGATGAGGAAATATACGAAGAGCTTGAAGAAGAGGACGAAGATGAGGATATGGAGATGGAGGGTGAACAGCATGAGTTCTACGATCAATCCGAAGAACTCGATGCGATGGAAGGCGATGCCGAAGAGGGTGATTCTCAGGACCTCATGCCAAACCCCATGATACCAAAGAAACGTGGACCGGGAAGACCTCCTAAAAATGGAATCATGTCGAAGAGGGAGCAGCAATTAGCAAAGAGAGAAGCTCAGCAGAAAGCCAAGGCTATGAAAACAATTCCCGAATCAACTTCAGGCAAGAATAAGGTGGGCAGACCACGGAAACACCCTCTGCCTGATGAGCCGATAAAGATCGAAAAGAGGAAGTATACCAAGAGGAAACCAAAAGACCCCGAATCGCCTACGATGGTTAGGCGGGAGATGACTGAAGGTGAACCTGATGGCCAAGGTTCTCCAGGAGACGAGAAGTCTAAGAAGGAGAAGAAGGAGAAGTCTATGAAGCCTCCTCGCTCACCATCTCCGGTCTTTAATGAAGCCGACCTTACTCCAGAACAATTGGCCAAGCCACAAGCTAATTACGTGAGTCTTATTCACGAGGCACTCAGTAATTCACCAACCGGACAAATGTCCCTTCCGCAAATTTATAGGGCAATTCAGCGACGATATCCTTTCTTCGTCCTTAAGTGTAACACCAACGGCTGGCAGAGCAGTGTCAGACACAACCTCTCACAACACCATGCATTCACCAAAGTTGAGCGGGATGGAAAGGGATGGTTATGGGCCATTGTTGATGGAGTCTCGATCGAAAAAGAGAAGAAGAGACGAGTCACTCCTCCACCACAGATGGGACCAGGTCATATGCATCACCAGCCAATCTACAGAGCTGGACCATCCCACATGATGCCCATGGGTTATCCTGGTATGATGGGACCACCGCCTGGTTATATGCCACATCCTGGATTCCAAGGACCACATCCACATTTCCCTGGACCTCCACACTTCTTGCCTCAGGGACCACCACCAGCGAATGGTCAGCTCTTACCATCAGGTCTCGCTCCTGTTTTGGGGCCAAATGCTCCATCTACCTACAGCTCTCCATATGCGCCAAAGCCCGCTCCTCCCCAACCCCCGCCTCAACCTCCTCAGCAGCAACAGCAGCAACCACCCAACGCTGCCCCTCCTTCTGGACCACCTCAACCCTCTAATCAACCTCGGAACCTACAGATGCAGGCTCCGCCACAGCCAGGGCCTCCACGTGTACCAGCACCTCCACCAGCTACTGCAGACCACATGTCTCGTGCTATCGATTTGTTCGTTACTACAATGAAGTCTAAGATTCCTAACGCAGATGCTGTCATCACTTCCGCTGTCAACAGAGTCAAGGGAGTCACAGTACACAGCACTACTCCTGGTAACCCTATGGAAGAGACTATCATGAATGCACTTCGAACCATGCTCAGCAAGATACCTGGCGCTATCTATGTAAAGACTCCCCCAGCCCAGCCTCAGAACCAACCTCGACCTGCGGGCCCGCCACAGCAGCAGCAGCACCAACAGCCTCCGCCAGCTCAGCAGCATCAACAGCAACATCAATTACAAACTCAAGCACCGTCACAACCACAACAGGCTCAAACTCAACCTCAGACTCAAGTTCCAGGCCAAGTTCAGAGTCAGACTCAAGCACAGCCGTCTTCAAACCAACAACAAACCCCATCAGCTTCCATTGCGGTAACGCAGACAAATACCCCTGCAACTGCAAATGGTACTACCCAGCCTCGGCCAGCAGGACCAACGATTATGAGACCCAACTTCGGTGGATCTGGACAAAACCGGCCAGCTAGTGCAGCCGTACCTAGGCCACCAATGATGACTCCAGGACTTACACGCACGAACTCCGGTAGTCCTGCGAACGCATCTCCATCTCGCCGTCCTTCTGCTGCATCCGCCACGCCTGTTGCGCCTGCCACGCCGGTAGTTGCACCGGAAACACCCGCCACACCCGCTTCTCCTGCCCCATTGCCAAGTGCTGGCAGTGGTACGCCGAAGCACGCGTTTGCCGAGTCACCACAGACAGGTACCAAGCGACCGTTGGAGGACCCTGAGGTTAACAATGATTTCAAGAGGCTGAGCAATGCCGGGCCACCTCCTTTGAGGACATAAGGCTTGCCTCAAGATTGCTTGAGGAGTATTATATAGTTGTGGCCGCTTCCACGGGCTGTGTCACGTATTGCTTTCTATTCACATTCTTCTCTCTTTCTTTTCTAGCTTTGCTTTCTTTTGCTTTCTTTGGGCGGGCGTTTGGAGGAATTGCACATAGATCCGGTCAACGAGGCTATGACAACGGATCATGCGAAGGTGTTTAGGGCGTCGTATATGCACTCTGTATTTTCAGATGCATTCGGAGCCAAGGAATAAAGGCACAAATTTTGGGCGGGATTATTAAAATGTTTCGTCAGGAGATGGAGAGTAGGGGTAACACTGTAGTAACTATAGTAACTATAGTAGCTAGTGTTGAGTAATATCATATCAACAAGTCTTTTTACTTTCCATGATGTATCTATGAGAGTCTTGTTTATCCGTCTTACGCGATGGCAGCCATATTTAAAAACAGATTCTCCCGATCCCAGGTGTCTTTATGATCATAATCGGAACACCCTCAAGCCCACCCGTCACCCAGCGATCCAAAACCGATAAGCACAATTTGATCAGTCCCACGGCTAACTCGGGCAAAACACTGCTGCCTTGCACAGGTACCTACAAACCTACAGGGCAACGTCTTAATACGTTTGATTACTTTGAGGCGGTGCTGTATTCTTCCAGCTCGACATGTACTCATGGCTCGACGGGCAAGAAGGATTGTAGTGTTGGTACGCACGCTGAGCACCCGTGCGCTATTATTCCGGAGAGACAGGGATCCGTCGGAAGGTGTAGCAGTGTGCCCATTGAGATTCAGCTGGGCTAGGGTCGCCTTTCTTTGTGGGTGCATGGCATGAGGGACATTCTACTGTACAATAGACTCATCACACCTCGTCATGGGATGAAGAAAGAGTCTTTTGTGTTTTGACTTTGGAAGTTTGGTGTTCAATGAGGATGATGATGATGCTTCTGATACTGTAGTGTACAAGTGAGTACAAGTAGGAGGATCCTGACCCGACTTGGTGACCAGGGTCATTTTCACTCTCCACTTTCCGTGTTCCACTTGCATCGAATCTGCGTTGGATTGCGAGGCTCCACCTGAGCAATGGTTGAGGTGCATCGATAATGCCTGTTGCTTTGCAGCGGTGCACGTGACAACCCCAGACCCCCGTTGCACCTAAGGGTCTGGGTGTTCTGGCGCATTGGTACGTACATGTCTGGGTATAGTTCGCCTGTATTAGGTAAAAGTCGGGAGCACCATGGCTTGAGACCCCGTGCCCAAGGAAGCCAGAGAAGTATGTACCTACTTGGGTAACTTTGGCACTTGGTAACTCTGAGTCTCTTGCTAATATGTATGTATGTAAGGTATTATTATGTACGTATGTACGTACGCACGAGACCCTACACCCAAGTGGCTACATAGCTATGTCCATACCCTACCTTGCCTTACCTGAGAACCCGACAGTTGCTGTCGCTGCTGCTGCTACCCATAGCGACCTGGGTATGACGAATTATCAGTGACAGTCGAAGTAAACAGAAACAATATAACAATGAATGAACGAACATGTTTATTTAACCTTAACCATCCAATGAAACTTCAGATGCCGGCTTTCTACCCTGGTATCATCATCGTCGTCGTTGATGTCACCATCATACGATGATAAGATGATGGATTGTGTATTCGTTCATGAGCTTCGCCTCCTTTCTGCTCAACGGGTGCAGCTAAAAGTATTGCACTGCTTGTATGTACCTACCGATGTATGTACATGTAGGTATGGAAAGGGGGGCGATAACGGCGTTGTCTTGTTCCTGCAGCACAAGCTTAGACTAGCTGAGTCTCGCTAGAAATATGTTGAACAAAACAGTGCGCGGATTGAGCCGCGACGCTCGACGGAGCACTGAGCGAGTGCCTAAATTACTCGAGTCAACTCAAACTTCTGAGATAGCACATATATCCCAATCCCCTCCCCCTCAAGTTATCTGATCTTTTGCTTCTCTCCTCGAACTCATCATCTCACAATCCCAGGTATGTTGCTGTCATCATTGCCTATATCCATTGCTCCCCGCGTCGAACACTTTCCATGCTACTAACGGCGGGAAAAATATTGGGTAGCCGTTGACATTGTCAAAACAAAGCGTCATCCCCGTACCATTCTACTATTGTTCTCCTTTTTTTTTCCCTCTTGCGACGGCGCATGACAATTCATCGATTGATAGCTGACCGCATCAATATACAGACACCTTACACTCTTTGAAGTAGAAACTCATATCTTACTTCCCTGCCACTGTTTTATCATCGCGCGAAAGAAAAAAAAAAAGTAATACATCAAATTACTTTCCCCCCCCCCAACATGTCTTCCCGCCCTCAGAACATTGGTATTAAGGCCATCGAAATCTACTTTCCCAGCCAGGTGCGTACCCATTACCGAGCCCGAAAACAATTTATCTGGGAGCAAGTTTTCTGACGATATTACACAGTGTGTCGACCAAGCAGAGCTTGAGAAGTTCGATGGCGTGTCCCAGGGAAAATACACAATTGGTCTCGGCCAGACCAAGATGAGCTTCTGCGACGACAGAGAAGGTCAGTGGAAGAGATTTCACACCCACAGCATAGCTAATTGGTCATTTAGATATCTACTCTTTTGCCCTTACTGCCACCAAGAACCTTCTCGAGAAGTACCAGATCGACACAAACTCCATTGGACGCCTTGAGGTCGGCACTGAGACCATTCTCGACAAGTCCAAGTCCGTAAAGTCTGTTCTCATGCAACTTTTCGGTGACAATACCAACATTGAGGGTGTCGATACCATTAACGCCTGTTACGGTGGAACCAACGCTGTTTTCAACAGCATCAATTGGGTTGAGTCCTCTGCTTGGGATGGACGGGACGCCATTGTCGTTGCTGGAGACATTGCCCTTTACGCCAAGGGCAATGCTAGACCAACTGGTGGAGCTGGAGCTGTTGCCATGCTCATTGGACCAGATGCTCCTCTCGTTTTCGAGCCAGGACTCAGAGGTTCTTACATGCAGCATGCTTACGATTTCTACAAGCCAGATCTCACCAGCGAGTACCCAATTGTCGATGGTCACTTCTCTATTAAGTGCTACACTGAGGCCGTCGATGCCTGCTACAAGGCATACAACGCCCGCGAGGCTACTCTCCTCAATGGACACGCCAATGGTGTTTCCGAAGCCACAAAGACACCTCTCGACCGCTTCGACTACATGAGCTTCCACGCCCCAACTTGCAAGCTCGTTTCTAAGTCCTACGCTCGCATGCTCTACAACGACTACCTTCTTAACCCAACCCACCCAGCATTCGCTGAAGTACCAGCTGAAGTACGGGATGTGGACTACGAGAAGTCCTTGAGCGACAAGGTTGTTGAGAAGACCTTCATGGGACTCACCAAGAAGCGCTTCAACGAGCGTGTCCAGCCATCCATCCAGGTCCCAACCATGTGCGGAAACATGTACAGCGCAAGTGTGTACGGCGGACTTGTCGGTTTATTGGCCAACGTCGATTCTGCTGCTCTCCAGGGCAAGAAGATCGGTATTTTCTCCTACGGAAGTGGTTTAGCCGCATCTCTCTTCTCCATCAAGGTCACCGGTAGCACTGAGGCCATTCAAAAGACTTTGCAATTGCAGGAGCGCTTAGATGCCCGACGAACTGTTGCACCAGAGGTGTATGATGAGGTATTTTCATGCTCACAGTCCCCATTTCTTGAAACACAGCTAATAAGATTTCAGCTCTGCGAGCTCCGCAAGAAGGCCCACCTCCAGAAGAACTACACCCCAGCTGGATCTTCCGAGACCATTGCCAAGGGCACTTACTACCTTGAGAGCGTCGACGAGATGTTCCGCCGAAAGTACCAGATCAAGGCATAATTCTTTTCTCCGCCAAACGGCTTAAGTACAAAACGAAGCTAAACCTTTTTCTTCTTTCTCATTTTCACCACACATATACACACACCAAACAAACGCTCATAGAACGGGTGTTTCAAGGGCATTTTTGAAGGCTTTCAAAACGGAAAAGGAAATTTAATAATGATCGAGTTGTTTGATGGGCATTGCACTGTACATTCGATCCCGTGGGTTTTGATAAATATTGAAAGGTCATTCATGCATTAAAGCGTCTAGATACATCTATTTATTTCCCTGCGCAGATTAGAAGCAAGAACCCAATAGTAATGCAAAGCTATGACAAGGCGCCGCGATTTTTAAGTTGAAGTAGTGGATACACATAGTCACGAATTACGTTTTCTCTCAGGGATACAACAGCGATATCGCCAGTGAATTTTGACCTTCGGTTTCTGAAAATTCACAATGCCCCGACGAGACTTCGGCCGCAGCTTTATATTATCGCCCGAGCAACCTCGCAGTGTGTACCTTGGTAAGGTAGATAAGGTACCTACCTAACGACGTAAGGTAAGGTATGTATGGTGCCTGTCCCGAATGCATTCATTCCACTGTCAGCCTTACAGCCGTTTACGACATTAGCACGTTCTGCATGGCCGACCTTCCAAAGCTTCCATCTTTCCAGGAATCTAAAATCCCCACGTTCAAACTGTCTTCTCACATATTCATTTGGCCTGCGTGATTGGCATGGATATATCGAGGCTGATTCACCGTTGCTTTCATAGATTGATGGAATGTTTCTGTTCAATGGTCAAATGCTAGGATGGTGTTCTGCGTGCTCTATGCTGTCTGCTCGCCCATTGGGTGCTATGATCTCATGACTCGGCCGCGTGCCCTGGAGTATTCATAGCGCGCCATATCGTGTCGATGACGGTGCTGTGCCGAGGCATTTGGCGTAGTCTGTGTAATGAGATATTGCTGGTATCTACACTTTCTCTTTGCTTGTTTCCTGTGCATTTTCATACATTTATTGTTAGCCATTACAAGATCATTCTTATTCTTATTCTTACTATTACTCTTGTTCTAATTCAACTTTCACTTGTATATATCTATCATTTATCCACCGCCTCCTTTTTCTTTGATATCTAATAGAGATTTTCTCGGACTGCCTGTGATCACCCTCTCGACGCACCTTCAAACATCATGGATCCCGCTCCCATTCCCCTTATCAAAGCGATAGTTCCCAAAGTCCCGCTAATAGGCAAGACGGCATTATGGCATACGTTGGGGCTCTCTCAGACCTCCAAGCAATGGGATCTCCAGACTGAACTCACCGTCAACGTCCTCCGAGCCTTCCTGACGCAAAACAGCGACCCAGTGTCCAAGACTCAGAAGATATCTATCAAAGATCCTGGAGTGAAAGGCAAAATGTGGATTGCGCAGACGACACTCCCCAAACCCGTCGAGGACGATGTTAGACAAGCGCTATTCAAAGCCATCGAGAACTTAAAGGAGGAAGGGCAGCCAGCAGGGGGTTTTACGGAGCCCGACCTGCTACCCGTCGAGGCAGAATGGACCGGATATCGTGCTGGTGCAACGAAAAATTCAGCGGACTTGAGGATACCGGCTGAGCAGAAATATAAGGAGCTTATGAAGGAAGTCAAAACGCCCACAACGATCCTTTACTTCCACGGTGGCGCTTACTACCTTATGGATCCCGCCTCCCACCGTCCTACAACCGTCAAGCTCGCCAAGTTAACTCAAGGCCGTGTCCTCAGTATCCGCTACCGCCTCGCACCTCAGAATCCCTTCCCCTCTGCCCTTCTCGACGCCCTAGTCGCTTACCTCTCGCTCATCTACCCCCTTCCCGGCTCTTTTCACACACCCGTCGACCCAAAGCACATCGTGATATCAGGCGACAGCGCTGGCGGCAATCTCTCCATCGTCCTCCTCCAAACCCTCCTTGAACTACGCCGGCAAAATCTCAAGATCACCTGGGGCGGTGAGGAGCGCGAGATCCCCCTACCTGCAGGCACGGCGCTCAACAGCGGCTGGTTCGATATCACGCACAGCTCGCCAAGCTGCGACTCGAATTCGAAGTATGACTATTTGCCTGCGCGGAACGCTCACCCCAACGGCATGTCATATCCCCCATGCCCCATTTGGCCTGCCTCCCCGCCTCGCACAACTATGTATGCTGAGGACGCGGTCCTCACGCACCCGCTAGTATCCCCGCTTGCTGCGAAATCGTGGGCCGGAAGTCCTCCGCTGTTTATCGAGTGCGGTGAGGAATTGCTCACGGATGAGAACAAGCACGTTGCTATGAGGGCGGCGAAGGATGGTGTCACGGTCGTTCTGGAGCAGTTTGAGGCGATGCCACATTGTTTTGCGATGGTGTTGCTTGGGACGGATGGTGCGAGAAAGTGCTTTGATGGGTGGGTGAGGTTTATCAGGAGGTGTGTTGAAGAGCCAGACAGTTTGAGGACAAAGGGGACGTGGATCGCGGCGAAGACGTTGGTTGAGAGTGAGATTGAGGTGGAGAGTTGTAGTCCGTATACTGATGAGGAGGTATGGGAGAGAATGAGAGAGAGGGTTCTGAGGGCAGGAGAGAAGGTGCCGGAGACAATGAGTAAGTTGTAGATTATTGTGCTTGGGTTCAGTTCGTGATTAAGGGGAAAGGCAGTGACTTTGTATACATCATTTGGAATTTGGCGTGAAATTACGTAGATCGTTAGGTTTGTAAAGGTTGCTGAGACGAGAGACATGACACTAATGATGGAAGGAGGATCAGCCAGAGCTGGATTCAAGTTAGATACTGATCTGGCCTTGATAAGAACGAAACTTAAATTTATGGGAACGTAGAACTTTAAATATAGTTAAGACAGTCGCTGAGAAGTAACGATTTGAGAACCTCATCTTTTGATTTGCAAGAATAGACTGAAGTAAATGTACTGAAGACGCTTCAAGATTCTGATGGGAAATGTCGATGTTACCGTGTTGGCGCTCCAAACCTTGGAGACATCGGTGGCAAAGACTTGAGGAGACCTCTAAGTCTGGATATAGTCAAGTTGTTGCATCGAAGAGACTTGCAAGATTGTTCTATAGAGGTTCAAACTGAGAACAGGACTCCTGAATATCCAAGTAATAGGACTTTTTAAAGTTCGTAGTGCTCTCTTGCCATGAGGGAATGAGGAGGTTGAGACGAGGATACTTGTCTAAAGGCCTGTTTGAAGTGACAGTCGTATATTGTCATATTATGTGAATTTTTGGATTACCCGTAATACAAGTGTGCAGAAGAGGAGTTGACGTAGGCTTCTACTTCGAATCTCAGTTATGAGGGAGGTATGGATTGCTTGGCCAGCCACCTCATATAAATGATCACTCATAGCACACATGCCTACTTACTCTTTTTGCTACCATCTAAGATTTATCTGTACTCAAAGAGCGTTTTTTTACTCGTGTCGCCATCGAGACGCGTTGTTCGGCTTTGTCTACGATCTTTGTCAAAAGCTCACATCGCGCTCTCCACTCAGCTACTTCAACTTCCTCCCACTACTCGATTCACTTACACAAACCACCACCACCTTAATACAACAGAACACTCCAACGACGCTATGTAGCTCTTTATAGCTATTTGCTTCACCGAACGTCAATATCGACGTAACAATATTATGATATTGTTTCCCTAGTATCCATTTCGCACACCACCATAGTACGCGCTCACTTCTATAACGCCGCCACATAACTTGCTTAATGGGCTCGATTTACAGCTCAAACGCGGACCCAAGTCCTATAGAAAAAATGGACGATTCGAGCAATCAGAATTCCGATGTTATGGATGCAAGTAATGCACCTTCCAGGCCTGAAAAGCCTCTATACACGGGCCAAGGCACTTCTACAGATGGTTCGAGACCTGACACTAGGTCTCGAGAACCAATTCAACATGCTCAAAACGCTTCAGGTATGTAAAATATTGGTTATTCTAAACCCGCGTCGGTGTTCAACTATGACGTTGAATCAAGCTGATGCCATGCAGATCATGCTCAAGAGGCGACAAGAGCTGTTAATTATAGCATGCAACAAGCTGCGTCTGCTACAGGTATAACCTCTATTCCTTATACAACTTTCATCTATTACCATTAGCTCTGTTCGCCATACTCGTCCTCTTGCATAGTTAAGCGTCAAGTCACTTGAGCTATGATTGAGCGAAAGTGAACATCAAGACAATTGTAGCTTCAAAATCAAACAACACACGTCTTTTTTCTCTTCTATATCTCGGATTATGCTAACATCTACAGGCCTTCATCCTTCTCGTCCCACTCCACGTCTTGAAATTCAGATCAATAGCGCAGAGATTAATGTCGCCGATCCACCTCAATATTCACCTCAGCAAATGCTGAACCCACGCAGCAACATCCTACCCCCGTTGACTGCGTCAAACTCATCACACACCGTCTCAGTTAGTCCGGCAAATGAGCTAGCAAGCAATAGTAGCCGAATCCTTCAAGCTGCAAGAAGTGGCTTTGGTAGGTCAATGGGTTCACTTCACCTCCCAAGAGGTAATGGTCCAATCATGCATTTCGAGCAGTACCGAGAACTGTGGAACAGAATATACGGCCCTAGCCAGGAAGAAGTTCACCGACAGGCTCAAGAGCGTATTAGAAATGAGATGTTGGAGGATGTACGAGAGGCATGTAATCGTGGTCGCAACCGACCTCAACGTCGCCTTCGCGTTCCATTTGAAAATGGCTTGAGCCATACACATCGATACACTGGACACGCGGAACTACAACCACCTAGCAATAGTTCTCCAGTTTCTGTTCGGGGTGCGAATGCTCGAGGTGTAAACTCAGCAGCTGACTATACTCCGCCTATGAGTACACGCAATGACTCTGACTACGCTGAGTTTGTCAAAGCTCACTCAAAGGGCAACTCTGCGCGTGCCGGCCAACAATATCTGCATCAAGTTCGATCAGTAGGAAAGGATTACAATGGACGTCTACCAAGATTAGTTATACGCGGCCAACACGTTGACAAAACCAGTAATGACAAGCCTGTCGACAACTCACACACCTATGTGCTCGACCCAAATATGAGAGAATTGTCTCAGAAGAAGGACGATGCATGTGCTCAGCAATACGCTCCCATGCAACAAAATGAAGAGGGCCTGACATTGGAAGACTCTTTGCAGCTCTTTACGCCAGAAGTTGTTAGAAAGAATTTTGTTGCAAGAGAAGCATCTCATCCTGAACTTCCAGAACAACAACGAACTGGTGAAAACGGGCTCGGATTTAGACTGGCAGACGTAGATCTCGTGAGAGATCGCCCTCAGTCGGCTGGTATTGAGAGTTTGAACAATGATGAGCTTGAGCACTTCTTTGCTCGCCATAATGTTCCTGTAGTCCATCAACAAACATCGAAGGAAGGTCAATGTCCAAGATCCACAGAACGAAATATTCAGGATACTAGCCCTCAAGAGTTACAGTTTTTGTTCAGTCAGTCAAATGAGTTACTCCAGACTCCTTCGGGGGGAGCAAGTCAATCCAAAATGCCAAACAATGACTTTGTAGGATTTGGCGATGGCGACAGACACTTCTATGCGAGAAAAGATACCACTCTTGACACAAACTTCGCAAGAGTTCAAAAGGTATTCGATAACCGCCCACAAGTTCCACAATCAACAATTGCTCATTCGACTCTATCTCTCCAGCCCCTAAACCTTACGGAACAATTCATTGAGTTGGCTAAATCTCCAAATATAACCCCTGGCGAGGCCAGAGCAGCAGGTGATCACCACCGGGATAACCGTGTAACTTATGGAGATGCACAAGAAGGATTTCGAGGACTGACTTCAACAGATGGTAGAACTCTTTCGACCGGAGTATCTGTGCCAATGGTCAGAGATTATGACAGTATGCACTCTGTCGTTGAGTACAATTACGTTACTCCATCATTCGAATCGCCTTTGCCAAGCGAGATTCGTGCCTTCAATGCACCAGAAGTTGCTGAGGATGAGATGCAAATTGATACGAATGGAGATGGCAACTACAAAAATGTTGTCACGAACACACCAAAGGTTACAGAGGATGAAATGCAGATCGATACAAATGATGATGACGACCGAACTGTGATCGTCTCTGAAATTCCGGACAATGTCGAGAATACGAACATATTCCCTGCGGTTGTTGATAGGATTCCAGAGCTCTCACCCACAAGTTTGCTCTCGAACATTTCAGGTGCCACTCAACCATTCATTCCACAGATGCATGATCCAACTGAGGACTCCCGGACTTCTCAAGTTGAGGTAGATGAGGTAGATGAGCAGGATGAAGTTTCCATGATACAGACGGCACCAATTACTTCTCGTACAGCACATGACAATGCCATCGACAATCCAGCGAAGAGGTACAGAGATACTGCTGAGCAAGGTGCAGAAGGTGTGTGCCGGAAGTCCCAAGACATCAGCAAATCTGGCGTTCAGGAGCCGAAAAAGCATACATCAAACCCAACAGAGCTTTTGCAGCCAGAAGAACTACGCCAGAAAATCCAGCAGAATGCTCCGAAGATACCAGAATCGCCCTTTACACCAGGAAATACTACATGGAATGTCAATGACAATGGAAAGCGTCAACAAGTTCATGATGATAAAACAGCGAGTAGTGTTTCATCTAGCCATCGACCAAGGAAGCGAGTAAATCCAAGTGCTATTAGAGAAGAATCATCCAAGCAAGAGCAAGATTCAGAGATTGGCCTGCCATCTCGTCGGCTGGGCAAACACAATACTTCAACTCCTGCTATGGGCAGTGACCTAATGCATGAGTCAAGAGTCTCGGCATCAATTGAGAAAGCCGATTCCTCCCCAATAAAGCACGATACCCGTTCTGTTTTCGCCCGAGTAGAAGCTCGCTCGACTGCCGTGAATCGAGATCGAGGATCTTCATCTGCCGGGTCTTCCGAACCGGGTGTGTTTGACAACATCAAGCTTGGACTGCGCAAGGCTAAAATTTCAAAGCCAGAACTTCCCCACCCTACTCAGGTGCGCTCTTCAGCCCATCCGACAGATCTTGTCTTCAAATGTCGTGGTTGTAAGAAGGAATACAAGAAGCAGGCCTACTTGGTCATGCATGAAGAGAGATGCGAAGAGGTTGCCACTTGCCAATTCTGTGAGGGAAAATTCAAATTCAAGAAGGATGAACAAGCCCATGAGCGTGTTTGCCCAAAGAACCCTGCCACATTAACTTCCAACTCGATGATGCAAGAAAAGCAAGACTTAGCTGAAACTTCAAGAGTCTCTAAGTCAAGACAGTCGCTCGAACCTTGTCAAAAGGGGAGTTCAGATGAGAAGAACTGGGTACATTATTGCAGAGGATGTGGTCACCGATGTCTTGGGAGAGAGGTTCTTCGTGATCATGAAGGAAAGTGTGAGAAGTCTACTATATGCTCAAAGTGCAGCCAAGAACTGCCAAACAAAAAGCTACGCAACCTGCACTGGGGGACTTGCAAAGAAAGGCTCGATGCCACTCACTCGGAAACTCAACGACCAATCACACATGGGTCTGAATCGCACAAAGCAGGAGGAGAGGGAACCAGTGTATGGGAGAAGATGAAGAATCAAGAAAAGAACCAAAGGAGAGCTTCTGCACCACAACAAATGATTGACGAACAAGTGTTAAAGGATACCTCGGCCAAAAACCAACAGGTGCTGTCGGTAAGCCAACAGCTTGGTATACCAATTCCGGAAAGTAATGGTATGTATCGTTGTCGTGGCTGTGGCAGGGAAGATTTCAAGGAGTTGAAAGGCGTGACCCAGCATGAAACCCAGTATTGTGCGGGATTTCCAAAATGCGAAGGCTGCCAACAGAAATTCCCTTCGAAGAAGCTTTTCCACGAACACCAGATGCAATGTCCGTTTGTCAAGCCCAAATCTGTTTCAAACATATCGAAGGGTGGCAGAAACACGAGACAATCGTTGCCAGCGCTCTTGGTGGGACGCTCACACTTAGGTAGAGACAGAGCTGCTGCTTCTTCACCAGCAGAAACTCAGCCCCAAAATAGTGATAAGGAGAGTAAAATGGCCTGTCGTGGTTGTGGAAAAGGTTATATCAAGCAAAAGTATCTGGACGAGCATGAAGCCAAGTGTGACCAGATCTCTAGTGACGACGAGGAGGAGAACGAGCAGAATGAGGAGAAGAACATGGCTTGTCGTAATTGTGGAAAAGGCTATATCAAACGAAAATATCTGGATGAGCATGAAGCAAAATGTGGCCAAGTCTCAAAGATTTCCGACAAAGACATGCCTGTGACAAAGCGCCAAGCAACGGATACATCACTCAGTCTAGGAGGTGCGGAATCCAAATTGGCTTGCCGTGGCTGTAAGAAGAGCTATGAATCGCAACTGGACATGGATATGCATGAGCAAGACTGTCCAGACTATGCTAAATTTCTCGATGAGGAATTAGAAGCATTTGGAGAAGATGAGGAGAGTGTCGAAGAGGGATTGGTTACCCCTACCCCAGCTCCTCGGATCCCTGGTCCTCATACGTCTGAAGGAACTCCTAAGCCGACCCCAGAGGTTAGTGATTTGAAATTGCGAGGAGGAACATTGTCATCTGCTCAAGGTTTGTTAAACATTAATATCCTGTGAATCCGTATTTTCTAACAGATGCCACAGTTAAGCTCCCTGATAATAGAAATCTTCGATACTGGGATATCACCGAAAGCATACCAAAAGATCAAGGCAAAGACATCCAGTCATCTCCAAATTCTCCAAATCCCTCACCAAAACTCAACGTCGAGAACGCTATGCCCGTGCCTTCTCGCAGATTCGTTGATGACTCTAGTCTTTTTACTGGCCATCAGGGTCAGCAAACGCCAGACAAAGAACAGGCAACTACAAGACCACACTTCATGGATGAGTTTCATCCTGGCGAGCATGTTTCTGATGCCCAGAAACTGAGTGAAATGCCTGCCATATCACAAACCAGCCCCTCTCGCATCAAGAGGTCGTACAGTTCACAGGGCACTTCGAGGGCTGGGAGCTCTGTAAATATTACAGGATCTCAGACTATGGGAGATGGCACACATGTTCAGAGCTTCATTAGTAAACTTCTTGATCGCCAGCCAAGTCCGCCGCCACAAACGCTGAAGACATCAAGACTCCCTCCTGGCTACCCGTTCCCTACAGAAGAGGAGAAAGTTGTATATGGAAACTCTCCAAGCTATTCGCCGATGATGTCCGGAGAGTCGCCAGTTGTACCGCCACAACAAGCCCCTGACACGCACTCTTCTGGCCACTTCACGCCGACACCCGCTCCAGAGCCGTGGAATGTCGACGATACCCCTATTCCCCTCAACATACCTGCTTCAGCTTCCAAGCCTACTCGTGAGAGAACGACATTCAGCTTCTCCAACCAGTCCGTTCGTGATTTTGCAATGGCCAAGATCGAGAAGAACCTTAGAAACGATCCGTCACTTCATTGTCTGAAAATCTTAGAAGACTTCGGAGCCTCTAAAGACACAATCACAATTTTGGGTCCTCGGAGCATGCAGGTTGAATCGATTATGGTGAACATGGGACCGTTCGACATGCAGACAAAACTGGTTGATGAGGATGGTAACACACCTTTCAAGTTGAAGAACAATAGACCAATTCAATTTCCAAGTCTGAAGGATGACACATCAAAGAGCCCACCCAGTAACACTCCCACGAGGACTTTCAGGACCACTCGCCTCGTGGACTACGATTCCGAGGAGGAAATATCACCACGCAGTCCTCTCGAAGAGCGTTGACCCAATGATTGTTTGGCGTTGTAGGGTGCTTGGTCCATCAAGAATTATATGCGAGATCAGCAGCAATGAGTCGAGGCGGTAGTAGTAAGTGGTCCTCACGCTTTACGACATGAGAGCATTTCATCAGACCACAAGCTAATTTATAACGTTAGACATGGCTAGCGTTAATGCTAAGGTCTTGCTATCATTGAATTTTAGGTAGGGAGACCATGAACAAATCAAAGTTCCGTGTCAGTAGGATTTGCGTTGATTTGATGCATGGCGGGAGTGATAAAGAAAGAATTATTGACAGCACACAATTGTTTTGAGACAGAAAATGTTTGGAGGAATTGGGCTGGTGACTTATAGACAAGACTCTCACCTGTGGATGTAGTCCAATGATAATTATTCCTTGCTGTAGTAAATCAGAGGCATTTCCAGTTGATGTGAATGATGAGTGGTGAGATAATTGAACATAGCTGTTTATCTAAGTAAAGCCTATTTTCAACGCATTCAGTAGATTACTAAACCCTAATCGTAAAATTAAAGGCAAGAATACGGGAGCTACTCAAGTCTGCTATTATACCTTTAAAGTATACAATAGTAACATGTGTTTATTCAGAGCCGCATGATTTTTCAAGATCTGATAGTTCTCGAAAGCCGTATATTTACTGACAGCTATGCAATAATCATTACTATGCAGTCTTTCGTGAAACATACGTCTATCTCAATGTCACGCCAGAGGCCGTGAAATACGCTCCTCTAAATCCAAGGTTTGGGGAACATAATAGATTTGGACAACGTTCATGGTCGTTCCATTTCCATTCAATTCTTTCGAGATATTCCAATTCATCGTGCTTACTAATGTATTGACAATGGTCTAGGTTTCAGGTTCCCACCACATCTCCGATGGCGTAAAATCCGAAATAATGATCCATCGGCGCTTGGAGCAACGGCACTTCGGCGATAGAGCTTCTGCAGACCTCAACGGATGACATGCGTGAGGTGTAAGGTAATCCTTCAATGCATTTTCCACACTCCAAAAATTCGTGACCAGGAAAGGAGATGGTAGTCATTGAATCAAAACCATAACGACATGGGAATTTGTCAGGATATCTAGAGATTCACTGTGTACATTGATTACATACCCCTTCGCCTTCATGTTGGAAACGTACGATCAAGAGACAAAGACCCCTTCAGATTCAGCATAAGGCCCATCCCTTATCACCGATAAGATTGGTAACTGTCGGCGACGCCACTCATCAAACAAGCTCAGGTTTGTTTCCAACTGCCCATTTTCAATCTCCAAGTAACTTTCGCCGCCGAGTCAAAGGATTCGTGCACGCCTAAAGCTTTGCTCGGGGATGGAGGGTCCATAGTAATACGTCACAGCTCAGTGATCTCATAAATAAACATGTAGGCTTTCTCCACAAAACAATGAAGCATATTCGAAGAGAAATCCTATTTAAACGTTCATCATTGTCCGTCTGAAATATTCTATAATCAATCATCTTTCATCACAATTACCATTCATCTAATAAATACTCGCCTTTTTACAATCTACCCATAACGTCATACATTTACATATACAATGGAAGCAATCAAGAGCAAGGTCCAGAACGTCCTCGGCACTTCCGGCAAGGGCAAGACAGTCCTCATCACCGGAGCCTCCGGCTTCGTTGCTGCCCACGTTTTGAATAGTTTCCTTGAGCGTGGTTACCACGTCAAGGCTACCGTTCGATCAGATGCCACCGCCGAGAACGTCAAGAAGACACACGCAAAGTACGCCAGCCAGCTCTCCTTTGCCATTGTCAAGGATGTAGCTGCTCCAGGAGCTTTCGATGAGGCCGTCAAGGGTGTTGACGGAGTCATTCACACTGCCTCCCCATTTGTCATGACCGTCAAGGACAATGAAAAGGATCTCCTCATCCCAGCCATCCACGGTACCACCGAAATTCTCAAGGCCATCCAGGCCTACAACCCGAACGTCAAGCGTGTGGTAATCACTTCCTCATTCGCATCCATCGTGGACTTGGGTCAAGGAAACAGACCAGGATATACCTACTCCGAGAAGGACTGGAACCCAGTTGACTACGAGACTGCCAAGAACAGCGAGAGCGGTGCAGTAGCATACTGCGCATCGAAGGTGCTGGCCGAGAAGGCAGCTTTCGAATACGTGGAGAAGAACAAGCCTAACTTCACCATCTCCACCATTTGCCCTCCTATGATCTACGGCCCTGCAGCCCACTCCATTGAGTCCTTTGACAAGCTCAACACCTCTTCCGCCGATATTTACAGACTCATCAACGGATCTGAGAAGAGCGTTCCTGAAACCTCCTTCCTCGCGTTCGCCGATGTACGCGATGTCGGAGAAGCCCATCTCAAGGCTTACGAGTCTGAGAAGGCCGCCGGCCAGAGATACTTCATTACTTCCGGCAACTTCACCTACCAGCAAGTGTGCGACATCATCCGTGCTGACTTTCCAGAGAAGAAGGCGCTCACTCCAGAAGGCACCCCAGGCGCTCCTCTCCCACCTTGCTACGGTGTCGATAACACTAAGGCAAAGACTGAGTTAGGCTTGACATTCAGAAGCTTGAAGGAGACTATCGATGACCAGGTTAGGGAATTTGTTGACTTGGAGAAGAAGCTTAAGGCTTAGATATGTTTTTTGTACGATTTAATGACTGCTTGTAGCGTAGATATAGATTAATGACACTTAGATTTGACCTTCACTTTTTTGCATAATGCATGTATATGAATTGTAGACACGTATTTCAAAATCATGTGCCAAAATCGTCCATTGGCGAAGTCTGAGAAGTAGTTACTGAGCTGTACAACTGTTGAAAGTCGTATATTTATTAAACCCATCAACTGTTTTGGGGCCATACAGCCAATTGTTGGACACCGTGAAGTCATTGAAAAGCATGGAGTCCTTTCACGACCATATGGCAACTCGAGTTAGTACAGTTCTTAGAGTTGTAGGGCTAGCCTCCATTCAACGCTTCTAATATCTGTAAGAAGAAATAATAAGTGGTAGAGATGAGAGTCCTGCGAGAAAATCCAATAACATTAGAAGGAAGAATAGGCAAAGTATTAACAATGCAAAAATGCAGACCATTTCGCTATGAATGCTACACAAGAGAAACTCAAGAATAAGAATTCATCATATACGCTGGCAGTCCTTAGTTTTCAAGCTTTTTTTTTATACTTTATGTTGGAAAAAAAAGTAAACTATGTGTCCCAAGGTAAGGCGAAAGTGCCAACCCACTCCTCTACTTCGCTTCTCAACTGTACAATCTCACGCTCGCTTTCGCCCTCACCGAGGAACTCTAGGAATGCCGGGACACCACCTGGATTCTTGCGACCCTTGGCCTCAGCAGCCTCCTTGGCAGTCTTGCTCAGTCTCTGTGTAATGGTGACGGCTCGGTTCACAATGTCAGCGACGCGGACAAAGTCCTCTGGCTGGAAGCCACGGGTGGTCATAGCCGGGGTTCCCATACGGAGTCCACCTGGCTTGATAGCGGACTTATCACCTGGGACAGTGTTCTTGTTACTTGCGACACCAACGAGCTCGAGAACGCGCTCTACGCGAGCACCATCGACACCTTGTGGCTTGAGGTCAACAAGGACAAGGTGATTGTCGGTTCCGCCGGAAACAATGCTGTATCCCAATCCACCCTTCTCCTTTGAGTCACCGAGACGCTTAGCAAGTGCCTTAGAGTTAAGAATAACAGCCTCCTGGTAAGCCTTGAACTCTGGGCTCTGAGCCTGCTTCAAAGCAACGGCGAGAGCTGTGATCGTGTGGTTGTGTGGTCCACCCTGGTGACCCGGGAAGACGGAGGCGTTAATACGCTCCTCAAGATCCCACATGACCTCCTTCTTGGTCTTTGGATCAACCTTGCGGACACCCTTTCTGTAGAAGATCATGGCACCTCTTGGTCCACGAAGAGACTTATGAGTGGTGGTAGTAACAACATCGGAGTATGGAAACGGGGATGGAATGACACCACCGGCAACAAGACCAGAAATGTGTGCCATATCACTAAGAAGGTAAGCGCCGACTTTGTCGGCGATTTCGCGGAAGCGTTCGTAGTCGATCAGTCTGCTGTATGCAGAAGTACCAGCAACGATAATCTTTGGTCTATATAAAGTGGCCATCTCCTCCAATTTTGCGTAGTCAATGAGTCCAGTGTTTTCGTCCAATCGGTATGGGAGAGTTTCGAAATACTTCGAGATCATGGAAATCTTCTTGGTTGGTGTCTGATAACCGTGAGAGAGATGGCCGCCATGAGGAAGATCAAGACCCATAATGCGATCGTGAACGTTACAGAGAGCGGAGTATGCGTAGAGGTTGGCTGGAGAACCGGAGAGTGCTATGAAAAGATAAGTAATTTCATTTCCAGAAGTCGTCTAGATCTGCTTACGCTGTACGTTAACGCCCCATTCTGTATCCTTCAATCCGAAGGTCTGAAGAGCTCGCTGTTGGCACAATGATTCTGCTTGATCAATGAACTCATTACCACCATAATATCTTGCACCTGGGTAACCCTCGGAATATTTATCTGCAAAGTTCCAATTAGCAGCTGTGGTTTTCCCTTAATTTCTTTTTTTTTCTTCTTCCTTTCGAATCTTCGTGCAATGATTGTCTGTTTACATACTTTGCATAACACTTCCAAGGGCATCAAGAACAGCTTGAGATGTGAAGTTTTCGGAAGGAATCAAATTAATGAAGTGCTTTTGTCTTCTCTTCTCCTGTACAACGGGTTATTAATATTCATCCTCGGATAGGATTTTTTTTCTTTTTCGCGCCACTTAGTCGTACCTTCTGGAGGATATCATAAACAGCCTGATCAGCATGTTCGAGGTCGGAAGACAGCAACTAAAGAATAAGGTATCAGCAGAGTCCAATTGAACGTTCAAGGAGTGATATGTGGAGCTACAAACCTTTTGTTGTCCTTCAGCAGTCATAGAGGACGCAGCTCTACGCGCAACGAGAGGCGAAACAGTGGTTCGACATACTGGAGCTGCCGACCTGCGCGCAGCAGAGAACGTTGATGTTCTTGCAGCCTTGAAGATTGACATGACGATATATGATCTATAGGAAGATCAGACAAAGAACTCGCAATAATTGACTGAGAGGAAGCAGGAAATGTACCTTTCCCGCTCACTTAAATGTCGTCGACAAATCTCACGTCGGTTCTCACATCGGAGTCACTGAATTGTTCGCGACTCGTCAGTTGATTTACCCGCGCCTTTCCCTTTTGATCTTAGCCGGCTAAGCTTTTTGATGTCAAATCCCGAGTATGGATGTTCGATAAGCCAGTTCACGCGATAAATTTATGGGACGAGGTATGAGGCTGATGATTTATGATGATACTCCTTAGCTGTATCATGCCATGTAAATTTGGGGAAACACCATCCTACGTCCGGGGGATAACAGTCACCCTTTGGATAAGTAGAGCACATGATAAAAGGTAGCACTACTGGGCTGCTGGGGCACGTCCTTGATGCAACATGCCACATTTGTATCTAGGTCCGCTCACGGAAGCTCTTAAACAGGGATTTCTATCAATTTGTCACTATGCATTTATGTACATGTGAGAAGTAAGGTTACGAGAATTTGTGTTGTGCTTCGAGAATTATGAATTATGAATCAACTCGAAAGATTCAAGATAAGGTAGCGAAGTGATATGATAGATTCATTGTCCAATCCTGTTCTTGATTATTTTTAGAACCAACGAGCGAGTGAAACCAATCTTCACATGAAAATGCCAGGACATCTTAGAGGCGGTTGTATTTCGCTGTTATAAGGTAACAGAAGATCGATATCGAAGCCCAATTGGTTGAGGTTCCGTTATGCCCAATCCAAAGTATGAAGTCATGAAAAACACATTCAAAAGCACTTCAGATTCCAGACACGCAAAAAGACTGTTTTGAACATCATGACACCGTTGTCCATGCGATATATTTTGGAACCCAGTGAAATTGAAAAGCAACCAGCCTAAACTTGAGACCATGCCACATTCACTCCGAAAGCTACCCGAATCATTGCCATAAAGACATTTACTTGGACTCCTCCTCACCCTCACCGAACAAGGCGTTTCTCTTGGCAACGGCTCTCTCCAACTTTCTCTCACGAGCAGCCTTGGTCTTAGCACGCTTGGCGTCCATCTCCTCCTTGAGGACACGCTCACGTGCCTTCTCGGCCTTAGCGCGGTGAATCTGGATGAGAGTTAGTACAAGCCATATGAGCAAATCCGTGGTATAACTTACGTGCTCGACCAACGCTCTCTTGTGCTTGAAGGTGTTACCCTTGCTCAAGTGGTAGAGCTCGTGGTAAAGGTGCTTGTCGATCTTACCGCTGGCACGGTACTTGACCAACAAACGACGGAGGACACGGAGACGGCGCATCCACACAACTTGGCTGGAGGAAATATGTTAGCTAATATTTCAGTATAAAATCATAGCAAGCGGCTTTCGAGGTGGCGCATGATACAATCCGGAATCTAGTGTTGAGCCTACCTTGGCATACGGGCATCAGCCGTACCCTTTCTCTTACCGAAACCACGGTGTCTACCGATTCTTCGGGCAGCGGTGAGGTCGCGAGCACGGGATCTGGAGTGCATGGTGACTGGCTTGCGGATGATGAGTCCATCGGCGACGAGCTTGCGGATAGTAGCACGGGAGTTGGCGTTGGAGATCTCGCTGGTCTCATTTGGATCCAACCAGATCTTGCGCTGACCGCATCCGACGACGCTGGCCGCGAGACGCTTCTGAGTTCGGAGGTTGACCCTGCAAAAGAGTCTTGTCAGCCATGTTTCCACCACAATAGTGCCTCATGCTTTCGAAGGAGCTGCGAAGAGTATGCGAAGAGCTCAGATGAACAGAGCTTCGATCAGGCGAGTCTCTCCTTCGTGTTCGATTCTATGGTCGTCGCTCTGTTCATCTGAATGATCTTCCATCTCTAGTATTCGGTGTTGGTTGTTTTCGATGACGCTTTGATAGCTGACCATCCTCCAAACAGCGCGATTCGAAGCTGGGCAATGCGAAAGACGAGCGGGAGCGTTTCACAAGGGCTGTGTGCTTACATCTTGACGGATTCCGAGGTGTCGATGGGGTGTCGTTGTCGTTGTCGGTTCGAAATTCGAGATTCAATTCTCTCGCCTGTCGTACAGAGCTCGCACACTCGAAATTTGCAACTAACCGAAACGGGATATGCAGGGCAAGCTAACCACGTAACCCTAGAATTGCGTCGCGGGGTCTGGCGATGTGCAAATTGCAATGAATGTGAAGAACGGGTGAATCAGTTGTGGTTAATTGATAAACTGACAAATTTCTACTTTTGAATGGTGATGGATAACTGATCGTCAATTGTGTGATTATGTGAATTTCAAATGCTCGAGTTTGCTCATGCTCATACTCAGTATTTGTTCGTCTTCTACGGGGAGCGTCGCTGCACCAATTTGCAATGATTGGAGGGTCACAACTTTGTTGACATGTAAATCTAGTAAATCACTAATGCTTTCACTTATGCGAGTTTTCTACATATTTAAAAGAATTGTGGAATCACTTTTATATTAAACTCCTAGGTGCCCTAATAAACGCTACACAATGCATATGCTATTTGGTTTGATGGTATCCTCCCAGAATCATCAAACTGCTTCGTAAAGTAAAATCCTTTTGGCAAAATCAGTCTTCGCTGAACACCCCATCACCCAAGTCCACCTTTCCGATACTTCTGATTTCACGCTCATCATCCACTTCATCATTGGAGAGACCCAATCCACCCTGGCCACCTTCAGCCTCTCTCCTTTCTCTGGCCTGGTTACCCAGACGTAATGCAATACGTTTAAAGTAATCCGACATGCTTCTCTTAGGGCCTGGTGCAAGGCCAGCGCTTTCAATGTACTTGTCGAACACTGCACTCTCCTCATCAACGACACGGAATAGAGCCATAAAAGCTGCCTCGGCGGCAAGTTTGACCGGGATGACGGGGTCTCTCACACTGGCGAACACAGGAGGTGCGAGTAATGCAAGATGAGGCTTGACAATATCCACGTGGTGTCTACAGATAGTGCGGACCACAACCAATGCCAAACGCCTAGAGTCTACGGACGCTCCAGGTGGAATGATGTCGGCTAAAGTCTCAAAGATCTGCTTGGTAGCCTCGAATGACTTCGTGCTCTCAATCAAGAGGTACTTTCCAGTGGCAAGAATGGAGTTGTCGGCGATGAAGTTCTAAGAATTGTTAGCATGCACTCGCAGAGGAACAAGTTTTTATGACCTACGTTCTTATTCTTCATGCCTTGACAGAGAATGGAAGGTAGCTCTTCTGCAAAAGCGGACTCGGTCAAACTCTCTGGGGCTTCCAAAAGAACTGCGTTCAATGCAAGGACGGAGGGATGACTGAAGTGTGTGGTCAACACACGGTTTTTGATCAGGGAAGCAGCAGCATCGCTCGAGATATTCTTGATAAGAGCACCGAGAAGCTTTGCGTTGGTGATAGCCATATTGTCGTCGTTCTCCACACTGTCAGTATCAATCAGGCCGAGGACAGCACTTCTTGAGGCTTCACTCATATTTGCGCCAGCTTTGCTAATGACTTCATACAATGCCTTCAGCATTGCATTACGGACTCCAGCATCAGAAGTCTTAGAACCTGTGACCAGCTCGGCGATCAATGGATCTATTCTTGGCGTGAGTGTAATCAAAGTACCAAGGGCTTTGGCGGCTCTGGAGCGAAGTACCTCGCTGGAAGTATCCGCAAGAGACTTGGCAAAGGTTCTTTGCAATTGTGGCAAGAAGGGCTTGAGAAAAGTTGGAATCTTCTCCAGCAAGTTGTTCAAGGTAAGCAAAATGGCTGCCTTGAGCTCCACAGATCGCTCTGATACAGCACGAATGAGTGGACCAGTGATCTGTGTGACGAATGGCTTAAGAGAATCTTGACTGGTGCGATCGACAATATCGGAAATGGCCAATGCAGATTGCGTTCGCTGTTCTGCGGAACCGTTCATCAGACCTTGCAAGAAAATTGGCAGGATAGCATTGATTCCCTTAGGCAAGCCAAATCCAGGCAGGTTGGAACCCGCAACACCGACATGTTGAAGCGTAGCTCGAGTCGAGTAAACCAATGCTTCCATCTCTTCTTTCTTGAGACGTTTGGTGAATTCACTAAGTGCTGCCCAGGAGGCCTTGACAACAGCTGGATCTCCATCGTTGAATGAATTAAGCAGAGCTCTGATAATGTCTTGGTTGTATCGAGAATAATCAACGGTAGCTGCAGGGAAGAACTTGGCAAGACGGTAATCTACAGCAGCACGTCGCTTGTGGTCATCATGCTTCACCAAGGCAAGCAATACACTCATGCCAGTGTTCAGGCCGTCATACTCGTCAATCGATAAGACGACGGTATCAAATGCAGACTCGAGATCTGCCCGAAGCTCGTCATCTTTGCATGATATGATGTTGTCCATCAAAGAATTGATGATGCTTGGTAGACGGCGTGTCATGGCTGATCCAGCAACAGTTGACAAAGATGCCAGTGCCTTTGCATTGAAAGCGCTGATTGGCGAGGTGGTCAATGTTGGGATCAAGTTTGGCAGGATGATATTAGAGCGCGTCGTCTCAGTCAACAAGGTCAACAATGCAGAAAGGGCGTTTTCTGCCTCACCCTCGGTACGTAACAAGTTGAGGAGATGAGGAAGGACTTGGTCAACTGCCTTCTTGCCGAAGATTTGTTGAAGAGAGTCAAAAGCCTCTGCGGCTGCTTCACGTACATCTTCATCGGAATCAATCAATGCAGTTCGAACAACTGAGATGAGGGTCTTCTCGTGATCCTCGAGAGCTTCCTCAGACGCTGATGATATGAGCTCGCGGAGAGCAATGCAGATACCTTGCTTGGCATCAGTGTCGGTAGAGGTTTGTAGACCCTCCTCCAAAGTTGGAAGCAAGGTCGAAAGAACGCCATCACCAGCCTTGCGAATAAGCTCACCGAGAGCGTTACCAGCAATAACCTTCTGCTCCATATTAGAGCTTCCAAGACGTCGAATGATAAGCTGAGACAGAGTTGGAATGAGCTCCTTGAGAGTTCTTGGGCTAGCAACAAGAGCTTTCCAGACATTGACGGCAGCAGTACGAACCAGACCAGACGTGTCGCAGCGGCAAATGTAGAGTGAAGAAAGGACCTTGTTTCTCTTGTCTTCGCCGAGAACTTCAAGTAATGACGCACCGGCCTCTTGTGCGCCCTCTTCAAATTCATCTGCTTCAGTGTTTGCACTGACACCAGTAAGGTTGAAAAGAAGGTCACCAACCAATTCAACGGAACTGAGACGAATGCGGTAGTTATCATCGGCAAGACCACGTTCAAGTTCTGGTAGAAGAAGATCGATAGCCTTGCTAGCGAAGTTCTTGACCAAAAGACGACCTGCACGCAGAGCAGTCTCGCGAATAGACTCAACGTCATCTGCAAGACCAGCAAGAATTGGAGGGATGATCTTGCTGAGGTAGTTTGCGAAACTATTACCAAAGCAGACTGGCAAGAAAATGAACAATGACATAAATCCTTCGCGGACGGAAGCCTTCGAGGAGGCAACATTCTGGAGAATGGTTGGAAGTGTCTCTTCAAGACGACCAGTACCAAGACCTGCGAGTACTTCGGAGAGGGCCTGTGCAGAACCAAGACGATCACCAGCTCCTGTGTCAGATTTGAGGGTTTGCATAAGACCCGGAATAAGATCTGGCAGGGCATCTTCACCAAGTTTCTCAATGAGGGAACCGAGTGCCTTGGATGCTGTTGCACGAGTCGTTGGCACAGGGTCGACGACCGCTACCTTCAAGCCAGCAACCAAAATAGGCAAATGAGAGATCAGATCTCTTCGTTCAGTTAAATGAGCTAAACTGCCAATAACTTGGGCAGACTTTCTCTTGGTACCTGAGCGATCGCCAAGACCACGCTCGAGAATGCGGACAACAAGCGCGAGAGATGGAGCATCAAGGTAATGAACAAAGGATACCTTGATAAGGGCATCCAATGCATCATCGGTATATTTAGTAGGGTCACTAAGTGCCTTAAGCAGGACATCAACCAAACTCTTGACTTCGGGATTACTGATGACCTCTCCGAAGCGTTTCAAACTTCGGTTTGCTCCCAAGCGGACTTCCTTGTGGGAGTCATTCAGTACTCCAGTAAGCGGAGGAATGATCGCTGGAAGACTCTGTGCAAGTTGCTGTGGATCGAGATAAGCCATGGCACCAAGCAAATCACACGCACCCTTCTTACTACGCCATTGCTGGTCGTCAAGTCCACTGAGCAACGTCGGCAAGATTTGCTTGACACCATAGGAGCTCAAACTTGCAAAGCAAGCCTTAGCCGCAGCAAGACAGCCCTCTCGAACATCAGCGCTAGCATCACCGAAGCTCTGAAGGAGTTGGGGCACAATTTGTATGACATAAGGCTCGAAGATACGGCCCAGAATTGTTGCTAAGAGCTCATAAGCGAGAAGAGCTCCTTCGCGATGGTTGACATCCTTCTTGTTTTCGATACCACCTTTCAGCGTGACCATGATGCGGAACTCTCTCAAGGCAGAAATACCCTTGCCGTGAACAATTCCAGCAAGACCATAAGCGGCACCACGACGTGCTGCGTACTTCTTGGCATTGAATAATTGGTCAAGAACTCGTGCTACATACTCAGAAGTTTTCTCGCTAGATGCGCGAACAAGAGGTGGCAAACACTCTGCAACAGCGTATTGTACAGTCTCCGATGGAACACTGAGGGTTGCGAGAAGTCGGTCAACGACCTTTGGAACACGAGCATCTCCAGCAGCAAGATGCTGAGCTAGAGCGCCGTAAAGAATAATGACAGCTTCATTGACTCGGTCGTGGAATTCCGAACCCTTGTCTGGAGCCTCAAGCGTCTGCTCGAAGGTCTCCATAAGTTCTTCAACCTTATCTTTTCCGTGCAAAGCAATAATTGCAGTCGCAGCTTCCACCATCTCAGTTCGAACGTTGGTGTTTCGGTCGCCCAATGGACCTTCCTCGATCAAAAACTTCAGGAATGCATCAAGCAGAGCCTCTTCAAAGACAGGTGCTAGCTCCTTGAAGCCAAGAGCAATACCATTTCTGGCCTCCCACGGATCCGTAAGATCTGATTTCTTAGGCATACCATACTCGTCCAGTTGAGGCACCTTTGGCTTTGCCAGTTCTTTGTATGACGACTGCAGACGGGATAGAACATTGCGTAAAGTGGATGGTTGGAGTTTAACTGCGTCCGCGAGAGCTCTTGCAGCAGCTCTCCTGAGTTGCTTGTCCGTACTGTCAAGATATGGAAGCATGGAGAAAACAGACTCGTTTGTTACACTAAAGGAACTTTCCTCCCAAATCTCTCGCGCAACCTCAACATTCTCTGGGACATCATCGTGGCACGCAAGCCAGATCTCCTCTGAGAAATCTTGCTCACTCATGTCAATCTCCGCACTGATTGATTGTAGAACAGATTCCCGGACAGCAACTTGTGGTACAATTGCGCCCTTGACTAAGACAGCTATTTCATCAGCTTCAATGCTTGGTGCAATGCAACGGCAAGCATCTGCAAGGCAATCCTTGATCATCTTGTAGTGCTGGTTGTATGCTTGCATTGAAGATATCAATACTGAAAGGATGTCTTTGCGGGGAAGGATTGGATCAGCGAATGCGTCAGTATGGAAAGTCAGGAACTCCAACGCAAGGACCAATTGTGCTTCAGAATCATCTTGGTTGCCAAAGCCACCATGCTGCAAAACAAGGAAAACGAGAGGCAATATGTAGGTCAGCGATACTGTATCGAATGGTCGTTGTTCTCCGGAGAATCGTAAGCGATATAGCACTCTTGTCACAAGATCGCCAAGGGGCTCTTGCTCAAGCTCTTCTGGGAGCTGGGTAATGCCCAGAGCTCGCAGAGTTGCGACACCTACAAATGGACGCAAGCTTCCAATTCTGCTCGAAACCCTCTCAGCGCAAGCCATGTATGATTCGGCCGCTGCATTACCAGTAATCAGACCTGCACCTGCACTGATTGCAGACAGGAGAGCACTTGTCGCTGAACCCATCCAGGCTGCTGCATCAGTCGGGGGGCCTGTCGCAAGGCTACGGATGATCCCAATGCCGCGAAGAAGTTTGGCTTCCACATAGCGGATTTCGAGTCGAATGGCAGCTTCTTTAGCAAGCTGGGCGTTGATCTTCGCATTCTCCTCTGGAGTTAACTTTTTCTGTGTTCCCTTCTTTGCTGCCAGCTGAGCTCTCAGCTCCTCCTCCCACTTCATTGTATCGTAATCCTTGGTATTCTTGTTTGGAACGTAATTCTGTGTTTTCTTTGCAAGGACATCAACAAATGCTGTACCTTCCGCGGTCCTGAAGATGGCCGCTTCTGTAGGACCAATGTTCTCTAGTTGCTTCGGGTCGAGATCTTTGTGAATTAAATCAATGATGCGGGATATGATCTCTGGCGCAACAAAGGCAAGCTCTGCCGCCGCATTACAGGCCCCAGTCTTGGCCATCTCTGAGCGTTGGCTTGATGCTAAGTTATCAAATTCCGTGACATTCAAAATTTCTTGTATCAAGGCATCAGTTTGCTCTTTTGCAAGTGCTCCCGGATCTACTCCCACCCTCAGACACGTTTCGATCCAGCTGACACGTGGAATTAGGTCTGGTCTGGCAATAATCAACATTCTCACCATTTGGGTCTTTCGTACTGAGATATCAATCTCTGAACCGAGGCGAATGGCCTCAGCAGGTGTTAAGCATATAGACTTGACAACCAAATGCACATTTGACATTTCGGTCTTCGCAGCTACAACTGCTGAATCTTTATCTCCTGTTTCTGATTGTTGTCGCCACTGCCACATGCCGTCGATTATCACGTCGGAAATATGAGCGGGCTGTTGAACATAGACCAAAGACAGCGCCTCCATGGCCTCACGCTTCACAGGAGGTGAAACTGCGCTTGCACATATGTTGTAAATCATTGCCTGTGCCCAACCTAATGCAACCGGAGACCCACGTCCAAAGTCTGCAGAATCCGATCCAACGGAAACGAGAGCCCGAGTGAGCCATGTGAAATCATCGTCACTTGAGAGCTTACTGTAGACACGATGATTGAGGAGGAACGACGGCTTTGGCTCAGCAACCAAAGCTTGTTTTGTGACTTGTGCTTTCTTCAAAATTGAATCAATTTTGGGGTTCTCCAGGATTGATAGCTTAGTATTGGCAGTTGCACAAAATACAAATGCTGCAATTACAAGCCCAGACTGAGCTGCAGCAACTGGATTGGCAATAGCATCATTGAAAAGATCGGAAAACGCCTGCACAGTTACTTCTGCAAGCTTGGCTACTCCAGGCTTGGCCAATTCCGTAGTATCGAGACTCCAAAGAAGCTCTCCAAATCTTAGTGCCCACAAACGCCTGGTAGGTACTTTTTTGTCGGCTATACCCTTGGAAAAGACCTCAATGACCGCTTTCTCAAGATCAATGTCATTCTTAATTGCCCAAGTGATATAACGTATCAAAAGTGAGGTTTCGGCAGTGAGGGCTGCCTCGTTTGCCTCCTTCACAGCGATCGGGGCTACACCAGCAGGGACCTTCATGGCAAGTGCGGTCGTCACTGGTACAGAAGAGAGCATGTCTGCGAAAACCGCTCTCTGGTCAGCTGCGGCGATCTTGCCACCTTTGAGGGGATTCAATATCTCATCGCAAATAGCCTCAAGAGCTGTTTCGCTTTGGCATCTGGAAACAGCAGCTTTGAAAGCAGACAAAGCGCCATTGCGAATTACAGCGTTCGAAGACTTGACATTAGAAATCAAAGGCTTGAGGAGGTTCTTCTGCAGAGCAATTGACAGGTCAATGCTTGCTGGGAGAGACTCGATGAGTGGTGTAACCAAATCGTTCAAGACAACCTCTGGTGCTCTAAGCATAGCCTTTTCAAGTGCTGGAACCAAAGTCTTTTCGACATCCTCGACTGTTGCGAAGTCGCTGAAAAAGTCGTGGAGACCATTTGCAAGGTGGCCAGGTAAAGTAGTACGAGAGCCAATGATCTCCCGAGTATAGAATGTAAAGTAATCCTGTTTTCTCGCCTCCAATATCGGTTTCGATTCCGTTTGACGAGCGCATACTCCTGCGATAACTCCAAGCATGATGGCATTCTTCGCAGTGGGCTGAGTGCCCTTCTTTGTCAATAAGGTCACAGAAGCATCAATGGCTTCTTTTCGCTTGTCGTCTTGAGAGAACACCTTTCGCAGACCACGACGAGTGACCACCAAGGCCGAATGTCTGACATTTGTACGAGCTGTAGCACTCAAACAGAGCTCAAGAGCTTGTGCATTGCCCGAAATAAAGTCCAGGCCCCATTTATTCCAAACTTCTGTGCTGACCGACTCTTGCAACAAAATGCTATACCATTCGACAAGAACAAAAGCATTGTTTGGCGCGATACCTGGCTTTCCCGTCTCAGTCTTGACAGCCTTAACGAAGCCTTCTAAAGCCGAAATATCTTGGTTGTAAGTCGCGAAGATTATTCTTATACATCTTTGAACTGCTTGCCGTGATGGTCGATCATCATAGAATGCATATGTGGTGAAGAATGACTGAAGCAAATCTGGAATAGACTCTAAAGGAAATTCTAGACTATAATTAGCGGCTGATATGCTGGAACTGAAGCAATGAGAACAAAAGGCGTTAAAGCACTTGCTTTAAAGCAAGTGGAGCAATCCCCAAGTAAAGTGGTCAAGTCCCATGCAAAACCCATTGGTAGCTGCATAGAATTGAAGATGACTGACGTACCTTTGCCAAAAAGGTTGCTTTCAAGATGCTGTAATTGTGCTAATCGTTTCGATGTTGATGAAGAAGACAATGCGGACTTCGTCGCAAGAAGGTCTGCTCGAGACCCGTTAACCTCCACCTCATTCATCTTTGCACGTCCTCCCGGGTATCACATGAAAATAGCTGTTGATTTTTAAGTGCGTTCGCATGTTCTTCGAATATTCGAGATGGATTATTGTTTTGCCGATGATGCGACGCTAAGGAAGAACCCCGGATTTGATGTACGAGGCTTTGATATGTAGTCAAGATTGAGCCTTTTCCATCATATAATGTTCTTTCTTTGAGAAAATTTCCCTGCTATGGCTTTCTCTTGCAGATTATTCACTTTTCATTTCGTTGTATTCTAGACTTCCTTCGTTGGGTGTGTTTGCCTGGCGTCAAGATCTCAAGAGCTCCAAGCTTTGGCGCGATGACGCTACAAGCGATTTCACATACCACATCCACATCTGTGAATCAAAATTAGCAACACAACTACGTACGATTCTTTCTTTAGGCTATGGCTGGAGCGAAGAAAAAGAAGAAGCCAGCCTCTAATCCGGCCAGAGGATTTGCAACAACTTCTATTGCATCAAAACCCCGTGCCGAACAATCGCAGGACATAGTCGACAGCGGGGCTACCACTGATCCTACAACACAGGCGAATAGCAAAAATGAAGGTAACTCAGTTGTTGCTGCACCTTCAACAGAAATCAAAGCAGCTGTGGAATCCGAGAAGACTCTTACGCCCGAAGAATTTGAGAAACAGCTGGAAGAAACCGAACTTCAAACACTAGTCGAAAAGCATGCTCAAAAGTCCAAGAGGGAGGCTGCACGTCAAGCTACACGATTACATACCGATCGCCGTATTCTTCGCAGTCAAGCAGAGACCTTGTCCACTCGAAAATGGCTTCCAGCCGAATTGATGGATACCATTTTGGATATGATAAAGACAGACAATCGTTCTGCTGGACAATCGCAGGGAACAGATAGCGGATCCACAAAGTTATTGTCAGAAGAAGACTTGACTATTAAGCTCTGGACACTTCAACAAACTTTGATTAGTGCGGGGTTTTCAGAAAATAGAGTACAGGCTTGTCTTCGACATATATTGGAATTGTCGGGGAAGATCTCCGCGAATAACAAGGACATGATTTTTGGTCTGGAGGAATCATTGGAGTGGCTTGCTCGCGAATGTGATAAAGAGGAACTGCCAGACTACGATGGTTGGCAGCGCAAGCATGCTATTACAGCATCAAGGTCTCAGCTTGGTAAGAGGAATTACACTTTGTCAGGATGGTCTGCTAAGACTTTCAACTCAGATGGCGCTCTTGAAACTCCCTCCACTTCTGGTACCGCCACACCAAGAACGTTAGAGGCAGACATGCGACATGTTGCTATTAACGATATCCCAGGCCAGCCTCAGGAGTCCAGTACCCCAGCAAAACCAATGAACCGAGTTCGAAAGCCGATTGAATACGATAGCGATATTGATCCTGATGATCTTTTGCCAGTATATCTTGATACTAAAAAGAAGCTCTTTCTTCTCCAAGCTCCAATTGAGGCTGATCGAGCACCTTTGCGGCGCCCAACAGCCAAAAAATCTAAGTCTCAAGCTGCGGAATCCCCTGAGATAGCGAAACTACAAAGAAAGCTGAAGCAGATAGAAGACGATGTACTTTTCGACAAATACGACGCTGACCAGAAGTGGTCCAGCCAGCGAATTCAGCTTGAGAGGGATGCTGCTGCTGCCCGAAGCGCCGTTATCCTTGAAGCCCAGAACAAAGAGGATTCCGTGAACAAGGAAAGCTCCACAGAAGTTGACGAGGAAGAGTCGGAGGATGAGATTAGCAAAGAGGCAGCCAGAATTGGTGCGGAGATGCTCGAGGCAAATGAGAGTGATGACGATGAGGCCCTAGCAGATCTTTTTGCCAGTCTTCCAGTTACTGAGGTTGATGCCGTTACTGGAAAGAGTAACCAGGTAGTCAACGGAAGTGACGGAAGCAAGGTTTTCATCAGAGATTTTGGAAAATGGACTGGTGTGAACCCAAGAAGAGTCCTCGAAGAGGCCTGTCGTGCTAGGTATGCTATTTTTATTCATTCTGAAAGCCACTTTACTACTATATATGTAACTAACTTATCTACATAGAGATTCATCGGTAAGATTTGTCTATAAGGTCATATCTTCATCGAGCTTCTCCAATCGACATTCTCTACAAATTAACTGGTCTAAGTCGCAAGAAGTTTTGCCAGAGTCTGCATTCTCTGCTATCGAATGCTTTTCTTCACCTAAATCGACGACTATCAACATGACATCGATTTCGACCCCAGACAGCCAGCAGTCCGAGGCATATATTTCTACAACTGCCCTCTTTATGATTTTTGGCTCGTCTACAAAAGAGGACAAGGTCTTTCTTAGACTACCTCCGGTGTGGCGAGAACTCTGGAATGAGTTCTTGGAGGTTAAGAAGGATCTGATGGATACTGCCGATAGAGAGTCGATCAGATCGCTCCGAGATGTCATTCGTCACAAACGCGATCTGGAGGAGGAGGATGGTGTGGTTCTCACAACAGCCTTCAAGAAACGCGGGGCTTTCCTTACCCCAAATGACACTAGCGACGAGTCTGGAAACGATAAACCTGGTAAGGGAGCCTTGACACAAGAGGCTCTGCAAGCTATTTGGTGGAACAAGATGAGTGCGCCATCATATCAGCACATGCTCCAGTCTCGTATGCAGCTTCCAATGTGGGGCTTCAAGGAAGAGGTTCTAAGAACGATTGATCGTGAGCAGGTTGTCATTATCTGTGGTGAGACAGGCTGTGGTAAAAGTACTCAAGTTCCTGCGTTTATCTTAGAACACCAGCTTGCCCAGGGCAAACCATGCAAGATCTACTGTACTGAGCCTCGTCGTATTTCAGCAATCTCTCTAGCTCGTCGTGTAAGCGAAGAGTTGGGAGAGAGGAAAAACGACCTTGGTACTCCTCGATCGCTGGTTGGTTATGCAATCCGTTTGGAGTCCAATACTTCGAAAGAGACCAGACTGGTTTATGCCACAACTGGAATTGTGATGAGAATGCTTGAGGGCTCCAATGACCTCAAGGACATCACGCACATCGTTCTAGATGAGGTCCATGAGCGTACAATTGACAGCGATTTCTTACTCATCGTCTTGAGAAAGTTGATGACACGTCGACCTGATTTGAAAGTTGTCTTGATGTCTGCAACGGTTGATGCGGACAGATTTTCCAAGTATCTTGATGGTGCTCCAGTTCTCAATGTTCCCGGCCGTACATTCCCGGTTCAGGTCAAGTACCTTGAAGATGCTGTTGAGATTACTGGATACTCTCTCGACAATGGTTACCAGAAGCGTCTCACTGATCTGGATGAGTCTGATACCGAGGAAGCTCAAGATCCTCCTGGTACAAAGGTTGATGGTGTTTCTGAACTTCAAGGATACAGTGCCCGAACTCGAAACACATTGAAGCAGATCGACGAATACCGCATCGATTTCGACCTTGTTGCACAACTGATCGCTAAGATAGCATATGACGAGCAATATGCCGTATACAGCAAGGCTATTCTTGTTTTCCTCCCTGGTATAGGTGAGATTAGACAACTCAATGATATGCTTGTTGGACATCCTGCATTCGCACAGGGCTGGTACGTATATCCTCTTCATTCGACCATCGCGAGCGAAGATCAGGAAGCTGCATTTTTGGTCCCACCTGAGGGTACAAGGAAGATTGTACTTGCCACAAACATTGCGGAAACGGGTATTACAATTCCAGATGTAACATGTGTTATCGATACCGGCAAGCACAGAGAGATGAGATTTGATGAGCGACGACAACTCTCTCGGCTTTTAGAGTCCTTTATTTCTCGAGCCAATGCTAAGCAGAGACGTGGTCGTGCTGGTCGTGTTCAGGAGGGTCTTTGCTTCCATATGTTTACCAAACACCGACATGACAATATCATGGCCGATCAACAGACTCCAGAGTTACTTCGCCTTTCGCTGCAAGATCTTGCTATTCGTGTCAAGATCTGCAAATTAGGTGGTATCGAAGACACTCTTGGTCAAGCATTGGATCCGCCTTCTACTAAGAACATTCGTCGTGCAGTTGATGCACTTGTTGATGTCAAGGCCTTGACATCTGCGGAGGAGCTCACGCCTTTGGGTCAGCAGCTAGCACGATTACCGCTGGATGTCTTCCTAGGTAAACTCATTTTGCTAGGAAGCATCTTCAAATGTTTGGATGCCGCAATTACTGTAGCTGCAATCTTGTCTTCGAAGTCTCCCTTTTCGGCACCATTCGGGTCACGATCTCAAGCAGATACCGTCAGATTAGCATTCAAGCGAGGTGATTCTGACCTTCTTACCGTATACAATGCATACATAGCTTGGAAGCGTGTATGCAACACGAACGGCTCTGAATACCAATTTTGCCGAAAGAACTTCCTTAGTGTTCAGACACTATCGAACATTGAGGACCTCAAAGGACAACTTGTTGTGTCACTTGTTGATTCTGGATTTCTACCACTCACCGATGCCGAGAGGTCTTCTTTGAACAGAACACGCTTTGCTCAGAGGCGTCGTACATTCTTCGAACTCCCACAGCGATCGAATCTGAACAGCGACAATGACTTGATCACAACATCAGTCATTGCTTGGAGTTTCTATCCTAAGCTATTAGTACGAGATGGTAAAGGTTGGCGAAACATTGCCAATAACCAGAACATCAGTCTTCATCCGTCTTCCGTCAATAAGGGTCGCAGTGAACTTAGATGGCTCTCATACTATCACATCATGCAAGCGAAGCAGTAAGTTCTATTCCAGTAATTAATGAATTTTTACTAATAACCACTAGATTCTATAACGCTCACGAGACAACCGGGGTTGAAGATTTTGCAATCGCCTTGCTTTGTGGTGATGTGAGATGCGATGTAAGTCATAATCCGTGGTTCTGTGTGCTTTAGCTAACAAGCACAGATGTACGCTGGTGTTTTCATCCTCGATGGTAACAGAGCTCGCTTTGCAGTTTCTGACTGGAAAACAATGCTTGTGATCAAGACATTGAGGATGAGATTACGAGATATTTTGACCAAGTCTTTCCGTAATCCGGGTAAGCCTCTGACAGCACAGCAGGTTAAATGGATGGAGGTTTGGCAAAAGATTTTTACTCAGGAACCAAAGGAAATCAGAGCATAGGATGGTACTTTTCAGATAGAAGAATTAGGGTAGCAAATGACAGCCATCAAGTGAATAAAGAATGATTTCAGACGATACGAGCGTTTCTGTCATGAGTCAAGGTTGCTACAAAGAATAATAATAAAAAGAAGATTGGAAAATCAAGAACGAAAAAGAGATTACCGAACTATCTTTTTTTTCGTAAAATCGCCTTTGTTTCATATCTCTTTTGATTGTGTAGGGTAAATCGCCTTTCCGAGTCTTGCTTTGATTTGGATCTATACATGCTCTCTAATTCATCGAGCTTTTTTTTTTTCAACCTGTCAAAACTACAGATAAAGCTACTACATTGTTGTGATAAGTTGGCTTCTTGTTCCCGAAGTTGACTTTGCTCTTGGATTATCTTTTGAATTCCTACACTAAGGTGTTTTCGGGTTCTGATCTCACACCTACTTGACATATCCCCTTTGCTATGCAAACAATCTCTAACCTCATACTTCAGGTACTAAAATTAGATTCCTGCATGTCCAGTTGAGCAATTCTGATTATTTCTGAACAGAAATCGGTGTATAGAAAGAATCTTGGTGATTGGGCCCCTTGAAACGCCAGGTTTTGCTTTATGAGTAGATTCTGTTCTCATAACCTGTTTTAATCTTGCACTGTCACATTCTTTACCCTCTTCCTACTCGCGATTTAATGTTCCGTAGTAGTACACAATAAAATACAATAATATAACGAGATATTATAGAAATGTTGTTGTGTTTAGTTGACCAGTTCTCAGAGTAGAAGGATTCTGGCTAGCTATCTATATGCTGCAACTTGCGTATTTGAGTAACTAACAAACTGGTTTAGATACGGTATAGGTCTCTCAAAATCATTACAATATAATCCTTAGATGACATGATTCTAGTCTTGCTAGCTATGTACCTAGTATCATCAAATCAATTTCTAAAGTTCATCGCTCGATTATTGCCTCAGGAGACAGGCCAACAAGCATATCCGCAAGGCCTCAACAAAGGCCCACATAGCTAAAGCGCGTGGAATTTTCACCACCATCCGTTAGCGACTTTTCTCTCATGATTGAGTATCTACATAACCTCAATTTTTACATCAATAGGCCTGATAGTTCAGTGGTAGGATTCTTGCTTTGGGTGTAAGAGGTCTCCGGTTCAATCCCGGATTAGGCCCTATGATATATTTTTGCTCTTGCTGCGTATATACATATATATGTATGGATTGGGAGACACACTCTGTAGTGGAACTTTTAATATTCTGCTTCAGTGGGAGATTGCAGTAGAATTCTGAGCAGATCTAAGTGACATGTATTTTTGGTACCAATGATTCACTGGTGGTTTTCTCAATCTCTCTCTCGAAGTCTCAAGTGTTGGTTGAACTTGAAATATAAAGAAACTCTTTCTTGCCTTTGAAAAATGTTTGGGTGTCTTCGTAAATAGCACAGAGTTTTATTGAAGTCTCATTATCGGACTTCGTATTTCTACAACTGCTTTCCGTCCACATAATAATAACTCACTTGACATACTTGGTCGAATCTTGTCACTTGATATTGTTACTGACTTCCAAGGGAATTTAGACACTATTATTAAATAATAGTAAAAGGCCTCTCCATATTTTATGATTGTCTCCCAACAACGAGTCCATAGTTTGAAAAAGAAATTCCACTTGTTCAACATGGCATATAATGTTACCGATTCCTATACTCTGTAATCCATCAAAAATTATTCACATCCGAACTTCCTCCTCCACTCTCTGACTTTAACAACTGAAATTCACACCCATTAAATCCCAATCCCTCAATAATTGCAATGCACTTATCTCTATCGTTCAGCTTCAGTATCTAACCTTGAAACCCCACCAACCTACCATTCCAACAACCTCTAGCCATAACACTAACCACTTCCGCTCAGTCATATCTGCTCCACCACGCAAAAATTTCACCAGCTCCACCCACAACGCACCATAACACAACATCACAACGCAGCAAAAGTGAAAAAATATATCGTAGGGCCTAATCCGGGATTGAACCGGAGACCTCTTACACCCAAAGCAAGAATTCTACCACTGAACTATCAGGCCTATCGATGTTGAGTGGAGGATTATGTGGTACTGTAAATGCTGTTGAGATATGGAGGTTTCATGTTGATACACATGTTGGGATGCATGAAATATACAATTTTGATGAATAATACGAAACGTAAGAAACAGCAAGAGAATACAAGTAGATGTTGTGAATTATAATGTCCGATATATTATGAACTGTTGTAAGTTCTGTATCCCATACATACTCCTTTCTTATACGCCGTGATATCTGGTATTTCTCCGTATGCCATATTATTGTACAAAATCCGCACTGCTCTACACTCCCCTGAACCTCCCTACAATCCCCTACACCGTCTTTATCTCTGGTGCAGTAACAAACGTTTCCAAAGGTGGTCTGCTTGGCACAACAACATTCCCATTCTGCACTACATCGGGCTCAACCCCACTAACAAGGGCCTCATCGGACAATACATCTCTTACAGGGGGCACACCAACCGTACTCGTCAACGTCGTCATACTCGCACTCGCACCATGCTGCTTGAGCCCAAATGGCAAGCCAAGTAGACCATTACCCTCAGGTTTGTCACCACTAACACCGTCCTCAAGCGCATCGGAGGTAGTGATGTCCCTTGCCGGCGGGATCTCTGCTGTACTAGTGAGCGTTGTCATGCTCGCAGACGCAGGCTTATTCTTGATAGTGAACGGAAAAGCGATGCCAGCTGCCTTGGGACGTTTGAGATCGAATTCCTCTGCAGGTGCATTGGCAATTGCTGATTCGACAATAGTAGGGGCGACAATGGTTGGGGTGGGAAGGGAGGTAGCGGAGCCTGTAGTATGTCCGTTCCCATCTGCGAGGCTGTCTTGAGAGTAATGCGGGGAGTCTTGGCCTGTTTGGTTGAGATCTGTAACTGTACGTTGACGGGAAGTTCGTCGTTGTGTCCATTTGCCACCGGGGTGAAGCCTTGTGGTATCGGTTTCTTGGTCGTTAAGAGGGCGCGCGCCGGCACCGTTCGCCCCAGTGACCTTGATTGTTGCAACGCCCTTATCCTTATTCTCTGCTGCCTGTTCACGGTCCATGGTTACCTTGTCGTGCTTAGATCCCCACAATGCCCACATGCTCATGCCAGTAGACCTTTTTCTCTTCTCTTCCTTTTTCATCCTTGCCGTTCTTCTGCCTGCCAACGCACTTGGAGGTGGGACCTCACCATGCCCAAATGATTCATATCCAGCTGCCATCTCTTTCATTCTCATTTTCTGTACATTTCTCTTCGCACTTGCAAATTTGGTATCCCATTCCTTTTTTGCCGCCATCCACTTCTTGACAGGGCCCTCCTTGATCACTCCAATTTGGCTATTTGGCATGTTACATGCCGGCAAAGCCGATTCAGGTTCAAGTTCATAGATATTGCCATGTCGATCAACCCGTTGTCTTATCATATGGTGTTTGAATGGTGGTAAGGGATCACCTGCTTTGCCAACATGTTTAACTTCCTCTTTTTGGAATATCGATTGGTCCTTGCCATTGCCATTGTTTATGCTTCCCTCTCTTGAACTGTCAGACTGTGACACCACAGATATATCATCGTCGTCTAATATATCGATCTCAGTCTGTTGGGCTCTTGCCAAGGCCCATGCTCCAAATTGAGCTATTGAGCGGTACATGTATTTAGCGGGTCTTGTAAAGCTCAATGTAGGTGCCACATGACAAAGATCGTCCCATACTTGCAATTGAACATCGGTTGGCTTCCATCTGTTGATCTGGTTTCTGTTATGGTCATGTGGATTCTCATCGAGGAATGCATCCCCTGGTGTATATTTTGTCGGATTTGCAGCCTTATGTGCTACGTATATCTGCTCATCTCGAAGCATTTCACCACCACCAACCAGGATAAGAAGTGGTGGAAGACCGCCCAAAGATGGCTGTAGGACTGTCGAAATAAGTGGATGAGAAATGAGCTGATTTGATGCATACATCTGAATTTGATCCTTGATCTCGACGAGCTTGCCATCAATCATGATTGACAAATTATGGCCGGGACCCGGTACAGTATTGGCTGCTGATCCAGATCCATCATTTGTGGCAGTGCCTGTTGCGGCGGTATCGTTCTTCGTTCCAGCATCAGGATGCTTGTCCACATGAAATCCTTGGATTGCATCTGCTTCAAGTTCTTGCGATAAATGTTCCTTGTGCGTAATGCCTTTAACAGCATTTTCAGCCATAGCAAGCATATCGTCTGCATTTGGTGGTGGCCAAGAAGGCGAGGGACGCTGATGGAAACCGTGAGGAGGGATATAATCGAGTGGATTGTCTGCTGCCACACTCGGGAATGAGTGGGTCAAATCAACCCACGGAGATATGAGAATAGCACCTGCTGGAAGTGGTAGACCTCGATCGCGCAGTGTTACAAGCATGCTCAAGACCATACCACCTCCAGCTGAATCACCAGCGAGGATGATCGTCGATGGGTCCTGGACACTGAGAAGGTATAGGTAGGCGGCTAGGCAGTCTTGAAGACCGCAAGGAAATGGGAACTGTGGTGCCAATCGATATCGTGGCGCGAAAACTCTTGCTTTCAATTTGCGAGCGTGCCTTTGCATCTGATAGCGATGCTCATCCACACTTCCAAAAAAGTACGCTCCACCGTGAACATATAACATGACCCTCTTCCCTTTGTCGTTGTTTCGTCTACGTTCAGCGTGGTCTGCTTTCATCTCAATCCACTCGGCTTCCATTTCACTCTCGGGACGTCTCCATTGCCACCACAGCTTTCCTCCAACCTTTTCAATCCCATGATGTCCCAACTGTTCCTGGATAGCCTCCGCAGACTTGGTAAGATATTCTGCGGGTATTTTGACCTCATCGACCTTCACCCAGGTTGGATGGGGAACCCATTGTGATGTAAATCGTTGTATATCCTCGACCGTGTGATGCGATGCGTATATTAAGAACTTTCGAATGAGGTGGAGACCCTCGTCGTATGAAATATGAGCTGTTGGCTTTTGCGCAAGCGGTTTGCGATTGAGGTACTATTGAAGCATTAGATTGACTTCCCTGCCATTCAAAGGGGTATTCGTACATGAGATAGAAAGGTCAAAATCACAGCTGGTGTCACTGCACCACCGACAGTGGCAGTATTAAAGACCATACTGCTGATCCTATTGTTCCTGGTCGAGAGAACAATGCAATGCGGGAGAACGGGTCCGGGATCCCAGTAGATATGCGCAACTGATTGCTAGGAATAGCAAAGAGAAAACAGCAGAACTCACTTACTACCACAGCTCCCTTCAAGTATTATTTCAAGATTGTTATCTTTATTTTTGGATATGCTCAAGAGTTGAAAAGGGGTATAAAAGGTTAAGGCAGTTACAACAAGCAGTAAGAAGGTTTAAAAATATCGGACAGGAGAGAGTTGGGTTGAAAGACATGGGGCCTGTAGATACTAGATGAGCAGATGAACATGCAATCTTGGCGTGTCAGTGGTCTATGGTATTTCACCTAAAGCGTGCCACCGACGACAATATGGAGACCCCCCACCTCGCTAATATAAACGGTATTACTTAAAGCGTATGAACACAATTCGATCCTCATACTCTTACTGAGATGATAAAAAAAGGACACAATTGATGCAAGGAAATACGAGAATAAGAGCAAGACGCGTTGGGGGGGGTGAGAGCAGAGTTGTGACATTCCACATAAGAATAGCAATATCAGCGGCGCACAGCTACGCAGGATCTATCTTTGCCCACCATTTAATTCGTGCCAATACACATTTCACTTACACACTTTGCACGCCAAAATTCAACTACCGATAGACCGACTCTGGCGTCATAACTTTGCCATTTAGCTGCGGAATCTCCACATGTGAGCGTGCCCAAGCGTACACACTCTATCTAAGCACAGACACTAGTAGATGTTGACGCCTGGTTAATGAGGCATGAAAACAAAATTGTTTTGGAAATGTTCGCCGATTCTCGAAGGCAAGGCAAGTCGAGAGCATAAACTAGATCACTGCGCATACCGACTGTAACTCAACGCGAAACCTCTAAACTTTGACAAAGCAACATTTTTTCCCACCGAAGCGATTCAAAATGGCCTCGGCTACCAACTTCAACCCGCAGCAGGTGCAGCAGGGTCAGGGTGGTGTTCAGGTCTTGCCTCCAAGTCCAGGTGCGAATTATCCAGATTCTATGCCCAGATTATTAGGATGAAGCCCAGGAGACACCTTGATAACTAACAATTACACAGAAAAATGCCAAGCAGAATTCGAACTCGGTGTAGCATTGGCTCTTGCATTTTGGCCAGCGCTGTCTCTGGCAGTACAGAACAACTGGGGAGGACCAGCGTCATCAGACAAGCGCGACTGGTTCGCAGGAGCTATTGTGGAGCTGTGGGACGAGCGACCAGACACGGATATTGAGGATGTCGAGACGGTGCTGCTGCAGGTGATGCTTGACGAGTTCGAAGTCAATGTCGACGACGAGAGTGGCTATGAGGTGGCGGAGCAGATCATGCTCTTCCGGAAACACTGCCTCGAGGGGCGATTCGAGGAGGTGGAGCAATTAAGAGAGCGCTGGGTGGCGAAGGGTGGAAAGGGCGACATTGCGCTCGGTGGCTTCACGAGGGTCGAGAGGGGCGAGGAGGACGACGATACCGATTATAGTGAGGATGATGATGATGATGACATGGATGTTGATATGGATGAGGTGCCACAATTGGTTGAGAGGGCTGAGAGACCTCCTCCTGAGGTTGATGAGGATGGTTTCACCAAGGTTGTTGGAAAGAAGAGAAGATGAGAAAGTCGACAAGGGATAAATGGCATTTTCTGGCGTTGGGATATCATAAACTATAGGGCGTTTTTCAAAAAGTGTGTATATCATGCAGGAAAATTTGTATGGACAAACGGACTCCTTGCGGATAGATGTGTTATAGAGTGCAAAGATGGCGATCTGAGTCTTCGAAATTATCGACTGATGTTTAAGATCGATAGCCAGATACATTGAAGAGACGTTCAATATGTTGTCAATTGAAATAGCTGGGCAGGTTATTGCAAAGTGCGAATCTAGAATACTAAGAAAATAATTGGGATTGTTGAGGCTATGTGTACAAGCACACCACAAGCGGACTTCTGTTGACGACAGATCTTAAAACATCTCTGCATGAGTCTTGCAAATCCATCATTCAAGGCCATAGTGGAAAGTATACTCTGGATAGACGGGTTGAGATATACCTGATGCAAGCATGAAATCCAAACTGGTATCTAACATAGACTTTGCATTTGACTCCCTACAGACTATAAACAAGTATACAAACATTAGGCATGTACAAGGGGTATCCTCCAAACTAAATACACACACAATACACAAAATATAGCGGGATTGTCTCCGGCAGTTCCCAATCTTCTGTTCTTAACTTTCGAGATGCACTGATCGCATCCATAAAATACCCTTCCAACCATTCTGCCCTAAAAATTCCTGAAATGGTCCATATCGTCCTCCACAATCCTTGTCCCTCTAGCCCTCTCCCTCCACTTTGCCTCCCTCTCGCGCTCCCTCTCCCTCGTAATGCTTCTCTTAATCGATACTTCTCCAAACTCATCAATGCTCTCATCCACTCTACCAAACGCAGTCATAGGGCTAATAAATGCTTCCATGCGGATCGTCCCGACCGCCTCAAAGAAATTGTTTCCAGGGCGGGTGCTCGTCTCACTACTACGGACGCTACTCATGCCACTAACGCTGCGATTATAACTGGGCATACTTGCCGTCGGGCTCATGGCGCTCTGGAAGCTCGGTGGGCTGTACTGGGAAATCGTAGGCGGGAAATCCGCCATAGTTGAAGCAGGTCCCGAAAAGCCACGCATTGGAGCTCTTGGAGCGGATTTTGGGCCTGTGTTGCTGCGCTTGCGTCCATGCTGGCCACGTTCGACGAAACGGGGGACGAGAGGTGGCTCGGCAGCATCGGACTCCTCATCTTCTTCTTCGATATGCGAGTTATAGTAGAGCTCGGGTTCATGCAAGTCTTCGAAGTGTGTGGTACCGCCGCTCGAGCTTACACCCTTAGAGCTAGGTGGTGATAGGGCTGTTTTGCCCTTGGCAATGCGGATGGAATCACGAATGCCGGACTTGCGCAGATGGGCATTCTTGCGCATTACAGGTTCGACTTCAACGGACGGCGGTGGAGGTTGAGGTTTGAGGGTTGGTATGGCTTGGTTAGAGTGGGCTAAGAATGTCAGGGCAGTCATCCAGACATAATGGCGCTCCTTTGTAGGGGCTGTGAATTTCAAAGCTCGAGAAGGCGTGAGGATCAAGATGGAGCGGTTGAAAAGAGTCGGGTTTCCTGAGTTCTTTGGCATTGTATTCGCGTCTGGGACGTCAAGAACTGATTGAATGGTCACTGGAAGGATTTAGCAGAGCACGGACAAAGATGAGGAGAAGACAAACATTTTCGACCGGCCTTGCCTAACAATGCTGATCCTGAAGTAGGCTGCTTAGAACTCCACATAACGGCTCTCTCATATGGTGCAAGCCAAACCCAACGCCTGTGGCGAGGCCCGTTCCCAGCAGTCTCATCTGCTTGATTTCCTTCACCCATAACGCCAAACGACTTCCTTCTCCTTACATACTTCCACATCCACTCACCAATCATAGTTTGGGCAATGGCATCTACGACGCCAGTCGACTGTGTCGCTGCTGTACTTCCGGCTGAACCACTGCCTGTTACTGAAGTAGCCTCTGTGGTTGCGGAATGTTGTCTTGGTCGGTGAGATCCATATCTATGATGCCTTGTGATGTCCTGCATGAACGTTGGAGAAGTGATGTCGTTGAGTGGCAATGGTGGTAACTGAGATCTATATGAAGCCTCTGTTGATGGCGAGGAAGGAGGGGGAGACCTTGAACCACGTCGTCTAGTTCCTCCACGAATGCCGGGAAGGTTCGCAGCAGATCTCGACTTGCGTACACTTCTTTGTCTCTTGACAGACTTGACAGAACTTCGTCTACCATATTCCCTGAAAGAGTCGTTGCTACGAACTGTAGGACTTTTCTGCCCAGAGCTATTCGGCGCACTCACACTGAAGTTAATTGGTTGCTTTGAGCTTGCTCTTTTTGGAATTGGAAACGGTGGTTGGACGATTGGCTTCTGAGATTCACTGGCTTGACTTAAGCCGGTGTTCTGGTGAGTTGAGACCCCACTAGTGATCAGAGCAGTACGTCTTATTTCAGGCTCCTTAGGCATGCTGGTGTTGACTTTTAGAGGTTGGGTGCGTGCTCTGACAGAAGAGGTTCTTTCGGGGAAGTCGCTCCTTATAGGAGATCTAGGCAACTCTGGTGCAAGACCTAGCATCCTGGCAGACTTATCGGATCGTTGGGGATGTGCCACCTTCAGGCCGGCATTACGGTCCTGGAGACCCATCGCTGTGTCATATGGATCATCGGATGGCTTCTGATTTGCTTTGTTCTTCATAGTCTGGTATCTAGGAACAGAGAGGGCTGTGGCAGGTACGTCGTCGTCGTCCTCCAAATCAGGGAACTCATCACCATCATCCGAAGTGACCCCATCATATCTGGCGAGAAAACTGTTCATGGTTTGAGGAGACTTGTTTGCATCCACCAAGAAGTCATCGTCAGAAAGTGAGAACGATGGTACCTGATTTCGTTTTTTCTGTTCCGGAGATGATGATAGAAGACGGCTGAGACGCTTTGGGTTGCGAGGAGGGAGGACAGATGGCACCTCAACTTGTTCATTATCATAAAAATATTCGGGTCCTGGAGTGGGTTGTGGACTTGGTGGTGCAGAGGTGATTGTTGAAGGTTGAAGATGCTCCGGTAAAAGCTTCAGACGTTCGTTTACAAGAACGGCATCCGTTTGTACAGAAGCATCTTGAGTGGTAATAGCGACAGGCATGTTGACTTGGCAGCCGACGTCCTTCGAAAGCTGAGGAAGAATATGCTCACGTGGTGTAGCGGGACCAGATGTGGGGGGATGTATTGAGATCGATGGGATCGCTATTGGCGGAGGTGGGGCAGATCGTGTCGAGGTCACCTCATCCGAAAGCTCTGTTTGCGTCGCCACCGACACTGATACCAACGGAGGACTTACAGCAGAAATTGGTATCGTGTCTGAAGTCGTCGAATTATGCACAAGTTCTTGCGTAGGTGTTTTTGGTGTTCGTGGTGGACTTAATGGACCAAAGTGGGTTTGCACCGTGGCGGGAGAAGGTGAACTTTTTACATCCGCAATCTCTAACGCCAATGGTGGACTGACATGGACTCGTTTTCGACTTTGATTAGCTTCCACCTCAAAATCCTTATGCGTTGTTGTCCCAATATCGACTTTTGATTCTTGTTTGATTCCCGGTAGGGATGTTGCTTGTATTTTAGGCGACGGAGGTGGCGAGAATTGTACACCTGTATCAACATAAGAGGATTTTGAAGGATTTGGCTGTTCTTTGACCTCGGCAGTGACTCCCACCAGTTTATCAAGCGCCTCGCGATTTGTTTCTTGACGCCGTTGAGCTGCAGCGTGAATCATGCTGTCTGTACTTTGTCCTCGCCGATGCTTGTTCAAAAAAATGATTGAATCCTGGCTCATATTTCGTCCATGTGTTGTTGATATCACGCTGTCTCGACCGCCTTCAGTCGTTTGGTCGTCACTGTCGTAGAAATTCAACTCATCCGCCAAGCTCGAACCAACATTTCTCACATCGGCATAACCACTGGGTCCGTGGAGAAGTGAGAATCGAGCATCCTCAGCCCTGCTGTCCGATCGAACATTCTCAGAATCATTGTCGACATTATCAGTCGCTTTGGCTGTAGCGGACTTCTCTTCGGGGGCGGGCTGATGCCTCTGAGCATTTAGTTGCTCAATTTCCATCTCAGCAATCACGGTTCGTAATCTCGTTTCCGCAGCATGGACTTTGGTCTCATATTTTCTTCTCTCAGTCTCCCATTCATCCTTTTCTTTCACAAACATCTTTTCGAGTCTGTCCATATTTTCTTCATGTGATCTGCTTTTCTTCTGGGCCAATTCCAAGCGCCTCTTCAGGTCAGAGACGTTATCCGCTGCCTCATCTCTTTCTTTGGAAAGTTCGCCCATTGCCGATGCAGTTCCTCCCTCCAGAAGAGCCAGCTGTCGCTTCAGAGACCTTGATTCCTTAGAGTTGTTTGCCAGCTGGATTTTGAGGTCTTCCTGGTCAGTCTTCGACGAGTGTAATGTTGTCTCGAGATTCTCGATAATGCGTAATTTGTCATCTTGCTCCCTACGCAATGACAAAATCTCTGCGATGAGGTTCGCATGAAGAGTTGGCGTGAATCTCCTGGGATCGAGAGGAGACAAGTTCTCATCATTGGACATGTCTTTTGAGATCCTCTTGATAGCGGAGGTTTCCTGTGGAAGAGGCGGGGGCACAGGTGAAGAGAGTTGACGAGGAGATATCGATCGTTTAGACGACCGCCTCGAAGACGGTCGTGATGGACGTGGTGTCATATATGGAGTATTGGCCGAAGATGGTAAGGCCTGGTCAGCAGCGCCATTCTCATCATCTGTCTCCCACGTCGTCATCTTGCTCTGATGTAATTTGTTGGCAACTTAGTCCAATGACTTGAGCATAGCGAAGCAGATTTACTGAAATGGGAAGAAACGCAGAAACAGGGAGGTTCTTCTTTTAACTCGTACTTCGCATTAATTGAAGCACCTTTCGTTCTATGTTTGGTGTGTATAGTATGTGCGAGCCTTGTAGTGGTCGATGCTGAGAACCGCGTGTTCGCACTCCGGATTGTAGGAATTGGTGAAACACAGCTCTCGGCCGATCCCCCAGACACTTTGATCCTAAAAAATGGAAAGGATTCTCGCAAAAACTTGGAGATTGACGGATTGTGTAGAACTCTTTGGTGGTGGGAGATTATATCGTTGACAAATATGAAGGATGCTATTACAGGCAACCTATGGAGCTATGAAGTCGTTATGTACGATAGTATCACTATCAGCAAGTTAGTATATCACGAATCCTGTGGACTGTGCTTTAATTTTGCTAGTTAGAAATGTCGTGAGCCTTGCTTACATATGGAATAATCTGCCAATAGCATAGAAACTCTGAATGTGCTGGAATATGGCAACGTCTGTTATATCATGCAGTGACTTTCCGACAACATCTATCATGGGTGTGAACAACGGTTCGTAGCAGTCATTGGAGTAAACGACCAGCGACCATTTTCAAATTGGAGATAAGCAGGGCCTTAGAAAGTCTTCGAGGGCTCTGTTGTTATTTCAGTCTCTTGTTCCAGGAGTTCTTGCTTGCGGTATCGAGTTTGTATACAAGGGGTTGTCACACTTGAGGTGGCTCTGTATGATACTCAACGCTCCTAAATGCGCATAAATTAATCAGCCTCAATAATGCGGTAGCATTTCTAAAGAACCAAAGCGATGTCCTTCCTGTCCAGAAACATGATTAATGGAAGTACTTGAATTTACGCACCTGTTCTTGGTGTCAAGTATCCGGTTTTTTGGTTGAGAAGGAAGAAATTAGTATATTATAGGTTGTGTTTTATGAAAAGCCTTTGCCGCTACCCGCAGTTTGATAGATCGAGTAGCTTCTGTCCCGAAAGGTGCGAAGATAAGCAATGGATACACAATCAGAGCAGAGATTCAATGGTGACACGAGAGGACAACGAGGTGCGGGAGGCGTAGTAGGTCTAGATGGCTGTGGTTAAAAATGTCGAAACACACTGTAGGTTATTCAATCGAGGTGCAGCATCAGGATTGACGCTGTGCGAAGAACGAATTGTTGACTTTTGACGGTTCGATAATAGATTAGATATAAGGATCACCTTCTAGCCTTCAGTCTCTACCATTCTGACTGATATGAGAGTATCTGGGGGCGCGTAGTGTAATAGTAGTAATAATAGTACGGGGAACTCTAGATTCTTGAAGTCGACACGGAACTTCTGAGCATTTTCACAAGTAGCACAGCTTCTGTGAGCTTCAGCACAGATGCATGGATCATCATTGACCGGGACAGGGGAGCACCAACTGATCAGAGAAATGGGGATATTGGATGCATTCTCCTCTCGGGTCGTCAACGGTGCATCCGGGTATTCCTTGCACCCCGTTGGCCCCATTGAGATCTGCAGGGATTCTTCAGGGTTCACAGCCTCTCGTGCTTCTTGAGGAAATATTCCCCCTCGTTCCCATCTCAAGACTATCGGCGAGCAGCAAGTAGCAAGGAACAGCAGCACATAAGCTTGTCAGAACCCAATGCACGTTGTGAATCAGAACATGTGATGAAATGCTGCAGCGTGCATATGGGGGGAATGCTATTTCGACGGAGTAATCCACTCTTGAACTCATCTCTTCATATGCGATGAATGAAGGGGAAGCAAGAGAAGCCAGCTACGGTGATGTGTGATATGTGATGTGTGATGTGCGTAGGCCATATTTTTGGTGCCGTCCTTCGTACACAGTACTCACTCCATTCTTTGCCTTGCCTTGCCCAGCAAAGTGTAAAAGAGTGAAGGGGAAATGAATCACGTCGACGTGTGACAGAAAGAGATTTGAGTTCTGGTGATGGTCTTACGGGTTTGCTGACACCGGTGGTATTAGCGTTTTTAGTCATCTTCAGAGTGCACGTCTTTGGACGTTGTGGATACTTCAGGAGAAACCGCTATGATCTCTATGAGGCTGAAGTGATTGTACATAAGAATATCATCTTAACACACATTACCACACAATTTATGTTTATACTTTCCTCTACGAATCTTCTAACTTCTAGTGCGTTTTGCGTAGAACTAGGGTATCTCACGATATGTAAATATACTGCGTACCAGCTATGTATGTACGTACTGCGTACACATGAAATCCGTCCTTTAATGCAGTACAGTATTTATTTGCTAAAGGGTCCATCATCGGAGGATCTAGCGTGTTCTCTATTGCGTACTCAGCCGCCGAAGAGTTAAGCAAGATCAAATAAAGCTACCTTGCCTTATTTATCTCATATCTTACTAAGTAAAGGGACACAGAGAGCCTCTAGGACAGACTTCACGCCTTCCGCGTACGTGGCGTGTAATGGGAAGACACCCGAACGACGTGTGGTGAGCCCTGGCGATGTCTTCATTGCGGTCGGCGCCGATTTGTATTTGGTGCGATACTTGAATGCGGACATATGTATGCTTGAGGATTAGGTAGGATTGTTGATGATCCGAGGAGTCAAGTCTCAATGGCCAGCACCGAAAGCACCGTCATTGGTATCGAGTATTGTGATTATGCAATGTATTGGCCAGAGTGTTGTGTGAGATACTTCGTATGGCCATGATGTCGGCACAATGTCACATCGTTTTTATTGTCATTGCACTTGTGCTTGACTTGTGCCTGTGCCTGTGCATGTACGTACCTGAACCCGCTCCTACACCCAATTGTGACAGTACTTATCAAACAACCAAGTACTACCTTAAGCACTGCAAATGCAGATCTCCGTACACAGTACAGATTGCGAATGTACGTACATACCTACATATATCCTTTACTCACATGCATCGAACTTTTCGGAGACACTTTCTTGTACTTTTGCCTATTTGGCTGTTCAATCAACGTCGTCGAAATGTGGATAACGATCGGTATTGGTGCATACGTGCCCAAAATGCAATAGGATCGTGTTACAGCTACAACGACAGCGAAAGCTTTCACGCCATTATGCGAAGACCACCTGCGTAGTTGTACGGCGTACCGCACAGCAAGGTGACCACGTTCCCATGCACTTGGGTGCTTGAGTAGTACTGTATGGGTGGTGGCTTTCCCAATCACTTTATGGAACGCACACCGCGACATATCCCGTATTCAAGGTATTCTGGCTCTACTGTAAATATTTCCTAAGGTCAGTGTGTCTTCGTACCCGATGGGATTATGGTGGCTATTGGCGACATTAGTGGCGCGTAATCGTTGGTATGGAGCTCGTATAGGTAATTCTCTACCTTTTGTTACGGTATGGTGGTTCTGTAGAGATAGGGAAGACGATCAGTTTGACTTTTCATGTAGTACAATCCAATTCTAACTCAGCTTCTAGACGATAGATCGTAAGCGTTGATCTCTACCTGTCACTGTCATGATCATCACAGTTTCACCCTACAAGCCAACGGTTATTGTCAATTAACGTACATAATCTCGGCAATGAGTGGAGTCGTCCCTCGAAAGAGTTGAGGGTGATGTTCCTGAATGCTGAACCGGAGGGCTCATCTCCTAGCCAAAGCTTCAACGGTGCCTTGTCTGGACAAGGTATACAATGAGGAGATCAAAATTACCCAAGCATCCACCAAACCACAGACAGTCACAGATACGCAAGCCCCAAGACCTCTCGGCCTTCGAGACGTGCAAATCCAACGTCGAATGCTCTGAACATCAACCGTCCTTTACAAGGCTCATCGATGTCTTTTTTGACCCTGGTGACTTGATATTTTTCATACGACAACGGCCAATCCACTCAGACAAGGCTTCCTACTTCGTAACTCGCAAGCGGAGCTTGTGGTTGGAGAAGAGGGAAACGCCGAGCAAGCGCTTCTGCAATTGATCTCGGACTTCTCACCTGCATTCATCCAAAGTACAGTCCCGCTTTGCTCGTTGATCATTTACACTAACCCCGAAGATGACCGAGCTGTTGGGTCCTACCGATGTCCAATAGTGTGTTACTTTCCATACAAGTCTCATCAATGTCTTATGGAAGACTCGCAGAATACTCTCAAAAGGTCAAAGAAGCACTCAAATTGGGCGGCTCATCTACCCGAGCCGTCTTGTCTCATAGCTGGCGGCTCTTTTGTAACTAAATTTTATCTAACAGAAAAAGAAGTATTAATTGCGATTTTCCATTCTGTTCTCACATAGTCTCTATGAGAGAAACGTGTGTGAGTACGAACCTGGTAGAATTTCATTCGATGTATGTAACATGGGGCTCTCTAGACGTGATTGAGTCTGCATAGGTATCCCTGCTAACTTCTATTGCAACACGTCTCCACAGCCGTTCGGAAATGGGTCCATTTGGTATCTGCTCCATATTGCGTGGATAATTATGAACGACGACTGCGAGCAACAGCGCTCTGCAGAGCAAGTCACATGCAGCTAGGACAATCCGATCACTATCGTGGGCCAGCGCCAGTAGTATTGCACAATGATATTGACGTCGGGAAATACATGATATCTGAAGAACTACGAATAACTAATTAATTCCAAACCGCTTGGCGACTTCAATAAAGCCCTCTTCGTCTAGCGTCACCCAAATATCAACCCAATTCTTTGCGTCTTGATACTCGTTCTGTTCCGGACTCCAGTCCTCCTCTTGCTTTCTTTCAACGTATATGGTACGGAGGCCTTGGCCTCGCGCGGCCTTCAAATCATTCAGATGGGCCGCAACCATAGCAATCTCTTCAGGTTTCAAGCCAAGCTTCTCAGCAGCGCCCAGATATACTCTTGGGTGAGGCTTGTAGGCCTTGAAGTCTGCGGAGGAGATCAGATGCTGGAAACCAATATCCCCGTGTCCATTCAAGTCATTCAGCAAGGACGGATTCCCATTTGACAAGGTCGACGTTATAAATTTATCGCCCAATCTACGTATACCCTCAGCGGTATCTTTCCACGGATCAAGGAAGTGCCAAATGAGGCTAATGTCTTTCACTTCGTTCTCTGCGAATAGACCTTCCAACTTCCATTTCTCCAGCAAGTCTTTAAGGGAAAGGTAATGATGCGTATCGATATCTCTCCACTCGTCCTCTTCGGGATTGTATCCTTTCACAAACATCTTGTAAGTGTCTCTCCATTGCTGTGCGAAGTGAGCCCAATCCTCATTCGTAAGCTCCGATAGACGTCGTCGAATGTGCGAAGGTAAATTTCCGGAAGCCTTTCTTCCCGCCTCCGAGATGAGTTTGTTGGTGACCGTGGCCCGCCAATTGACTACTGTGCCGAAGACATCAAAGGTGAGCGCCTTGGGTGGCTGAGAGAGGATGCTGGACTTTTCAGACATAGTTTCAATTTGTAATTTAGATGAGATATGTGGCTTTGTGTCATCACTTTGAATGTGTTTATATGAGTCCAAATTTGATGAGATTCAGTTCTGTAGTACATATATATATGACCGAAGCGATTTACGTCATTTGGCGTGACCCGCCCACTGATTCCAGTGCTTGATGACACTGGATACGGTGCGTGAAGGATTAGCCAGTATGTTTTGCTGTTGGACTGATATTTTTTTTTTGACTAGATGAGAAGACTGCGTTTGATGTCCTGTCGGAGTAATATACATGCAGAAGTATTCGCCTAAACTTTAACGCGCACGAGAATAATGTCGCTACAGGTTTGGTGACTACCTAATTCCCATCGTGATCAGTCCTGGCCTGAGCTTCCGACGTGCCATATCTCCTCTGAGCCTGAAGATAACAACCAAAGCGATCTATTGTATTGCACTGGAGCTGCCAGTACTGTGTTACGCAGGGATTAAGGTCTGAATGATGCTTCAAGGAGAGATCTGATTCTATTTATCACTGAATGATGCTCATGCTATCGACAAAACGTGAAATGCTACGTTGGCTTCAGTGATAGTGATAGTCAAGATCCATTCATATAAAGTCACTTGCAATTCTTAGGTAAATGTACAAAACTAGCAGAGAATTGATCTGATACCTTCGAATATTCCAGTCTTTCCCTTCCTTTTGTTATGAAAGATATATCGAATCCCTCAACCCTCTGGCTGGGCAATAAAGATCAGTAAACCAACTAGTACAATGATGAAAAGCACACCTTTCAACGAGAAACTCATGTATGTTTTGCAAAAGAGTACTGGAAAGGGTAGACTTACGACTTTTAACTCCGCCCTGGGCCCAGATGCAATAAGCCTTTCTTCCCGAGAAACCTTGTAAAGCCGCCGAACCCAACCCCAGATTTTAACAAAAACAGGGCTTGAAGTCATGTATGTACCTGCGTCATAGTCAGCGACTGCACCGCACTTCAAGTCACCCCATCAGAAAGAAAAGACGACACACGAAATTTCAATCAAAGAAACAATAGTCTTCCAAAAGCCGCCAACTTTTATTTCCCTCGACGAACAAATTGTGCCAGAGACGAGAGAAACGGCATTGTGAGGTATTCATAGACGTCGACGTAATAACGTCATGTCGCGCCAGAGCCATTTCAGTGCCAAGCACTATGAGAGCGAGGCGACCGGACCATTCTCGTTCCTAAATCCCACAGTGCGGCGGAAGGTCTTGCCAACTTTTGAGCCGATCGACTTGGCAAAGAGCAACAGCCAGGATACGTTGCAAGGCGAGAGAGGAGCGGAGGAAAAGGCTGTACAGAGTCAGAAACCGAGGCCAAAGAAGGACGATGAGATAAGCGCGTCTGACGTCCACAACAAATGGACTTCCAGAGATAACCGTAAAGGTAAGCTTTATGCTCCGTGTTGGCATTGGTGTATTCGTGGACAGCCTCGGTTTGAAGTGCATGTATTGATGGCGTATAGGTAGACATACGCTTGCTGTCACACCGGCGGTCGATCGAAACCCTAGATATAAGACGCCGCCGTCGACTAAGACGCTCAGAGCTGCTGTCAGGGGTATCATTCGCATGTTCACGACTTACCCATACTGGGATGTCTCGTACCTTGTCGCTATAGTCTTCACTCTTGGATCAGTATGCTGGTGCATCAACGCCTTCTTCGTATGGCTGCCGCTGGTTGCTCCCTCGACGGAGTTTCATGATGAGATTTTGAGTGGAGGAGGCATTACAGCTTTTGTAGGAGCTACAATTTTCGAATTTGGAAGTATCCTCTTGATGATCGAGGCTGTAAACGAGAATCGTAGTGATTGCTTTGGATGGAATGTCGAACGTCTAGTAGAGGAGCATGGCTTGTTGCACTTGACTGCGGATTTAGATGGGTGTAAACATCATCACCGCAACAAGAAGAACTTCGTTGGAAAGGGACGAGCCACAACTGGTACGTCGTTTAGCCACTCTTGAAACTAACCCTTCTGACTCCAAACAGGAAATCCCACCAACACAGCTATGGAATCCAAAAACCACCCCACGTCGGACTCTAAGCGCACTTGGACCTGGTGGCCGACGTGGTACGAGCTACGAACGCATTACATTCGCGAGATTGGGTTCCTCGCCTGCGCAGCTCAGATGTTCGGCGCAACTATCTTCTGGATCTCAGGCTTCACTGCACTGCCGGGTGTCAACAACAAGATGTCGACACCAGCTCTCAATGGCGCCTACTGGACGCCGCAAGTGGTGGGCGGCACGGGCTTCATCGTCAGCGGGTTGCTGTTCATGCTCGAAACGCAACAGAAGTGGTACCTTCCTGCACCCAAGGTCCTGGGATGGCACATTGGTCTCTGGAATTTGATTGGTGCTATAGGATTCACGCTGTGTGGTGCACTGGGCTATGCAAGTAGTAATTCGGGCGTTGCATATGAAAGCAGTTTGGCTACATTCTGGGGTAGTTGGGCTTTCTTGATTGGAAGCTCGATACAGTGGTTTGAGAGCTTGGATAAGCATCCTGTTAATGTGGAGGAAGGGGGTGGCAGAGTTGCGGATACGAAACCTGTTGCTTGACGGTGAGTGTGTATATATGATTTTGGCACGAAGGCTATGTGGCATGATTTATTGGTTGTGTTTAATATTCGGGTATATGTGGGCATATGAAAAGTTATTAGACGTTTCGTTGCCTTGAAAATTTCCAACATACTTATCATATATGCATATAATACTCACTTTATAATCTTCTTGATGCTTTTCAGGTTTCGCTCTTCTGAATGTCTGTTTACTAGGTGACTATCAAGTGCGGAGGGTCAAAGTCCAGATGGTCCGGGCCGGTGGAGAAGCACTACGGTGTTACTTTAACCTTTTCAGAACTCAGTTAGACTTACACTAGACCTTGGTCCCACAGGATTGTATGTCCACTCATTTGGATCATCATCGAATCCATAGGTTGAGACGTTACCCCATGATATTGCACATTCTCGTGTTTATCAGCACGGGGACACTTGCATTGATCCTAAACAAAAGAAAACCTTAAGCTGTTACGGATAAGGAGCCAAACTATCGACCAGGATCTTAAGTATACATTGGCTGATCTTTGTATTAGCAAAGAAAGACCATATATACTTTACAAAAGTACATTCGGCACGTGGAGACCATGTTGAGGTGGAAAAATATACTTCTGTATGAAGGGCCATCCCTATGCATGACTTTCAACTAGGTCACACCCGTCTTTCAGTTATATTTGATGCTAGAGGATAAGGGTTTTGGAAATTGGTTCATATAGTGGCTACAGTATTCTCATACATACAAGCGGATATATTGTAAAATTGGTCGTTCATCTTCAAGAGACATGGCGAATCTGGATCCTCTCTGTCCTTCACATAATCACTTGCTCTATTCACTAGAAAAACAAATTTATATGCAGTCTATAACAAAAAAACAAGAACCTATAAAGATGTCGACTCGGAAACAATGGATCGATCAATATGACTCGTGAGTGGTCAGCTTGATTGGATGACATGTCGCTGTACTTCATGTATCGATTATATGCATGCAGTAGGCGATGAATGATATATCACAAATTATGAAAGACAAAACCAAAACTTTCGTATTTATCTCGGAGAACACCCGTTGTTTGACAAGCACCGTCCTACCATGAATACACTCCAGTGTATGACCCCGGAGCACAACAGAGGCAAGTCAAGGCGAAAAGAAAGAGGTAAAAAACTTAACCTGATGTCTCACGACCCGCCTCCCGAAAAAGAAAAACGTGTGACTGAGTACAACATCTCAGATTCTGCTTCAGTTATATTACTCCGTAGGGAGTAGCGCGATGGATTTACCCTTCGCTGGACCTTCTACTTCGTACCTTTCCCCACTTGCATCTCGCGCCTGAGTCAAACGATACGATATGGCCACGTGAAGCAATCTCGCAACTCACACATCAGGAGAAGGGGACTCCATACCAAGCAAAGTGAAAATGACGCAGGACAGGGCCGATAGAGAAGAAAAGATGAGGCAGGAGGTGGAACGAAGAAACTCGGTTCCAGAATTGTAAATTTGGGATATATGGAGCAGGTAATCTGTAAAATAACAAGCCCCCCAATCTTGTTAGACGTGCCGTTCCAACGTTTGATAAACCCGTCTCAGAGCCATCATAAGTACTATCATGTCTATCGGGTATTGCCAGCCAGTCGCTCAAAATACTCTCCACAACCCCCAACTTCTCTCCGCCAAGGCAGTGTCGTCGATCGTCACGGTATCACCAGTTATGCTGTACGCTGAGTCTGAGCCCGTACATTGGCATCTATCCTAGAATCCTATCTACCGCAAAGTATCGAGCGCTCTGGACAGTGCAGATCGACAGGCTTTCCCACACGGCAATTCGACCCGGCGGGAAAGGCGAAGGGCGAGACAACGACAGCCATAGAGGACAGAACAGGTCCCCTGTCGACGCGGCTCATTGCCAAGCAGGAAGAAAAACGTGTTTGAGAGGGTAAGAGCCGACCATACGATGAAATCACGGAGTTCCCTGAAGCTAGCCGATCTGCTAATTAGGTACTATTGATATAACGACAAGCAAGCAGCTCAGCAGAATCATAGTCCATGTCTTTCCTTACTTTCCTTGAGCCAAAACCGCATGAACGGAACAGCGTCTTGTACGTTACCATAAGGTAAGTTGGATGTCGTAGCACTGCACTACTTGTCGTAAGCGCCTTGCAAGGCAGGCGAGGGCGAGGCGAGGCGAACGGAGTCGTTGCCTATGGGAAACTAGCAGGGTGAGAGCGAATAGACTGGCATGACCGGCTGCGGTGTGAAGATTTCTCAGTGAACAGTGCTGCCCCTATTGTTCGTTGCCGGAACGGTTGAGGCTTCGCTGGTCGACGTCAGAGTTCAGCAACGGGGGTGCATGTAGTGAGTGTACTTAGAGCCGAATGGGAGAATGTCATAGTGTATCAGAGAGTATTTCAAGTCCGTATGTACTCCGTGGATTCAATGAAATCAGGATTGTATGATGCATGTATATCTATGTATGGGTCCTTGCAAGGACGCTCTACTCCATACTGATGCCATTCTGAGTATCACAATGTCCATACGGCGTACTACGTCGTACCTCAAACCCTTACTTGCCCTTCATTTCTCCGTCACGTGACGTACAATATCCTCGGAAGTGTCATGTACATCCTCATATCTGATTAGATTTCGCAGCGGGCGGCCGGATAGGCTAGAATATCCGTTACGAATTTCTATGATATGATAGTGGTGTTGAGTGCGGGATGGTTATCAATCATATCTGATGCGGATAGCCACCCGAACTCATGTGCATCTCCAAACTTTCCCAAAGAAAAGTCAAAATATTCAAACTGCTCTTCGACACCCAAGAGAAAGTGCTCTATGGGTTCAAAAGTCTACTCTAGTTTCAATAGCACAACTTTCCACTTGCTCCGGCACAAAACAAACAAGTCCAGAGCCGGAGCCGGAGAAGAAACACAAGTCCCAAGATGTGTAACAGAGAGCAAATCATTCAACCTACGTCCAGTCTGTCCTGACTCGAGTAACGTAAGCGGGCGGCACTCTGATCAAAGTTCAGAGCCATACATATCCTGAGCCCCACGGTGTACGAAAGCACGGAGCAAATACCACATGTGAACCATGAGAGTGGGTGGATCGGGACAAAATAGAAAACAGATCATCAAAAACACGCCTTGGACTTTTATAGACGGGGAACGAAATCGATGTCGTTTTGGAGCGACGTACTCGGCCGAGAGAACTCCAAGACATGTCCTTTCCTTCCCCAAATATCATGTCGGGTGGGAAAAGAGACAGGAAACGGGGATATATCAGAGGAAGTTTTGCAAGGTGAATTGGGCGAGTTGCTCAAAATACCTTGGACGAGTGAGTGATGGGGAAGGAAGATGAAATTGACTTTCCAGCGCTCAAGCATTTTATGCATGAATCTGAACGACCATCCACCAGCATGTAGGCTGTCACATTGCAGACCGTCACAGAGGCACCCAAAGGCTCATAGCGACCACAAATGATGTTCATGTATTCTGTTCATATCATTCACATGACCTGTTATAACATGCGTGTCGCAATTGCATATCAATATACGCACATACTCACATACATACACAGTACATACATACATACATCCCAAACTCGACTCTCAAACCCCCACACCTCAGCCCAAAAGCGCAGCCGCAAACCTCCAAGATCAGTATCAATACGTAAGGACACCATCCTCCTCCTCCACAGCATCATAACAGCCGTAGGCCGCTGTCACACTCACCCCACGACCTCAGCCTACCTTCCCCAAAAGCACACTGGGCCAGCAGGACCCCCACGACGACAAAGGAAGCATCAGAACCCTTCCAGAAGCCCAGCAGCCCAGAAAAGGCCGTCGGGAAAAGGTAAAACCCCCCTTCCTTCAAGCCCCCAAGCCCCCAAGCACTACCTTCCCAGGGCCCTTTTCTTCAGGGCCTTTTTTTGGACGAGCGAAAGGGAAGGGGAGGGCGGGCGGGCGGGTTGGCCCTTTTGGCTCGCAGAGAAGCCATGTCGAGATCTCAGACCTCAATTACCCAAAACCAGACCCCGTCGGGCTTTGGAGCAGTGACAAGCTGCTCACTCACTCCAAGACCGGGGAGGAGAGCGTGCTAGTTAAGGGGCAAACGTGGTTTTGGACCCGAGCGGCAAGCCAGAGCATTTTGCGCAAGGGAAGAAGAGAGAGAAAAAAAAAATGTCTGAGACAAATGGTAAGTAGCTCAGATGCGCGGTCTATCTAATTGCAGTATGTATTCAGATTCTAGGTGAGGTTTTTTTTTGGGCTTGGTAGGCTTCGTTCGGTACTCCGGGAAAGAACGAGCTGCCAATGATTTCTAAATTGATAGGTTAGTGGAGGAGAAATTAGAGAGAGGGTTAGGATCATGGGTGGAAAAAAAGGGAATTGGGAGAGTGGAAGATCTCGAGAAACATGTGGTGATGGGAAATTTTGGGGGGCCGGGGTTGGCATTTTGTGCCTTGGAGCCGGGGAGACAACGAGCATGAAAAGGTAGATGGATGGAACAAGGGTCGGACCGAACGTAGCGAGTGGAAGGAGGAACGGAGTTTATGCGGATTATAGAGCCGGAATAAAGTAAAGGTCCGTGATTGATGACCGGAAAGCAGTTGATGAAACGGGTACAGAATGATATCCAGCGGTAATGAAAGTAAAAGACTAAAGCAGAAAGGGAGACAGAAAGTGAAAAGGAAAAGGGTGACAAAAGGTTAGCTGAACGAGCAACGAATCACTTGCGGGAAGGATGGATGGAAAGGAAGATTAGATGTTTTTTTTATTTTAAATGTATTGATATTCTTTTTTTTTCTTTTGTCTGGATGTCCTCTTCAACCCAGTTACCTGCCGTGCCCAATTGGGCACTCCAGGTGATAAACACACAATCGACACAACATAGCCAGGACCTCTCATTCCAGAATGGGGTCGCGTCAAGTCTCCAACTCGCGACTACATCAATGATTCCAACACTGTTCCCTCCTTGGAATTTCCTATCCTGCTCCATCATTATCGAAAGGAAAAGGAAAATCTCACAGAAGAAGAAAATGGTAACTAAAATATAGACGATTGAAGAGGAGGAACAGCAGAAGGAAAAGAGAAAAAAGAAAAAGGAAAGCATGGAAAATGGGTGGTTGCCTCGATAGTCTCATCTGGGGGAAAACGGTTCAACACATGCTCAAAACGTAGGGAAATGCCAAGGAAAAAGGACGTGAAACATCAAAACAGGAACTGTCCATCTTTCTCTTTCTTTGATCTCGAGAAATGAGCAAAAAGTTCAAATATAGCCGTGAGCAGTAGAAAAAAAGTAGAAGTTTAAGATGCCAGAAGAAGAAGAAGAAGAAGAAAAAAACGTTTGAGCTGTATCCATCTGCCCCCCACCGACGCCAAATAAACACCAGCTCGCTTTGTTAGAAGGAAAGGAAGTGGTCCCCTTTCAGACACTGTTGACAATCATTCGCCCGGAAGAAAGGTACCCAAAAGAAATACCTCAGCCGTTTCGAACAATGTGTGGCAACTTGAAGGGCCCGGAAGGAGGATTCAGGAGAAAATAAAAGTGAAATTCGAAGTTTTGACGCCAGAACTGATAAAGATCCTTCTTTGACATATCTTTTATTTTTTTTGGTACTCCGATTCGCCATCAAAATATCAAGATTTCAGCGCCGAGGGAAGAAGAGAACTGGAAGGTCGAGGAGAGGTTTCTAGGTCAGGGATCGTGAACGGTCGAGCTTGAGAGACGGGGTTGGAGGAAGGGTTTTGTGCGGGTTGCTTTATAAGTAGGATTTGTCGCTAGCCAAAGGAGTGTCATTATAGTCGTGCAATCGCTCACGCAGAGCTTCGTCGTATCCAGTCCGAGGACCTTAACTTGAGGTTTGATATAAATGGGCCGCTCATAAGATGACGCATTTGCCGCGACTCTTCTTCTCTCGGTATCGTCGATCTGGATCTCTTCCGCTTCCGCTATCGCCGGAACTTCCGATGCCTGTACCCCTCCGATCGGGCGTTGCGCGTGCGCTCTGTTGTCTTTGGCGGCGCAAGGCACGCACGACATCATAAAATGCCTTCTCAACGTTGATGCAGTTCTTGGCTGATGCCTCGACAAACTCGCATCCCAATTCCCGTGCTAACGCATGTCCTTCTTGTGTCGAGACCTCGCGTTCAGTAACCCTGTCACTCTTGTTGCCTACTAACATAATTGGTACTGCACCTGCCGGAGCCGCTTTCGCAATGGGTGATCCGATGTATGTCGAAGGTGAGGACTGCGTAGATTCCTTCACTCGCTGTATTTGGTGGTGAAATCTTTGAATTCGTGTGAACGATGACCTCGACGATATGCTGTAGACGAGTACGAAGCCTTCGCCGTCTCTTATCCATTGATCTCTGAGGGCCGTGTATTCTTCTTGTCCTGCTGTATCGAGAACCTCCAACATACAAGATTGCCCATCGATTACCACTTGTTTTCGATAGGAGTCCTCGATAGTCGGATCATAGCTGCGAGAGAAGTTAGGACGATAACGGTTCCTCAGGAAGCTAGTATACCCACGATTCTACAAAATGCGCCAAACACAGTTGGATTGTAAGGGCCGTTTTTCCTACACTGTTTTGGGGTCAGGAGCTGTTTTCTGGGGGGGGGGGGTGTTTTTTTCTCCCTTCATTTTTCCGTCGTAGGGGGATAATCAGTGAAGAGGATGTATTACGTACCCTCCATCTCCTAGGACCACCAGCTTGTACAGCGTCATTTTGCCTGCCATGCTGCCGGTTTCTGATGCGAATATCGAGAAGACTTCGGCCAGAAGAGTTGTTCAGGGTGCGTTTTTGGTGTTGAGGAGGTATCGTGGGGTGGAAGCTTTGCGAGATTTCAGATAGAGCAAGGCACCGTGCGCTACAAACACGATAGTGAGTGGTGAGTAGTGATCGACTGGGGATGGCTTTTGAGGAACGTCGATGATGTTTTAATTGAAGAATTATGACAGAAAATTGTAAAATCTGATCGGACGTCTCTGGGTACTTCTAGGAGTGATATGGGAGAATGCAGTAAACAAGTCGAATTGTTTTGCGTGGGGAGAATTGAGGGACAAGAGGATCGCTGTGGCCCAAGCTTGTTGCGTCTCCACCTCTCAGTTTAGTCGTAGTGTGTGTGGTGGTTAGGTAGGGTATCTGGGCGTTGGGCCTTGTTGTTGGCTATGGCTATGGCTATGGGATGGAGGGGAGGGGGGTGGAGGGGGGAGAGGGAGAGGAGGAGAGTAGGAGAGTAGGAGAGTAGGAGAGTAGGAGAGTAGGAGAGTAGTAGAGTGAGTCGAGTCGAGTCGAGTAGAGTAGAAGAGGTGAGAGAGAGAATGAGTGAGTGAGGGTAATAAAGTGGAAGTGTGATTGTGAGAGTGTGTGCGTATGTTTGTATGTATGTTATGTATGTATGTATGTATGTATGTATGTATGTAAGAGTGAGAGTGAGAGTGAGAGTGAGAGTAGTGAGCGTCTCCGTCTGTCTAGGTACGTACTGTGGTGCGTGGGTGCTTTGACTTGGGTGTGTGAATGTATGGTAGGTAGGTAGTAAGTAGTATGTACGGGAGTGAGTGAGTGAGTGTATGTAAGAGTGAGTGGTGTGTGTGTGTGTGTGTGTGTGCGTGCGTGTGTGTGTGTGTGTGTGCGTATGTGTGTGTGTGCGTTGTAGTATGTGTGTGTATGAGTGTATGAGTGCGTGTGTGTGTCTGTCTGTCTGTCTGTATGTATGTATGTGTGTATGTGTGTCGCTCTATGGGCCTATTCTTTTGCTGGGTACCTTTTGCTGGGTACTTTTGCTGGGTATGTGGCACGTCGCTTGTTCCTGTGGGCGTAGTACGAAGAGAAAGTGTCTGAGAGGTCTATTCGGAACTTTGGGACATCTTAGTGACCACCTAGGGACACCACCAGGAGAAAGGACTGGGAATCTGTCGGGGAAGAGTCTGGCCTGGCACCTCGAGCAGAACTGGGAAGATGGAGAGGACTGGGAGTCTGGGAAGTCTGGGAAGTCTGGGAGGTCTTGGAGTCTGTGATTGAGTCTGTGAGTCTGGCTGGGTTTAATGTTTTTCGTGTATCTAGAGTACCCGGGAGTCTAGATAGGTAAGGTAAGAAATGGCAAGGTAGAGAGGAAAGAATGGTAAGGTAAGGTAAGGTAGGTAGGTGGGCACGGTGGGTAAGTAAGTGTCAGTGGTACCTAGGCAAGTATGTATTATGTGAGTATGAATATGAGTATGAATATGAGTGTGAATGAGTATGAGTGCCGAGTCAAGGTATGTACGTATCGAATTATCAACCCTACTGTAATTATCATCGACTGAGGTAATGTACAAGTATGAATGAATAGTATGAGTACTCCACTCCATAGATGGAGATGGAGATGGATGGATATGAATGGGTACACAGCAAGTACATACGTGGAGGAGGAATGAGGCGAATGGCTAGAAATTGCAACAGGCAAAGACGAGGCAGACAATAATAATAGACAACGACCAACAGACACAATCACACACACATTCAACCCCAGGAGAAAAGGATTGGCCTTCTCCTCGTCTACATTGGTTGCATTGGTTTATTTGTGGTTTAAGGTGTATTCTACATTTAGATGATGAAGATGATGGTTGATTAGAGATGGCTTGGGATCTTCTACAGAGCGATTTATGCATTTGCCTGGGTGTATTCCGAATGCTTGCGCCAATGCATTGAGCTTGTCCTCGCACTTGCACTTGATTACACTTACCTACCTACCTACCTACCTACCTATCTACCAACAGGTACGCACCGACGGACGGGGCTTGGAGCTGCCCTTTTCCCAGGACCAGCTGTCTACTAGATCCTAGCCTGTAGGCTGTGAACTTGTGGATTTAGGGTGATGCTTATCACCATATATGGAGTCATTCGAGCATGGAAGAGATGCTATTGATGGAGGATCGAGAGATGAGCGTGAGTGACGATGATGGGCTATGCTGAAGTGCGGATGTACGTGCGGCAAACTGATGCTGAATCTGATGTCGGTACAGTGGCAAAGACAGATGCGCAGTAATACGGAGCAATCTGGAAGGAAGCCTGGCACGTCAAGGTGAAATGGCACGATTTGAGATGGGTACAGTATAGAGGGAGTATTAGTATGGTAAGAATTGTGTACAAATATGGATTCTGGATTGCTTGCCGCAAGTGGATTGATCGTTGACACACTTCAACAAGGTGAGAGAGTAGGTCAGTCAGGTCCAGGTAGGTGTATGTATGTGTATGTACGAGCCTCATTGAACTTTGACAACAGTGCTCTTCCTACCCGAGTCTTAGCCGTAGGTCGATCTCATCTCGAGTCAACTTAAGTTTCCTGATCAAAAGAACGCCAATAGCGCTGTGCGGTGCGGTGCTGTGCTGTGCTATGCTACTCAAGTCACAAGCAAGCCAGCCAGCAAGCCGTGCTTCGTGGTCATTCAAGATCAGCCGATAGATACAAAGAAGCAGTTGGAATTGGCGGAGGGGGGCCAAAGAGAATGGGAGAGAAGAGGATAAAAGAGACAAAGGACCAAAATGCTTAGGTTGGGCAAGAATATAAACAACATTGTTTGACAAATAGCTAGAGAAGAGATGTGCAAAAAGAACAAATCCACATCCATACATCCATACATCCATACATACAGCGCCGACAGCGTAGAACTGAACTTTGAGCATAGAAGAGGGGGAAGCTATTGGAGATTGTGCTTAGTTTATTCGTTATCGTATGGAGGGGTACAAAGGCACACAAGGGCACAAGAGCACCAGAGCACAAATAACGGGACGAAATCACGACTCGATTCTGGTCTGGGACGGTGAGTATGGATAGAGGAGGAGAGGTCAAAAGGAGCAAAGGAGGTTTTAGCTGACGGGGAATTGTCAATGAAGATCTCCAACGTCGTCTCTTCCCATCGATGGTCATCGTCTCCGAAGGAGATTTCTTCGAGGAAGATCCGTACCCGATAGTATGGTTTGTCTACTTTTACATTGCTACCGTGTTTACCCTCAACCTAGGTAGCTAGCTACCTCATGGATGTACATTATGTTATGTAGTAAGGTGGTATGCACATTAAATATGAATCGAAAATACCTACTACCTTTTACTCTACTACGTAGGAGTATGTATTATGTAGGCCTTCCGCAGCTACTGAAAGCATTCATGCCACTACTTCTACACCGTAGCAAGACAAGTGTCCTGCTTGTCCACAGTCGGGCTGCTATTCTACTGCATGACACCTCTTCGCCTGGGGTGAGATGGCTGAAGCTTCGACGCTTTTGTCCAAGATGGGAATTTCCCCTTCTTCATGTCTTTAATTGCCCATCTATCCCCCACATCACCAAATGAAGGGAAAAAGAAAGAGAGAGGAGAAGAGAGAGGAAGGGAAAAAGCTCAACGAAGATGGAGTAAGGGCACATGAGTTTTGACTTGGCATTCATTCATCAATTGGGTGCCGGTTGGATACGCTTGGAAAGGCACCAGGACCACGACCTCGATCATGACCGTAAAAGATCCTGGGATGCACATCACCGGTTTGGGGGCTGTTGAGGCAAGGTAAGGTAAGGCGATGGATGCTGGAACGGCGACCGCAAGTAGAGTTTAGAACTTGGTAGAGTAGAGGGGTGCAATCATATACAGCACTTGGTAGTCGGAAGCGCCAGACTAGTATGTCCAAATGCATCTTGCCCCATCAACTTCGCACATACTGACAGTAGCATGTCGAGATTTCAATGGCATTACTTCAGGATTACCGAGTACGGAGAGTACGTACATACATATGACACTTATGATAAAGTATCCAGGGAATTCTGACTTGCGTCAATGCTAGTACCTGGTACGTACATATATACATCCATCCATCCATCCATACATATACATGAATACATACATATCTTAGACTGACTACTTTCCTCACTTGCTGATGTTGGTTACATGGCCGTACAATAATAATAATAATAGTCTAAATTATGCTGGTAAACGTAAACTTTCCAATCGCCATGGTTGACCCGAGGAAAGGATATGAGGCACCTTATCTATTCCAGTATGTATGTTGTATGTATGTATCATGCAATCACTCGCTGACAAGCCCGAGTTCAACATCCGAATTTGGGATGAAGAGTAATACAGTAGCAGCAATTGGCAACATCGAACACGTTGAAAGCACATCCGAGGAGCCATGCAAAAGCAAGACGGCATGGAGGCTAGAGAGGTGTTTGAACGAACGACGGGAAGGAGAAACACTTTTGTATTTCCAGTGAGGACGAGAACGCTGAAGGCGTCAAAGCCCACAAAGCCGCGAAGCCGCCACCATAACGACCGTCTAGAACGAGGCGATATAAGAATCTAGAGCCTGGTAACGAGTAAGTTACAAATGTTAGGAAGCAACATTTGACACCTATGATTCAGAAACAGCCAACTTGAAGCGGGGACTAGAGCAAGCAGCTTACTCCATAGGAATGAGGATGAGAATGAGGATGAGAATGAGCATAGAATATGGAGTCGCATCGTATCGTATTCATGACATGTTTGAACATCGTATGGGATATCGTATGGGGATCTATCATTCATTGATCATCCAACTCAAGACTAGTGCGGCAAGCAGCAGTGCTAGACTCAGTACTCTCCGTAACAGTGACATCGTGGCATCGTGACATTTACACATGCGTAGTATATATGTTCATACATACATAGATACATGTGTACTCCGTGTCTCAATACTCACAATTCTTCTCATAGACGTACGTCCATTGAATTCATCATTGATCATACATGGACACAATTCCACCTGGCGAAGATGCACTTTCCCCCTCTCAAAAGTTACAAAGTTCAAATCAAATAATTCATCGGGCACAACTGGCCTTCGAACACACGGACAAGGGCGGGACGCCACTACGCGGTAGGCCTTCGAGCCGCCTAAAGCAACCCCACCCTTGGACGCAGAGCGCCTGTCTCCCAACACAAGCGTACTGTGTGGTGTATGTACTGTCTGTGTACGGAGTACAAATAGTTCTGGCCCGGCCAAACCGAGCCAAAGCAAGACCTCCAAGCTACCAGGATACATTGGTCGAAGTCAAAGGATCCCCCCGGTCCACCGTCCACCGTCCACAGCGAAAGACGAGAGTGAGAGAGAGAAATGGAAATGGAAATGGGGCGCTGTGGAGCTTTTAGAGCTAGACCTGCGCTCCACAACAACACCATGCTTTCGACACGTCCCCTCTCTTGGAAAGCTTTGCATGACTTGAGCTACTCCCATCCTGACCCTGAGATAAATATGGTATGGATTTAGCTGTACGATATACGATATGTACACACTTACATACCCATACCTACATATGTACGTATGTGCAGAACTGCTTTCAAGCATCGTATGCTCTGCATATGGAAGAAAAGCCGTGAGCTTTGAGATAAACAAAAATCTACGAAAGCCATTGCCGGCTGCTATCACGTGCTATGACTTTCAGTCCACCAATCTATTCGCAAATTACTTGTAGAGAAGACCTCCTTAGTTCTCCATTTCCCAAACAAGCATCCAGAAAGATGAACCATGCTCGGCATTAATGGCCGGCGAAGGAGCCCCGTACCGGTGACTTGTCCCTCGTCGCACCCCACAGTAATACAGATACGCAAATGGAAGAGCTGCACATACATACACATAGATTGTCGGAACTTACATTACATGCACAAATATAGAGAAAGAGATGATCACTATCGTACAGCCTAGAAGACGTATATATCGACACTCTCGGCCTTTGCAGCATAAATAAATTCCCGAATTGCCAAGCGAAGCTATCACAGTATGATTTGATATGAAGAACCGAAGATCTACACATCTAAAAAAAAATATCAAGAGTAATGAGTCAAGCACGCGGCTCAACACGCAGCAAAGTACGGAAGAGAGTAGCACACGCGAGTCATAGAACCATTCACAAGACAAAGCAAGTATCTATCAAAAATAAAATAAAGAAGCCATCTCAAGATGCAGAGCTCGCCAAGCGCCCGCGGCCATCTAAGGTCCCGCAGCAGCAGGACACGGCGCAGGCCGGCGGCTCGAGGAGAGGAAGGCGAGGAGAGCGACGAATCCAGACGCGAAGAGCTCATGATCAGATTCCGAGTCCAGCCATGCAAGCGACAAGCAGCTCCGAAGCAATGAAGACGGCCAATGCATGGCGATGCAAGCTCTAGAACATAAGAATATAAGAATATGTCCCTAGACACCACCATCCCCTCCGCTCTCTTCCCTCAGAAACCCCACCACATCCCACAGCACTTCCACTTGCGAGTATAAAACCCAATTCCAACCTGCTATGTATCCAGCAAATACAAGAATGAGCAGTTTATCGTTATTCCTCCCCATCTGAAAGATTCGCCTAGTCGTCACGTCGGTGTCATGGAACGCGCTTCTCATTCAAGCTCTGACGAGGCAGCGGCGCCGGGCTCGCCTGTGGGTTATGGGGCCGGCGGGACGTCGAAACAGTCTAATGGGACGAGGAAGGAGTTTGTGACAGAAGATGGGCTTAGGATTTGGTTCGTGGAACATCGGATGACAGCGGGCTGGCTGTGACGATCAAGGGGCTGGGTCGAGGAGCATCGCGGGAGGTTCACGACGACGATGTTAATATCAGAATGAAAAATACACACGGTAGTGTTGACGTGAGTGCTGTCAAGAGTAAACGATCGAAGATATCACACCACTCGATCTCAATCAAAGTAAACAGGAAGTGATGGATATCTCTTCATTGTCAAAATCCACTTCAAAAGTACCTAATGTCTTTTCAGAAAAGAAAAAAAAAATCTCAGCAAATATAGGTACAAAAATTCTTAGGGGCTGGCTGCGCTCCATATACTGAAGTGATTGAACTTTGGTGGTTTTGGAAACATCAGGGATTTCTTCCCCTTTCCCAGAAAGAAAAAATGAGGGGGAAAAAAATAAGATTTCCACTCCATGAACTTTGGTTCCCCCTTCCCTTTGCCATAAAATTGCGCCTTGAAGAAACACGCCTCCTTCCCGAGTCTTGAAAAGGCCTCAAGTTTGAGGAAAAGAAGGCACCGAAACGAAAGAGAAAAAAAGAAAAAAGAGAACAGAGGCACAAAAAGTTTTGTTGTGGGGAACAGGAGAACCCCAAGGGTAAAGAAGAAAGTAGTAAAGCGATCATGTCAGTGATCATCGTGAGTGTCGGAGCGCTCAAATCAATCGTGCATCTCATGTTCATCGCCAAAAGGTGTAGTCTCCCTCTTGATACTGGCGCCGTGCGCTCTTCTGGCAGCGTCGTCCGTCAAATCGCCCAGGCTACCATTTCGTCGCAGGCCACTTTCGGGATCGCGGAAGGGTCCCTGTTGTGTGGTGGGCGTGTCGTCAATTATGGTTATGGCGCTTGAATCTCGTGCCATCAAGATGGTCTCGGCGTCTTCAGGTGTCAGTGTGCTCTTCGAGGTCTTGCTCTTCGGACCTCCTATCGTGGCGACCTTCACCATATTTGGCCTCATCGGGGTCGCAGCACTAGCGCTATTTAAAAAGGTCGAGCCAACACTGAAGGCTGGACTTGGTGGACCATTCTTCAAGTGCTTAGGATCGACGCTTGGTACTGGGGGGGCGTATTCCGTGTGAAGACCATTATTGGATTTTACGCTGACAACAGCGGCTTTTCCTCGAATGACGGTCTGTGCTGGTACAGGAGAAACAACAGCGTTCTTGCCGTAAATTGTAGAAGCCACACTGGATCTTGGTGCGTAAGAAGTTCGATCAGAAATGCCAGAGTATGTCGAGTCGCGAAGGTCACCTGGCATAAAGAAATGTTGATCTTCGTACCCAGGGGAGTTGTTCGCAGAGGAGAGAGCGAGTGGAATCGGAGGTACCGGGGGAACTAAGAGACCAGGAGTGGTTGGAACAGATCGATTTGTTACACCAGGAATGTAGGCGATTTGGATAATGTTGGAGGCGCGTGTAAGAGCGGAGGAGGCGATAGAACCGACAGTGTGTGTGGAAGCTCGTGCATCTCTTCGCATGGTGAATGTTTCCTTCTCTGCTGCCTCATCGTCCATCTCCTCAGCCCCCCAGTCCTCTTGCTCGTATTGTTGTCTCTTATTCTTAATACAGAATCTCCAAACCAAGTATGTCGCTAAAGCAATCGCGATAACGCCTCCAAGGGTTCCTCCAACAATTGCACCAACACTGGGTCCTGAGTGTCCTCCAGACTTCGATGAGCTGGCAGCCACCGATGTCGTTGAAGCAGCATCTGCCACACAAGATGTTGATGCACAGTTGTCGCAAGTTTGTACTGATAACGAGCAACTAAATCCGGTATCGCAAGTAGGACATGAAGGTGTCGTAGTGGGACATTGGACGCATCGTTTAAAGAGGGTATTGAGGGAGACTGTTCTCGAATTAGTCAAAGGTTTTCATTTGTGTTCGTGTTCGTATCGTTAACATACTTTCGCCAGTCATCGCCATTTTGAGGATGTTTGAGACAAGAACAATATTTAAGAGAGCGTGAGAGTTTGCGAAGGGAGGTGATAGTAGTTATTTGGAAAACCGATGTTTAATTGATGAAAAAGAGGCCTATCGCAGATGGCGGGTATTCGCAGAATTGTAGTAGAGGTCGTATCGTGATAAAGCGTCGAACAAAGAGAGCCTGCTCAATGGGACGAAGTGGTAGTTGATCAACAACGTGCTCTTTCACATCCACAACGTCGAAGTTGGAAGAGGTTGAGCGGGTATTAAGAGTCGTCTCTTTCTCTCTTTCGAAGTGCAATTATTATGCACGTCGGAGTGAAGGAAGAGAGATTTTGCTGCAGGATGACGAGTAAGGAAGTGAAGGAGGAAAGTGTGAGGTGTCGTCGGTTGGTAAATTGCGTGTCGCAAGGTGGAGGCAGACGGTGGTGGATGTATTGATTGATTGAGTGATTTGGTTGATTTGATTTGGTTTGATTTGAACGAGTGGCAGGCGCGTGTTTACGGCTGAAGTTGGATATGGGGGCGAAACGAATGACTGGGACGAAGTGAAGGACTATGTCAACATTGAATTCTTTCAATCTCGGTGTCGCTGTCGGTGATGACGATGATGGTCTAGCTTATCGACGACGACGACGATCGTGTCTCCAGTATTGTTCTGTACCTGGATAAGTTGAATTTGAGGCTTTGAAGTGCAAGTACGAGAGTGGTGAGTGGTGAGTGGAGGGGAGGAGATGGGCGGATCTACGCACTGATGAGCAGCAAGACCAAGACTTGGCTTGGGGAGGGGGTGCGTTGCTAGGCTAGCACAACCGATAGATAGTACTATTAGCCATGCATCTCCACCACTGACACTCCACTATGAATGAGATGGCAATAATTCAATACTCACCTAGGTACTTAGCAGGATCACCACCAAAGCCACGAGCAAGTCGAAGGGCAATAATACTTTTACGTCCAGCCAGGATTCATTGCCATAATTGCTACGGAGGAGCAAATACTAAAGGTAGCATACGCGCGTGCTCCGCAGACGAAAGAGAAAAAGGACACGCATATATCCAGGGTTCATTCAACCAACAAACAGTATGGATCGTATCGAGTCCCAATCAACAAGCAAGTATGTACATACAATACATACATACTTCGAGTCTGCATACAGACGGGCATAAGGCATGGCATGGTACTTTGTCCGTACATCCATCGAAGCAGTCAAATCATGGGGAGAGCACGATTTGTATGTACTTTACTCGCTGCGAAGTCTGTGCAAAGTTCAAAATGTTAAATTCGTACGCAGTAAAAGCAAGTACGCAGTATACAGTAGCACACCACTGTAGTGAAATGGTGAAGGATGACCCTAGTCAGGATCCAGACAAGCTCATCAGAGACAATTTTTGATTGAAGCAATACTCCGTAGAGGAGACTCCGTACGCTGGAGACTGAGTGTTCTATTGAGATTATGTGGTCCGAGTGGGGTGACCGATGCCTGTTCACCTGCGTTACCTTAATATATGATCAGATATCTCACCACTAACCAACCCGTCAGGACCCAAGGCATTCCAAGTATTGGGTAATCAATCAATGCAAAGATCCATGGGAACCTGTTTGCTTGTTGGCGGTTCGTCGATTTGGAAGTCGGCCGTCAGAGACAAAAGCAAAGTAATAGTAAGTCAAGGAGCAGCTGTTCAAGTGCAGACTTCACCTCGTGAAGTGACTCCCTGGATTAGATGGAAATGCAAGGAGGTGAGTTGAAAGGAGTAGCCGTTAGTATTGAAGAGTATTTAGGTGCGCGAGGAACCTTTCAGATGCCATTGAGAGCCAGGAGGACCAGTCTATGCAGCAACACCCCAGATATTGGGTAGGAGTTATGTGGGTATGGAGTATGTATTCGTCCTCGTCCATTGCTTACCTACGCAACGCAATGAGAGATGTAAATTGGAATCTAGACATGAGAACTGTACTGCGTAGACATGAAGACGAGAGTCATCAGATAAACAATGACGGCGCCTCATGCCTTCAGCTTATCAGATGTACATAGTATGTAGGCAGTACGTACTGAGTCTAAGTATGTACTGCGTACTACGTACATTCAGAAGTGAAGTCTTTCGCCCTGGAATTCACAGAAATCAATAGTTGAAAAGTAAAATACATGGCGACTGGTATGGAAACGGCCCAGCAGCACATGAGAAATCCCTCTCACACGTGTTGGTCCATTCTTGCCCGCCCGCCTCACGCATTCAGGCAAAGGACGAGGTATGTATACGTATGAACCTACACAGTACACAGCACAGTGACAGTCCCTACCTGGTAGTATCCATCATAGGTAGATAGATAACACAGGTGCACATGATATGACGAGTCACGGGTTCGTTGCATGTTTGATGGTCCAATGTTAATGTCACTTAAGTCTGTTTTTTACATTGCTGGCTTGGGTAGACTCAGCGTGAAGCTTATTCAAAGTCACCGTCATTCCAAATCTGCTTTGGGGAGTGGTATGTTATGTGAGCAAGTGACAGGCTCCGTCCTACTTAGGAAAGAGAAGAACAAGAGAAGGAAAAAGAAACAAGTATGAACAAGGTATGTAGGTGGCTATGAACTCATATACATACATACATACATACATACATACATACACACAACCATTCCAATCCACGACACAAACATTTCGAGTATATGCTTACCTCTCTAGAAATCCTACCTCACAAATATGACCAGTCTCCTCCCAACTCGACCTTATTTCCGCCATTAGCATGGAATATCGTCTCGTCTCGTTGAGAAGCGCACGGTAATGTCCATTGCAACTCACAGTCGCCATCACGGCGAGGCGGTGCACACGTTAGCCCCGCCAGCGCTCCCTGTCCGTCCCTGTCCCCAAAGTCTTAATCGTTATAAATAGCAGCAATTAAGCGCACACGCGTCCCTAATTCAAAAGTGAACTTGACTTGACTCTCCTCGGTCATGGTAAAATGTCGCACTTCGCCTCCTTGGTCCAGCATAGAAGCGGAAGAAGAAGCGAAAGCGGAACGAAACGAAAAACAGCGAAAGAGCAAAAGGACGAAGATTGGAATGAAATGAAACACAAGGGAAGAAGAAGAAGAAGAAAGTTCGTCGGATGGTTGCGCAATATTTCGACGGTGCGGAAAGTCGGTCGGCGGTTTGGTTCATGAGATACAAAGGACCATTGGAGATTTGGGGGAATTGACAGATTAGGAGAAGCGAAAGTTGGGACAGCGCATCTACGCCTTCGAGCTTCAGTTTTTGCGCTTGTTCATTCGCTGATTCGTTGCTGAGCCTTGCTGTTGACCGGTAGTGAAACCGCATGATGAAACGCCCAAGCTAGCTACCGCTACATATTGGAGTAGATGCCCTTGTATTGCCCTTGTGTAATCTTTCACGATGCAAACGATAGAATAATAGCAACGTACTGCAGTGGTTGATGGCAACAGCCTTTGATGTGCAAGCTGGGCTGGGCTGGGCTGGGCTGAAGAAAGGTTACAAGAAACCTTGTTCATGACCCGTTTAGAATATAACATCTATGGATGATGCTTATTAAAGAGTTTGTACGGAGTTCATACCTAGTTTATCTAGAGCTGAGTGGCTGAACACTGTCACTTCCACTTGCCTCGTTACTCTTCAGGAAGACTGGAGGAATCGAGGGCCTGGTGTATCTTGTCTCGAGAGACAACCATGGAATAGCGACATAAATAAAGTAACAAGATGAGACTGAGGCGAGACTTGATCGAGGAGTCAATCGGCATTAATGTGAATAGGGTCAGATACCTACATGTCGGTAGGCACATACAACTGACTATACGTACAGAAATCCATACAAACAATATCACTCTCTCCCTACTCCCCTATACTCCTACTCCTTCCTCTACTCCTAAGAAGTATTCATAGTCATCCATGCACGTCCATACATATTTATTCATAGAGACCCAATAAAAAAGCACACAATGCCTTACTCCGTACCTTGGATGCTGAACTGAGGAACGTTCCATCTGGAACTACTGCTACAAGACCATGTTCGTATGTGCCGGGAAGGGGCTTCTGGTAGCGGAACACATCCTATGGGACACCGTCATGTCTCGTAAAGCTGCGGATCCCCCGTATGAAAAGGAAAACCCCTAGAATTTTACATCTCATTACTCCGTAGGGATGGAGAACTTATTATGGAGTTGCTCGTGTAAGGTACCGAGTAAGGTGCCGATCACCTAGGAAGAACACTGGAACTGGACTGTACACAGGTACACGCAGTAAAGATGAATCTCTTGCTCAAACGCCTTATGCCGCCTTGGCCAGTATCGACCTTTTGAGGCTCATTCGTGATGGAGAGTTGGGCACATACATAGGTATCGTCGTAAAGTATGATTTTACTATTGTACATACATACATACGATACACTACTACTACTACTACAGTAACTGCCCAAGTCTACACTATTACTGGAGTATTGAGAAGTACGTATAGTAGAGTAGTATAGTCCCCAGTGGAACAGTCAGCCAGTCATTCATCCCTAGACACGAGTGAGAAGCAGCTAATTGTGCACTGCTCACTATTTTACCATTTTACTGCGCATTATGCTGGCAAAAAGGCGGCCAATAAGTGAATCTGACGTGAGTTGTGTGTCTGTGTTTACCTTAAACTATCCATACCACCACCCACCATCCCATAAGGCCAACGCGCCAATCAATTTACCTCAAGGGCAACCCATCCAAGCGAGCCAACTCTTTCTTTACTTAGACCTGCAGCTTTGGCACTCCTCCTATTTGAACATTGAAACAAAGAGGATGCCATTCCCTTCTACTATATCCTCTTCTTAAATCCTACATCAACGAACACCTCCCAACTTCACCGGCCAAAGAAAGTTTGTCCGAGATCATAATACAACGGCATCACCGCAATCATGGCCTACCACGGCAACGGAGGCTACGAGGAGCATAAGCTTCAAGATGTCCCACCAGCTGGCAGCGTAAGTGATCTCTCTCTCTCTCTCAAAACATAAAAACATACGATATGTAGAGCGTGAAGGAGAAAACTAACGTATTACCCCTCAGTATCACATCCCTCCACATGATGATGATCAAGCCGACCAGTCTCTCCTCCATCAGAATTCAGGTTATGGAAACCCATTCGACCAAGACCATCACGCGGGCAACCCGCCTCCCAGACCAACCTCAGCATACAGTTTGACCGAGTCTTATGGCGTTCCTGGTGGCAGTGTGCCATACACCAGTGAATATGACACCCACACAACTGGCTACCAGCTCGAAGATACCCCATATGGTGCCCCAGAGCGTGACGGATCTACTTATTCCAGAGCCGAGACCAACTCGACCGAGGCATGGAAGGCGAGACAAGCCCCAGGCGGTAACGCAGGTGGTTTGAAGAGATATGCTACCAGAAAGGTCAAACTGGTCCAGGGTTCTGTCCTCAGTGTCGATTACCCAGTACCCAGTGCTATCCAGAATGCCATACAGGCCAAATACCGAAACGATCTCGAAGGAGGTAGCGAGGAATTCACTCACATGAGATATACCGCAGCGACTTGCGATCCCAACGATTTCACTTTGAAGAATGGTTACAATCTTCGTCCAGCTATGTACAATCGTCATACTGAGTTGTTGATTGCAATCACCTACTATAACGAAGATAAGCAATTGACTGCTCGTACACTTCACGGTGTCATGCAGAATATTCGCGAGATTGTCAACCTCAAGAAATCCGAGTTCTGGAACAAGGGTGGTCCAGCGTGGCAGAAGATTGTCGTGTGCTTGGTTTTCGATGGTATCGACCCCTGCGACAAGGACACTTTGGACGTCTTGGCGACAATCGGTATCTACCAGGATGGAGTCATGAAGCGCGATGTTGACGGCAAAGAGACCGTCGCCCACATTTTCGAATATACCACACAATTGTCTGTCACTGCTAACCAGCAATTGATCAGACCTCAAGATGATGGACCTAGCACTCTTCCACCAGTTCAGATGATGTTCTGTTTGAAGCAGAAGAATACTAAGAAGATCAACTCTCACAGATGGCTCTTCAATGCTTTCGGTCGTATTCTTAACCCAGAAGTCTGTATCTTGCTCGATGCTGGTACCAAGCCAGGACCAAAGTCTCTTCTTTCGCTCTGGGAAGGTTTCTACAACGATAAGGATCTTGGAGGAGCTTGTGGTGAAATTCACGCCATGTTGGGTAAGGGAGGCAAGAACCTGCTGAACCCATTGGTTGCAGCACAGAACTTCGAGTACAAGATCAGTAACATTCTTGACAAGCCTTTGGAGAGTTCTTTCGGATATGTCAGTGTGTTGCCTGGTGCTTTCTCTGCCTACCGTTTCCGAGCCATTATGGGACGCCCGTTGGAGCAATACTTCCACGGTGACCACACTCTTTCCAAGATTCTTGGTAAGAAGGGTATTGAGGGTATGAACATTTTCAAGAAGAACATGTTCTTGGCCGAGGACAGAATTTTGTGTTTCGAATTGGTTGCCAAGGCTGGTTCCAAGTGGCATTTGACATATATCAAGGCTGCAAAGGGTGAGACTGATGTGCCAGAAGGTGCAGCTGAATTCATCGGTCAACGAAGAAGATGGCTTAACGGTTCCTTCGCTGCCGGTATCTATTCCCTCATGCATTTCAGCAGAATGTACAAGTCTGGCCACAACCTTCTCCGAATGTTCTTTCTTCATGTTCAACTTCTCTACAACATGTTCCAGACATTCATCTCCTGGTTCTCTCTTGCATCTTACTGGCTTACTACCACGGTTATCATGGATCTTGTTGGTGATCCAGTTGTTGCTTCTTCTAGTACCTCGGAACAGCACGGTTGGCCTTTCGGAGACACTGCTACGCCAATTGTCAACACTGTCCTCAAGTACCTTTATTTGGCTTTCCTCCTGCTTCAATTCATTCTTGCGCTTGGTAACAGACCAAAGGGTTCAAGATATACTTATCTGACATCCTTCTTCGTCTTTGCCCTTATCCAATGTTATCTGGTCGTCTTGTCCTTGTACCTTGTTGTTCGTGCCCTCACGGGTGGATCGGAACAACCTATCGAAACAGACAATGCGGAGGATTTCGTGCGTTCGTTCTTCTCCTCGGATTCTTCCGGTATTATTCTCATTGCTTTGGCTGCAACCTTCGGATTGTACTTCGTCGCCTCCTTCCTCTACCTCGATCCATGGCACATGTTCACTTCCTTCCCGCAGTACATGCTTCTGCAGTCGTCTTTCATTAACATCTTGAACGTCTACGCTTTCAGCAATTGGCACGATGTTTCTTGGGGTACCAAGGGCTCCGACAAGGCTGATGCTCTTCCCTCTGCTCAGACCACGAAGGTGGAAGGTAAAGCAGCAGTCATAGAAGAAGTTGATAAACCGCAAGAGGATATCGATAGTCAGTTTGAGGCTACTGTCAAGCGTGCTTTGAAGCCATTCGTTCCGGTCAAGGAGGATGAAAGCAAGACTCTTGAGGATTCTTACAAGTCTTTCAGAACCAGATTGGTTACCCTTTGGATTTTCTCCAATGCTTTGTTGGCTGCTGCCATCACTAGTGACTCTTTTGATACCTTTGGTTTCGGAGTAAGTATTTTGGTCCCTGCACTTTGATGTAACACAAACTAATGCATTCCATAGAACAAAGCTTCTCAGCGTACAGCACATTTCTTCCAGGCCCTTCTTTGGGCAACTGCTGGTCTCTCTACCGTCCGTTTCATTGGTTGCATGTACTTCTTGGGTAAGAATGGCATCATGTGCTGCTTCAGAAGACATTAAAGAGGGACTGGGGAAGCTAAGCTGTATGTTTGATTTATTGCTGGCAGTGAAGCAAAAAGGCCAGCCCATATTATTGTTGTTTTAGTTGTACTGCATCTTTGTACTTTTGTATTTTCCCAATTTGTTGTCTGTTAGTGACCTTTTTTTTTCTTCAAGATCTTGAGTTTTGAGAGATCTTGGTGTTTTGGTCTTCTGCACCGGTATTAGGCGTTGATAAAAATTCCCCATAGCGTTTACCTTCTGCAAATATGCGGAACTAAATTGAATGTCATATTGATCAATCAGATTAACATCTCGAGCAATGGGTTTTCACAATTGACCTTATGATCCACGATATGAGTAAGTGATTTTGGAGTTACTGAGTGAGCACGCGATAAGAACGATCGCGTTCGACCCCACCAACTCTAAATCGCTACCTCACCTACCTAGGTACCATAAGTCGGTATTTCGCTATCATGCTGCCCGTCCATCCACCACGTCAACACAACCACATCACCCTCCATCCATATACTCCAGACTCTTCCCCTACCCATTTTTGTCCGAGAAAAAGACACTCTTTTGTGCCATACTTCTAGCAAGCCGTCTACAAGCCAAAACCTTACCGCTGTGTCTAAGTCATTGCTTTGCCCGAGGGCTCACTTCCTACCTAACGCCCCGCATCTCCCACCACCTCAGTCTGTCCTGGAGTGACGCCAAGATGTTGAAGATTTGGTCCATGGTAAGTCACGTTTGAGCTTATTGTCGACGTGGGTGGGATATATGCTGATTCCCTCTCAGAAGCAGAAGCAGGAGAAGGACGCTGCCGCAGAGGGCGCCGCCGGAGCGAAGAAGAAGAAAGTCACAGCGGCTCAGCTGCGTGTACAGAAGGGTATGTCACGCTGATCCGATCCGATCCGATCCGATCCCCAGACAACAGGCGGCCCAGCAGAGCCGTAGATCGAAATGCAAAGGAAGCGTGGCAAGCAGAAAGAAGAAAAGAAGACTGACATGCGTCTGCGCAGATCTATCCGACCTCTCGCTTGGCGCCACCATGTTCACCGACTTCCCAGACCCGGACGACATCCTCAATTTCACGCTGACCATCGAGCCCGATGAGGGCATGTACAAGGGCGGGCGCTTCGTGTTCGAGTTCAAGATCCCCGCCAACTACCCGCACGACCCGCCCAAGGTCAAGTGCACGCAGAAAATCTACCATCCCAACATCGATCTCGACGGCAATGTGTGCCTTAACATCCTGCGCGAGGACTGGAAGCCCGTGCTAAATCTTAATGCTGTCATTGTTGGCATGCAGGTACGTTGCGCTGTGCCCTACTCGAGATTTCTACTTTCAGGATTGGGGAGGTTTTTGGTGGCTTAATGGAGAGGACAAGGGTTGAGAGTGAGTGAAGAGTATCTTGCTAATTCGTTAAATAGTTCCTTTTCCTTGAACCCAATGCTTCCGACCCCCTCAACAAGGATGCAGCAGAGGACCTACGGTCTAACCGGGAGGGCTTCAAGCGCAATGTGCGATCGGCCATGGGCGGCGGCTCCGTCAAGGGACAAACTTTTGAGCGCGTCTTGAAATAAGCGTCGCTGTGAAGTGAATGCCCAGGTTGGAATCAATGCTTAGGCTTGAATGAACGCGTGGGGGAGATATATGGTGGGCGAAGATAGACGGGGGATTGGACGTAGGAAACCGGTTTGATAGGAGTGGGTCTAGACAAGACGAAGAACGAGTTGGGTGATATGGGCGTAGACTTGCAGCACATACATACACACGAGCATTTATGAGGCGTTCTGTTGCGGTAAGCTCTTCAGGAAAATACTAGCGGTTTGGTGGGCTGTTTGCCACAACAAGTTTGGAGGCTCTGCTGAATTAGTTGTGATCCTACTTTCTTGAGATGTCCTGAGGCTATTGTGCAATCAAGAATGCGTATAGGAGAAGGAAGTGGTATATGACTTTATATTCCGTCCAAGGTACGTTTCAAGCACGTGGCCCTCATATAGGTGAACGTCAACACCAACAATACAAATCACATACACGTGCAAAATCATGAGCACTCCTAGGCAACCTGACGTATCAAGAATAGAGAAGTCCCAATCCTTCACCAGTAAACCCTCTAGAACCCCGCCCAGCCCTATTCAGAAAAGAAGAAGCTCACTCATCCAACCCAACGCCACTGTACCCTTCAAACGCCCTCCCATTTAACCTTCCACTACTCCCAATCCTCCTCCTCACTTTCATCCCCCTTCTTACTCTCCTTAGGGCTACCAGGCGCACGGCTTGTCACGCCGCTAGCATTGCCTACAACATCATAGCTGGCGTCGCTGTCAGCTTGCGATTTCTCGTCGTGTGACTTCCGTGGCTCCGAAGGCTGGAGACTTGCGCCTTGGCTAGCGACCTTCTGGGGTTGAATGGTCGTTGATGACTCAATAGAAGCGGGACGTCCGCTCGGCGGCTTGGTCTGCGAGCTGGTCTTGTCGGCATCATCATCCGAATCCTCATCCCAGCCGACTTCTTCTTCGGCCTCAGCGGACGCTGCTGCTCCTGGTATTTATTAGTCTATGAACCTTCTTGCTTTGTTCGGCATTTGGGGGTATTACCTTTCAAGAGATCCCGGCGGCGTGCCTCGGCTGTCTCAATGCTGTGTCGTAGGAAATAATATCTCTTCCAGAACTCAGTGTACTCGACGCTCTCGGGCACCAACTTTTCCATGGCACTTCTCAATTCTTCGTATTTCTCCAAGTCCTGGGCTATATCCGCAGTCTTCTTTTCCGCGTCAAATTCTGTAGCCCATGGCTCGTACTCCGGACTAGCAGGGTCCTTGGTAAAGCTATCAAGGGTGGAATGGATGACGTGAAGCTGAGCATCGAATCGAGTGGTGTGAATCACCCGCTTGCCAGAAGCATCCTTACTTTCGAAGAGAACCGTACTTTCCTCCCCTTTGGAGTTGGTCGATGGGGCTGCAACGACGACGGCATCACGCAGGAAATTGCGGATGTTCGTACCAAATTTCAGTAGAGCTTCATCGGCGGCATCCTCAGCCTCTTGGATGTCTTTTAAACGCTTCGCAGCTTCGGCGCGGAGGCGTGCGAGTACGCCCTCAGATTCCCGAAGTGCTTCGTCGGTTGGTACATCCTTATCCGCGATCGTCGCATCAATGGACTTCTCTCCTTCAGCACCTGGGGTATTCTGATTGAGTGACAAAGCTCGAGTTCGGTTCAAAATGCTGGATCGTAGATCGGTGACTCCTTTCACTGCATCTTCTCCCAAAGAGCCGAGTTCCTGGCTTGCTTCTTTGTAGACAGATTCGCCCTAGGCCGTAAGTCAGTGGTAGCTCATACACGCTCATGATCTCACTGACCTGCTTGACCACACTGCCAAAAAAGCCTCCAAGCTTGGCTCCCCATGGACTGGAAGAAATAGCCTTGTAAGCCTCCTGGAAATCAGTGTTGAGTGTGTTCGACTGCTCGGTCTCCTTGTCAGCATTGTCTTTGGAGGGATCTTCGGGCTTGAGAGCCTCCTCCTGGATATGATCATATGCGAGATCCATAGCGTCCCTAAGGATGGTGATATGAACTACAATTTGATGATGTTTGTATTTGACCGAGAGGAGCTCTCGGGTGTTCAGGTAAAGTCGTAAAGTCGTAGCAACGTGTCTCTCGTATTGTGTGTAAGTGAAAGCTGTTGTCGCATGATGCCCGAGACCCATTGAGTAGCAGCTGCAATGGGAAGGCGGCGTGGGAGGCACCTGCTTGCGGTGTACAAGGGCAGAATAACATTCCTGCAATCGTAATCATATACCCTGCGGAACTCCGCCCGCTGCACCTTAGACATACAGAAGAGGCTTATAACTTCAGGCCTTCGATCATATTTTAACGATAGAGTCGTTCATATTCGCTTCATATAGCAAAGAGCTGAGGCTCTGTACGCATCCCTCGTCATGCAGGGCTTCAATATGGGACGGTACGTCCCTCCGGAATTTGAAGGCACCACATCCGCCAACAAACTTGCAGGCAAGCATGCGCTGGGAAATCGTGCGAATAAATCTTCTCAAGGAATCCTCACTGTTCGCTTTGAGATGCCATATCCTATATGGTGTACAACATGCCCCAAACCTACGATCATCGGTCAAGGCGTACGCTTCAACGCGGAAAAGAAGAAGGTTGGCAACTATTACAGCACACCAATTTTTAGCTTTCGCATGAAACATATCGCCTGTGGAGGTTCGATTGAGATCCGGACTGATCCGAAAAATACAGCCTATGTGGTTACGGAGGGAGCGAGGAAGAGGGATACTGGAGAGGATAAGGTAGAGGAAGGAGATATCAAGATCTTGACTGCGGAAGAGAGGGAGAAACTAAGATCTGACGCATTTGCTTCGCTGGAGGGTAAGGTCGAGGATAAAAGACGATTGGATAATAGCAAGAAGCGGCTGGAAGAGATCAAAGCCTTACAGGATGATCAGTGGGAAGATCCATATGAGCAGAGCAAGAGGCTTCGACGAGCGTTCAGAGCAGATCGCAAGGTCCGAGAACATCAGGCTGAGGTGTCTGGCGCATTGCAGGACAAAATGAGTCTTGGCATTGATCTTTTGCCTGAACGAGAAGAGGATGTACGACGAGCTGGCTTTGTCGAGTTTGGAGTTGTGGACCCGGAAGTAGCCATGTCAAAAGCCATATCGAAGCCTCTATTCACAACAAAACAACCGTCGAAGAATGCTCCGCTTGAAAGAGCGTCACGCAAGACAAAGGCTGCTGCACTTGTCGAAAAGCGTAGGGAGGATCTCGCCAAGGAGATTAGGTCAAATACTAGAGCTTCAACTGATCCATTTCTAATTCAGAATCGATCTTTGGACGCTCAGAAGTCTACTCCTCGTGTTATTCCAGGTATCAAGCGCAAAAGAGAAGTTGTTGTAGAAGACGAAAGTCTAGACAAGGCATCAGTGCCACACAAATCGAGTCTTGGATTGGTAAATTATGAGTCTGATTAGAGAGGAATGGGAAACGGTAAGGAGAGAGAACGAATACGGCGTTTATGGATATACCCATTTGCTTTACACACTAAATCAGTCATTGCTTGTATGATAAGGCCTGTTATGTTGGAGGCGCAATAGAAGTCCACGCTAGACGTTCAATCTATGAAGAGCTGTACCAGTAAGCTGTAAATTAACATCCCTCGGATAATCATTTATTGCCTCTTGCCGTACAATGTCGTTTTATCATGCCGTTTGATCTCATCTTTAGTATCAATAGATATAATCCCCGGGGCCTCGATGAAGTGCTGGTAATAGTTGATACAAACCACTCAACTCCCCATCATTTATTAAATGACCACAGCTTCAGGACAAACAATCCATACTCCTCATGAAGCGCTCATAAATCATCCCAGGCTACAAACCAGCAAGGTGATATATCTCATCTAATCCCATCCTCTCCTCTATTCGCCAAATCAAGCATACATATCATCCCACTCCTCCTCCTCATCCTCCACCTTCTCAACAACAACCTCCTTCTTCTTCCCCAAGACCTCCCGGTCCATGGGGCAATTCCCCTCCAGCAACAACCACGGTGCAATACACTCCAAATCGAACTTATGGCCGCCCTTACACGGCAACCTCACCACCAAACAATACGCATCATCCAAAAACCGCTCCGCACAAATCGCACAAGTCTCCTCGGCGCCCAAACTCTTCTTATCCACGCGCTCCAAGCCATCGATGAACTCCTGATTCACGCCCTTGACCTTCCGCGGCGGCGACTCCGCCAACGCAGCAATCACCTCGTCCATTGATATCGCGAGCGGCGTGCGCGTGTCATTCGCAGCCAGTGATGACGAGTACAGGCTGTAAAGCGCGGCCATGTCCGCGGGTGTGGGCTCTGCGTGCACGTTCTGTGTGCCTTCTGTGGAGACTTGGCGGAGTTGCGAGAAGAAGGAGGACATGTCGACGCGCCGGCGGGTCGAGGGCTCCGACGGCTTGATGTTGTGCTCGACTGTGAGGGTTAGCTGCTGGCTTGCTATCAAGGGTTGATGGGATGGGATGGACCTTCGTATGGTGATGCCATGACTGCGTAAGGTGCTGGATTTGCCGCGCTGAGATAGGAGTTCTTTCTGGGATTTAAAGATGATTAGAATATGAGAGATTGCCGATTGAGAGAGATTGTAGTGAGCTATATTCTTGTTCTGGATTGCCGGTAGAAAGAGAGGCTTTGAGGCAACACAGGCCGCGTTGATGGATATCATTTATGGCTATTTACAGAGGCGGTCACGAATACTGCCGGCATTATTCGACGCATGAGGTAGCTTTACACGCTTCGGTAGTGAGGTATGAACCTTAGCTTAAGGTACTCTAAAGATACCCACGAGCCGCTTGAGATATGCCCAAGTCCTTGGTGACGAAAATATGAGGATAACGGGAGCTGCTATCACTTCTAAAAGCCATGATAAACCGTATTGTTTCAATGTTTATATTTATACTGATAATTCACATGAACCTTAGAAAGATGGTGTCCACCAGAGTACATCCACACATTTTGACGTCTGTTGAAATTCCATAAGGTACCTTCAGCTGCATGTCGAATCACTTGATATGATCATAGAACAAAACAACGTCATTGTGAAAGACTCCCAAAAACAACCATATTTTGGACTATTGGGCAGTCATAACTAGTCTCATGTACGATAGGGGAAACGCGGAAGAAGCACAACGGACGGTTATGACGTATACGTTTTGAGAATCACCTCCACATATACAAGCATCCTCCTAGAAGCCCCACACACTCGTTCCTTATCTTCGATATGGATGAGCAATACAGGGTTTAGACAAGAATCAAAGCATAGCCGTACGTATCGCAATTCGACGCAGGACATTCAAGCACGTACCTCAGTGATTGCTTAAAGCTTAACGATTAATTTGGGCTCGAGGAATTTCTAACTTCCAGCACTTTTCTAGTCGCGAGAACCAGACCAGGCTCGAGTGGTCTCGTAGCCACTTCGCAGATCCAGAGCTTATCATTGTCATTCACAGCATGATCGTGTCTTTTCGGTAGACTTGCTTTATCATATCGATAAGCTCAGTTCTCAGATTCGACGGCAATCCGAATTACACAATGGTAAATACCGAAAGATGTAGCGCCCTATAGCATGATTTTAGAAGTCTTCGAAGCATTGCAGATCAGAACACAAGAAAGAACCTCTCTTAATCACAAAAACAGCATGTCAAGACCCAGTCTTGACAATGCCTCGAAAAGATGATCAAATGGTAATTCTCAAATCTTTTGTCTTGAAATTCCGACGCTTGCTGCTATGACTGTAACTCCATTGTGTGAAGGAAAAAAGAACGCCTGTTAGCCTCCATCGTAAATTGGTTCGAGAAGGACATGATGACAAGAAAAGCAAAGTGAGAAATCCAGTCCGCCAAAAAACACCATATACTTGCAAGGACCATTGAATTGCCTCCATATCCCAGCTCTACTGATACTCCTCATCTCCGGCCGTGTTGTAAATATGACGACTTCGGGTTTGGTCTTTGCGCATCGTTTGTCCCGAACCGGTGAATCCAACTACCGTAAGTCAGTCCATGTACTCTAACAAAATCATGTAACTTACCTCTTCCATTTACACCTTCAGGTGTTCTGAACATACTCTCCTTCTTCGCAGCCTTTCCGAACTTGCCCTTAGCAGCAAAGTCCTGCCACTTGCTCTTGCCAGCCTCCAGCTCCTTGTTCGCCTTGATCTTCTTTGCAATCTTAGCCGGTCGAGCAGGACCATCACTGACCTTACTTGGCTCCTTCTTTGTCTGCTGAGCGAGCTCTGGGTTGATATCGGCGGCGGCAGAGATAACGCTCGAGTTCGCGGGAGTGGGTGTGGATGAAGAGGAAGCAACTGGTGTGCCATCAGCTTTGCGCTTGTTGGTAATGGGTTTGATGTCCTTTGCTCGAAGAGTCTCGGTCGTATCATAGCTCTTGAACTTGACAATGTAAATGGGTGCAGTTGACGAGCCGGTGATCGATGTGATACGCGCTGGATAGAAGCCCTTGTCGCCGGAGTGCCACTTCGCGAGCACCGTGTCATTGACGGAGAAGTTCATCGGCGCATTGCTACTTTCGCTTTCTGCTGGCTCCTGTGCCGCCGTCTTCTTGAATGCTGGGTGGTTCTCGCGCGACCATTTCTCCTTCACGGGCGGCGCTGCGGCCTGAACAGGTTTTCCTGGTGCTGGAGAAGGCTTTAGTTCTGCGATCGCGGTTTCGGTGAGGGCAATGACTTCTTCCAGTTCGGTCTTTAAGCCTTGGAGTTCTGCATTGTCGGGATCTGCTTGTAAGCCAAGCTGCACTGTTTCTAACTGCCATGGTGCGTTAGTTGTGCTTCTTCAAATGTGTGACGCCAACGCACCTGCAGCTTGTACTCTTTCACTTCTGCCTCAAAGGCCGCAACTTCGCTGCTCATTCTGCTATTCTTTTCAAGGGGTACAACTGGTAGGTTGTTACTTTAAAGGTGCTTGAGAATATCTGGGGTTGTGTAGCGAAAGTGACCAACAGTCAATCGGAGTCTGACGTTGTGTTCTGCATCGCTGCCATCAGTGCTTCAACGTTGAAGATGTAGCGGCAAGCCGCAACGCTAAACCTAATTTGGATATTTGCGGGTAAAGTGACGATAAGGAATTGAAATAACTGCACGAGGTCTTACTTAAGTCGTTAAATTAAGGTCCTTCACCTATTTGCGGCCGCGACGCATCATTACCGCCAACAATCTTTTCTGTTTTATCCAAGCAGAAAGTTGTTTTGGTCTTCTTTTCCTTTCAGAATGAGGGCGACTATTTCTGAATATTCAGATCAAGAGGCATTCAGATGTGCAAAGTGATTGTCACTATGGAGTAAGGTACCGATCCCCTACCTACTCTATGCATATCGTCTTCTTGGCAAGACACAGGAAAACGAACTGAAGTAAATACGTACCCAACACTCGTATACAACATACCGGTATTCGGAGCAACAATACTTCGAAGCGAAGGTATGCTATGGCTATCGCCGAAGTAGGCAATTCCGGTACCTGATCACAGATGACGAGGCTTGAATCTACAGTCAGAGCGCCTCTTGAAGACAGGAACGGTGCCAATACCGCAGCTACTCTCTTGCTTTACTCCACGACCACCAGGACCCTGACGCGAAGATTGTCATCCGGTAACAAATGTGTGCTCGGATGAACTGAATACACAATGCAAAAAACCATGAACCCTGAGCCTCGATCATCCAAGCTATGTATGCAATCGAACAAGTATCTGCATGGTGGATTGAATCTCTCGCGACCATCACATCGTCTCCATTCTTTTCTACTCTAAGAATACAAATGATATGATGATATGGAGAAGGAAAAGCGATGGTTGAAGATCTCTCAGACCACGAACGACAGCACGGAGTTCTATGTATCCGTACGGCTTAAACTGGGCTCTCACTCTTGGGTTGTATGTGTATACGGATATTGCCGGTTCTAGGCCATTGATGCGTGTGTGACTGTGTGGTTGAGCCGTGAAGAAAGAGTCATACCTTAATGTAGGTGAGGTCTGGCGGGGTTAGAGGGGCTGAGGCAATAAAGTCCGAGGCACATCGCATGGCACACCACGCCTCTTCTCCATCGAATCCATTGAATGTGATCGGGGGGGCTATGGTGCCATGGTTTGGTGGATGGTGGTTGGTGGTCGTTGCCGGTTGGCGGCTCATGGCTCATGATGAATGGTGAGAAACTCAATATCGACTCTAGTCTTCTATTTCATGACAAGCACGAAGGAAGATGGAAGGAGGGCGGAGATGAGGATCAACGCACTGTATGGACTGAAGTTCAAAAGATGAGGTAGTACTTTGAAATACTAGTATTCCAAATATCTCAAGTGGTTGGTGTTGTAGGGCACTTCATGCTCCATAAACTCACTTCGATTCCGTCAGGTACAGTTACTCCGCACGCAGCATAGAAAAAGAGGATCTCCCAGCGATACTTATCGAATATAAGTCTTTCTGTGCCTGAACATACACTCTATGGCGTAGCAGATGATAGCTTCGACTCTCCATGAGAAATACAACTCATGGTAAAGTAGTATTAGTAGTATGGTCGCATGGAACTGGACCCTCTACCACTTTCTATGGAGTCAATGTCATAAACCACCCTATTTTGTCCACGGATGGAGACAAAACAGCACACTATTTGTCTGCTTGTTTTGTGTACGGATCCCTCCCTCTCGTTCTTCGCATGTTGCTGTCTAGCTTCTTTGTTCTCCCCTTAATTTTCTGTAGGATCGCTTCGGCTTTTATTTTTGATTCTTTTTGGTACTTTTGGAGTCTGGATTCTGGATTCTGCAATCTGACCGTACGTACTATTTTCCAATATTCCAGGTCCTTCGACATGATCTCACCATGCTGTTTATGGCTTAGCCTTTGCCTTGTGCTAGTACCAAACTCAAATCTGATTTATAAGCTTTTTGTTTTTGCAGCAACCGCATCAGTCACAGCAGTCAACGCAGGGCCCCCGCCATTTTTTTTATTTTTTTATTTTTAATTTTTTTTAACAGATGGAGAGATTCGACGGACACTTCCCAGTCCCAGTGCCAGTGCCATACACTATGGGGCAGAGGCAAGGCACTCCTCATGTACCTTACTGCAGTATCTTGCACTGTGCTGTGATGCTGCGACTCGCCTCTGCTACTCATGCTGCAAGTCTATTCCTCCGCACTCCGACCACCATAGCCACCCAATCATCCACCCTCCCCCATCCATCACCCACCACAACCCATCAATCAACTCACCAGTGACGCTTGTCATACAATCCTGCTCACACTGCTTTGGTGCTTTAAGACCTTATTCCTCTGCTTCCATCAGGTGCATCAGCGTGCTCATGTCTATGTATCGCCTCTCTGGCTCTACTTACTCCCTCCTCTCCCCTCTCCCCCCCCCTTCTACTGACCCTCGTCTCCTCTCACATTCCACTGTACCATTCACATCTGTATCAGCATTGCCCCCTACCTCACTGTAATAATATGCCCTGCCAAGTACCTGACTGCTGAACACAGTCACACATTATTTCACCTTATCCGATACTACTGACATGTGTATTTGGCGAGTGAGAGTGAGTAAGGCGTAAGGGATCTACTACTAATCATCACAAATATTCCTACATATCGGATTCCCCACTAACCCAAGACTTACTCTCTCCTTCCAACACCTAACGCACAAAAAACAAAAAAAAGAAGAAGAAGAAGAAGAAAAGAAAAGAGAGGGGAGAATCTATACTTTGGTCTCCATATTCTGTTGACCTAATCCCGTAAAAACAAACGACCAAGCAACAGAAAACATAAGGCTCCTTTCAGTGCCATTCCAGCTCACCTCACTTGGCTTTCTCTCTAACCCGCCAGCTTCTCTATCTCTACAACATCAACATCAATATCAACATCAATATAAACATTGAGTCAGAGTCAGAGCCAGAGTCATCGTCATCGTCACTGTCAGAATCGAGGTCGATAAAGGACCAATTTACCACTACAGCTACTTGTACTAAACACATTGCCACCCTGCTCTGCTTCTACCCGAAGCACTTGGTGAAAAGAGGTGGGCAGTTCAAACCCCCGACGGCATCGGCTTGAAATCCCCCCACTCGATAGCGGGCGCCCCATACTACCACCAAAGAACAACAATCAGCGCTACAGAAACGACCTTTCGATTGAAACTTCCAGACTGGTCAACTCCTCTTCCCACTACCACATCCCCTACATTCCTCCGAATTCCCACAATCGTCATTGAAGATCGTCCTCTTGTCACCCAATTCGAAAGTATCAGAGCCCTGTCAACTCCCAGCCCGAGTGCTGATGGATCTTTCGACTACCCAAAAGCAGCGAGCCACTGTCCAGCACGATCTTAGACTTTCACCTCATCAACAGAGCTTACTGTTTGCCGCTCTCAATTCCAACAAGCCATCTTCCGTCGATAATACAAACAATTCATCAGCAACGAAAGACGACATGGCTTCCATGGCCTTCAACGAGTCGCCTATTCGCGAAGAGCCAGGCTCCGGCGCTCTCGGAGCCTTTGACGACAGTCCTTTTATTGACTACGACTACGACTTTGATGTGGAAGGCAACTTCGATTATGATCTCAACAATGGATCTCAGGGACAAATGATTGGCACACTTCCGGGAACAACATCGTCGTCAGATGGCGGCGATACCGAAACCGGTCACGAAAAGAGAAGTCATCCGGATGACGACGAAGATGATGACGAGGGAGGTGGAAAGCGCAGGGAGGGTGATGATAAGACGTCAAAGAAGCCAGGGAGAAAGCCCTTGACTTCCGAGCCTACATCTGTATGTTCTGCATCCTCTCATCCGTGAATGATCCACGTTCTGATAAGTATCAACAGAAGCGCAAGGCTCAGAACCGTGCTGCTCAACGAGCATTCCGGGAACGTAAGGAAAAGCATTTGAAGGACCTGGAGACCAAGGTTCAGGACTTGCAGAAGGCTTCGGAGTCTGCCAACAACGAAAACAGTATTCTCCGCTCACAAATTGAGAAGATGTCTAGTGAGTTGCGTGAGTATAAGAAGAGATTATCTTTAGCAAGTGGTGGTCGCGCATCGTCGTTCGGCAGCAGCATGCCACCATATTTGGCCAACGGAGCCTTTGGTGGTAACGCTGTTAACAACCCAAATAATGTCAACTTCCAATTCGAATTCCCCAAATTTGGTGCCATCCCTACGTCGACGATCAAGCCTGCACAGAAGGATGCAGCCAAGTCAACAACTTCTCCATCCTACCCTACTCCATCAGACAGAAGCAATTCTAGTCCAACTGGAACCTTACATCGTGGTTCAAGCCATGATAGTAACACTCAATCCCAATACAACCAAAATGACATGTCTAGCCTTTCGGGTCTGTTTAGTCCATCAATCTTGAATACTGTCAATAAAAACAACTCCATGGACTATATATCACAACCAGACTCAAACGAATCAAGGACCGATTCAATCGGCGGTCAAAACAGCTCTGGACAGAACACCTCTTACAGCTCGCCATCCGTTTCATCGAATTCTCAAAATGGTCAGGGACCAAGCTCATCTTGTGGCACATCACCTGAGCCAAGCCTACAATCGCCGTCGACTCTTGCAACTGGAGATTTCGGACTGAGCACTATTGGTGAAGAGCATCAGTGTACCAACACCAATGAAGGTGAGACTTCCTTTTGTGAAAAGTTAAATATGGCTTGCGGCAATCCGAACAACCCTATTCCCAGAGTAATGTCTAAAACTGGGATTGCTCCAGGGGTGACCGATTCCTTCGATGTGAATGGTATCGATTGGTTCGCCCAACAAAACAACAACACCTTCGATCCAGTCCTCTTCGGCGATTACAGGGAGCCCCAGAACAACATCCTCTCTGGCACGACGTTTGACGACTCCTTCTTCAACTCTGCTATTGACCTACCTGACTTCTCCTCTCCATTCAACATCGAGCCTTCTCCTACAGCCAACACGGCTGCCCCCGCTGCCCAACATAAAAGTCTTGTAGAAGAAATCGACGAGAAGCAGGACGAGGAAGAAGAAGTTGTTCCCGGCGATGATCGTGAGAACATGCTTGACTGCAACAAAATGTGGTCAGTATCCCCGCCTCTCACGTCATCTTACAACACGTTGACAGAAGATAGGACCGCCATCCAAAATTGCCCCAAGGTACAAAGCGGCGAGTTTGATCTCGATGGCCTGTGTACCCAACTACGCCAGCAGGCAAAGTGCTCTGAGACTGGTGCTGTCGTTGACCGCAAAGATTTCAACCAGATTTTCAGCGAGTACGTGACCAAGGATAAGGCTGACGAAGCTGCTGGCAAGATCGCCGCCGCCGCACAGAAGGCTTAGGAGCATTACATCGGCTTGGGAAATTAACATCAAACTAACTTGGACATTGGGCTCGTTTGGTACACGGCGTCTTTTACATGAAAATGAGATAACTCTTTCCGGATTGGGGTTTCTAGGTTTTTCATCATTCACATTGGATTTTTCGGGGAAGGAACTTATTAGGAAGGGGAATTGGGTTTTTGCACATTATGAACACTCATATCGTTGTTCCGTGGCTATGAAATCACTTGGCTACGTTCTATTGCTTTGCTTTGCTTTTTCTACTTGCTTGCTTGCTTATATTCTACACTTTGAGATAGTAGGGCGGTGTTTTCCATGAATTCCCTTGATTCATCGTCCATCTTGCTCCTTTCTCATTCTTTGATGATTGGTGTCTTTATCTGAGGAGGAATGTGCTTTTGCTGGCTTCCTTGTGGCTGACTTATTTGGTTTCATTTTTGGCTGATGCTTTCTACTCATCTCATATCTTGATGTACTCGGTTTCTACTGGTTTTCTATTTGTGCTCTTCTGGGATGGGCGGGCGATGGTGGACGAACGCATTGCTGTGTAGCTTAATGGTCGTTCGTTCAATTGACACTCATTATGTTTATATGCTTCAAGATGTGAGGGTTTGCTTTGATATTGTGATATGATGATGAAAGTGGTAACTGAGAAGGGAGGTGAGGCAATCTTGGTTTCTAGTAACCAGACATGTTGCAAGCCAACTTCAGATATAGACCTATAGAAGAGAGCGGCGCTGGCTCTTATCGTATCTTAACCCCATGTACAAGATGCAATTCCCCTCTTATAAGATCTTGGTCTTCTATCTATAAGATACGTTGGATGAATAGAGCATCACATGAGACACAACCATTATTTGCTTGAGTACAACAAATTACATATGACACATCTACATGCTCATTAAAAGCGCAACAACAACAACTCACATCATAAATCCTCAACTCTAAAGGCAAAGTTTGAATTCCCAGCCCTATCCTCCGGCATATAGAAACCCTCTAGATCTTCAAAGTACATATACCCTGCACGCACACAAGCAAGATTCCACCCTCAATGCCACCATCTCGTCACTTTCTCACGCACCCACGAGCCGCGGACTTTCCACTCCCCTCCTGGAGCCGCGGACTTGTTCGTAGACAATCTCCGGAGTCGGGTTTTACATCATTACACGACAGATGCCAAGGTCGGGAACGTTGCAGTCATGGATGCGCCCTGCTGGGCTGGATCGGTCGGTGGTCGGGATCCTGCTCACCTCAGCTTTGGGTGTGTGCTTGAGCGGCGTAAGCTTGTTGCCTGGGAGGGGGGCATGTGAACGTGTTTGGTACCCCGGCAGTTACATACTACATGGGGGACCTGTTGATGGAATAGATGCTTGTAGTTTGGTGTTTTTGATGTTGGAGTTTTTAGGGGGGTTGGCTGGGAATGTGCTTTGGGAGGTGGTTTTTTGATGCCAATGATTTTGTAGGTAAGGGTGAGAACAATCCGGGAGATTTGGTAGTTTGTTCTCGTATTGTCCTGTAACATAATGTATACCGAGGTAGTTTGTATTTATTGTTTGGCTGAACTGCGTGGAAGAGAGATATAAATTGAAGAGTTGCGGAAGATTCTATCAGATGAGAAGCTCGGAAGTATACCATCGACTACTTATTTTGTTTTGTAAAAAGCTTAGAGACAGGAACAATTCTTAAGCAATCAAGTTGACATTTGAAAGTGAACGACAAATGCCCAATACATTTTACGATCTACTATATTTATTGTATACATATACTTATATATGTGAGGTAGTAGTCGAGTGCTTCTGGTGCTTCAATGATAAAGCTGAGGCCACCACCACACCAGACCAGCTCGATTTGATATCTAAGAGATGTCTGAGGCAGCTTACCTTCCTCGGCAGGCATAGACACAAAAACAAAATGAGCAAAAAAAAGTAATCCTTAAACGCAGCAGAAGAATTGAGATGCAACCCTGAAGTTCAGATCTCATCAACCCCAATACAAAAAATATACAGAAAAATACCAAAAAAATGTTGTTGAACAGAAGGGGATTCGAACCCCTGCAGGTTTCCCTACGAGAATGCTCATCCTAGAAAGATGAAGAATTGAATCAATTCTTGAGTCACGCGCCATCTGGAAGATATATTAGTTACTGATTTTTCTTTGAATGATGATTTGGATTTCTACTCACAACCACTCGGCCATCTGTCCACCTTATTTGTTGAAGGAATGAAGGTTATTTTGGAATATAAAGAGGTTTGGGGGTGGTGGAAGTTAAGTGTGAAGAGTTTGATGAGGAGGGGGGCGGAGGGGGACGAAGGACCCACTTACGAGTTTTTGGATGATGTGAATGGTTGACCACATTAATTGTGGCTTGAGGGGAGATAAGAGAGGTTGGGAACATATTCATGAATTGATTTGATTATTATAAGGATTGTAGATGTTGTGGTTGTTATTCTTGTGAGGTTGTCTTGATATCATGGTTTTCACTTTGCAAGGAGAACCACATCACCTCCTAATAATTTTATATACTGCATTCCTTATACTAATTCGTAGTACACATAAGTAGTATACTTTTGTGATTATCTAGAGATTGAATTTTAGGTGTAGTTGATTTTTGTTCCGTTTTATATATTTGTATCAATACGAACAAGCACTTTTGTTGGAATATTTGGGAATGTATAAGTTGAGTGATAACAAGCAATTCTACGAATCATGCCACAACACAAAACACCATAGCCCTCCACTCATGGTGATTACTACACTACGGTTCTCTGAAATACGCTATAATATGTCATATGAACTTACACTCTATACCAAATGAATAGATAATAGATCTGGAAAATCCATAAGATAGTTGGAGATATAGTCGGAGGTATAGTCACAGATATCAAATCGAACCCCTTTCACATTCAAACTAATATATGGCTACCCTTATGACAGAAATATATATCAGAGTAGTATCCTTATCTCAAATAATCTTACATATACTAATACCACACAAGCCCAACATGAATATCTTCACCACAGTTGAATCTTCCCTCCAATCTTATTCGCAATACCCATGAAAGCCTTTGCTCGATCGCTATCTGGTTCAGACACAACAGTTGGTTTCCCTCTATCAGCATCATCGCATATACTTGCGTGTAATGGAACATCCCCCAAAAAGTCTATACCATGCTCCTGACAATGATGAGTGACACCTGACTTTTGCCCAAAAATATGTGTACTATTCTGACAGTGTGGACAAGTGAATAAAGACATGTTCTGAACCATACCTAGAATAGGGATTTTTGTCGTCTTGAACATATTAATACCTTTCACTGCATCCTTCATAGCAATATCTTGTGGTGTAGAGACAATAACAGCGCCTATTAAATTAGTACCGGAATGCTATTGTCAAGAAGCACTTACCGTCAAGTACAATCTGCTGTGTAATAGTTAATTGTGTATCGCCAGTTCCAGGTGGTAAGTCCAAAACCAATACATCCAATCCTCCCCAATCAACCTCATGAAGCAACTGTTGTAATGCCTTCATAACCATAAGACCTCTCCATACTACTGGAGCCTTGTCACCAACAAGGTATCCCATCGACATTGATTTGACACCATAATTTGACAATGGTATAAGTTGATTGTCTATTTGCCGTCAGACAAACTCTGTGGTATAAAGTCGATTTGGGATTTACGAACTTGCTGAGAGACGTGGTTCTCCAGAAAGATTGAGTAGAGTAGGAATCGAAGGACCAAATATATCAGTATCGAGAATACCTGTGCGAAGACCGTGGCGGGCGAAAGCCAGGGCAAGATTGACTGTTTAGATTTAGAAAATGTGTAAGTCAAATGTGAACAAAATTACCTGATATCGTCGATTTGCCAACTCCACCCTTCGCAGAAGATACCGCAATCACTTTCTTTACATCTTTGATTTGCCGCCTTTCAGGAAGTCCTCTCTGCATTCGTGGAATACTACCACTCTTCGGAAGACCCTGTATTTATCAACCACCATATCACTCAAATCATCAAACAATTGACTCACCAAAGGATTCTCATGTTGCAAGCATCTCAAAGTAGAAAACAATCGCGACTTCATGATTGCTTGCAATACCGACAGCTCCAACTTTCCGATGGAAGCTATCATCTATCAGCGGAGAAGCGGCCGCTAGTGTGCCAAGATTTCGCGAGCAAGACGATGAATTTCTTGGGCGGATTTTGGTTTTCTGCCAAATTTAGAGCGCAAGTTGCGATTTCGAGAACAGCAGAAATAATGGGGAGAACAAAGACTTTGGCACAGCAAATTGCTGAGTTGGATGAGCCTGTGGCAAATGGTATGTACTTATGAATCTTGCTATGAAAAGTAAAAATTAACATGCTTCAGATTACGATCCAGAAGAGCATAATGCGCCTATTGACAGCGACGAAGAAAGTGGCTCTGGAAGTGACGATGAGTTGAATGGAACGGAACATTACGTTGATGTTGGGTATGTTTCCAATTAAGATTTCTTGAGTCTTACTAATATTTTACAGAAAAAGCAAATTGCGAAAACAACCAGAGGTTGCGCTGGGTCCTAAGTACATCGGTTCTCGAATCAGCCGTGAGGCACTCCTACATGACGACAGTGACGAATCACTCAATGAAGAGGACTCGGAAGGTGAGGAGGATGTTTCGGGCGATGAAGATACTGTTGATCCGGATACTGTGGACATGGACGCAGAGGATGAAGATGGTGAAATTGATAGCGACGAAGCACTTGGCGAGAGTGACGACGAAAAATTCAAGGACTTTGCTTTCAGAGGAAGCGGTAAACCAAAACACGGTAAATCTGGCAAGAAGACGAGGATGACTGCTGCCGATTTTCTCTCGGACTCGGAGGCCGAAGAACAAGCTACCAATGGAGTTGAAGGATCTGAGGATGAAGACATGGAGGACGAAGAAGATGAAGATGAGGATGGTGCTGAACTCAGTTCCGATGAGGAAGAGAATGGAGACGTTGAAGAGGAGGAGGAGGGGGAGGATGACGACGATGATGAAGAGGATGAGGATGAGGAATCCTCTTCTGATAAAGATGAAGATGGGAATAGTGAGAACTCTCGCCGTGCTGAGCTCCGAAAGATGATGAGAGAGGAACAGAAGAGTGTTGTCGCCACCATTTCCCAAGCAGCAAAGGCAGATGCAGACAAAGGAAATGCTGTCAAACAACAGCGCAAGGCCTTTGATGGCTTGTTGAATGTTCGCATAAGACTTCAAAAGGCTCTGGTAGCTACAAATTCCATTTCTGCCACTGATGAGTCCGCGGATGGCAATGAGCCATACCAGGCCGCAGAGGAAGCTGCAATCAAGTTATGGAATACATTAGATGGCTTGCGGCACGAACTGGCAAAGGCTGGCAACTCTTCCAAGACTGGGCAGAAACGCAAACGTGCTATCGATTCAGAAACCGCAAGCTCTAAAATCTGGGAGAGGATGCAAGATATGGAGGTTGCAACACTAGATAACCGCCAAACTACTCTCGAAAAATGGTCTTCTAAGGTCCGAGGTGCTACAGCTCTACCATTGAAGGGAAAACTTAACAATACTGCCGCCCAACATACTATCACAGATGTTCTCCAGGAACAACTATCTAATTCGGAACGTCTTGTCAAGCGTACGAAGATGCCAAGATCCTGTGCGCCGGTGCAGGCAAAGGCTAAGATTGTTGAGGATCCCGACATTTTTGATGACGCAGACTTTTATCAGCTTCTGTTGAAGGAGCTTGTCGATCAACGCATGATGGATTCTTCCTCTACACCAGGAGCTTCTGGTGATGGTGGACGTCCAATGCAATGGACTGCTGTAAAAGAAGCAAAGACCAAGAAGAATGTCGACACAAAGGCTAGCAAGGGCCGCAAGATGAGATTTACTGTTCATGAGAAGCTGCAGAACTTCATGGCTCCTGAAGACAAAAACGCATGGGAACAGGATGCAGTTGACCGATTCTTTGGTACTCTTTTGGGTCAGAAGATGAATCTGGGTGAGGAGGATGAGCATATGAGCGATGTAGATGATGCTCCGTTGGAAGAGGAGGGTTTGATGCTTTTCAGATCATAAATGCATTCTGGATAATTGGTTCAAAATAAAATTAGATAGATATGCTATCAAAAATTGTATACAGTAAGATTAGAAAACTTGTCGATGAGTGTAGCTACACGGTGAATGTCATTTGATTGAATCATGGCATAGAATGCCATCTCACCCAGTTATTGAAACTTTAAAAATATTTCTTATCTACCACAAAGTATATAAATACAAGCCACCAACCAAAACCATGAACGCTGATACCTTCTCTCGCGAATTCTTTCCCTTTATTGCCCCAAATAACGGTTTACAGCTATGCATACTCGATATAAAAATATGCAGTTCTGAAACCATAGTTTCCTGAGATTAATCAAGATATATAGGTAATAAACACAAAGATAAGTATTCTTCTTTCGAACTCTTCTGCAGTGTCTTCTGCAATTTGTAATCAACTTGTGGTAGTAACGACTTTCTGCGTTGTTTGTGCGGTTTTGCCACGCGAATCTAAGTGATGATGTACCAAATTTTAATTAAGTCACCATACATATGTCATGAGATCATTTCAAATATCGCATTCTTAACTTCAAACTTCATTTTCTTTACATTCGACCGGGAAGAGACTTTCAATATGGCGTCTTCGGTAGTTTTTACGACGTCCTTTCTTTTATCAAATTTACATTGTCCTTCATGCGTTTCGAGTATTGAGGAAGCACTGTACAGTCTTAATCCCAAACCACAATCTGCATCTGCATCAATAGTTTCGTCTTGGGTTACAGTTCGACACAAATCAGACATCTCTCCAAGTGTCCTTCAAGAGACTCTTGAAGATGCCGGCTTTAATATCAGCGATGTCCTCACCGACATGGAGTCTGGCAGTATGTCAAAACAAGCTTCAGGGAAGACAAATGAGTCGGAGGCCTTCCTGGATCAGATAGTTCACAGCTGGAAGTCCAGATCAAGTACAAGGCTTGCTAGCGATTTTGAGGAGAAGAAAAGGTTGCTACATATTAAGAACTGTGCTATGTGCAGAATAGAAGAGGAAAATGCAGAGGAAAATGCAGATGATGGCAAGATTTCCCACGGTCAATCACAGCAGGTTGATGGAAACCGTGATTCGTTGACACGAGATGGCAAGAGAGATGCGCACACAGTAGTCACCAAGGTGAAGAGCAGCACTTCATCGGATGGGACGCTTCTGAATGTTGTTAGCCCTGGCTCTAGTCGTCTTTGGAAAGCTTCTCTGGCTGTTGGTGGAATGACCTGCGCATCGTGTGCTGGAGCTATCACGAAAGAACTGGAGAAACAGGAATGGGTTCAGGATGTATCGGTCAACTTAATCGCAAACTCTGCTACGGTTTATTTTACGGATGCGACTCAGAAGGACGCTATTGTGGACATTATCGAAGACATTGGCTATGAAGCTACTTTGGATACAGTTATTGACGTTACTCCAGAGGTCAAGGATGCTAAATTAGAGGACGTTTGGACAGCCACCTTGGCGATTGGAGGGATGACATGTGCCTCATGTGCTGGGGCCATCACCCGAGAATTAGAGCAGAAGGACTGGGTACGAAAAGTCGTCGTCAATCTAATCTCAAACAGTGCGACTGTGGATTTTGAAGGAAGATATCATGAGAACGAGATCGTAGAGGCGATCGAGTATATTGGATATGAAGCAACACTCGACAAAGTGTCCGAAGCTCAGAAAAGCGAAGCACCTAAGCACCGAAGGACAGTTGAAATAAAGATTGATGGAATGTTCTGCAACCATTGCCCTTCTAAGGTCCGGGAAGTTCTCAATGCATTCGAGAATAGTATCACGATTGAACGTCTTCCGGACACAAACTATCCTATTCTCAAGATCAACTACATCCCAGAAGCTCCAAAATTCACGATAAGGCAAATCCTTGCAGCTCTTGATCAAGCTGATCCAGCATTCGAGACTTCGATATATCATCCTCCTACTCTAGAGGAACGCTCACGACAAATTCACGCAAGAGAACAACAACGAATCCTGATCCGTGTTATTCTCACTATTTTGATCGCCATCCCAACATTCATCATTGGCATAGTTCTTATGAGTCTCGTGAGCAACACAAATCCGATTCGAAGATTCTTTGACAGATCATTGGTAGCTGGTGTTAGTAGGTCACAATGGGCCTTGTTCATTATGGCTACGCCAGTCTATTTTTTCTGTGCCGATGTATTTCACAAGCGTGCAATTAAAGAAGTACGATCAATGTGGCGTAGAGGCAGTAGAACTCCCATTCTTCAAAGATTTTACAGATTTGGGAGCATGAATATGCTTATGTCTTTGGGTACTTCCATCGCGTATATCTCATCTGTTGCACAACTCATCGCTGCTGGGGTACAGCAGAAGAGAGCCAGCCAGGACGGTATGGCAACTGTGGCTGACGATGTTTTTTACTTTGACTCTGTCGTTTTCTTGACGATGTTCCTGCTGATTGGCCGCTTAATCGAGTCATACAGCAAGTCCAAGACTGGTGATGCCGTCACTATGCTCGGAAAGTTACGCCCAACTACAGCACTTCTGGTCACTGAGGAATCTGCGGATTATGCAAGGAAGACTGAGACAGTCAACGTTGACCTTCTGGAGTTTGATGACATGGTGAGTGTCTTACACGGTGGGTCTCCGCCATGCGATGGTACCATCATTGAAGGTGAATCGAAGTTCGATGAGTCAAGCCTCACTGGTGAAGCTGCGTTGGTGAAGAAGGCTGTGGGCGATGAAGTGTACTCTGGAACTGTGAACAAGGATGCACCGATCACTATCAAAATCACAGGAGCTGCAGGAGAGTCCATGCTTGATCAGATTGTAAAAGCTGTTCGAGAAGGTCAGACAAAGCGTGCACCAATTGAGAGAATCGCAGACTCCCTTACTGCCTACTTTGTACCTTTTGTTACATTGGTGGCTGTCTTGACTTGGCTTATCTGGATGGCTCTCGGGCTTTCAGGAAAGCTGAATAAGAGTTACCTTGGAGGTTACTCTGGAGGTTGGGTGGGATGGTCTCTGGGCTTTGCTATTGCGGTCTTCGTGGTCGCATGTCCCTGCGGGCTAGCTCTTGCAGCCCCTACGGCACTCTTCGTAGGAGGAGGACTTGCTGCTCAGCATGGTATTTTGGTGAAAGGTGGGGGAGAGGCCTTTGAGAAGGCGAGCCGGCTGGATTGTATTGTTTTCGACAAGACGGGAACATTGACTTTGGGTGGAGAACCAGCGATTACCGACTACCACCTAGTAAATGACGAGTCTGAAGGCAACTTACTTGCTTTGATTAAAGCCGTTGAGGAAAGTAGCAGTCACCCTATTGCAAAGGCAATAGTGTCGTTCTGCCAGGAAAAGACAAACGAAGTCGTGGACCTCAAGAAGGTCGAAGAGGCAGCTGGCAAGGGCATGTTTGCTACTCTTACTGTAAGAAGAAGTAGTGCGGCAGTGGACATGGTTGTTGGCAGCGAAGCTCTTCTAGACGATTACAACGTCAAGCTCCCATTGTCAGTATCGACTAAGATTGACAATTGGAAGATCGAAGGCAAGTCAATTGCGCTAGCCGCCATGAACACTCTGCTCGTGAAGTCCGACAGTGATTCAGACGCCACAATTATTGCTGGTACAGCCTCGCCGTCCTCAAGCTCTTGGCATTTTGCAGCTGCTTTTGCGATTTCTGACCCCATAAGACCCGAAGCACCACAAATCATCAGTGCACTTCAGGCTCGTGGTACGGATGTCTGGATGCTCTCCGGCGATAATGTAAAGACCGCCACAGCTGTTGCGGCCATGGTGGGTATTCCATCCACCAACGTGATTGCTGGTGTGCTACCAAGCCAGAAGGCTGAGAAGATCCGGTATCTTCAGAGGATTCTGAAAAAAGGCGAACGCAGTTCGAAAGAGTCTTCAACAGAGAGGGCCATGGTAGCTATGATAGGCGACGGCATCAATGATTCCCCAGCTCTCACTACCGCAGATGTTGGTATCGCTGTCGGCTCAGGAAGTGATATCGCCATTTCCTCAGCTGAGTTCGTTCTTGTCAACTCGAACCTCCATACTCTTCTTACCCTTTTGGACCTCAGTCAGGTGGTCTTCCGAAGAATCAAGTTCAATTTCGGCTGGGCTTTGATCTATAACATGGTCGCTTTGCCTGTCGCCGCTGGGGCATTGTATCCCATTGTCAGCAATGGATCACACGTCAGGCTCGACCCTGTATGGGCTAGTCTGGCTATGGCAGCTAGTAGTATTAGTGTCGTGATGAGTAGTTTGGCGCTTAGGAGTAGAGTGCCTTGGTTGGGTTTTAGAGCAATGGAAAGGAAGGCATAAGAGGAGGTTTGCAATGCTTAGATGACGAAGGGGCAGCTAGAACTGCATACCTGAATACAGAACAGTGCAGCGAATAACATAGATGAATTCAACATACATTACGGAACGTGCTAGGCTGAAGAATGGGAAGTGTTTTATTTTATTTTACCAAAAGAGTTGAGTGGTATCATATCTTCGCAAAGTGCTCTCTTGAAATCGTAGTGCTATTGAAACCCAAGAAGTATATGGTGCCGATCTGTATATTTGGAGCACCGGAGTAAGATCCAATAAAAGTTGAATAATAATGTGCGAGCTTCTATGGTTATACTTAGAGAAGAAATATAGAAGAATTGAGACAAGTAAGTCGCCATCGGCGATCTTGTAAGCGTCACGACTTTACACTTGATGACAACTTCAGTGATATTTGAATCAACAGCGCTTCCTCTTCTTTTTCAGGACTACCTACAACAGTCTCGATTTTTCATTCCTTCATACTACAGTGTAACTACTATCACTTTCATAAAAGCCCTAATTTATGCCACTTATTCACCTAAAGGTGTGACTCAAATCTCTGAATTAATGGTGCTCCGATAGGTGGTGGTCGGCGCACCCATGTCGTTGTGTTTTTCTTCTCAAAACTGAGCCTGTGGAGTTGACCACCTAACTCGTCAGTGCTCCCTAGCCACCCACGGCCATCCACACAACAACATCGACCCACTTAACCCGCACGTCGCCGCACAAACCTCAGGCCCTGCAAATGTCAAAACGCCGCTATCGGCAAAAAAGAATTCAGGTCAGTGACTCCCCATATCTTCTCACTCGCCATTGATCTTCATCGAATTTCAACTCCACTCCAAAAATTATATTCAAAATGTCTGCCGCTCGCAGCTTCACCAAGGCTCTCCGCCCATTGGCGCGCCAGGCTATTGCCCCAGCTCAGAGACGTACTTTGACCACTGCCCTTCAAGCTGCTGCTCGCCCAGCTGTCCGCAAGGTCACCGTCGGTGCTTCCCAGGTTCGTGGTGTTAAGACCATTGACTTCGCTGGCCACAAGGAGGAGGTCTACGGTATGTGACTGAGTTTTCCCCCCTTACTTTTGCATGTGTTGCGATCTTCAAGCCTTCAAATGTGTCATTGCATGAAGGGCAAGTGTCAGCAAATAGGGAGTCTTCAAGTTGCAGATAGCTGATTATACATCTATAGAGCGTGCCGACTGGCCACTCGAGAAGCTCCAGGCTTACTTCAAGGATGATGTCCTTGCCATGATCGGTTACGGTTCCCAGGGTCACGGTCAGGGTCTCAACCTCCGTGACAACGGCATGAACGTCATTGTTGGTGTACGAAAGAACGGTCAATCCTGGAAGGACGCCATTGAGGACGGATGGGTTCCAGGAAAGAACTTGTTCGAGGTTGATGAGGCCATTACCAAGGGTACCATCATCATGAACTTGCTCTCCGATGCTGCTCAGTCCGAGACCTGGCCAGCTATCAAGCCACAGCTTACCAAGGGAAAGGTGGGTTTTATCCATGTGATTTTAAGATAATATTTACTGACAAAAATAGACGCTCTACTTCTCCCACGGTTTCTCCCCAGTCTTCAAGGAGCTCACTAAGGTCGAGGTCCCAACCGACATCGATGTCATCCTCTGTGCTCCAAAGGGTTCCGGCCGCACTGTCCGCTCTCTCTTCCGTGAGGGCCGTGGTATCAACGCCTCCGTTGCCGTGCTCCAGGACGTTACCGGTAAGGCTGAAGAGAAGGTCGTCGCCCTCGGTGTTGCCGTTGGTGCTGGTTACCTTTACAAGACCACCTTTGAGAAGGAGGTCTACTCTGACCTTTACGGTGAGCGTGGTTGCTTGATGGGAGGTATCCACGGTATGTTCCTCGCTCAGTACGAGGTTCTCCGTGAGGCTGGCCACTCTCCATCTGAGGCCTTCAACGAGACCGTTGAGGAGGCTACCCAGTCTCTCTACCCATTGATTGGTTCCAACGGTATGGACTGGATGTACAACGCCTGCTCCACTACCGCCCGCCGTGGTGCCCTCGACTGGCAGATGCGCTTCAAGGACGCCTTGAAGCCAGTCTTCAACGACCTTTACACCTCCGTCAGAAACGGAACTGAGACCCAGAGATCCCTTGACTTCAACTCCCAGCCAGACTACCGTGAGAAGTACAAGCAGGAGCTTGCTGAGATTGACAACCTTGAGATCTGGAGAGCTGGTAAGGCTGTCCGTGCTCTTCGTCCAGAGAACCAGAAGTAAATGGTTAATGAAAATATGGATGCGGGGGCTGAGGATGGTTTCTGAGCGGCACATGGCGTAATTTTGTACTATACTTTCATCGGAATCTGGGTATAGGAATTCGAAAAGTCATTTTACTTATTTTGAACTCCTTATTTTTGATAAACTGTGATATATATGACTCATTGCATTGAATACTACCTTTAGTGTGCTAGTTGCTTTCTTTGCTTCAAAATAATTTTATTGATAACCTTCGAAATTCTACGATATCGGCTCACAATACCCCGGTCAACCCCACGTTTTGTCGAACCCCTCCAGTTTTGCATGATCCCCCAGATTTCATGACTGTCCAATAAATCATTTTCAAATTGTCATACAAAATTAGGTAAGTAGCACGACCACTGATTCTATTTCCAAATCCCTCTTCAATCCAAAGATTCAATTGATGCTTACCAAGGAATAAAGCTCCTGTAAACCACGATAACCCCCACCTTCACAATGGCCAATATAGCGAAATGTCCCCCTCTCACTCGCGACTCGGTCAAAGAAGCCCACAAGCTCATCAAGCCTTACGTGCACTACACGCCCGTTCTGACCAACAACACAATCAGCGACCTCGCATCGACACCGCAGACACTGGCCGCCCTTGAGAATACACCATGGGCAGACCAGACCCCTGCAAACCCAACGATCCGCCTGTGGTTCAAATGCGAAAATCTGCAGAAAGTCGGCGCCTTCAAGGTCCGCGGTGCATTTCACGCCTTGGAGCGCCTGAAGGCCGAGCCTGGATGGTTGGAGGACGGCGGTAGGGAGAAAGGTGTAGTTACCCACAGTTCGGGGAACCATGCCCAGGCTTTGAGTCTCGCTGCTAAGACAATGGGGATTCCGGCGCATATTGTTATGCCAACTATCTCAACACCGAGTAAGATTGCGGGAACAAAGGGGTATGGTGCTAGGGTTATATTTAGTGGCAGCACAAGTATCGAGCGCGAAGCAGTTGTGGAGGATGTTATCAAAGAGACAGGCGCAAGATTGGTTCCGCCTTATGATCACCCGGATATAATGTTGGGTCAGGGAACAGTTGGCTTAGAATTACAGGGCCAGGTTGAGAAGTTGATTGCGGCTCAGGGTAATAGAGAGAAGAAAGGATTGGATGCTATCATTGCTCCTTGTGGAGGTGGTGGCCTGCTTTCTGGCATTGCACTCTCTTGTGAGGGCACTGGAATACACGTCTTTGGTGCCGAGCCTGAGTTTGAAGGTGCAGATGACTGCAAAAGAGGCCTTGAAGCTGGGAAGCGCATTGAGATTGTCAAGACTCTAACAGTGGCTGATGGATTAAGAACCCCCGTTGGAGCTATCCCGTGGACTGTCATTCATGATCGAAAGTTAGTACGTCAGATGTTCAGTGTTACAGAAGACCAGATTATCCAGACGCTGAGACTCGTCTTGGAGAGAATGAAACTGGTCGTGGAGCCTAGTTCTGTAGTTCCTTTGGCGACGGCCTTGTACAATGAAGATTTCAGAAAGATGGTTGAAAAAGAGGCGGGTGAAGACGGATGGGATCTAGGATTGGTTTTCAGTGGTGGAAACATTAGTGTCGAGGCATTGGGAAAGATGTTTGCTGTACCAAATAAACAGGCGGAAAGACAGGAAGCTACCATTGGTGCTGATGGAAAGAAGGTCGCAGAGAACATTGCTGGATAAGATGATGGGGAAACACATCTATATTAGGACACACGACCAGGGAATCTTGGCATGATATTTGATGCTACATATAGCATGACTTAGAGAATCTAGATACCCATAAATTAGAGCTTAGAGCCAACCAAGCTGCCACCATCTAAAGCAATAGTAGCTCCATTGACATAGCTGCCCGCACGACTCGAAAGGAATAAACAAGCACCAGCAACGTCCTGTGGACTTCCAATTCTGCCTAAAGGAATTCCCTGCGTAATCTGCTCCTTAAAATTCTTCAACGTAGCAGCCATCATCTTGCTTTCAAAAGGTCCACACGCCAATGCATTACTGGTGATATTCCTCTTACCCAAATGGTTTGCGAGCACTCTTGAGAGGTGGTGAAGCCCAGCCTTGCTAGAGCTGTAAGCGAAAGTCTCGAGAGTAGGGACTCGGAGTCCGTCGACGGAGCCGATATTGATGATACGTGCTGGATCTCCAGATGCTGCTCCTGCCTCGAGGAGTGAAGTAACTAATTGAGTAATAGTAAAAACACGGTGAAGGTTCAATGTAAGGACTCGAGTCCATGCCGCATCTGGGTACTCGTCGAATCCCGCCCCCCAATTCGATCCTGAGTTGTTCACCAGCACATGTAGTTTTGATTCTCTCTTTGCGAGTTCTGCTGCCATACGCTTGCAGTCTTCCTCTTTGTAGAAATCGGCTGGGATGGCGTGAGCACTGCCCTTACCTGGCGGCGTTCTGGTCAGTGGATTGCCTTGTTTCCCTCAGGAGAGCTGGTAAATTACCTAAAGCATTTAATTCCTTGCATGCTTGGTCGCAGGCTTTGGCGTCTCGAGATGAGATGTAGACTTTTGCTCCGTTGGTTACAAAGCCCTCGGATATCATACGGCCAATTCCCTTCGCTCCTCCTGTGACAAGCACTACTTTGCCCTATGAATTGTTAGTTGTCTTATCGGTTGTAATATGCTTTGCAGACTTACCTTGACGTCGAAAAGTGTTGTTGAATCCATTGTCTTGCCCTTTTGCAAGTATAATTTCAAATTTCGAACTCTGAACTCTTAAACAATATGAGGGGGAAAACAGCTCTAGTATGATGCTGGGAATGAATGATGACCCTCTCGCGGGTATCGGATATGAAAATCTGGGGTAATTGGGTGATACTGTGTAGTGCCCGTTAATATGCCGAGGTGTAAATGTTCTTGGCGAGTTTGGTATGTTTGATTACTGATATAGTAGCCAAATCGACAATTCGATGACATAATAAATCAACCACAATTCGTAATTTACAACAAGTTGGATCAAGTATCTTGTTGAATAAAAATCGGGGTATTGTAACAAGTTATCTCCAGCTTGAAATTGCAGTAGCCAAAAGTTTTGAAAGGTCTTAATTGTGGCCAATGGCAAGCAGACAAGATCCAAACGTTGCAGGTAAGGATACATAGCATTTTTATATCATGTACACAGTGTTAACTCCTTTAGAGGTTCGAGAGCGTCTAGCTTCTCACTTCGAGACGACAGAAGCTTCAGCACAAGGCCCTAAATGGGATGAATTATGGCAAAAAGACTTTGCACCATGGGATAAGGGGTTTCCAAGCCCAGCACTTGTGGATCTCCTAGAACGTCGAGATCTTATCAAGCATACTTCATCCCAGGGGGAGAAAAGAAGAAAAGCTTTAGTGCCAGGCTGCGGTAAAGGTTATGATGTTCTCCTACTTGCCGCCTTTGGCTATGATGCCTATGGCTTAGAGATCTCTGAAACGGCCACAAATGCTGCGAAAAGGCACGAGAAGGAAGCAGATGAAAAAGATATTTACAGATCGCGTACCGAGGCTGGTAAGGGGAAAGTAACATGGCTTGGTGGAGATTTTTTCAAAGACGACTTCTTGAAAGACGTGGATGGCGAAGAAACTTTTGATCTAATATATGATTATACAGTAGGCTTTATCTCCTGCATCTTGTTTCTCGATGTAGACCATCACGTTAATATCTTTATACAGTTCTTTTGTGCGCTTCCACCATCTCTACGTCCGCAGTGGGCTCTACGCCATTCCCAACTTCTTGCACCAGAAGGAACACTCATTTGCATCGAATTTCCAACAAACAAGCCACTATCTATGACCGGACCACCGTGGGCATCACCACCAAAGGCTTATGAGGCACATCTACCTAGACCAGGAGTTGATATACTGTACGATAATGAAGGGCCTATTGAGGATGAGCTGGAATTACCACACGTGTTTGGCCTCAAGAGAGTGGCTCACTATCAACCAGAAAGGACCCACCAGATTGGGATGAAGGATGGAGTTGTGATGGACTGGGTAGGTATCTGGAAGCATTGAGTAGTTTCAACTTGAGAATGCAATAACCCTAAAACTCAAGGTGCCTTTCGAAGGGAGTTGTAGTGTTCGCCCAGACCGTATCCATGGCGATAATATGCCAGCCAAATTTTTTCGACTTCCTTTCCATCCTCATTGCCCGGCTCAAACTTCTCCATTCTGCCATCCTGTAGGACACGAATCTCAATATTGTAGTTCCTTGCCAGTGCTTGTAGTTCCAGATGTCCACCCCATTCTGCTGTGTCTCTTATCCTGTGCACGTATTGGGTCAATGGCTCTTCCAAGAATCCTGAAAAATCGTCTGGGTGGCCTTCAATATATCTTGCCGCAGCTTTTCTGACCACCTTATATTTTTGTCCAGCCTGAATCTCAGCATCGTCCGAAGAACTTGAGCCCAATGGAATGCCGGCACAAGACAATTGATCCGCAATTGATGAAAACAGGCAGTGCCCATCTGGCTGAATCTCTTCTTCCACCAACCCATTTTCTTTGAAGGCTTTCAGCATTGAAGTTCGCTCCAGACGTTTCCAATTCGGAAGTTTTGCAGCCTCCTTCTCAGCCTCTATTGCTGCCTGTTCTTGTTCTGCTGCACGACGCGCAAGTCGTGCTTTCTGACGATTTCGTTTTTTGCCCGGTGTGTTGCCTTCATCTTCAGCCTCCGTGATTGTTGTGTTTTGTAGCTTTTCGGAAACTTCGTGGACAACGTCTGGCGTTGGAGCCTGTGGAACCTCGTCGGCTTCTGGTGTGTCGCTATCGAGGTCTGGTACTTCGTCCAGTGCTGGTGTGTTGTCACCGTTCAGAGCGGCAATCTCCTGCTCATGTTGCTCTTTCAACTTTCTTTCCAGCTCTTCGCATTCCGAGTTGACGCCTTTCCGGGTCTTCTTTGTTGCCTGCTTCTTCTTTTGCGTGATGCGTCCTTGAAGATCCTTTTGCTGTTTACGGTGCTTGGCCAGTAGTTCTTCCATATTCAAATATGCAAGGTGTTTTTTAGTACTCGAGGTATTATGTGACTGTTAGTATAGTGTTCATATATCGAGAACTTCACAACAATTAGAAATCTGTGGTTTGCTTATGATGCAAACTATCGTGTAATGGACCCTCCACCTTGAGCCTGAACGAGCCCAGTGTTTTGCGGGTCGAGCCGCGCTTGCAAACAATAATGTCGAGAAGCACTCCCACACAAAAGCTTGAATAGTGGTGCCGAGAGCCGATTTTATTCCCGTCCACCTAGCAAGTAATCAGCGCATGCGACCGAGTGGTGACCCCAACCCCAGATGTAGCTGTGTGTTTATCTAGAGGGGTAGAGATCTTTAGATCCGTCGGTGAGGTCTTGTTCTTTCTATTCTACACACTCTCTTCCTTGTCCCTTTGCGAACTGTATCCAAGACAGTAAGACATTTTCTCCTTATTTGTTCGTCTTCGCAAGTAGAGGAATCTCTCACTTCCATTTATAAGCCTCCCACTCTTGAGGGCTAAAAGGATTACAGCTGGGATCTAAAGGGAGGGAAATTCTGGTTACATATTCAACGAAAGAGCGATATTTCCAAGCTTTCCTACCATTACATACCTCATGGTTCTGTGTAGGTTTCAAGGACATACGAGAAATGACGAGCAACAACAGTGCCACACATGAGTACCCCAAAAGTCATGAACATATACCGCAAGATTTTGATGGACCAATTGAGCACCCGGGTGTGTCAACGGAGTTGGATAACGAGGAGGATGAGGAATCCAATAGTGCTGGTAGAATATCATCAGCTACAATCGACACAATCCAGAGTATATCACCAGAAGCAGCGCAATCGAGGCCTAAATCCATCTCTTCTTCCATGCGATCGAGAACTCTTGTGATAGTACCACGATCTGAAAGGAGGGGTCTTCTGGCTAGACTTGCTATCATACCAGAGGTTACGCGTCCTCATGACTACAAAAATGGGACCAAATGGATCATAACTCTCATCATTGCCCTTGCGGCTGTTGTAGCTCCCATGGGAAGTGCTATATTTTACCGTATGTGCTTCACCAATTCACTGAGACCTTTGTACAATCAGCGCTAATTAATGACCGTAGCTGCACTCCCACAGATTGATGAAGACCTTAATACAACAGCTACTATAGGAAATTTATCAGTGGCTATGTACATGCTCAGTTTGTCGATATTCCCACTCTGGTGGTCCTCATTTTCGGAGACACTTGGCAGGCGAACCATATATGTCACTTCATTTACTATCTTTGTGGTTCTAAACAGTTTGTCAGCTATAAGTACTTCCATTGGCATGTTGATTGTCATGCGAATCTTGAGTGGAGGTTCTGCTGCTTCTGTACAGGCAGTGGGTGCTGGGACTATAGCAGATATCTGGGAACCACGAGAGCGTGGACGAGCAATGGGTATCTTCTATCTCGGTCCCCTTATGGGTCCCCTGATCGCTCCTATCGTCGGGGGCGTCCTTGCCCAAACCCTGGGCTGGAGAAGTACCCAATGGTTCCTGACGATTTATGGTGCTGTGCTTCTTCTCGTCATTGTATTTTGTTTACCAGAAACACTCAAGAAGGAATCAGAAGCCACAGAGGGCCTTCGGAACACTGTTGCTGAGCCCCAGTCTAAAGACGACGAAGCCGCTGTAGGACAGACCACTGATGGTAACACTGAAGTCCTAGAGGAGAAGGTGGGTACTCGGGAGAATGATACACCTATTCGCCCTGAACTCACACGCACGTTGACTCGTCAATCTGTGCGTGTAAAAACCAAGAGCTGGGCCGCGATCATGAAACGTTGCTTCATTGACCCTTTAAGTGTTCTCATATACCTTCGATTCCCACCTGTTCTCCTGACAGTATATTATGCCTCCATCACTTTCGGCTCCTTATACGTGCTCAACATATCCGTACAACAGACCTTCTCCGAAGAGCCATATAATTTCTCTGT